>WOTY01000001.1:2289894-2889894 GCA_012295355.1 Brettanomyces naardenensis | reverse complement strand
ATCCAGAAGACAGTTTCTCGATTGCCCCTTCGCTTAGGCGGGTCCGCCATATTCAATCCATCATCATCTACAATATAAGACTAGAAGATCATTACAATCACTCCTATCATTCTTCCATTGGTGCCGGTTCAATAGATCTGACCACCAAGAGAACCGTGGAATCAAAACTGGCAGGTCATATGACGCCAGGAGGCCTAGCGTCATTTTCGGTAACTGATTTGGCAAACGAGTTGGGTCTACCGGCACCTAATGGAGGAACGCCTAGCCCACGACAAACACTGCTCCCGCAGAGCGGTCTGTTACCTGGAGGTTATGATGATCAGATAGCTAAGCAGTTGAAAATGCAGGAAGTGAGTCGACCTACCTTTTTCGACTCCTTCTATACACTCAATCGATTCATGAATACCCAGAATCCATTCTACATAAGCTCGGTGTTCAAGAAACGAGTATCTATACAAGAGGACCTCGATTTTGATTCTGTCAATGAGAAGTCATCTACTTTAAATCTTTTTATCAGACTCAACGGTGTATGGCAAATGCTCTGTCAGTACCACGTTAAGCTCTCGCTATTAGTTAACATTGGAGACAATTTAGAAGAAATTCATGAACATCTTAAGGATCAGGCCAACTTTCTCATTATCAAGTTGGCTGATGATTGCTACTACGCATTACCAGATACAAATTTGTCCCCTTACTGGATTCTGACTTCACAAGAGCAGCATAAACAGAACGTTCTAAACAGAATTAGTACCCTGTATCATAGTCGACAGCGGACCTGCTCCTATGATCAAATCATGAAGCTTGACAACCTAAGCACTTGCATAAGAGATCTACTTGTCATCAAGAAAGATCTTGAGGATCGAATACACGAAACCCTTCAAAGTGGTATGCATACTGCCACGGAACCGCAGATGAAGGAGTCGTCAGCCCGTAATGCTCATATGAAAAGGATGGCAGATGCACAGAGGTTCAGGAAATTTCAGCTTACGAGGAGTATCGAACATAACAAAGCGTTGCAGGATGCCAAGCAAAACACTATAAGATCTTTAAAGTCATTACCGGAATCGATGCAGGAGAGAGATCAATTCGGACCGATAAAGGATGATTTGGCCGACCACATAGTGAAGCTTGATCAAGTAAATGTGGGACTGAACTTGGAGAAGTCCAGAATAGCCAAAGACCTTCTCTTCATCTTTCCTATTGAATCGACCGGCATCAGGAAGAGCAGTTCGAAGTACAACTTTCAGCTCTTCGGCTACAAATTCCCGAGTACTAGTTCTATGTCACAGTTGGTGAAGTTATTGAACAAGCTTTCGCGAACTCAGATGGCTAGGCTTAATGCTTTGATTGGCTATATGGTACTAATACTCATCAAGCTGTCAGGGTACCTTCGAATTCCTCTGAGATTTCCGGCGAGATTCCTTGGATCTAACTCTTACATTCATGATCCGATATCGCATATTCTGACGAAGAATCGCCTCTATCCGTTGTTCATCACTCAGAATTCCACTTTAATCATTAGATTCTCCTACGGTTTGATTCTCCTCACAAAAGATTTGAATCAATTGTTTGAATATGAAAACTTATACAAGGTTGATGACTTCAATCTTCTAGTGAACTTCAAGATATTCCTAACCTGCCTGACCAGTTATGATGGAAGATCAGATAACATTAGAGATTTAATATCCGAGTCAGCGGTATCTGATGATGTTGGCACCTCTTTCAAACCTGGATCGCCAAGCCAGATTATGCGCGATAGCATTAATGAAACTCTCAAGAGTGAAGAAAGAACAAACCATATTAGGAAACATCTCTTGGAACAATCTGACTATAAATAACTGTACAATAACACGCCCACTAATTTCGCTGCGCACCAACAAGCCCATCCCTTGCTAAGTCTAGAGTAAAATTCAAGTAGTATAGTAGATAATTACTAAAAAATGTAATATAATATAAGTTCAGATCACTTCAGTTCACAATGCTAACCATCTTCCTCAAAGTCCACTGAAGGAGCGGATGAAGGTTTTGAACCTGTTCACCAGGCTGATCCAAAAGGAACATCGCAGTTGTTGGATCAACAGCAAACAATGTCTTAGAGCGGGTATAGTTTCTGATACCAGCATAGTATTCCAAGACCAAAGAGATAAGCAAAGCAGAAGCAAGAACAAGAGGTCCTAGCATTCCGTCCAAATGCTTACCGGATCTTAGCTTGATCAATTCTAATCTCTTCGTGTAGATGGCGTAGGCCCAGACACCCGAGAAGAGAGTAAGAGCAAAGTAAATATATGATGTTGCCTTTGCCAATTCAGGGAAGTGAGTGGAGTCAACAGAAGAAAACATAGTGAATGTTAACACTGTGAGCAAAGAAGTAACATGCAACCATCTGACAAATGTTCTCTCATTAGCCAACCACACTTTAGCCTCAACCTTAACAGGACCAGACTGCCTAATCAACTGCTTTGGCTTGACAACTCCAGTAGGCAGGACAACCTCTTCGTCCTCGGATTCATAGCCTTCTAGTTTGGAAGCTTTGGTAAACACCGGCATGAATGTTTCTCTGAAGTCCTTTCGAGTTTCGAAGTTTTTACTTGCCGCTAGCCTCATAGGATGACGATGCTCCTCAGAATAAGGATCGATTGGGGCCGGTGGTGGAGCACGAACCTGAGACCCACTACGAGTCTCGCGAGCCTGTGCGTCCGCAACAGCACTAACAGATTTACGAGTAGGGTCCTGATGAAGGGAAGATGAGCTAGTTGTTGGAAGGGAAGGATTGGAAGAGTCTTCGTCCGATGAATCGTCGACATCCAAATCTTCACCCTCTTCAATGATATGGTCCAGATGTGTGGTACCGCTCCTTATAGCAGGTGCTGGCGTCTCGCCGATCTTTTTACGCAAGTTTTTCAAAACTTCAGCTTGTTGATCATGCTTGAGTTGCCTACTTTTCGAGTCCTTGTATGCCTGTTCGGGATCTTTGCGAATATCTGTATCCAAATCAGGAAGCCAGAATGGCAAGATTTCCAAGTTGTCGTCTTCTAAAAACAATGACGAAACACCTTGGATGAACTTCGAAAAGTTTGGAACCTCCTTAACAAGGTGACCGTTGCACATCTCCCGGACCCACTTCATGGTCTTTGATTGAGGATTGTTGATGATAGAAGAAGCAATCTTGATCTCCATAGCTGAGTATGGGAACTTAGCATACTCACCCTTACGTAGCAAGGAGAACGGATTATCAACGTTAGAATCTATGTCTGATCTGTGCCATTGCTCTGGATCCCTGATTGGCCTGTCAGTGTCAAATGCATCTTCTCTGACAAAGAGCAGATCAGAATCAATGCTGATACGTAAACGATCATCACCTGGCATCTGGAAGGCTGTACGAGTATACATGGACCGCATACAAGGCTGTAAGTCGTGGTGAATAATGAAGTCCTGTATCTCTTTGAAGCTCTTCGCGTACCTTTCAATGGTAGATGCTGGAAGACCCCTCTTTTGAAGGCGTCTAACATACTTGTGTAGGGTTAAATGAGTCTTCTTACTACTCTTGTATCCCAAGTCTTCATACAAATCAGCAAGGTTATCATTTGGAGCCTCTTCTTCTTCTAGGGGATCCTCATCATCGGCATCCTGTGAGCTACCTTTAATCTGGTTCTTTCTCTTGCCAGGAAAAATGAAGTCATTAACGTACTTCTGTTTCAAATTCAATCGAACGTTCTCCTCATCACCGGTATCATAATCGAAAGTCTTTTTCTCAATTGTCACCTCACTGTTGCTCTTTAGCTTACCAGTCCAACGGATTCTCAAAGATGGGGTCTTAGTCTTCTGCTTTAACAATTTGGCATTGTAAAGCTCGACACTCCGATTGTCAAAGTATAGCGAAGAAATAGTAGGATCGGAAACGTATTCATCGTCATCATCATCACCCGACTGATTACTATAAATCATCACCGGAAGGTGTCGTAAAATGGTGGTCTTGATTTCCATCAAGTTGTCAGGATGAATCCAGAACTTCAAAACCTTGAGGTGCTCTTTGCCACGAACGGCAGCACTAGGGGTCGTTGACAACTTACCAGATGTCGAGAGCCTGTGAATGGAACTGGAAAGAGACGAGGACAGTCTCTTATCGTTCGGCATCTGATCTCTGAGGAAAGAATATAAGACCGATATACGGTAGAGATATGGAGAAGTATCTTCGCTGATGTTGTTAAGGGGTAACGACTTCATTCTCACATTGAGAAGTGCCTTAACGGAGTATCCCTTGTGCAAGTTATCGTGCTTCTTAACGATTTTATTGAAACCAGTGAAATTTAAACGTGCAAAATGATCAAGTTCATTGGCCTCGGAAAGTAACTCCTCTAGCTTCTTTTGGAATGCTTCACTGTCAATAGTCGATGGCTTACCAGCAGTCAAGGATTCCAAGTACTTCTCGGTCTGCAATTCCAATTTAGAAATCTCTTGGTCCAATTCCTTGTATTTGGAAACCTGAAACGTATAAACCTTTTCTAGTTCAGTATCAAGTTCAGCTGCAAATGCCTTCTCATCATCATCAGTCCAGCTCTCATATCCACCAACAAGGACATTCTCCTTTAGCATCTTCTTTAGACCTTCATAATCAATATAGTAGTTTTTCCATGGTGGATAGATCTCGTTTTGCAACTTGACGCCGAACAACATGGTTGTGGATGTGCAAGCAAGAAACAATTGTGACTACGGAGGAAAAGAGAGAGGCAGATAGAGCAAGAGGGAAAAGAGAAAAACTTAAAAGAACCCAGATGCAGGACGGCGGGTGAGAGAAAATATTATGCAACCCTTAGAAAATAGCAGGAACTCAGCGGAGACTGTTACTCGGGGCCGCCAATTATGTGAAATCTCAATGTCTTCGAGATTCCTGGGGAGAGGAGGAATTGAATAGGTCCACCCATCAATTGTGTACAATTGCGCACCATTGAGTCGTTGGATGCATAGCGACGATAGAAGCTTTCTGGCATAATAGAAATTTGAGGCACGTGTGCTGCACAGCCGTTCATTCGAGGCATTTGTTCCTCCTACGAAGGCGGTGCTATGTAAGGGCTGTCTGCAGACGGTAACCAAACCATCTCCTGTCATCATCTGCATCCACGACGGATAAACATTTTGACTTCTATTTCTATCTGTCTAATCAATAAATATCTCTATACATATTATTTAATGATTTCTAACTGTTGAATTCATCGGCAACAGGAACCGTCGGAACATTCTTTCCGGTAGGTTTATAGGTAATCTTCTCAAATGCTTCGCCAAATGCTTGAGGACCACCGATATCGATGGCCTGTGGGGTCCTCCACTTATCAGAAGAGGCAAACACCATTATGTACACCACCAATCCGTATCTGTAGTCTTGAGTACCAACGGCATTACCATCAGTGTCGACTAAGGTGATCAAATCAGGGACGGAGCAAAGGGGAAGAGAAGTACCATCATCCTGGATCTGGTAGGCCACAATATTTTCATTCTTGAACGGAATTTTGATCGTGGTCTTCTTATGGGTTTCTGTGTCCTCCTCGAGACTTTCGATCTCTATGACACCATAGCCATACCCTCTCTTTAGTTTCTTCTCAACGCTGACAATCTTACCTGTGAGAAGGCATCGAGTGGAACCAGGACCGCCTGTGGCATCAATGATGTACTTCGGTAAGTTGTCTAAATCAGAGCTAAAACTAGCGATATGCACAGCACGGCCAATCCTCCATGAAAGGGAAACAGGATTATGGACAGTCTCTTTTTCCATCTCTGCGATACTCATTGATGGTTCAACGCATGCACCTTGGCAGCCAAGGTTATACATACTGTCCCGCAGAATATCTTCCAATTGAACATCATCAACGGCGGAAGTGATAGTCATTTGGAAACCATTGCCATCGGAGACAGTTACGTACGGATAACCTTTTTTATCGTGGTACACGGAAGGAAGAGACTGCCATTGAGTTGGATAAGCTCTACCCATCAAATCCATGTCTACTACAGGAAGACCTCTGACGCATCCGGTCCACAAGCCACTAAGACCATTGCCTCCCCCAATCTCAAACATGAATATGCCGTCAGTCTTGAATCCCTCATACTTCTCCATCTGGGAAAGCGACTGTAGGATCTCGTCGCCGTGAAGCTTTTCACCGGAAATGGTCGGAGATCCAAAATAGCCAACATTAATGGCCCTTCCCTTGCCTCCTGTCATTTCTGCAAACTTTTCCAAGGTCACAATATTCACCTTCTTGCCTTCACGAATCATTCTCTTGAGCTCGATAGCAGGACTATGAGGATCACCACCTCCACCACAACCAAGAATGTATGCACCACAACTAATGAAATCAATATCTACTTCTGTCAACGTCCATATACCATCCTTCACAACTGGAGAGTATGACGCGTAGTCATAATCCACGGTTTCTTTCTTTGAAACTTTGGCCTCCTTGTAAACCACCTCCGAAGTATAAACCTCCTTCTGTACCTGTTCCAAAAAGCTGACCTTTGCGGCCATTTGCAGCAGATGATCGTAGTCAACCTTTCCCACAACCTTAACTTCAAACTGATAAACGTTGGGGACATACGGGACAGCATCAGAGACGACATTAACAACCTCTAGAGATGATGCCGATGCTCCTTTCGAAATGGCATCTTCGGTCGCCTTCTTAATTAGTTCTTCAATGATAGCCTGCTTTTCTACTTCCTCTTCACCATCCTTAAGTGTTCGGAATTCGGACACAGAGGAGGAAATCTTTCCCAAAGCAGCACCGATAGCATTGGCCACCTGAGAAAAGGGTGGTTTGATCACCTTGCACGTACCATCAAGGTCATCGGGTGCAATGAAAGAACCACCACCGACAAAGATGACCGGTATATCATCCCTGGATGTCTTCACCCGATCGATGGCTCTTTCTAAATGCCTCCTAACTACGGCAGTATACTTGGACTTATACTCAGAGTCAAACCTACCTTGTACAATTCCTGGAGTTCCCATCTTCATGTAGTCAGGAAGGACTTCTAGACCTTGAGAGTCAACAAATTCACCAACAGAGACATCCGATGTTGTCACAGTATCACCACCAAAAAGTAGAGATCTTGTGACGATCTCACTACCTGTGGAATCAGGACCTACAGTCAGTGTATGATTAGGATCATCATCCACCCTGACTATGGATCCACCACCAAGGCCAATAGAGACCACATGAGGCATAGAAAAGTTCATACGAACTCCACCAACGTATGAATACATCGCAGACTGTCGGGGAAAACCGGTAGGGAGAACCTGTCCAACATCCGTGGTAGTTCCTCCTACATCACAAACGATAACGTTCTTTCCCTCAACATCAGAATCACCAGAGCACAATATGGCTGCTCCTCTCATCGAATTTGTAGCACCAGATGAAAATGTGCGGATTGGGATTTCTAGAGCATCGGCCACGGACAGCACTGTACCATCATTCTGAGAAAGCATTACTGGACAGTTTAAACCTAGCCTCCTGGTTGCCCCGACAAATGATCGAATAATCTTACGTCCAAACCGTTTGATGGAAGCGTTAAGAACGGAAGCGTTTTCTCTTTCGATTAGACCAATACCAGAAATAGTATGAGAAAGAACAAGGTCGCAGTCAGGGATTTCCTCCAAGACGATCTTTCCGGCCCGCTTCTCCTGGGTAGCATTCATATTGGAAAAGATGCCAACTATAGCAACTGCAGTGATTCCAAGAGCTTTTATCTTCTTGCAATGTTCCCTTAAGCCGATCTCATCCAATTTACGAATGTCCTTTCCGCTGATCTCCGAACCACCGTCAATGCTGGCACAGTAGCCATTAATAATTTCAGCCAAATCAACAGGAAAATCACCAAATGGGGGCGAACTTTGCCCGAACGGACCAGACAATCTAATGACGGCCACTTTCTCAAGTCTCTTAGTATCCCTCTCAATAACGGCATTGATGAAATGGGTTGTACCTATAGTGACAGAAATCACTTCATCCCTTGATATATTATAGTTTGGATTCTCCAGGACAGCGGTAATAGCCTGCTCAATACCGACAGATACATCCGGAGTCGTCACAGACTTATGCCATGCAATAACACCTCGATTCTCCGAATCGAGCTTCTCCGGCTCTAGAACGACAAGGTCGGAGTTGGTTCCACCTACGTCAATACCTATTAGGAGCTTCCTCTTCTTGTGAACTTCAGATGTCATTCAAGATTTGTCTATAGAAGGAATACCAACATGCGGGAACAGCAAGCAGGCTGCGTGAAGCTAAACAAGAACTGCTTTAAATCTTTTGTCTCACCTCCGTTTCATTTTACACCTCAAATGGTATACAGTACGAGGGATCTTTTTGTGCTCGGAATCCATACCCAAAACGGAAAGCGAAGTTGTGGGGTTTTCGTGATTCTAACAAAAACAGCTCCCGTTCCTCACATCAACGGAAGCAATAGATACGAGTTGGTGAAGACTCAGCCGTGACGTTATCGCCCCAGAGAAGTAATTGGAGAACTAAATTCCGGCGGTGGAAGATCCATCAGGTTCGGTGATCTACCATGCTCAGATTATCAGGATAAAGATACGATTATGCTCATCACTTAACGTGATGTTGCGAAAGAGTCAACCGCAGTCATCAAAGACCGGAACCACACGAAACGATCTTCCATTCCAGCATTTTATTGGCTGCAAGGTATCCTGCAAGAAAAAAGCACCCTACCCATAATCTGGAGCAATCTGATGAAAGGGATGAAAAAATTAAATCCAATAGTCACCGCTTTGGAAAAGGGAAAGCTTAGACAGCCGCGGGGAGATCCACATGTTAGCTCGACGTGCATCTGGACATATACATATATATATATTCAAGCGCCATCGTCACTGTGTAGTGGGTTACTAAAGGGCCCTGCTCTTAGTAAACAAATACATTTTGCGATACGGGGGAGCTGTGTTAAAAGTTTACAATGTCGATCTTCTCTAAGTTCGATGATTTCTTCGCTCTTGATGAGTCGAACACTATGAAGAACAAGGATTTGGTGCCGATGCCACTCTTCAGAAGAAAGTGGGGAATGATGGCATTCATATGGTATTGGGGCATAAGTGCGATGTGTGCGGTTACTTGGTCTGCCGGTTCTTCTTTACTCTCTTTGGGCCTAAATGGAAACCATGCCATGGGAATTGTTGTCGTTGCCAATGTCTTCATTTCAATTGCCGCTATGCTTAATGGTTACTACGGTGCCAAATATCATATTGGATTCTCGGTCTTTCAAAGGGTTATATTTGGTATTAGAGGCTCTGCATTTGGTGTCTTAATTAGAAGTATACTTTCCGTTGTTTGGTTTGCCTCCGAATCTTGGTTAGGCGGCCTATGTGTCAACGTCGTCCTCTCTTCTTGGAGTAGGAGCTACCTAAACTGGGAAAATACATTTCCAGATAGTGTGCCCATGACCAATCAACAGCTTTGTGGTTTTGTCGTCTATCTTGCGATAACTGTACCATTCTTGGCTGTGCGCCCAGAGTATCTCGACTATCTTTTGGCCGCCGCCACTTTCGCCATCTTCTTCATGGGTATCGGTATTACCTCATGGGCAGTGCATGTGAATGGTGGCAAGTATGGTTCCTTGATGAACTCTCCAATAGATCTCAGCTCCTCAGAAATGGCTTGGGCTTGGATTTATGGTCTCTCATCTTGGTATTCCTCTCTAACTGCTGGTATTGCCAACCAGGCAGACTTTTCAAGGTTTAATAAAAGTCCGAAGGGAAGTTCTTGGGGTATCTTCTTGGGCACAAATCTTACTGGATTCATTGTTCCTCTCTTCGGTATCATCAGTGCTAGTGCTCTCTACGAAAAATACGGGGTGTATTATTGGATGCCAAACGACATCTGCATCAAGTGGCTGCAAGACAGCTACGATGCAAAGTCAAGAGCTGCTGCATTTTTCTGCGGCCTTTCTTTGGTTATATCACAATTGGGAATTAACTGTGTCGGTAACTGTATCAGTGGTGCCATGGATATTTCGTCTTTATGCCCACGTTACATCAATATTAGAAGAGGTTCCATATTGGTTCTACTCTTATCTTGGCCTACCCAGCCATGGCTTTTCTACAACTCGGACTCTATCTTCTTAACGGTGCTATCCAGTTTCTCTGTCTTTGTGACTCCTTTAATCGCCATTTATGTCTGCGATTTCTTCGTCATAAGGAGATGCCAATTAAAACTATCCGATTGCTTCCTTGATTCAACGGACAGTATATATTGGTTTGACGGTGGATTCAATTGGAGAAGTTTTGTGTCCTTCCTAGTCGGTGTTGCCCCAGGCCTACCGGGACTTATTAATGCGGCAAATCCTTCCATTACTATCGACTCTGGAGCATTGCACTTCTTCCAAGGCTCTTTCATCTTTCAGTTTCTTATCACTTTCGCAATTCATTTGATTTTGAATTTGATATTCAAAGTTAATGTTGGTCAGGGTGATGAAATCGACATCTATGACACTTTCAAGCCAAATGAATGTGCACGGTACAACATTTCTCCCTATCGCAGGAATGAAGGAGCTGATGTATCCGACTTCGGAAGGGAGAAGGACTCAACTAGCCCAGAGAAATTGGTTGTCGTCTCAAGTGAGACTGAATAGTTTACCCGCCAACTAAAAGTCTTCCTTTTTTCAATTGCTTTCGATTGGTGAACGCCTCTTACTTTACTTAGTTTTACCTAACGGTGTATCAATTCACCAGCACTTATTTAATATCTATCTAGCTTCAATACACAATGAAATCCTGGTGAGGGTCCGTAAGATTGTCATAATCATTTGCGTGCACCATGTTCTTTATGTAATTCAACCGCTCAATTGATTTCTGCGGAACGAACATACCCTTCGTGGATATCTTGGTCAAAATATCGACAAAACCTTCATAGAGTGAATCATCTCCAATAATAAACGACCCCAGAGCACAAATGTATATAATCCAATGCAAGGCAATCCCGCAAGTGTAATAATAAGGAATGGCATAGATCATCTCTAGGATGGCTCTCAACCTCAGTGATACCACTTGGGGATCCCTTTTTCCGACGAAAAAGAATGCCAAATAAAATTCAACACCCATTCTAAAAGCCCTGTCGATATTCTTAAGTGTAATATCCATTCTAAGGTCTAAAATCTTCAAAGGTCGATAAGTATTATCCAACCTTTGAAGATCCCACAGCAACTCATAGCCAAATGCCTTAGCCTCTTTGGAAAGCTCAGCGTCATCATTCCTATATATTAACCGTAAAAGATTGGTTCCAGACAAGTTTTTTCCCTTCTTCCTCTGAATCTCTAAGAAATTGTACAACTTGTGTAGTATTGGATTCAGCTCTCCGCTATAGCCACGCAAGGTATTGACTCCGTTGTCTAAGGAAATCAATTTATTTGTAGAGGAGCCTGCAAACACAACGTCTAGAGGTGTCTTAATGGTAATTTCTCCTCCATTATCTGAACTGACCATTGCCAAGAACTCAACATTAAAGAACCATTCCCTTATAACCTGGTACAAATTGATGGCGGCCAGGTCACTTTCATCCTGTGCGTTAACAGATGGGAGCAATTCCGAAGCCTTTACTAGAAGTCTGTAGCAGTTCTTAAGGTTGCTCCTCCAAGCACTGTTACTATCACAGCTGTTAACCGAAATCAAAATCGTTACCGAAAATGCCATTGTTACCAATTCGGAAAAGGAACATTTTCTAACTAATCCCTCCTTAATACCATCCAGGATTCGTTTCAAAGTTGGAAGCCTGATGCTTCTATCCCAGATGCGCGCAGCCTCGGGTCGATCATAGTTTCCATAGAATGTGATCAAAAATATACTAGAGTTAAACATCATCACACTCTGAAGAATCTTATGGGTCTTTGATAAACGCTGGAATATGACCATGAGCTGATCGAACATTTCCTCTGGATAATTGGAGAAGTTGTAATAGTATTGTGATACCCTACAGAGGGTCCAGACAAAATTAATCAATTCAGGATCACTCAAGGAGACAGCCTTACCCGGATACTTTAGTATTGGGTCGTATTTACTAAGCAGCCGCAAATAGTCCAAGTTTGAGGCATTTCTCCACTGTATGTGGAATACATCCATATTAAGAGAAGTTGCAACGGGACGTTCGATCGGCTGCATAAATAGCCCAGGATCCTGTGCGCTGAGCATACTAAGCAAATTAAGGTCATCAGGAAGGATATCTACCAAGTCATCAAGCTTTAGACTGCCAACAGAATCGTCGAAACTAGTACGACGATTAGGCAGATCATCTGAATTCAAGAGTCTTTTCAAACTCGTAAAATTTGTATCCCTTTGGCTCTCGGGAGTACTAACGGAAGTTGACCTACTTCCAACAGAGGTATCGGAATGGGTTGTGTTCAGAAGCACGGTGTTATCTTGACCTGCAAGTTGGCCCATTGGAGGTATGGTCTGTGGTGATTGATATAGGTGAGGAATGTTGTGAGACACTGGCACAACAATTTGAGTCAAGGGTATCGGTGGCTGCGGTTGTTGCGGAGATTGTATCGAGGGCCCTGGAGATATTTGAGTTTGAAGTTGAAAGCGCTGCAGTGGGACCTTCTGGTGTCCTGTAGGACTAGTGAAGTCTATGGGCTGATTATTTAGAACTTGGTTGTGATTCAAAATGAAGTTTAGGGGCTTACCCTTCTCGTTAATGCTTTCGACAACGAACTTAGTGGAGTAGCAGCACTTGGTCTTCCGCTTTTGACAACGTTTGCAGACGGGGAGAGTTTCATCGCACTTTATATGGGAATATTTGCACTCTAAGCAGCCCCTGCGGGAATATCCCGTATTCTTTCGGGCTATTTTCGTCATCGTAGGAACGGGGGGGGGGGAAAGGAAACCAACAATGTATGTAACAAAGATTGTGCCAAGATTGTGTCAATGTTGACTTCTAGCTACCACCAACAATTAAATGTCACTTTCTATAATATCTGCTCGATAATAATCGCTTTATGCCAACTGCTCTGTAAGTACGTTTAAAATAAACGGCAATAAAATAGAAGAGATAAATTGTGAAATGCTCGAAACGTCATAAAACCGCAAGAAAAATCATTCCTGGGGTTACACTATAATGGCCCTGCAGATCTGATAAACTCGAGACGATAAGATTATGTATGTGGGTGGCAGCTGTCAGTACAAGAAAATATTCCGCCACACGCCACATCATTCCGTCAAAATTGTCCTTTCACTAGCCACGCCTTGGCCCTACCCATCAGCCACGTCGCGAAAGACAGACAGAGAACTGAGAGGAAGGAGGGGGGGGGGGGGAGAGAGAGGGTCGGAAAATTATGGAGGGAAACGTAAGACAGACTATACATACCACCTTTTCCAGTAGTTACCGATCGAGCTAAATAGTATACCATGTCCTTCGATCCAGTTCATGACAGCATTGCTGTTAATAAAGGCACCGAAGATGGCTCCTCGCAGGGAAGTACATTTCTTGCAAGCGACGATACTATACCACCGCCATCTCCCGTTCAAGGTTCAGTGGCTACTGCCCATCCCACCTCGTTAACCTCACTTCTAAATCCCGAAGGGCCGCAGACGATTAGTTCGCCAATCACTCCAGAAAATCAAACAACGTCTTCACCGAATACGCCTGAGGAAAAGAAGACAACTTTATCTGATTTGTTGCTCTACGTTCCTGGGGGTAAACCTGTGGAGACCAAAAAGCGCCGTAGGAGAACTTCTCCAAACAAGAAGCGGAAGTTCTTCGTCAAAGAAACACAAAAGGAACCCGACCAAAAAGAATCGAGGAACTATCAAACTCTCCTGATAAATTCCAGAGCTAGGCATTTAAAGAAGCAGGATGGTGAACCTTACTGGCGTCGCGAGATCCAATTTGAGTTTCTACTAAGGCTATTCTTCAATAACAGACGTGTCTTTCATAATCCATATTATGATACAAATGAGCCCTATGATTGGCCTGACCATTTCCGAAACGTGCGGAACGATGACGGTACCGTATCGAAGAACGACGGACGTATGGTTACATTTTTCGAACTTTATTTGATTACTCTTTTGAAATCAAATAAGGTGTCAAAGATTTTGAAGGATCGTATGCTGCTAGACATTAATTACGCGTTAAACTTTTGTGTTATATGCCTACTGGTTAACATTGGGCGTTTAAATACAACGGTGAATTTCGACTATGAAATGAAGTCCCAGTTCCGTACTTATCATCCTATCCCCTCGTTACAAGTTGGTAGTCATTTGGATGTGATTGACCGCTTTTATAAGATTGATGAGGAAGCAATCAAGCATAGGCTTATAGAGGAGGACGGCATTGTTGTTCCAAAAGAGATCCCTGTGTCTCCTAATCCATCCGAATCCGCCACTTTTTCTTCTATCCGTGGTGGCAGTGGCTATACTATATCGACAGTGAAGCAGCTTCAGGATACACCAAGGATCAAATCCATTCTTAAATCGATCAATGATCTCAATAGCAAGATTCCGAAGAGCTATAAGGAGTTTGTCAGTGGAATGTCTGATGATAACAAATTCAATTTGAACATCGTCAGTCTAATCTTTCTTCTATGCGTCCATGAAGTTGAGATAGGACGGGCATTCTTTCCTGAAGAGAGAGAGCTCGATGAAGACGAAGTTCAGAAAATGAAGGATCATCATAAACCAATATCCACCGGGTCATTATTTAACGATATTTGGCTCAGACCGGACGTGAAGCCCCAAGATAAGGTCAATCGGTTCTTGTGGTTATTATTTTTGTTCAAGGAGACTGGTTTTAAAACCGATGGTATCCTTAGTAATCCATTCAATAGACCGGATCATGGACTCAAAGTGCAGGACTTCAATCCAAACGCCAAAATTGGTGAGGAACTTACGAGCCATAACAAATATATCAATGAGAAAACCCGGGTGATAGTTCCTGAAATAAGTTATATTGACCTTGCCTTAGGCGATGATCCTCTGCTCAATGACGACGACACCCCTGCAGAGGTCGCCTTTGGAGAGCGCATGAAAAGCCTGAGACTTAATTTTGTGAAGGAGCAGGCACATGGCCCTGAACAACCTGATTCACAACCAGAAGCCTTCGATGAGTCTGTGATCTCGACAACTCCGAGATCGATCTTACCGGATGTAGAGACCACCAGTGAGCCTGAGACGACGGGTGCGGTTTTGCCGTCAGCAGAATTCTCTAAAGTGGCTACCTCTGCTGCCAAGGCTTCCAATGGGAAAGCTCATGATGAGGCTGAATATGAACGTGTTCATTTCACTGCTAAGCAGCTTGCGGCCGATGACGAACCTATTAGAAAAAGGAGACTAAGGGGTAAGCTATCGTTTTCGGACTCAAAGCTAAGGCATAAGGTGAAACCTAGTATTAGCTCTGTCGAGGCTGGTGCCGCTGACCCCTATGAACTTGAAATTATGGAAGAACATTATGAACGGTCATCACTCAGGAAGAAGAAGAAGAAGACGCTCGACTTGCCGATCAGGCTTACTAGAAGTCAGATTGAAATCTTACTTAACAGCGAGATTAAGGCGATTAATGCGAATTCGAAGAATGCCATTTCGAAGCGGCACAGAAATGGTGTTTATTCTTTATTCATGAAAGATCTGCTAGATTACAAGATGGATCAGATTCAACTGGTTCGTATGAAGGAAGGAAACCTTAAAGTGTTTGACAAGATTGACCCTAATATGCTTGCCAGCGAGTCTCAGAAATCAAAGGAGAATGAAGAAGATAAAGAAAGCGATTACGATTTCGGTGATTATGGTGAGTTCAAGGTTCACTATTTCAAGGAGTTGAATCGTATCAATATTGCAATGAATCATAGGGAATTGGTGAAAATGAGGGACACCGAGTTGAAGCACGAAGAAAGGGTTAGACGATTCAAAGAGGCCACTTCGTTTGTTGACGAGGCTATGAAGAAGTTAGACGTTTAATTAATAGTGTAAATTTCTTTACTAAAACATGAATACCTAATATACAAATGGAGACTCAAGTAACCAATATCACGCTATGAGTTGTATACTCACTATGGAGTTTCCCCTTATCACACACTGTCCAATCTTGATCGCCTCTTCTCCTGGCTCATCACTATCTTGCCTTCTCTTTTTCTTTAGAGGCACTAATTCAACACAGTTGGCCAAATTCACGTTGAGGAAAAGATCGTATCCTACTAGTTTCCCCTGTACCGCTCTCGATCCATTTAGGCCTAATCTTATCTCTTTTCCGAGGTACCTTTTCAACTCTGGCGTCGACACCATGGTATTAGTTTACAGCACGTACACCGGATAACGCTCCAGAACTAGGGCATTCAGGTTAGCCAAAAGTTTTCCTAACTATTTAAATTTCTCATCTGCATAGTCGCACAAGCCGATCGACGTGCCTTTGGATAAACGCGAAGGTAAGTAAACATATAGACGTATTGTAGCACTACTGCTGGAAACCTGATAGAGCTTTTCGAGAAAGACGGAGATTTTCAGCTAGTAATGAATGCTGAGGGAGGCAGTGATAATATGGGTGCCTCTGTGGCGCCGGAACTTCCAGGGACTGAAGAGGAATCGACTCCCAGGGGATCCATTACCAATTCAAACAAGAACGGCAGCGCGGCACCAAGCGAACCTTCATCTAGCCAATCGTCGAGCAAATCGTTGTCTACCGGGGGCTCCTTAACTGGTGAATCCTCAGTCCCCGAATCATCTAGCGCCGAAGGATCCACTTCAGAATCTTCTGGGGCTAACGAAAGTATGTCTCCCGAAGCGAGCTCCGGTGCGGATTCAGATGCCCGCTCTTTGGAAGCAGAAAGAGCGACTACAGAAAAGACTGTGGAAGCTGTTTCTGAAAAACAGAGACTCGATCAATCAGGTACAATGAAGGATGTTCCTAGTCACCTGGATGCCTCCGTAGTTTTAGAACATCAGAGTGTAGAGTTACCCCCGAACGGCAATTCGAAGGAGCAGCAGAGAGAATCGATAGCTAGAGCTCTCAGTTACACAGAAGGTACTGCTCCAGAAAATAGTAAGCCTTTTCAGATTGAGGACGACAAGTTAAAGCATGCAGCAGCTGACGACGATGAAGACTCTACAGATGAAGAAGTCCTTGCGGATGAAGAGGAGTCTGCGAGTACAAATCATGTTGCTACAATAAACATAGAAGATTCACCGAGTGTGGGAGCACAGGAACTACTGAGAAAAGAGGAGAAACAAAAGAACAGTACGGAGACAATAGCCAGAGGAAAACCAGAAGAACCTGGTCCTGCAGTCAAATCCACCAGAGCTGAGACATCCAGCGATGATGATGATGATGATCCATCGTTCGATGAAGAAGAGCATAAAGAATTTCTCGCCAGAAAGAGGGAGCTCACCGTTCTACGTGAGGAGTTGAGGAATCAGATTGCAGAACTTGAAGAGAAAAAAGACGCAAGAGGCTTCAATTTGGATAGCTACTTGAAGAATTGTCAACTCCTAAAGGATTATTCGAACCTACCATCCTTTGATTTTGATAAGAGGCTTGAGCTCATAAAGCTGTTCTACCGCGATATGACTATTCTTGATGTGAACCATGACCAAGTTGGGCCCACTCTTGATGACCAGGCAGTATCATTTACGATCGAATTTTCTAGACTTGTGAGTTATAGGGTTAATCTTAAATTTAGTCAGAAAGCTGAGACCATATCAAGCTTGACCATTTCGCAGTCGGAAAACCAGGCAGTAACAACAGAGCTCGATCAAATAGGCAAGTTGATCAGCTACTGCCAAAAGCGAAAAGATGTGTCTCTATTTATCTTTGCTATAAACTCCTACATCAGACTCTTCAAGCGCAGAACACAAATGTGGATCGATCTATTTCTGAAATTCTTGGACAAGTCATCATCGATCAATGGAGTTGCGTCTACAGACTCCACAGTGTCCAAGGGAAATCGTCGTTTGATGGCATTTGCGCTTTTCAGATCATCACCATCGTTTGAAATTGCGGTCGGACGGAGAGAACTTTACTTCAATTGGAGCTTATACTTTCCGTTAGAAGACAACTCTCGAGAACCTTTCATTGGGGACTGCAAGTCTGAAATTTCAAGTACCCTCTTCGTCGATAATAATGAAACAGTTAAGGATCAAGTGATAGACTTGAGCGATGCAGTGAATGGGATAATAAGAACTGACGGAGCGTACGATGGCTTCTGTCGATTACTAGGAAATGTTCTTTGAACCAGCATGGACCAGTTTTAACGACCTGTATAATCTTTAATCTTTTATTTGTACCACTAGTTGAATGTAACTATGAATAAGAAACCCCACGTAAACCAAAATGAGAATGAGCAAGTATGTAGTATATATACACAGACGCGTACCTCAGAATCTGAACTGCATTTCGACACCAGTTCTAGATAACCCGCACTTAACATAGAACAATTCGTTGGCTGGATCGCAATCAAGAATAACTTTGTAGCAGCCTGCCTCAGCTCCAATGTTAATAAGTCTCCTAATCAAGGTCAGTCCCAACTTTTTGCCCTGTTCGTTCCGATTAACTGCGATATCCTCGATGTGACCAACTTTTCCACATTTATGGATCAACTTCGACTCCACGATAATACTACCGATAGCGGCGACCTTCCCACTTGGGTTTAAGACCAACAGTGTATGATATATCTCGGGATTTCTATCCCAAGTGTTGATGAGTTCCGTAAACTCCTCCTTACTGATCTTACCCACCGTAGTAAGGGTCTTTAATGTCTCAAGCGCACCTCTCTCATAATCATCGGCGTTGATCCGTCTGATATGATAACCTTCGGGGAGAGCTGGAATCTCTAGAGATGATTTCGCATAGGATTGTGTCATGACCGTTTGCTTCTTGAATAAAGATGGTTCAAGAGAGGAAGAGGGAAGGAACAAGTAAAGGCCACCACTTACATCTACTAAAAATAAGAAGCGCGAAATATTAGTACCAAACACAGCACAGGGAGATAAATTTCGAGTGTTTACATTTTCTCTTTATAGGAACTTCGATAGTCGCTTTGGGCGACAGTCATTCAAGGCGGGGGAGTGGGAAAGGCTGTGGGTGGGGGGCATGAATCTTCAAGTGGACCCTAACTGCTTATCTACATAATGTAGTTCTCTTACCTAATTTGTAAAGCATATGCTATTAAATTTCTATACAGTACATAAATTATGCCCCCCTCATTTTGGATCAACATCATACTTCATCCGTATACCCATAGCGTTGAGCTCGGAATCCAAGTACTTTAGGACGAATGGGATTCCCACCGTAGTGGTATCATTACCACCAACAAACTTGTTTCCCTGACCATCTTCCCAAATATCTAACTCATCTGCGTTAAGCACAGAAGAATCGACTCTCTTAGCACAGCGTCTACATCTGACATCTCCGGCAGAGCCAACGCGTGAAACAGACATCTGTGTAGATAGAATCGATCCACATTGCCTGCAAATGGAAGACTGTGTGTAGTCGGAACAGTTCAACAAACGATCCTGGAGTAAGAAGGAAGTACCGTGACCAATCAAGGCGTCTCTCTCCATCTCACCAATTCTGATACCACCACCTCTCTTCCTTCCCTTCACAGGTTGCATCGTAAGAGAGTTCACCGGACCTGTCGATCTAACCTGGAACTTATCGTTCACCATATGACGTAATCTTTGATAATAGACGACACCAATGTAGATGTCTGCTCTGAGCTCCTCACCTGTAACACCGGAGTACATTGGCTCATTACCGTAATAATTGTAACCGGCTTTGGCCAACTGGTTACCAAAGTATTCTAGAGGAGTATCGCTCTCATCAAACTGCCATGGCGTACAGTCTTGTGAAATACCGTGAAGAGCGCCTGACTTTCCAGCCATAGACTCCACAAACATACCAATGGTCATCCTCGAAGGGAAAGCATGAGGGTTGATGATAACATCAGGCTGCATTCCAGATTCCGAAAATGGCATATCAATCTGAGGCCATTTACGAGAACACACACCCTTCTGACCGTGTCGGGAGGAGAACTTATCACCAATAATAGGACCTCTACGAAGTCTGAATTTGATTGTCATCACCTGACACTCTGCTGAGGCCCTTTCATCTCCAATCATCTTCACTTCGTCAATGTATCCGGGTTCGGAACTATGATAAGTTTTCACTCTGGTCCTTCCAAGAACGTCATCGTAGAAGGCGCAAATCGGGTCACCTTCTTCGACATATCCCCCAAGGAATGGCAATCCATCGGTATCCAACTTCTCTCTCCACTCATCTGGGAAGGTGTCATCCCCAAATCCATAGTGCTGTGTGATAGGGTCACCTCTACGGCGATCCATGCTTAAATCTATCTTCTCGGTCTTATACATAGAACCGTAAGCAAATCCCCTTTCAACAGTTGATTTGTTCACAATCATCGCATCATCCATATCGTATCCGGTATATGCAATGACGGCAACAACTGCATTGGTTCCGTTGGGGAAATTATCCATACCAAAGTCATCGTACAAACCAGCCTTGACAATCGGACTCTGGCCACTCTGTAAGCGGTAAAGCTTGTTGTCAGAACGGTGAACCAACGCCACACCCGGAGTACCCATAGTCTGCTTACCCATCTGACACTGGTACATGTTTCTAGGAGACTGGTTGAAGTCAGAGTATGGAGTCAAGTTGGCAAGGGTTGAAAGAATATATGTGGGTGAGAATTCGACGTGCGTATGAACGTTATTTTCGATTTCATTTGGTTGAACGGCGATGTTCATATACACCTGTTCGAAGGGACCAACCATGTCCTCCTTTTCCAGAGGAAGATACTTCACTGGTCTGACCATTCGGGAGCGTCCACCAAAGAGATATAGACCTGGGAATTGACCATTCTGCGAAGGAGGAACATAACCGACCTCAAGTTCTAGAGGAATACCATGCTCTAAAGATTCAACTTTCCAGAAACGAAGGGTATCAGCAACAATCCTACCCTGCTTATGAGAGCACCAACCCACGATACGACCATCAAGCTGAACGCAGCACACATTAGGACCGGAGATAGCCGCTGCAGAAGCTGTTGGTGAAACACCGAGTTGGTAGAGCAATTCAGGAATTCTAGAGGTGTCCAACTGCTCTGTAGTAACTTTGCATTTGTAGGCCAAATGATTTAACAAACCACAAGGGGAACCATCAGGGGTATGCACAGGGCAAACGAAACCCCAAGATTCAGGAAGCAACTTACGAACGGCGGTAGTCTTCAAAGTGGCAAAGAAAGCACCACGATGAACCATTCGGAAGTGAGCTAAGAAACGATGGAAATTAATCTTCTCGGCAACCACAGTAAATCCACTCACTTGCTGCAAATCTAAGCCTGTTTCTGACACCAAGTTACCAGTCGAAAGGAAATACTGTAGCTTTTGGCCAATGTTCTCGTTAATCCTCATGAACACACGATGCATGTACTTCTGATCAGAGAAGTTACATGCGTATCCCCTATTAATATCAATCTGAACTTGGCCACGAATGCTCTGAAGATATTCTTCGATCTTTTCTTTGATTATCATACCATACAAGAAACCTCCAAGAAGGATCTCATGGTTCTGAGTCGAATCTGGGTTCTCTGGCGCACAATCACCAGCAACCAAGGCATAGAGCTTACGGATCATGAACAATAACATTCTGAATTTGTCCTGATTATTGGATAAATGCACTAGAACAATTCTGCGGAGCACCTCCTTACCAACATCGACATCGGTACAATCAGGAGTGGCATTGAAGATCACACGGAATTTGTTTCCAAGATACGAGAGAGCCTCTTTCTGAGAGTTCAAATTGTAATGCTTGTAAGTTCTAAGTAGTAACTCCAATCTATCAGTAAGAAAAGAGTTTCCAACATCGGAACCAACAATACCGTCGAATATCTCACGATCGTTGGTCTCAATAAGTGCACGCAAGATCATAATAACGGGAACCAAATATTCGTTCTTTCTCCAAGAAAACCGCATAGTGACATTACCGTCGTTTAAATAGTGCAAGACATTCGTCAATGCAGTCTGGTCCGGTCTGACACCTCTGATTTGAACACCGTAGTGTGAGTAGGACGCACCTCTCTTAGCGAAGGAGGAACGAATGATGGCCATAGGGTAGTTTCTACGCGGCACAATCAACATACGAATGATCTTTTCAATACCATTAACAATGAAGTAGCCACCAAATTCATCACTTTCCTCCCGGTGTTGAACTAGTTGCTCCGGTGACATTCCTTCCAAGTTGCACTTATTCGACTGCACCATGACGGGAAGTAATCCGCAGTCTCTCACTTCGCTGACCTCCTTTCCGTCATTGACGCTCCATGTCAATTTCAAAAGAAGACGTCCACGGTATGATGACAGGGTCTCACGGCATTCCGAGGGATAGGTAGTCCTGACAGCTGAAAGCTTATCGGTAGCATATGGTTTGGAGATCTGAACAGAATCCACCCGGATCTGAAGCTTGTTTCCAAGCCTCTCGGAATCATTAGAGTCAAATATTGTTCTAGATCCAATTTCTTTAACGGCAAGGTTTAGCAAACCACCATCTGGTCCCGCAGTAAGGGCATTGAATGAACCTATATGAGGTTTCACAGACTCATATAACAACGGGTAGGCCGATTTGTCCTTCGGTGGATTCTGGAATCGAGCCACCTGCTCAAGAGTGCTAAATTTCGCCTTCGTCATGCTAAGCGTAGCCAAGGTCTTTCGTTAGGAGCAGATAGAGAATGAAAGGCCGATCCATAAGGAAGTGAAAAAAGACGATTTAAAATAAGAAAAAAAATTGATATTCTTTTTTCCTTACTGAAAAATTTTTATTACCGAGTAAATATGTGTTCAGGTGCCTGCTATCACGTGAACACGAAGGATCTTCTTGGGAGCTAGTTTCTTTCGTGACATAGCCTTTCCTAATAAAACAGAACCAAAGATCTACTCACAGAATCTAATATACAAAGATAATCATCTGTTATCTCATAGCAGAAGAAGGCCGGATTAATATCCTCCTCACCCAAATCGAATCCCTTGCCATCTGGGCCCCACTCAAGGGGTCTCTCATAGAAGAGGTAATATAGTTTCAACATAACGTGGTCATCTTCAGACGATTGGGCTGCAAAAAAGTTCTTCGACCCTGGAAACTTGAAATTGCGGCCAACTATATGATCATTACTGTATCCCTTATAATCTATCATCTGAGAGATGGTGAGGGAATGATTCGCATTGTAAGATATACTGTAGAGTCTGAGGATGTTCTTCAACCCACTGGCAAGAAGATATTTGTATCCGCCTGGTCCTCTTATAATATTCAATCCGCACACGTAGGCACCGAGCTTAAGCTGAGAGCACGGAGAGAAATCAAAAGAGATATTCTTGAAGAGAAGGCTTTTCATATGATACACGTGAATACTTCCGCTTCTGAATCCGAAGCACAAATAATGACCATCTTGTCCAAAAGCAGTAGGCTCAGAGGTAAAAAGTTTACCGGAAAAGCCATCTGGTGGGTCAACCATAGACAACTGGAATCTTTGACCGACCTTCACCACGTAGGCTAATACCTCTCCATCATCTGCAGCTATTGAAAAGTAGCGAATGGGATAGTTGGCAGCTGTAGCCACTTCCAAACCAATGTTGGTAACTATATGGAGGGGGGAGTTGACGGAGCTTTCAAAAGCAAACGAAGGATCCCTTTCGCTAGATGAGTCAATCACTTGAAATCTTCGCTCAAAAGAAGGATTCAAGGGATCAGCCTCATACCATCGATGAACATACGCCGAATATGGTTCCACAACGCCTAGCCTGAGACTGTGGCATTCGGGAAGATATGCAACAGATGTAGGTACGCTATGAAAACTAAAGCCAGCATTTATAAAGGGGCTTTCTCGCTTTTTCAAAAGATCTTCAAATTTACTTTGAACATCAGCGGATTCAAACTCGGTCACACCCAGTGCCCTATACTGACGGCAGAAAAAGTACCACAGCTTACCAGATCTCAGAAACCCGTTGATATCCAGGTTGAGAATTGGTATTTCAATTCTTGCACAGCAACCCCCGAAGCTTTGAAAGACTACCTTGTCCTTAAAATCCTTAATATAATCTTGAAACTGAGAATCCACGACATTCTGGAATTTCAATGCCTCTAGACGATATCTAAGGCTGGGCAGAAGTGGTGTGTAAAGTAGCCATTTAAACGTCAATGCATCGTCCACAGATTCATCCTGCATGCAATCCTTGAAGAACTTCTGCGAAAGAATCTCCATTTGAGATAACTCCTCTCCTTTGCTCTCCTTCTTATCCCTCTTCTTTATTGCGGAGCGAGTATAGTTCCCTTGAGAATTATCCCCTTGGCCATTGCCATGCGGAACGACCCGAAAGTATCTCCTTCTTTCCTCATCATAGTAAAACCCGGGAAGTCCATTCATTGGCCTGCAATGGGAGAGCTTTATAGATACTCAGATAATATATGTGGGATCAAACGAACAAGGAGAGCCGATAGCGTTGCGATGCCAGTTCAAAAAAAAATAAAGTAGAGGATTTGTTCCTAGACCTTTGACTGTTACTTTATTCCAGATCCCTGCGTACAGTGTTTCGATGACTAACTCCCGTTATGAGTATGTTCGGGAATTCGAAAGAGAGAACATACTTCTTCCTGAAACTCACATAATAATTAGAGTAGATGGAAGAGGTTTTCACAAATTCTCGGACAGATATTCGTTTGATAAGCCCAACGATGACAGGGCGTTGAAAGTGATCAATCTTTCAGCTTTACAGCTAATGAAACATATGCCGGATATAATGATGGCATACGGTGATTCTGATGAGTATTCGTTCCTATTGAGGAAACAGTGTGATCTATTTGAAAGACGAGAGTTTAAATTGATCACCACATTCAGTTCTACCTTCTCTGCATACTATCAATACTATTGGAATCAGGAATGTCCTGATAAGCCCCTAAGTGTAGAAAGGCTTCCTACATTTGATGCCAGGGCAGTGGTATACCCTACAGATGATACAATAAGGGATTACTTTCGATGGAGACAAGTGGATTGTCATATTAACAACCTCTATAATACAACGTTTTGGAGTTTGGTTGTGAAAGGCGGAATGACGCCGAAGGAAGCTGAAAACCGGTTGATTGGGACGCTTTCGTCGGATAAGAACGAGATTCTATTCGAGCAATTCGGCATTAACTATAACGACGAGCCAGAGATTTATAAAAAGGGAACCACTTACATTCGAGAGTCCGTTCCGGATACTACCGACAGTTCAGAGTTATCAAAGAGACAGTTGGACAGATTACAGAAGAAGTTGAGAAAGAGCGAAATCAAGGAACTTCACGGCGACTTGATAAAAGATGAGTTTTGGAACTCACGACCATGGCTACTAAGCTGAACCGAAATGGCATTAGCAAAACATGATATATTTTGGCGTCATAACTATGTACAAATTAAGCGAACTTCTTTCCTTCCAATGGAACTTCCTTCTTCGTCACAACCTTTGCCGTATTCTTTGGAGCTGGCCATTCTTCATAGAGGATACCAGCCTTCTTCAGAAGCTTGGCAACGGAATCGCTTGGTTGCGCTCCAACACCCAACCAATATTTGGCCCTCTGAAAGTCAAGCTTCACATCCTTCGTTGGGACATAGCCCAATGTCTTCTGTTCAGGCGTTAGAGGTGCAGGCACTGGATTGTATGTACCAATAACCTCAATGGGCTTTCCATCTCTCTTAGTCCTCTTAGTAGTAACGACTAAATTGTACACTGGCTGATGGGATCGGCCCATTCTGGCCAATCTTAGTCTAACCAACCCTTTCATTGTAAGTGCAGCTGCTCTGCTTTGCCTCTGGGGTAAATTTCAGAAATACTCTCCTGTGCTTCTGCTCTCTCTTTATCTATCTTGATTCTCACTCACTTAGTTAGTGCCACTGGGGAAAAAAATTTTCGGCAACCCCCTAGTTAAACTTCAGTATTTCTGCCCCACTGGTCGTCAGTGAATTCAGGGATCAACTTGCAGCGGTATCTTCACAATGACCTAATCATCAGCTTGACAACTACTTACTGCCTTAGCAATTGTTTACTAGGCGTCACAGCATAGCCGACACCGTCTCTTTCTTCTTTTTAGTCCCGTGCATATCCCACTTCTTAGGGGAAGTGAAAAATTTTTATAATTTTTATTTGACCTTTCCTTTTTTACTCTAGACATATCTCAGGCCCCACTAGTTTATATCTTACTCTCTGCTTCAGGATCGTAGTTCCTTGAACAACATGAGTACAGCCGACGATGAGCTACTACAGATGGTCGAGCTGAGGGGAAAGTTGGATAAAATCCGATCCCAGATCGGCTCCAAGTTAGCCAATCAGCAGCAGCTGGCTCTTATACTTCAAACCATCGATGAAAACCTTGATCAGCAAAAACAGGAAAAGACCCCTGTTGCTTATTTTGTTTCGTTCTTAAGTTTACTTGATCAATGTTGCGAGAACGAAGAAATTAAAGACTTTCCTTTAGCGACTGGTGCAGTTTACTTCTTGAATCTAGTGTCTCCTTATACGTCAAAGGGATTGCTTAGACCTCGGTTCAGTGAGATCCTTACTCGGATTGCACCTGCGCTAACTGATGAGAAGGCTCAAGCTCCTTTAATTAGATCAAGCATAGGATTCTTAGAATCTCTTCTTTTGGCTCAAGATCTCAATGCTTGGAACAACGTTCATAACTACAAGATCTCTCCAAAGAGAGGTCTAACAGGATTATTAGAACTTTCACTCGATTCGAGACCTAAGGTTAGAAAGGGAGCTCAAGAGGCCGTGCATAATATACTTTCTCAGGTGCCTGCTGGCCCCATGTTGGAGCATCCGGCCTCATATGTTGCTGGCGAATTTGCGCTGAACCATCTCATATCCATAGTACAAGAAAATCAGTCAGGAAAGAATCCCTCGAAGGAGGCCAGTTCCAAACTTATCCATAATTTGCAGCTTATTGCCTCGATTGCCAACGGAAATGCTTGGCCACTGAAGCAGATAAGTCCCCTCTGTGATATCTTACTCGAGATATGCAAGTCTGCGGATGAATTTTTGGTCTCCTCCGCCTTTTCCGTCTTTGAAGGACTATTCCAATCCATGAACAGTGAAATTGATAATGATAGATTTGTGAGAGTGTTAGACATTATATTTGACTTGAAGCCTTCGATTAACGATCCTCATCTAGCTCCTTCTTGGCTAGCCGTTGTTGCTAAGGCTGTCACTTGTTATTCACATAACATAGATCCTCTTCAATGCTTCTTGAAATTACCGCTGGTATTCAAGAATGTAGGCACCTTCTTTGAAAGCGAGGTTCAGAATGTCTATATTAGTGCCTCCCAATGTCTAATTGCCATTGCATCTGATGCGATCGACGCCAAATTGTTACTACTTCCGCCTGTGATAGAGGAAGGTGTCCATGAGCAAGTTGAGACGACAATTGCTAGCTTGGCTGATATAACCAATGGCTTCCTATCCATCAAATATAGACAGTGCGCCAAAGAGGTTGCAGAACTGATTTCTTCTCTTTTCACTTCCTTGAGTACTAGAGCCAACCCTTATTTCTTGCGGCATTTAGAAACTGTCGGCGAGTGGAGATCTAACGAACAGGAAGGCTTCGAATTGAATGATGTTGCAGAGCGTGTTATTTCCAGTGCAATTACCTCCATTGGTCCTGAACTTGTTCTTCAATTACTACCATTAAACTTGAACAATCCTAATGCCATTGGCAGGGCTTGGCTTCTACCAATATTAAGAGATAGCGTTCGCTGCGCACACCTTGGCTACTACATTGAGGAAATTCTACCCTTGACATCCTATTTTGAAGGATTGATTGCCAAGGGTAACTCTGAATCCATTAATTCAAAGATCTTTGCTACCATTGTTGATCAGATCTGGTCTTTGCTACCAGCTTTCTGTGATTTGCCTTTCGATCTAGTCGAAAGTTTCACCGATGAGCTTGCAGCCCATCTTTCTGAACTTTTATATCAGAAGGTGGAGTTGAGACCAACTATTTGTCATGGTCTTCGAACCCTTGTCGAGAGTAACGTTATGTACTCCTCCGGTGATGTCGTCAATGTTATTATAAACCAGCAGTTCCCTGTGGAGAAATCCAAAGAAGCAATTGAATACCTTTCTAGTTCGAAATCAACTAAGCTACTCTCAGTTCTGTTCAATGTGTTTGCTGAGACTCCGATGGACCAGAGAAACTATATTTTAGAGACGATCGATGCGTACCTACAGATCTCTAGTCCTGAAGATGTTTCTGCTACCTTTAACAAGGTGTGCACTTTGTTAAAGAAGGCCTTAGATGAAGAGAAAGAGGATGACCATCATAAAACTGAGGATCCGGCAATGAATGGAAAGATCCCCAGACTTTCCATCACTATGATGGATTTAGTTGTTGAGATGACTAAGTACATACCGGAATCTAGCCATACTGCTTTACTCGCAATTTTCAACCAAACAGTCCGAGTTCAGGATGTACAGATTCAAAAGAGATCATACAGAGTTTTATTGAGACTCATGGAGACTGAGGATGGTTTGAAATCTGTTAAGAACTTCCTACCGGACATTCTTAAAGTTCTTTCCGACGCCTCACAGGTGACTCTTCAGGCTGCAAAGGGCGCAAGACTATTGACTTTGGTGGGGGTTGTCAAGGGCTTATCTGTCGATTATTTGCATTTCATCCCAAATATCCTCTCAGAAGTTATCTTAGGCACAAAGAGTATCAATGAGAAGGCAAGAGAGACATCGTACGATATTTTGATTGCTATGGGTCATAAATTGATTGAGAATGAGGGTTCTCCCGTCAAGAACTCCTTAAATGATTCAGATATGCCAGATTCTCAAGCTTCGTTGAAGGAATTGTTTGTGATGTGCTCTGCTGGTTTGGCCGGTGGCTCACCTCATATGATTAGTGCCTCTGTTACCGCATTATCCCGGATCTTTTACGAATTCCATGATGAAATGCCAGTCGATTTCTTAAAGGAAATGGCCTCAACTGTTGAGTTGTTCTTAACCTCTAGAAATAGAGAGATCATCAAATCTGCTTTGGGATTCCTCAAGGTCTCTAGCTTAATGTTACCCGAGGATGAGGTCAGGCCTGGATTGAAAGGTTTGTTGGCTAGTTTACTAGCTGTTAATCATGAGCAGAAGAGTCATTTCAGATCCAAAATTAAGCATCTCATCGAAAGGATGGTGAGAAGATTTGGCATGAATGACATTGAGCAGTGTATACCTGAAGAAGATAAGAAATTGATAGTTAACATCAGAAAGACAAAGGCTAGGGCCAAGAGAAAGAAAGCTGAGAGTGCTATCGAGACCGATACCATTCCGAAGGCTGGCGAAGAAGGCAGCAAGAAATTTACGTCAGGATATGATGAGGCTTTGTATGGCGATACCGACTCTGAATTTGAAGAGGAAGGAGCGGATGAGGAGGAAGTATACGGGAACTCTAAGAGGACTCGTCAATATATTTCTGAGTCAAGAGATATCCCTCTTGATCTCCTTGATGGACGATCCTTGGCCCATATTTCTTCGTCTAGACCACGGAAGTTCAATAGGAAAACTTCCGACTACGCAACGAAGGATGGCAAACTTGTTTTCAATGAAGTCGATGATTCTGACCCATTAGGAGGAAAGAATTCCATCGATGCGTACGTTGAAGCCGTTGATCAGGGACCTGTCAGAGGACAGAATAATAAGTTGAAATATAAAAAGAAGCAGAGGACTGGGGATGGCATCGATTGGAAGGATGAACCTGAGGACAAATCAAAAAAATCGAATCCTTCAAGGCCAAACTATAGAAGGGCTGCAGGTGGTAGAGTTGGGAAACCAAGATCCAGATTCAAAGCGGGAAAGAAACTATAGTAAATAGACAAGTTAGAGCTTTAGATATTCATTAGAAGTTTACAGTAATCGTACATAGTTGGGAACCATTTAATGATTAATCAACCAAAGAGATTCAAGCTATGGTCAACGGAAGGGTCTCCTGCCTCCGCAGTATCATCATTCATCTGCATCTGAGGGAAGTAATCACTGGGAGGAGTATCGACATTGTTTGATATATCACTGTCCGCTGGATTGTCGTCGAGATGCATACGAACATCATCATCCTCCTCCTCCTCCTCGGCCAATAAAGTCTTGCTCTCCTCGCTGTAGGGTAAAGCTGAAGCCAAGCTCTCCGGAGTGGGCCCCATGACAACAAAATCTCGACAAGGCTTTATACGCTTGGGAAGCTTTTTATCCTCCGGTAAGTAGTCGATCAGTACAGTGCCCTTGAATTTAACGGCAGGATTTTCATTCAGCTGTTGGCGTAGGATAAACTTTATCCAATCCTCATCAACAGTAAGGTCATCGCCTTTGGCATCTACCTCCTTCCTTCCCCTTTTAATTTGGGCCGAACCTACCTGGCTTGATTGACCTTGATATGGTAATGTCGGATTCAATTGCTGTGCTTGCTGTGTTTGCTGGTCTAATGCCGCGGTTAAGGTGCTCATCTTCGAGTTCACATCTTTCATCTTTCTCTCATGAACAATCTCCTTAACGAAGTCTAGATTAGGTCTGGCTACCTCTCTTAATCTGCTGTTCATTTCATTCATAAACCAGTTCTCAAAGTTCTCAATACCTTTGGACGTGAGCGATTCAATATCAAATGCATCAAGTCGCTTAGCAGGTGATATTAGTTTCAATTCTATTAGTGCATTCGAGATATCCTGGACATTTGGCTCTGTGTCATTCCTGAGTTCGGTATATTTGAGAACTGTCAACGTCAAAAGACGAAGATATTTTACGCACAGATCGGTTATCACATCTAACGCCCTGTTGTCGGAGCGGTCAAATCCGTGAGCTTTCAAAAGTTGTACCAGCGTCACCCTCAGGAGGTGAAAGTTGAATGCGCTTAACGTCATGCCTGCGAGTCTTGTATACTGACAATTAGGAAGGGATGAGATGGTCAGATTGAAATCGGGCCCAGAGAAAACTAAACTGCGTTCAAGTTCGCGACGATCGACTTGTCGACGACTAAGGATTAGATTGGAGCAGAACGGTATCCCTTTACTCTCAGCTTGGTCTCACTCTTTACATTTACTCTTATTACCTTGATCCAGTCGCCTATTTGTAAGCATATGGACTTCGAATTCATAAACAAAGATAAGAGATTGGTTGACGAAAATCTATATTGTATTTGAAAATTGCCAGACTTATGTAAATTATGAAACTGACGAACTTGACAAAATTCAATTTTGACTAATCTACTTAAAGCTGAGGAAAGACAGTTCGTTGCTTTATACATATAATCATACCCTACATACATTGTGTGTTCCACGTTACTAACAGCAAAACATCAAACGTGTCTTGCATCAAATATCATGTCGCGGTCCCTATTCCGTGGCCGTTCATTATTGTTTTTTAACTAATAAACTTGTAGTCATAAATTTCTTCCGTCATTCCATTCGTTTCTCTTCTGAGGTAAGACTTGACTGCGTCACCCCATTGGATACGCCTCTTATAAATGGCCAAATCTCCTTTGACACCATCAATTGCACCACATAAAACCTCCGTATCCACATCATCTCTGAGGCTGGCAATTGAAGTGACATATGTACGAATTAGCATTAGGTTTGCCTTTGTCTTAGGGAGTCTAGTAAAACACTGCTTTTCAACTCTGAAAAAGACCTTGTTGAAGTCAAGTGTCTCAGCTTCAGCGGGCTTAATTTCCTTTGCCTGGACACTGCTTGCATGAGACCCTGTAGGAGCACATAAGTTAGCATGGATCTGAATTGACCAGTTGCTGCGAACAATATATTCATGTATTTTAAGGCGCCCAAAGAAGCGATTCATGGAAAGCTGTAACCTTTCCTTGTAACCCGGGACTGGTCCATGGATTGCGGTCAACGGAGTATTGAGCTTTTCAGCAGGATTGAATCCAGCGGGAAAGCAGGAAACAGCGGCTCTAAGAATATATTCATCTGGTTGGTCAGAATCAGGATTCTTGAGCAGAATCAAAAAATCCTCCTCGATGTTCCTACAAATTATTCTCTCCAGCTCTTCAGCTTCCAACTTGGAACTGTCAGCCGGAATTGACTCCTTCCGGATTGTGTTGTAAATAAGACCATTCTCAGTCCTATAGAAGTACTTCGGGTATCTTGTCACGAGGAAATCAAAAACCAAGTCGTACACCTCACGAAGGGCCGGTAGAACAGAAGGATGGAATCCATGACATCTAGTTGGATACTTTTCAAAGAGCTTCTCTCTAAGGTTCGTTCTATCTAAGTACGTATTCTCAATGCAAATGAAATCATTAGGATCAAGTCTCCTGATGCCAAGATTAATTTTGTACTCCTTATTCTTGAAAGGTCTGAATTTGTGCGGATCACATGACTTCCAATCGAAGCTTTCGGGCATGGAAACAATAGTGGGAGCACAAAGTTCCTTAGGATTCGTTTTCCTGGCAGATACCTTTCTGTTGGCTTTAGAGAATGGATACAGAAAAAGTGCTAGCAATGCGAGCACGAAGATTGCTCCGATGAGCACCCGGGGAGAAGCGGTGAAATATCTCAACGGGGAATCCATTGAGCAAGAAGCGAGTGTTGAAGTGGTAAGGAGGAAGTAAAGGAGGGAAGGAAACAAGTCCGAACGGGATAGCGAAAGATGACTTTACGTCAACGAGGAATGTAGAGAAGGAGCAGAGGGAGAGGAGAGTAAGGAGAGAGATCCCCGCGAACTGCGAACTGATAAGATGATCAGTTCCGCATCGGGAAAGTGGAAGCGTTACGATAAAGAAATTTAGGTTGTTAAGAGAACACAGAGGGCTGACCTGAGCGGTTAACATGGATGCTACACTTGCATTCAGCTGAAGATTACGCTTATGGTTATACCCAACGAGTACACAATACATCAAGATCGGTCACCACCAATATCCATTCTTTGGTTATCCTGCTAGTTCGCTCTTTATCATGTATTAAACTTGTTATAACATACGGTCGATCGTGGTGGAAGTATATGTATCAAGATTGTCAAGATGATTCCACCAGTTGAATAAATAGGACTCGCAAATTAGCTTAAACCAAGGTGTAAATGACAAGTCTTCGCGTTCGAACATCTCCTTCAACTCCTCCTTCGTGACATATTTGTAATCTTTAACTTCGTTAGGATTGGCATGGACTTTCCCATCAGATCTGATGATTAAGATATAGTCAATCTCATGCTCACCCCACACACCATTGCTTGGGGCCATATAGTGGATTCTGGTAAGGAAATTAAAGTCTGCAATAGGCACATCAGAAGAGGAGATTCCCAACTCATGATCCAACTTTCTCTGCGCTGCAGATTTGACACCCCTAACAGCAGTATTCAAGGAATGAATATTGCTTCCATCAGCGCTGCTACTGGAGAATCCAAGTTCTGAGGGAACGCATAAAGGATGCGAACAGCAGGTATTGGTCCAAAGGGAAGGGAATGTGATTTTTTCATCTGCTCTCTGTTGAAGTAGTAATCTATCCTGAGAATCGAATAAAAAGACAGAAAATGCCCTGTGTAACAAGCCCCGATTAATGTTCTTCATAATATGACACAATTTCTTCGTACCTGAACCTATTGGAACATCATCATAGTCGAGAACGATACAGTTTTCTGCCATCAACCGGATCTGCTCTTCATCATGACCAGCAAACAAAGACGAGGCGGCATCAGCTCCTGAAACTTTTACGTTACCAGCTGGAACTGAATTTGAAGAGCTCTTCTCTCCGGTGGTTCTCTCCAATGGAATGACATCAATAAATTGGTCTAGGATTTCCTGCTTCGATAGAGACTTAACTAGCTTATGATAGGAGGTGAGTTCTTGAGTCATCTTAGGAATGGTCTGAATAAAGAATGGTCTGATTAATGAATGAATGAGTAATGAATAATAGAGAGGGAAGTTAGTTAATTAGTGAAGATGATAGTGGTTGGAAGAGGATCAGAAAGGCCGAAATAGATAGCAAAAATTCTCTCTATAATTTTACTCGTAAAAAAAAAGGTCGAGAAAATGTGCGATACGATACGAAGGGAAGGAAAAAGGCTCAACAGAGACGGAGGAAGGCTATGCTATGTTAGGCAAGAGGAAAACGTAGAGAGAAAGATCGATGAGATGGGCAGAATCTAGTCGACGGAAAACTTTTGACACTCGATAGATAATCCGATAAGTCTATAATTGCGTGATTCTATTACTTTGGACCTTCTGGTCTGTCTGCCCCTTCCCTCCCTTCACCTCTGGCTGCCAGCTCTCCGATTACCGCTCGGATTGCATACTCCACACTAGCCACATCCTACACTGCCACGCTGGATCTCGCATGGACTCACCGAGATTGAATACGGTGCAGAAGGGAAGAAAAAAAAAATTTAAGGGTGAGGACTTTCCTTCCACTACCGGCTGAAAGGCATTGTCAGCACATGGCGGTAAAAGTCGTGCAAGATGGCACAAAAAAAGTTCCCTAATACAGAACACAAGGTCGTGGGCAGGATGATTGTTAACCCAAGATCGATTAATTAAAACGGGTACCCACGTTACAACTCCCATTTCTGATGCAACCTAACGCGGGCCACCATCCCCAAAATTATTACATTGTACTGCGTGACGCTCAACGGACTTCGTGTTCTTCCTTTATTCTGTGTAGCAATCACCATCCTGTCCTATAACCATTACCGATTTTTACTCCGACTTTTTACTTAGACTAGATGATTAGAACCAAAAGAAACGATTACCCTAAAGGGTGGGAAAATTTTGGTGCTGAAAAATTTTTATTATAATTTTTTTGTAAAGTTTTTGTATTTTATTTAAGATTTTTTTTATTTTTTTAATTTTTTTTTTTTTTTTTTTGATTCCCTATTTCATTTTCTGGCTGAAAATTTTTTTTTTATTTKGCAAACATTTGCAGAGTGCACTTTGGTCCCCTTTCCGTCGCCCTTTTCTTCTTAGTCCTCTGTTTCTTCTCTTTTGATATCGTTGGGTTTGGTACCTACTTGTGCTCCTAGATAGTAATAGAAGAAGTACACGATGTCTGATTCGACACAAGTGTTGGATGAGTTGTTCCAAAAGTTATCTGTGGCTTCCGCAGACGAAGTGGACGCCATTGCTACCAATGTCTCATCGTTCTTGAACGGTCCGATCGTTGAGCATGATGTTCCTTATGAATTCTTCCAGAAGTTGAACAAGGCTGTCAATGATAAGAAGACTTCCTTCAACGCTTTGGAGGCTGTCACCCACATTGCATCTGTTGGTGACCTGTCTTCATCTGTTGAGCCTTACATTGCTGAGCTTGCCCCAAGCATCAGTCAGAAATGTGGTGACAAGAAGGAAGAGATCAGAGACCAAGCCCAGAAGGCTTTACTGGCTCTGGCTCGCGCTGTTACTCCTTTCTCCATCAAGTACATCTTACCAGATTTGATTGATGCTCTTTCTAACACCAGTAAATGGCAGGAAAAGATCGCCGATTTGAAGGCCATCTCTATATTAGTCGACACTGGTAAGGCCCAGATGGCCCTTAGAATGCCTGAGTTGATTCCAGTGCTTTCTGAAGCCATGTGGGATACTAAGACTGAGGTTTCTAAGGCCGCCACTGAAACCATGACTAAGTGTACTGCCACCATCGATAACAAGGATATTGAGCCTTTCATTCCAAAGTTGATCGACTCTATTTCTAACCCAGATGATGTCCCAGAGACTGTTCATGCCTTGGGTGCTACCACTTTCGTTTCCGATGTTACCACCGCCGCTTTGTCTATCATGGCTCCTTTGCTTTCCAGAGGTTTGGCCGAGAGAGACACTTCCATCAAGAGAAAGGCTGCTGTCATTATCGATAACATGTGTAAGTTGGTCGAGGATCCTCAGATCGTTGCTCCATTCTTGCCTACCTTGTTCCCTGCTTTGAAGAGTAACATGGATACCATTGCTGACCCTGAGGCCAGATCTGTTACTCAACGTGCTTTGAACACTTTAAGACGTGTCGGTGCTATTCCAGAGGATGACACTATTCCAGAGGTTTCCACCGCCGGTGATGTTACTGTTAACTTGGAGATTTTGCAAAGTATTATTGACAGGCCTGCAAAGCGTTTCGAGGTCGTTGAAAAGTACGTTGCATCTATGGCTGGTGATTTGATCGATGAGAGAAAGACCGATTCTGAATCTTGGAATGCCTTGCTTGGACCATTCTTGACCATCTTCTTGCACGAGAAGGAGGCTCATGAGGTCATTGAGAAGTTCCGTGCCAAGGCCGTCGACAACATTCCACAACCTCCTGTCTTTGAGGAAGAGGAAGATGACGGTGAGGACTTGTGCAACTGTGAGTTCTCCTTGGCTTATGGTGCTAGAATTCTTTTGAACAAGACCCAGCTTCGTTTGAAGAGAGGTAGAAGATACGGTCTTTGTGGTCCTAACGGTGCTGGTAAGTCCACTCTTCTGAAGGCCTTGGCTAATGGCCAGGTTGAGGGCTTCCCAACCCAAGAAGAGTGCAGAACTGTCTATGTTGAGCACGATATTGATGGTACTCACGATGAGACTTCCACTACCGACTACATTTTGGAGTCTGCTAACTCAAAGTATGACAGAGAGCACGTCAGAGGTAAATTGAGAGAATTTGGCTTTGCCGAGGAGATGTTGGACATGCCTATTGTCGCATTGTCCGGTGGTTGGAAGATGAAGTTGGCTCTTGCCGGCGCCGTCTTGAAGGATGCTGATATCTTGTTGTTGGATGAGCCAACTAACCATTTGGATCACATCAACGTCGACTGGTTGGTTAACTACTTGGTCACATGTGGTATCACCTCTTTGACTGTCTCCCATGATTCTGGCTTCCTCGATCGTACTGTTCAGTACATCATCCATTACGAAGGTTTGAAGCTCCGTAAATACAAGGGTAACATGTCCGACTTCATCAAGAAGGTGCCAACTGCCAAATCTTACGAGGATCTGACTGCTACTGACTTGGAGTTCCAATTCCCAGAGCCAGGTTTCTTGGAAGGTGTCAAGACCAAGCAGAAGGCTATCGTTAAAGTCAGCGATATGACTTTCCAGTATCCAGGTACTTCATCTCCTCAGATGTCCCACGTTACCTTCCAGTGTTCTTTGTCTTCTAGAATTGCCATTATCGGTCCTAACGGTGCCGGTAAGACTACTTTGGTGAATGTCTTGACCGGTGAGTTGCTTCCAACCTCCGGTGAGGTTTACATCCACGAGAACTGCCGTATCGCCTACATTAAGCAGCACGCCTTCGCTCATATCGATAACCACTTGGACAGAACTCCTTCTGAGTACATCCAGTGGAGATATCAGACCGGTGAGGACCGTGAAACTATGGACCGTGCCAATAGACAGATCAGTGACGAAGATAAGCAAGGTATGAACAAGATCTTTAAGATCGAAGGTACCCCAAGAAGAGTTTGCGGAATTTCTGCCAGAAGAAAGTTCAAGAACACATACGAGTACGAATGTTCCTTCCTTCTCGGTGAGAACGTTGGAATGAAGTCCGAGAGATGGACTCCAATGTCCTCTGTGGATAACGCCTGGTTGCCAAGAGGTGAATTGGTTGAGACCCACGGTAAGCTGGTTGCCGAGATCGATATGAAGGAGGCTCTTGCCAACGGTCAGTTTAGAGCTTTGACAAGGAAGGAGATTGAGGCCCACTGTACTCTTTTGGGCTTGGATCCAGAGTTGGTTTCTCACACGAGAATTAGATCTCTATCTGGTGGTCAGAAGGTCAAGTTGGTGTTGGCTGCTGGTACCTGGTTGAGACCTCACTTGATCGTGTTGGATGAGCCAACTAATTATTTGGACAGAGACTCTTTGGGTGCATTGTCCAAGGCTTTGAAGGCTTTCCAGGGTGGTGTTATCATCATTACTCACTCTGCCGAGTTCACCAAGGGTTTGACACAGGAAGTTTGGACTGTTCAGAACGGTACCATGACTCCATCTGGACACAACTGGGTTCAAGGACAAGGTGCTGGTCCAAGAATCACCAAGAAGGAGGACGAGGGAACCAAATTCGATGCTATGGGTAACAAGGTTCAGCTCAAGGAGAAGAAGAAGAAGCTCTCTTCTGCTGAAAAGAGAAAGAAGAAGAAGGAAAGATTAAGAAAGAAGAAGGAACTCGGTGACGCCTATGTGTCCGAGGACTCTGACGAAGACTACTAATTCAGTCGCTAGTATCTCAGGTACTCTTTCCCTACCATCCCCACACCCCATTTTTATTCTTTGTATCTTTTCATGGTTCATTTAATACTCTTCGACTTTTAATTGCCTCTATTGAGGCTATTCAGAATACATATATGGACCCACCCCCTCTATTTTAAGTTTGCCGTAGAATAATATCGTATCATACACCTTTCATTAGCTTACTGGGCTATAAACCTGGCTGGAATCTTTTCGATCCGTATTGGAGCCCTCACGTTGTAGACGTTGGCCTTTGCTTCATGCTCGATCTCATGGAAATGGTGAAGAAGCTCATGCTCAATATCTTCCGCATGTTGCACCTTCACATCTGGGTCATCCTCAGAATGATATTTAAGCCAATGATGCTTCTCGTATTCCTCTTCGAAATCGTATTCGTGGCCTGAGCCCAAGCCAAAGTCTGGGAATTCACCACCTTTACCACTATATTCTTTCCATTCTTCCAGAGAGATCTCACCATCATGATTCTTATCCATTAAAGCTAGCACTTGCTTGATAACTTTCTCCTTCAATTCCTTACCGACAATCTCCGTGTTATCATGAGAACCCATACCATTTCCTTCTCCAACCACTTCGTCTCTAGCTAGACCATACATTCTCAAAATATCGTAAGCACTCAATTTATTAACATTTCTCGTATCATGCAACTTGAAGATAGATTCAGCGTCTGCATCGTCGAGGTCGTGCTCAACCTTCATGTGCCACTTCTGCCATGATCCCTTGAACTCGGCAGGGATATCCTCTTTAAACTCAGACTCCTCGTTCACACCAGGCGTCTCCGGTGGAGGAACGGCCATTGCACAGACATATGTTGCAAATAAAAGAACGTAGTTGAAATGCATGTCGATAAGCAGCTGGAAGAGTGAAGGAACTGGAGTGTATGACGATTTCGACGAGGGAAAAATAGCGAACAGGGTCTCACCCAAACTAAATCTTTCCTCTCTATCTTTAGAAACATTTTACTACAGTACGCATATATTCCCAATTTGCGTTGATTTTAGAAAATAGCCGCAATCACTCCGTCGTGATCTCTGCCAAGGCTTCATACATAGCAGTCAAATCATATCTGTTTGAACTTCCAAGCGCATTCATCACAGGAATGCACTTGACTCCCATACTCTCTATGGCACGAACATCGACGGGTATTTCAGAACCCGAGGCCAAGTAAAGAATATGTGTGACAAATGAGCTGAGGGGATAATCAGATGCCTCATCAGAGCTGTGCTTCTTCCTCTCGGGAGAAAACATCATCGAGTAGTTCAAAGCACCGCGGATTGCATTCATGCAATCTAACGCTGTCATCCCGGAAGTCTCGCGATCCCATGATCCGTTGAGTAGCAATACCTTCTTCTTCTTCTTCTTCTTGTCGGTGCTACAATGTAATATGGCATCTCCTGCACCTTGAAGAATTAACACCGGGATTATGGACGTCATCAGCGATCCAATGGAATAGATAATAGTGTCAGCTTCTCGTAGACAGTTTAGCACTCTAGCATACGCCACAGGGTATATCTCTTCACCATAAGGTGATATATAAAAGATTCTTTCCACTGGAGCCTGAAGTGGGATACTATCATCTTTGTTGAAATGGAGTTGTGATTTTTTCAACTCTGGGTGAATGTATGAGGGAGTTTCGAACTCGTCATCTTCGTCAGACAAGTCGCTTTCCTCACTCGTAGTCGTAGGAGGTCTGTACAACGAAATACTATTCGTACGACGAGTTCCGTGCAGTACAACATCGTCATTGAAAGACATTGTTGAGCCGTTATTGAAGAGTGCAGCACCCATTGTACTCTTATCCATATTAGACTTCTCATCAAACGAGGGATGAGAAATCTGGGACTGGCCGGTGATGATGGTTCCATCCTTTAGTAACGCACTTATATGATAAGTGAAATTGGTATTGATGCACGGCAGGACTTGGACGTTCGAAGGAACTCTGGTTATCCTTAGAACCAACTCAATGGATGAATCCAATGACCCACAGAAGAGACGTGCACCTGTTAGAAACAGGTTCCCCACGCTTGCCAACTCTAATCTGAAATTCTTAGTCGAATTCCTTGATCTCTTAAGAACTTCTGTATGAACGTGAATAAGGAAACTTCTCATGATCTGCTTGCAAGGAGGATCAACATTTAGCCATAGCGGATGAGAACCTTCCACTATCTGCTCCCATTCAGCCTTGGCTTCGATTGGGTCCTTCGATAGCCTATGCGATAGGAGATCTCTAAGACCAGAACTCTCCTGTGGAATCAACCTGGTGATCCTCGAGCGAAGGTCACCAACAGAGCATCCGCCTAATACTCTAATGATCTCAGATGTAGACCCTCCATTGTCAGAAATTGGTAGAATATACCAAATCTTGCCCTTCTTCTCGAGAGTTGTGTGGGCTGCTTCTGTTTCGCCGTCGGCCAATTTCTGGAAGACATCAAGAATCGAGTTAGCGGCCGTACCACCAGATACCACAGCTATGTTAACCATAGGCTAGGAAGAAATGAGAGTGTTTGACATACAACTTGTCAGAAAGAAGGAGTTCAGTCGTCCTCATCTCTAATGGACGCGCCGATCGACCTCCCATATTACCCGTGGAAAATCTTCGAGAAATCGGGAATCCCGTACCGAAAGGCGATATTCATGCGCTGTACTCCTTTTCCTTTCACCTCCAGACAGTTTTCTTTCCTACACACAATGATAGCGCCAAAATCTATCGTATTCACCGACTGGGATGGCACAGTGACTCTCCAAGACTCTAATGACTTGGTAACGGACCTTCTCGGGTTCGGAAAGGAGGAGAGAGGGAGACTTTTTGAGCTCATGCTGGATGAGAAAATGTCCTTTAGAGAGGGATTTCTTAGAATGTTGAAATCCATCTCTGATAACGGCTACAGCGTGGACTACTGCATCGAAGTGTTACTCAAGAATGTCAAATTAGACCCAGGCTTTAAACCATTCCTCATGTGGTGCAAGTCCAACGAGGTTCCATTGTATGTGATCTCGTCAGGTATGGAGCCAATTATCAATGCGTTACTCCAAAAATTGATCGGAGAGGAGGCAGATTACATTGAGATTCTTGCCAATGATGTCAAGAGCGACCCTAATGACAAGGCCAAGTGGGACATCGTCTACCGGGACGAGACTCCCTTCGGACATGACAAATCTCGCTCGATCAACAAAATCCTGTCCACATACGGTGATAATAGGCCTTCTGCCTTCTACTGTGGAGACGGTATATCAGACCTCTCCGCTTCCAAGACTTGTGATATCTTGTTTGCTAGAAGTGGTAAAGATCTTACCGTGTTCTGCGATAGGCATAGTATTCCATATAGGGAATTCCATACCTTTAATGACGTCACAAGGGACATTGCGGCTGTCACGAGCGGTGAAAAAAGTGTTGAAGATCTGGTTGAGGGTAAATGATCTCCTTCTTAAAAGCCCTTTGATTTTCCTACGCCATGCTTACTAGATTAATCAGTGAATCCATACTTTAGACACATTAAGCTAACTTAGCCTTTGCCAATGCTAATACAATTTATCTCACTCCTTTCCTTCTCGACCCGTCGATCGGCGTTACCACACTAAAACCCTGAAAAATTTTCGGCCTGAATTTTTTTTGCACCCGCCTCTATAAAACCTCAAATTCTCATAACTTACAGAACCTTCTTGTACGCTTTCTTCTTCTTCTTTCTTTGAACAACGCAAAACACAGACAGGCGCAGTCAACTACAGCATCCTTCCGAGGTTGGACCTCTGTTCGCAGAGCGTTCTTGGCCCATGACAGTACTGGGTATTTGGTTGCTAAGAAGGAGGGAGAAATCTCTTCTTTTATGTCATTGTCCTGATCTGGAGATCAAAAAATGGTTAATCTTGGGTGCGGTGAACCATGTCAAACGGCTATTTTGCCGTTTCTAAGGATCAGCCTTCGTGCTTCCGCATGGGGTCCATCGCAAGGATTGACCTAACAGATAATCGATAGGAGAGATATTATTGTAGACCTTGTCCCCTCGTAGTTTTTCAGCTGTAGACTCCGAATATCTTTGACCTGATTAATAATCAACTGATTCTGGGAGGATGGAGCGGATGGAGCCCATGTAGACTCAGTGTAAAGTGGGTCTCATTGATTATAGCGTGATATTCCAACAGAGCCTATATCTAATTATAACTCCGTTAACTGTATGCCGCGGCCGGGCGGCCTACAAGATCTCACGGGGCAGACTTCTACGGCGGGTTGCAGCACCACGGGGGCACGGAGATCTGGCGCCTTACTTTGAGTCATCTGGGCTATCGGGCGTGTTCCCCGCTGGGAAAAACCTTCTGCCGAGGTTAGCGGCCCCTGTGTAATACTAACTTCAAATGATTACCAAACCGTGAAATATAATTCGTTCACACTCTAAACAGCTGACTTAATCCACTAGCATAAGTTGAACACTACCTGCTTTTCTTCCTGGCAGAAACTGCAGCTCCATTATTCTTTCCAACCTTTCAGAGACTGATGTCTATTCGAATACTAGCCCAGACTAGTTTTCTCCGCTCTCAGGTTACCTTTCTTCAGCTCGGTACAAGTCGTGCTACCGTAGGGGCATTCAGAAGATACTTATTATCGTCTCCTTCCTTAAACCTACAATCGACTCTAACAGGTGCATTGCCTTCATCATGTCGTTCCCTATATACAGAGGCAACAAAATCTGCACGGACTGGCCTCGTAGACATTCGTTCTGTGGCATCTCTACCTCCAAGACAGTTCCCCAGTTATGTTGGAGAACTTCATTCACCTCAGAAAGGTCTGGTTTGGAAAGACGGCCCGCCTAGAAATATTCTTATTGTGAAGAAGCCGTGGAAATCGAGCGTCACAGAGGCGACAGCAACTTTCATCAAACATATCCATAGAGAGTACCCCAACTGTAACGTTATTGTGAAAAGGGAAGTTGCCGAGGAGCTAAATGACAACGATGAACTCTTTTTCCCCAAGCGTATAGACGATGGCCTTCAGGATGTTCCAAGGCATATCATCTACACAGGAAGAACTTCGGAGATCATCTGTAAAACTGACCTTTTGGTTTCCTTGGGTGGTGATGGCACCGTCCTACGTGGCGTTTCAATGTTCTCTAACACGACAGCTCCTCCCGTGCTCACCTTTTCTATGGGAACGTTGGGATTCCTACTCCCCTTCGAATTTAGTGACTACGGAACATCCTTTGAGAGCGTCTACAAAAGCAAAGCACTTGTTATGCGGAGGGAGAGAATTGAATGTCACATTGTAAAGAAGGGTAACAAGGGTGTGCCAAAGTCGGCAGTAGCCGAAGAGCATGAACTTACAAATTCACACAGTTATTCCGTCCCATCGGCTAAAGTCCATGCCATGAATGACATCGTCTTGCATCGTGGCTCTCTTCCGGGGCTCCTTAACTTGGACGTCTATATTAATGGCCATTTCCTGACCAGAACTACCGCCGATGGTTTGATATTTGCCACTCCAACAGGCTCAACAGCCTATTCGCTTTCCGCTGGTGGGTCCATCGTGCATCCTTCGGTGCGCTGCATTCTCCTTACACCGATTTGCCCAAGATCTCTTTCCTTCAGACCACTTATATTGCCTGCCTCCGCTCATATTATTGTCAAAGTGAGAGCGAAAAATGATGGGAAAACAGTCAATACCTCAAAAGCATTGGCATACATCAACTCAAGTGCAAAAATGAGCGTTGACGGTATCCCCGTGACTGAGCTAGAACCTGGAGATGAAATGCATGTGCTTTCGGAGTCTGAACCAAACGTCGAAAGATATCCAGATCCTTGCCGTCCCGAGAAAAATATGACTTTGCTGAAAGAATATGATGACAGAGGTGTATGGTGTGTCGCTAGATCTAAAGGTGACTGGGTCGACGGTATTAATGGTATGCTAGGTTTCAACTCTGGATTCCGTACTAAGGTAGCAGATGAATGAACTATAATAGAATTTAAATTTACAAATATGCTTTAAATCCCCAGCGCAGAAATATACATCCTAAAAGGTAACAAAGACAACAAAAATACAAGGCTTCTGCAGAGACTCTTACGATTCACTATCATTTCTTTTCCCCACTGGTCGCCGAGGTGGCCAGCGTCGTTAGACTTATAGGAACGGAAGGAACGGTAGAGTCTGCGGTATCAGGTTTGCTTTGTGAATCACCATTGCCGTTGATTCCATTAGCTTGTTCCCTGTTCTGGTTAGTTAATGACGCTTCCGGAGCTTCTGGAGTCACAGGAGCCACCTGAGCCACCTGAGCCGAAGTACTCAATGGAGCCGATGGAGTCTCCGACAGACCATCAGGCCTGGACTTGAAGTCTTCAGAGTTCCGCACCATGCGGGCATCCTCCTCCTTATCGTAGAATTCGTTATCGGGGACAATTATCTCATCTCTAGCCTTCTGCGATCCACCCTTTGTGTCTAAGGCTTCCTTTGAATCGTCTTCAGGATCATCATCATAATCACGAATGTCGGGTGGAATAGGCTGCATTTGAACCGAAGGCGCATGCTTTGTATGCTCCATACTGGAAAATATCTGTGTAAGGATTCGACTCAAGTACTCTGGTGAATTTGCATTGTACATGTTAGAAGGTCTAACATCGAGCTTATAGTCTGGTCCATAATACTCGTAATAGTCATTGAACGGGAGATCAGGACCCAAAAGAGTCTGATTAAGTAAACCTGTCTCGTAAGTCCAAGTTCTTGCAACATTACGCATCGTGTATCCACCACCGCCAACCACCAGCAGGGGAATGCCAAAGCCCTTAACATAATTGACACAGTTGGCATGACCTCTCATGGACAAATTGAAACAACCTAAACGGTCACCAGAGAGAGAATCACCACCACATTGTAAAACGATAGCCGATGGTTGATACCACTCAATAATTGTTTTAATCACCGGCTCAAAAATGGAACGATATGTCACGTCATCGATACCATCTCTCAAGGGCACATTAACTGCGTAATGCTTACCCTTACCGACACCGATATCATGAAGCTCACCAGTTCCGGGGAAAAACTCTCCATACTTATGGAAAGAACAAGTCATGACACGATCAGTCGTATAGAATGCCTCCTCAACACCATCGCCGTGGTGAACATCGATATCGATATAAAGAACACGAGGATGGTATCGAAGTAACTCAAGTATACCTAGAGCAATATCATTGACATAGCAGAAACCAGAGGCTTCAGACTTCTTGGCATGATGCAAACCTCCAGCATAATTGATGGCAACATCACATTTACCTCTATTAAGTCTTGCTGCACCTTCCATGGATCCACCACCAGAGATACTACAAAACTCAAACAAACCATCAAACACTGGACAGTCATCACCCACATTGAATTTCTCCTTGTTGAACATTTCCAAGTTGTCAGGCGTAGCACGCGCAAGGAAATCAACATATTCATCGCTATGGAACTGACTCATCTCTTCACGAGTGGCCGGCTTTGCCCTATATATTTCCATCTTCTTATACAGCCCATAGTTCATGATAAGAGAATGTGCCATTCTGATCCGATGAGGTTTCATCGGATGGTTGGCACCATACGAGAAGTTACCAACATCAGAATCATAGAAGTAAGCAACACCTGAGGGAAACATCCTGTTAGTAAAAGATAAAGCTATACGGGAAGACTGAAAATCAATTCGTACATACGCTTCTTGTCCTGGGGGTTCACCTTAATCTCTTCCCACGGTTTCTCCTCGAAGAGCATTGGAGCTGAGTTTCAAGGCGATATGAATCAGAGGCCTGCGACAAATACAAGAAGTAAAAGGAAGAGGGGAAAGAGGAAAGGAAAAAAGACGAGGTGATAAGCCACCCCAAACTTTTTCTCTGGTCTGTGGGAAAAGAGTTACCAGCGCAGTTCCACTTAGGGCAAGATTATTCAAGACGCGAAGATATTTATTTACGTGCGTGGGGAAGATTACTTACACAGAGGGTAGTATCGGTGATCCATTCTATTAGGGAAATTGAAGTAAAGTGCACATATATAAAGACTTTATTGGGCATGGGCAAGGCTGATGGTCGTAGCGTCTATTTGGTTAATTGCTTCTTCCCGAATTTGTCGCTGCCTATTCCTGTAGTTCTCTATACCATTCGATAGTCTTTCCTGCATGCTAGCCTCCTGTTCCATTCTGCGATATAACGACTCGTTAACCTCAAAGCTTAGACCATCGCTGAAGACTGAACTGCGACTTCTTACTCTAATCGGAAGAATCCACTCTGCCCACGTGTTACCCATGACGGAACACCAGTTCTTCTTCGCACCCAAGTCGAAGATATTACCCAGATTTTTTGAGTTGTTGTTCGATCTATACCGCTGAGACTCATACGACTCTATAGTGGTCTTGTTCTTTAGCAGCTGGTATGCAGTGAATAATGTAAACACGACGAGACATAGCTGAAACACTATCGACAACGCAAATACGAACAACACATGGAATGAGAATAGGTCCATTGACAAGCTCTCGGAAACAAAGAATCCATAGTTTGCCCAACCTGTGATAAGAGCAACGAGTAAAATGTACAAGGAGGAGTAAATTAGGAACTGCAGAAAGAACTTGTAATTGCTGAAACCAATGCAGTTGGCAAACCAAGGACAATGATGATCCATTCTGAGTATGCACTTGTTGCATGATGAACAATGATGGCATCTATCCGGTTTCCACACCTTACACTTATTGCAGAATCGGTAGCCACCATTCTGTTTCACCATCACGGATCGGTTGATCAAGAGCGGGGGTGGATCTATTCTGTCACCCTCTTTAAAGTCGAATCGACAAAGACTTGCAAAGTCAAGTGGAGAACCTGGTCCGACCGCAATGACAAGATAGTAGAGTGTGACAGAGAAGGCAAATAATAGGGTTGTGGTTGTAAATATAATGATCTGCCAGGTACGACAGTGTACAAGAACAAGGTTCACTTTAAATATTACTGTATAGTATGACCATACTAGTAACAATGTGCACACGAGCTTTGGGAATGTTGAAGCTATCAGGCAACAGATATCGCCGAGTCCCATGGTGAGAACTGGTGTTTATGGTTGTATAATCCAGCCTAAGGAGGTGACAGTAGGAGGATATCAACCAACGTTTTGGTAATTCAGAATGAAGGGAAGTCTGCAGCCACAGATGAAGAAAACTCTTGCAGGATGGGTAAACGGGCACAGCGACTCACCCTGTCAGTAAGTCCTAACTAAAATATATTTTTCCACTCCGCCCGGGATGCGAAACGCCAAACAGGTTTTTACGTATTGAGCTCTAATCCTTGTATATATACATATTCACATAGAATCGTTGCCGGCTCATTCAAAAGACTACAACTTTCATACCTGCAAGCATTGTCCATAGATGTGTTCTGGATTGAGCAACAGTGACCATTGCTGGAGGTCCACTTGGCAACGGATCATCGTTTTTCAACATGGGCTGCCCAAGTAATTCCACACTGCTACGTCCAGCGGCGGTTGCGGGTCCAGAAGAACAAGACATAAGAGTCTCGCCTCATCGTTTACACTCTCAGCACTGTGATGAGATCGAGAATATGCCATGTAGACTACAACAACTGTCAACAGAACTCCAACGTCTACAGGGATGTTACTGAAAAGATGGATCGTCTCTCGGTCCCAAATCTTGACACTGCAGATCGATTACCTGAACTTGCTCCCGAGATCATGAACAATGCAGCAGAGATCTATCCAGCCACGGCCTACATGCAGTACTCATTCATGTCTTGACGGACAGAGCAGCAAGCTGTAGATCATCTGCCACACGAAATCGGGGGCACTCCTTCGCGTTTTACGAGTCCTCTGAATCTCCCGTAACCAAGAACTCCCCTGCTGATCACTCGACCTCACAATTCTCCAGGGCTATATAATTGCACTTAATTATGCTTATATTTCAGGTTTGTACACATATCCGGGTATTTATTTCTTCACCTGATAGAACTTGTGGAAAATAAAAGCCACAAGTTGGTCCGTGTTAAACGTCACACCGCCACCGAAAAGATTGAACTGCTTCTTGTTCTCGTACTGGTAGTTCAATAAGTCATCTAATGTCAACGTCTCGAAGCCAGAAATATCCAAAGCGTTGTTTGAGACATCTACTATAAATTCTCCCTGCTTCTCACAGCTGAACATGAAATTGATCCTACCAGGTTTGACACCCGAAGAAGAAGAAGACGAAGTAGAATTAATCGAACGGATGATATTCCTTTCCTTCAAGTATTTGCCGTCATATTTGAAAGAACCAAAAGTTGGAATATAGCCCTTCTTTCTCTTGAGCTCCAGCTGATAGTAGTACTGCTTTGAGAACAACCTTGAAAAGAGGGATTTCTTTTTGCCCGCCGATTGGTTCTGCAATTTAAGCATGGCTTTGTCGATATCCTTGATGTACTCGCTATACAACTTAGAGCAAGTTCTTTCCTTCTGAGTCAACTTTGTTAGCGTGTCCACGACCACCTTGAGTCTTCTATCTCTATCCTCCTTTTGAATCTTCTTGGTCTTAATATCTCTTGCAATCTCATCCAAAAGTGATTGGTAGCAGTCAGATCTTGTCACGATTCCCTTATTTTCGAGCTCTAGCACCATTTCAATGGCATGCTTCTTTACTTGAGGGTATGTTGAATTGTAAATATCATCGAGAGCCTGCTTCTCAAACACGGAATCCAAGCCACTCACTTCCCTAATCTTTCTCTTTTCCTCCTTGATAATATCCTTGAACTTCAACTCATCTCTTGGTGTGATTTCAGAAAGCATGAGATCCAACAAATCTTCGCCATCTTGGACTTGCAGAATGTAGATAATGTATCTTTTAGCCTCCATAATCAACGTCTTGGCTTCCAAATCTTTGGAATTCGTGTTTCCCGTTGTCGGTTGGAGAACAAGATTGAGGAACCCTTTCTCCGTATCCAACTTATGATGGTTGGCAGAAAGTTCATTAGCACCAAGCACCAAGTAACGAAGATAATCGTTTCTCTCAGGTGCTACGAACACAATATTGACTCTCAAGTAATCAAGAAGATCTGGGACATCTTCTGATAGAATCTTCAACACGGGCTTATCATGAGAGGCAACATCGTCGTACACAGAACTCATTTGATAGCATTCATCGATAGGTTGTACGTCAATGAGTTCTTTGACAATAGCTCTCACCCCTTCTGTGAATTCTTCGATGAATGGGTTCAATGGTTGGAGATACACTTCCGAGGACGGGAACGGACGCATCGACACTAATTGATTCAGCACCTTAGCGACCTGCTCGAGGTTCGATATCACCACTTCAACCGTCTCCAACTCGTCGCTCACACGGGCAATATTTATGGAATAGTTCTCCGGCTTAGTGAAAAGTGGGAGAACGTAGCACTTGAAAAATACGGAGCCAACTGTGCTTAGATAGTACTTTTCGGACTCACCAGGGAACTGATCCTTCAATTGAAGATAAATCTCTTTGCAGACACATCTGAGATAACAAGGGACTCTGTCTACCAACTCACCAATCATCTTCATGATATCGTACGAGGCCTCACGAAGTGCGCTGAGATTCTTAACAAACTGATCCCTTGTATCAGGATCATCGATTGGATCCTCCATATCCAAAGCCTTCAAGGTAATCTTCCCGTTTTCCTCATCTTTCTCAAGAAGTTTCTTGCAGATTCGGGCAGGATCTGACTCGTACCAGGCATCGCTATCGGAGGTGACTCTTAAAATGAGACCGCTCAACAGGTTCTTCGCTAAAAACCTCTGCTGCGGAAGATTGATGTAAGCCAGAAGCAGGATCTCCCAGTGCTTAACATCCTCATACTGCAAACTTTGCCTGGCCTTGAGGAAGCTCTGAAATTCCTTCTTGGTCTTCATCTCTTTGAAGAACTTGTAACAGGAGGAAAGAATAAGCTTCATAAGCAGAAATTCCTCCCTTGACTGGCCGGTGAAAGTTTCTGGGGAAACAATTGAATAGTTGAACACTTTTAGAATCCAATCCTCTATGCTGCCGCTACGTAAATTGTTCTTCAGGGCATGGCAGTCCACCGAGTTCAATAACTCCGCAAAGTAATCTGACCTTGTTTGTAACAGATAGAAGATCTTCCCATAAAGATCAAGCAAGTTCTTGGAAGACTTATCCACCATCTTGTCAGGATTTGCATAAAGACTCTTGCTCATCAGATCTGTCAAGTTATGGGAGTAGTCGCTGAGGTTGAGATTGTCATCTTTGAAACGAACGACTTCTTCCAAGGAGATTCTATTCCTTTTCAAGAGCTGAATCTTCACCCCAAGCTGTTTCAAATCTTGTTCCCACTTCTCGATGCGCTGTGTCTCGGTCGCTATCTGGCGTTTGTACCTCTCGATACTCACCTCATCTTCCACCCCGACATCAGATCCACTGAGTAAGTCAATGTAGTTCTTCACTGCTTGTAATGGTGGACTTTTCTCGTTAATCAAGGACTTGTAGTCATGAGCAGCTGTACTGGCACGGAAAAAGTTCTGAATATTTATGATTTTTGCGACGTTCTCCGACCTGTGGAACCAGGCGGCCCTCTGCTGGATCCTGTACCTTAGAAGAGCACCTCTGATATGAGACTGAAGCTGGGCGATCTCAGGTGACCGACTTTTCAATCGTTCGATATGAACCTCTATGTAGAAGCGAGTGAGCACACCACGAAAAACGGACTGAAGAGTTCTCACTTCGCCCGCTCTTCTACGTAAGTGCTTCCTTGTATTCCTTATACCTTTCCTGACGAGAGAACCCCTTGCAATAGCTGAAAATTCGTTTAACAGTTCTTCATTCTCATGAATCCTTAAATCAGTCCATTTATGGTACTCTGAAACCTTATGGCCGTGTTCGCTGACAGGCCTTCTTTTCCTGTTTTCCGAATTAGCTGGTCTGATAATTGTCTTGTAGCGCTTAATACCCTTGGCGCCATGCTTGGAGATGAGTTCTCTAGTGTGAGCACCCCTGATATAACTCTGGACGGCAACGACAACATTAGCCTGCCGCAAGATCAGCTTCCGCCTTCTGTAAATCCCATCCCTGATCCACCCTCCACGAATCAGATTCTGCAAGCAGATGATTTCCCCCTCATACAGTGCAAGCTGTTGTTTCACTTTACTATACCAGTCGTCTCTTTTGCGTTTTCTCAAAATCTCCTGCAAGACAGAGAGAGACCTTGAGTTTGCAGTAAGCTGCTTCCTAGCAGCGCTCAGTTTCCTTCTGACAATAGCGCCTCTGACAATACTCTGGAAGGTGACAATTTCGGGGGTAAAGACTTTGAACATGAATTTGTTTACAAACAGTGAGTACCTCACAAGCGCACCTCTAGCTATAGACTGAAGCTCCAAGAGATTTTCCACTGGAAATGAACCATCAATCTTCACCGGTGTATCATCTTGCTTAATGTCGACATCAAAACCATAATCAGCCATCAAAGAAAGACCATTATCATGTTGAATCATAGCATTATACTTCTTCTCAAGAGCCTCCATATCGATATCCATTGTAGGGTTGAAATCCCGAAATAGGGTTCTTGCCTGTGTGGTTTCCTCCTGCTTGACGACAGGATCATGAAGAGGTAGCAGGTAGTCATCATCAGGGATATTTTCTGGTGTGGTGGGCGATGCCTCAGGAGGCGGACTGTAACTTTCTGGAACGTCAAGTTCTGTAGGAGTTCCCGAAATCTCTGGAACATCAGATAATGTAGTATCGGCAGGCTCTATCATCTCGGACACACTAACCTTTGGAGGACTTGCAACGCTAGGAGTCTGAGACTTGTCCCTCTCTTCAGGGATGATATCCTCTTGAGGGATCAAAGAAACAGGCCTAATGTCACTACCAACATTAACTCTGACACCATCGTATATATTTTCAAAGTTAGGCAGCTTGACACCTCTGATCTGTGCCTCCACTTTCTTGACCTCTTCAGGACTAACAATAATCTTATCCATGGAGACTCGACGGATGGCAGGAGCTGTACCCCTCATGGCACAGATATAACTCAAAGCCTGTAGGCAGAATATCACCTTTGGAAAGTTCTTCAGCTCGAAAAGATCCCTGGTCTCGAAAATAAACATGTCCGGCATGTGAACCGTATTCAAATAGTTGATGAATTGAACAATATTCTCAGTGAACTTGAAGTACAATCCCTTCTTATTCTTGAACTTGTTGGTGGTACCGTATTGACCGTAATAGATAGACCTAATCGAGGTTGGATCCAACTTCTTAATGATCTCCGCAAGAAGAATACCGTTTCTAAAGTAGTCCTGGAACTCAGAGATATTGGATTCGTCAATATCCAGTTGTTCTTCAAGGACACAGTCGATCCATTGTTTCACTTCAAGTAGGCGGCAGACAAAATCAAGCTTTGGATATCCAGAAGAAGCGTTGATAGGCTCAGCGCTACCGCCGACGGGCTCCCGAGAGTTCTCGTCATTCAATTTGAGCTTATACTGAAGCCCAGACACCGATCGCTTCTTCCCTTCGGATACTCTACGTGTAGTTAACTTGTTCTCAATCAACTTAAGCTTGTTTAGGTTCTTCAGCGACGGGGAAGCTGACAGAGCACGACTGATCTCGCTCATTTTCCTGATCTGACTTCTACTTGGATTGCTTGTTTTTCTCTTCGATACTTGAATCGCTGACTTCTGAAATCCCGCAAACTTCACTGGAGATGCAACATGGTCTGGGGCTGGAACAAAGTCCGTGGCATGATTATCGATGGTATCCCTCTCCTTCTGCATAATGAGCTGCTTCACAGGTGATTCTCTTCCCGAATGCTTTTTGCCAGGTGCCTTTGGCTCTGCATTCTCCTTCGAACTTGAGCTCATGTGCTCATCGGATGGCGAGTGCTTCAATGATGAGAATGTACCTCTATTGGACTTCAGCGATGGCTGTAAAGGGGCGGTGGAAAGAATCTCCGGTGATCCAATTGCTTCCAAGTATTTGGACGCCAGATTGTTTCTCCCACTGTTCCTCCCCGAATTGTATTTTGACATAACCCAAAGTCTACAGCTGGAGAATTACAGAGTAGAAAATATCTATGTGAGTAGTATATTAACCCTCCCCGTAAACAAGCGATTCCCAAAGGTAAACATAGCTAAATAAAACGGGGTGGTCGCGCGAAAAAATAAAATCAGGAGGAGAAAATCATTTCCAGATATGGTGTACGGATGTATTTTAAATCTAATCTTTTGGTGACATATCCGTATATTATTCCATCTGTAACACTTTTCAATGCTCAAGGCTGTGCTGAGCAACCCCGAAGCAGGGACGATGGGACTTTGACAGCGAAGCTGTTAAGGGGAAGCGGCGAGGCGTCGATGCCTGAATGGGAATATTGAATCTGTCCTGAGGTTAGTGAAAATGAAAAGACCACAAACTTAGATACAAGCACATTGAAGACCATAACATACTGGTGATAGAATCCCCCCCTCTCTATGACGGTGGGGGATGCCACCAACGTGGAGAGCAAGGGTTACGATGATTATTTGACAGTGGAAGGGGAGAGAACACTCTTTCACTGGCAGGTACCCATGCCAATCCTCATTCTCCGGTCAAATTCCTGTTCGATTCACTACGCTGGAACCAAATTCCAACCTTTAGCAATCCCCAAATTTCTCCTATCTGGAAATAGAAGCTTCTAGATTGCTTGCGAAACTCTGAACTTTTTCAGTTCGAGGAAAATTTTTTTTCCACCGCTTTCTTTGAGGCACAATTCAGATTATTTGGGTGGTGAACCAGGGCATCTACTGGAGCCGTCGTAGTATAGGGTAGGATCTTTTATAAAGGCGGCGTTTGCTCCTTTTATTTGTAGGAGTTTTTCAGTGATCTTTCATTTTTTTTTCCCGTAGCTGTCATATTGCTATTTCCCCTATTTGTTAATTGATTCTTGGACAAGCATCTGCTTATATCGAACTATAGCACAATGTCTACAAAACCAGAGTCGTACGAGTTCCAGGCTGAGATCTCTCAGCTTATGTCCTTGTTCATCAATACGGTGTACTCGAACAAGGAGATCTTCTTAAGAGAATTGATTTCTAACGCCTCTGATGCTCTTGATAAGATCAGATACCAATCGCTTTCTGACCCTGATGTTTTGATTACTGAACCAAGGCTGTTCATTAGAATCACACCAAAGCCTGAAGAAAATGTCTTGGAGATTAGAGATACAGGTATTGGTATGACTAAGGCAGATTTGGTCAAGAATTTGGGTACTATTGCAAAGTCCGGTACTAAATCTTTCATGGAGGCTCTTTCTGCAGGTGCTGATATCTCTATGATTGGTCAGTTCGGTGTTGGTTTCTATTCTGTCTTCTTGGTTGCTGACAGAGTTCAGGTCATCTCGAAGAACAATGATGATGAGCAGTATATCTGGGAGTCAAATGCAGGTGGTAAATTCACTGTTACATTGGATGAAACTAACGAGAGAATTGGAAGAGGTTCTGTCATCAGAATGTTTTTGAAGGAGGACCAGACCGAATACTTGGAGGAGAAGAGAATTAAGGAAGTTGTGAAGAAGCACTCTGAATTTGTCTCTTACCCAATTGAATTGGTTGTCACAAAGGAAGTTGAGAAGGAAGTTCCAGTTGACGAGGACGAGACTAAGGAGGACGAGACGAAGAAGGACGAAGAAGAAAAGAAGGAAGATGATGAAGAAGAGAAGAAGGAGCCTAAGATAGAGGAGGTTGAGGACGACGAGGATAAGAAGGACGAGGAAAAGAAAGAAAAGAAGACAAAGAAGGTTAAGGAGACCGTTACTGATTTGGAAGAATTGAACAAGACAAAGCCTCTATGGACAAGAAACCCATCCGAGGTTACCCAGGATGAGTACAACGCCTTTTACAAGTCTATCTCCAACGATTGGGAAGATCCATTGGCTGTCAAGCATTTCTCTGTGGAGGGTCAACTTGAGTTCAAGGCTATCTTGTTTGTTCCAAAGAGAGCTCCATTCGACTTGTTCGAGTCCAAGAGAAAGAAGAACAACATCAAATTGTATGTTAGACGTGTTTTCATTACCGATGAAGCTGAGGATTTGATTCCTGAATGGCTTGGATTCATCAGAGGTGTCGTCGATTCTGAGGACTTACCATTGAACTTGTCGAGAGAGATGCTTCAACAGAACAAGATCATGAAGGTTATCCGTAAGAACCTCATCAAGAAGTGTATTGAAATGTTCAATGAAATCGCTGAAGATAAGGATCAGTTCGATAAGTTTTACAGTGCCTTCTCCAAGAACATCAAGTTGGGAATCCACGAAGATGCACAGAACAGAAGTGCCTTGGCCAAGTTGTTGAGATACAACTCGACTAAGTCTCCAGACGAATTGACTTCCCTCTCCGACTACGTGACAAGGATGCCAGAACACCAGAAGAACATTTACTTCATTACCGGTGAATCCTTGAAGGCAGTTGAGGACTCTCCATTCTTGGATGCTCTTAAAGAGAAGGGATTCGAGGTGCTATTCTTGGTTGACCCAATTGACGAATACGCCATGAACCAGTTGAAGGAATTCGAAGATAAGAAATTGGTGGATATCACCAAGGACTTTGAATTGGAGGAGACTGACGAGGAAAAGAAGAATAGAGAGGCAGAGGTTAAGGAATTCGAGCCATTGACCAAAGCTTTGAAGGATATCTTGGGCGATAAGGTCGAAAAGGTTGTTGTTTCTCACAAGTTGGTTGACTCTCCAGCCGCCATTAGAACTGGCCAGTTCGGCTGGTCCGCCAACATGGAAAGAATCATGAAGGCTCAGGCTTTGAGAGACACCTCCATGTCTGCCTACATGGCTTCTAAGAAGATATTTGAAATCTCTCCATCTTCTCCTATTATCAAGGCTTTGAAGTCCAAGGTTGACGAGAATGGTCCTGATGACAGAGTCGTCAAGAACTTGACTTCCATGCTCTACGATACTGCTCTCTTGACGTCTGGATTCACTTTAGAGGAACCAACCAGTTTCGCCAAGCGAATCAACTCATTGATAGCGATCGGTTTGAACATCGATGATGAGACTGCTGAGACTTCAGAAGGAAAGAAGGAGACTGATAGTGAAGATAAGCAAGCCGCTCCGGAGAAGAAGGAAGATGAGGGCGCCGAAGCTGGCGAAATGGAGGAGGTTGACTGAGGGATTTATATATAATTCATTGCCTCTGCTTTTTTTATTCATTCCATAACGAGTTGAAAATTATATTATCTGAAGTAAAATTGTAACTGGTTGGTAAAAGGCTAGTTGGAAGTGGTCGGTTAGGTCAGGTGGCCCCAAGGTGTTCAGATCTATGACGTCGCTTACAAATAAATATGGAATTCCATCAGAGAAATATGATACCGAGATTTATCTGCCAGTTTCCGCGGGGTGACGAAAACCACACCGGGCAATGCAGACTTGAGTCACGGGGGATCAATCGCGGGAGCAGAAGAAATGAGAATAGCAAAATATTGGATCGCATCGTACTAATCAGCTTCAGATATTGCTATCCGTTTCATTTTTTCGACGCAGTCTACGGGTATGGCCTTGCTACTGGGGTATCTAGAGTGACACTGGGCTGTTATCCGTTAATTCTTCGATCGTTTCTTTTTGATCGCCCCCTTTTTCCCACCCCCGAAGAAGATTATCCTCGCAAAGTGTTAGTCCGTGAATTATCACTAACATCGCACCCCATCATCAATCGCATAGTATGACCATATTGTATATCTAGAGCTGTGTTCCCAGAAACTTTCAAAATGGCTGTCGATCTTCCAAATCAGCAGATACATCCGGTTGACGCTCTGATCTCCATTTGGAAACGGCGAGGGCAATTATTAGCCAGTGCTACACCTCAACCATCGCAGTCTTCCGTGGAATCATCCAGCCAGAATTCGATCCTCTCCCTTCTGATCCGATTAGTGCGAGAGCCGAAGGCCATAGCTTCAGTTTGTATAACTGTGGTTACCATATACATTTTATATCCATCTTTGTTTCCCAACAATTCAGATAGGATGTTTTCCACAAAGCGCCCGGACAAATACACGACGGGCCTAATAAACCCATCCATTGATTGTTTCGCCAATTCCAATGTTCAGGCCCTCTCATCTCTACCACCTTTGAATACCTATCTCAACACGATATCTGCTATACATACTCTGATGACTCAGTATGCCTCTGATACTCAGGGACCCTGTGCCGGTCTTCAAGTTCCTTCGATACCTTTACATGAAGCTATGATTCAGATCCTCGGAAAGATGCAGGAGACAATCTACTCCTCAAGGGTAATCTCAGTTTGGGATTTCTTGCATGTGATAGAAAATATCTATGATGCAAGGATATCAAGAAGCCAACATGATGCCCACGAATTACTTCAGTTGATCCTAGAGACACTTCTTCGAGAGTACACAGCCCTGAGAAAGGCATATCAAGGATCTCAGCCTGCCCAAGATTGCTTAGTTGAGGATGGCATGAAAGAATTTGAGGAGTTTCCATTCACTAGTGAAGTGGCTTCAAGTCTAAGATGTATGCGCTGTGGAAAGACCTCATCTATGAATTACTATCCAATGATGATCTTGTCGTTGGCATTACCGGAAGCGAAATCTGTCAGTCTTGAGACCCTTCTGAAACGTAATGAAAGTGAGGTGATTGAAGACTACTCATGTCTTGTATGCCAAGTGAGGTATATTCTCGCAACCAAGGACGAATTAATCAAGGATCCTCGTAAGCTTGAACTAGTGGATGAATTGAGGGAACGGTTGGATACCCTACTAATTAATGATGACTTGCAGCCAGAAATTCAGGAATTTATCGACAGCTATCCTGGAATGAAAACACCACAGATGAAGTCTATTGTGCATCGTGAGCTTAATATCATCAAGCCTCCTAAGATTCTAATAATCCATCTTTCTAGATCCATATTTCAGGATACACAGGCTTGGAGGAACTCTTGTGATGTACTATTTAATGATGAGCTGGAGGTTAAAGTTGATAACAACCAATTGGCTGAATATAAAAGAAAAGAGGAAGAAGAACATATCTCAAGCGAAATTGAGATAGAGGAGATGAGTATGAATCCATCGTACAACCCTACCTTAACGAGTGTTTCGAAGGCCAGCACAGAGCATTTAGAAGAGACCACTGAAGATTTGTCTGCATCCGATTCAGAATCAGTGGACGAAGGAGCACAGGAGGAGGATTATGAAGAGGATACGGAAAATTCTGATTCATCAATACACATTCATGAGAGCCGGACTCGAAGGAAGAAGAAAACTATCCGTCATTATGCTGCATATACTCCACCCTCAAAGGCGGCCACCGAGTCCTCTGGGGACTCTTCCCTTACCGCTTACGATTATGGGTTGAGATCTATGATTAGGCATATGGGATCGCATTCCATGGGTCATTATGAGTGTTATCGCAAGAAGCCAATGTACTACAAAAGTCGGGCTACTGGCGAGTACTACAGAAAGTTTCCTGAGCTTTCCAACTACAGCCATGCCAGGAGGGAAGATATCATTTCGGCTATGATTAACCTGGACCTTAGCTGCAGTGTTCCTGAGACGCCGACAGCGGATGAAATAACCGGCTTGTCGGATTTCAGTAGTGTTGAGCAAACTCCTCATACTCCGGAAGTAGTTAGAGATGTGCCAAAGCCTGAAGCCTCGGATCGCAGTCCTTCGGCCAGGGTGAGCCGTGCGACCTCCATATCCAAATTTAGATCTCGTGTGTCGTCGTTGGTAGGCGTTGGTGGTCCTCGACCACGGTCACTATCTACGGCAAGTAATGGAAGTCCCACAACATCTCCTACGAGCCCAATCGCTTCACAGATATCACCTACCGTATTTAGAGATCCATTTGGAAAAAAGCCGAAGAAAGATAAGAAATTGGCCAGCTGTGTAAAAAATCCATACTGGAAGATAAGTGATGATAAGGTGAATGAGACTCCCTTCTCAAACGTGCTCAACGATAATGCAGCTGTGTATATGCTATTTTACGAACGCAAGGACATATAAAGATATTTATAAATATATAGATAAAAATATGGCATCATCGATTAGAAAGATAGGCTGATTCGCTATACAATCACCACAACTAGATCCCCGGCTTCCACCATATCACCGTTCTTGTGAACGACCTTTAATACCTTACCAGCCTTTGTTGAATTAACAGTCATTTCAGTCTTCATAGCCTCGATAACAATCAATCCCTGAGACTTTTCCACCTCATCTCCTTCCTTAACCAGAGGTTTCCAGAAGCGACCTGAGTATTCTGAATAAACCAACTCAGAGCCTTCAGGCCAATCCTCCTTAGGCTTCTCCGTTTGGGAACCGGACTGCTCTAACTCACTGTTGGAGACCTGAATCAATCTTGAGAACTCCTCCAACCTCTCACCACCTTGGCTCTTCTTGAATTCCTCAATAGAGTCCGCATTTTCCTGGATCCACTCCAAGTACTTACCGTGGTCAAACACTGAATCCGTCATATCGACGTCAAAAGAACCGTGCTCCCAGTCCTCCGACATTTTGTTGAGCTCAGCCTCGGTAACTGGATAGAAGCTGACTTGATCAAACGGAGTTAACAACCAAGGGTTACCGTCATTAAACTTGCTTGTATGTCCACCCAAAGAAAGTTTGTCCCATATTGGCACAGTTCTACCAACCAACTGGTATCCACCAGGTGATTCCATAGTGTAAATGCACATGTACATACCACCAATTCCAACTGTACCGTTAGGAGTAAATATTCTAGATGGATTGTACTTTGTTCCCAAGAATCTTTGACGAGGATCCAATGGGACCGCACATGGGGCCCCCAAGAAGACGTCACCGAGTCCAAGAACCAAGAATCTCGCAGAGTAGAGCATATCCTTGACATCGCTATGGGATAAACCGTTGATCTGAGCAATGAAGTCCACATTGTTTGGCAACCAGGGAGCCGTAGAGCGAATGGTCTCACGGTAACGGTCGACAGCTCCCAAGGTCTTCTTATCCTCGAAAGCCATAGGCAAGTGGATAACCTTGGATGGAACCGTCCATTTGTTGGAGAAGGCCACCTCTGCCTCATAGGCAACAAGAGTCTCAACAATGGTGCTCTGATCGATGAGCTTGCCGTCAAACTTAACCAACACAGAACGGACACCTTGGGACATTTCGACAATCCCCACGGTTTTGTGGGTGTGAACCATTTCAATCAATTTATGAACACGATATGACTTGTTGAGATCCATTGAATTGTCTCCGTACTCAAGAAGTACGTACATATCACCGGCTTGCCTGTAAGTAACCTCGGGCGCAGAGCTTGATGGTTTGAATGTTGCGATAACAGGGTTTTCTGGTCCCATTAAGGAGGACCTAAGTGTAGGCATGTCACCGGAGAGCGTTTCAATAGCTTTATCAATGGCCTTAAGCTCGGAAATGGCATCCGAGAAGCTGACCGGAACGAAATGAATCAAATCACCTGGCTTCGTTTGACCGATTTTCCACATTTCCGCCTCAACAACGACTGCAAGACAAACAAATCCACCAAGGGATGGGCCATCACAGGTCAATATGACAGGCTCATCTCCCGTGAAATTGATAGCTCCAAGTGAGTAGACATAGTCGTGAGTGTTGGATGGATGTAATCCACCCTCGCCACCATTCTTCCGAGCCCACTTTGGTTTAGGACCAACTAGTCTGACACCGAATCTGTTGGAGTTATAGTGGACTTTCCATGGAACAGAGAAGAACTCGTTAACATACTCCTGCTTAAAGAAATCTGGCGCGCCATGCGGGCCGCAAGTTACACCAACCGTCCACTCTTTAGCGGGAATTTTGGGAACCAACGACGACGGAGCAGGCTCTGGCTCCGAAACTGGAGCAGGCAAGGTACAAGCTGGAAGACCAGGCTGGCCCAAAAAGAGGACATCGCCTACCTTAAGCACACGACCATTGTATCCACCCAACTTACCAAGAGCAAACGTAGATCGAGACCCTAAGTAGGTCGTCACATCAATACCTCCTCTAATGGCCAAATAGGCTCTGCAGCCGGAAGTCAATTTACCAACAGACAATTTGTCACCACGCTTCACCGTAACTGGAGAATACATCTTGATAGGCACGCCATTCAATATAACCGGTGCTTCACCACCAGTGACAGCGATCACAGTCTCATGGTGGAAAAGGATTGATGGCCCACGCAAGGTAATCTCGATGGCAGGAGCACGAGAGTGGTTACCGACGACACGGTTCGCAAGACGAAATGAGTAAGCATCCATTGGACCAGAAGGAGGAACTCCGATGTGCCAATAGCCGACACGACCAGGGTAGTCTTGCACAGTTGTGTATGCACCAGGTGCGGTAATCTCGAACGCATTCGGCTTGTAGTCATACGAGTCAAGAACTTTCGTGTACATTTTGGCCTGCTCGAACATGGTCGAGTTAGCAATGGAGCGAAGATAGTCAATGTTGCTGACGACTCCGTAGACAACAGTCTCGTTGAGTGCCTCACGAAGCTTACACAACGCATCCATTCTGTCCTTACCATGAACGATGATCTTTGCCAAAGTCGGATCATACTCTGCAGAAACTACAGTTCCCGCCTTGACCCACGTATCAACACGTGCCCAAGATGGAAACTTGACCTCCGTGAGCGTTCCCGGGGATGGAACAAATCCCTTGACAGGATTCTCGGAATAAAGTCGGGCCTCCATAGAAGCCCCATCAATCGTTATTGTTGTGTTTGCAAAATCAGGTGGGTCGCCGGCAGCAATGTAGAGCATCCATTCGACTAAATCCAAATGAGTAACAGCCTCCGTGATAGGGTGCTCCACCTGAAGTCTTGTGTTTACTTCAAGGAAGTAGAATTCATCTCTGGCAGCATCATATATGAACTCCACAGTTCCTGCACAACGGTATTTGATGCTGGAACCCAACTGCTCTGCAGCAGAGCGCAGTTTCTGGCGGGTAGCTTCTGGGAGGTTCGGTGCGGGCGTCTCTTCAATAATTTTCTGGTTTCTTCTTTGCAACGAACAGTCTCTCTCACCGATGGCAATTGCACGTCCTCTGCCATCACCAAACATTTGCACTTCCACATGACGAGCGTGCTCCACAAAACGTTCTAGGAAGACGCCCGAATCGCCAAAGAATGCCTTACCCTGATGCTGAACGGTCTGGAAGACACGTTCAATATCAGCTTCGGAATCAACCTTCTGGAGACCGATACCACCACCGCCAGCAGTAGATTTCACCATGACTGGGTAACCTAACCTGGCAGCGATCTCCTTTGCCTCAGTCGAAGAGGCCACTAAGCCAGAGCCCGGAACTAAAGGAACACCCGCCTTCTCAGCGATCTGTCTTGCAGAATGCTTCAATCCAAGCTTCCTAATAGAGTCGCCGGTTGGGCCAACAAATGTTAGACCTTCAGCCTCGAGCCTGTCAGCAAAATCAGCATTTTCTGAGAGAAAACCATAACCTGGAATAACAGCTTCTGCACCGGAGTCTTTGCAGGCCTTCAGCACCTTATCAATGTTAATGTATGTCTCTGCTGCAGAAGTTCCATGTAATGGAACCGCAATATCTGCCATCAAGACATGCTCAGAGTATCTGTCAGGGTCAGAGTAGATAGCAACGGATCTTATGCCAAGCTTCTTAAGAGTCTTGATGATCCTCACAGCAATCTCTCCACGATTGGCAACAAGAACGGTATTGAATGGGCGCCTCGACTTTTCACCAGCCTTCTCTATGTAGCTACGCCAAGAACCAAGCTCTGTGATCTCTTTAGTGCCTTTAGCCTTGTAGCCACTCTCTTCACAAAGAAATCCCTTCACCCAGTCTCCACTGATTGTTTCGACGGAACCGATGGCCAATGGTTGTGGAACCATGGCAATGAATTCGCCAAAACGTTCGGTAGGAATGGCATACAATTCTATCTCAATACTGGCAGCATCCCCATCCACCTCGGGGTCTACTCTTCTAAGACCGGGCTTGGCTATACCCTGAGATGGTAAAACGTATAACCTGTAACTAGCGGCAGTGGTGGTGCGTTCAAGGAACGTGGCCTGAACCTGATCAAGCTGCCAATGCAAAGGCTGACCTTTCAAGTGCGCTCCAACAACAGCAAGTTTAACGGTGGTATCCAAATTAACACTTGGAATCTGCTCATCCAATTCGTCAGACACTCCAGCATATTTATCGGTGACATGACCCACGGGCCTATTATCCTCTGGATACTGTGCCTTTAAGAAGCGAGAAGCTAAGTCAAGTAAAGCGTAATCATCAAAGGCTCTTCCTAACAAAGTTATACCGTTGGGAAGACCATCTGAACCCCGGAAACCAGCAGGAATGGCCAAACCGGACATGTCTGCCAAGTTAGCGAAGTTAGTCCAGGTTCCCTGTCTTGAGTTGACCAAAACAGGCTCTGCCTGGACCTCGCTTATGGTAGGATTCAAAGGACACGTGGGAACCACCATGGCATCTATATCAATGAAGTTCTCACGCACCTTGTTTAGAATGGCATGTCTTTTGTAGTCATATTCGTAAGCGGTAGCAGCGTCATATTTAGCACCACCTTTGATAATGGAAGCCACAGTTGGATCCAAGGATTGTTCATCAGGATTGGTACCAAAGAAATCGCGTGTAGCAGCCCATCTTTCGGCGACCCAAGTACCTTCGTAGAGGCACTTAGCTAAGTCAAGTAAAGGTGTGAAGTCCATTGGGACGACTTCAACGCCTGACTTCTCAAGAGTGGATACAGCCTTGGTGAATAGCTTCGTGTTCTCGGTATCACCAAACCACTTGTTGGTCATATCAATCGGCACGGCGATTCTAGGCTTGGCACCATAGTGCCTCAAAGGATTGACAGGTAAAGAACGAGAAAACTCACAGTTCTCGAAGTCGGGCTTAGCACAAACGCTGAAAGCTAACTGGGCATCTCTTAGGTTGAGCGAGAAAATAGAGACACAATCGAGAGACTTGCAGGCAGGAACAACACCTGAAGTGGATATTACTCCCACTGTTGGTTTGAGACCAATCAAGTTGTTCAAGGCTGCTGGCACTCTTCCCGAGCCGGCAGTATCTGTTCCCAATGCCAAGGGAACCAATCCTCTGGCTGTAACAGAGGCAGATCCTGCAGAAGAGCCTCCTGAAACATGCGCAGGGCTGAAAGTGTTTGGTGTAATACCGTAAGGAGAGCGAGTACCGACCAAACCAGTAGCAAACTGGTCCAAGTTGGTCTTTCCGACAATTATTGCTCCTGCTTCTCTTAGAAGAGCAACAACTGTAGAGTCCGCCTGCGGAATGTACTCATAGGATGGGCAAGCAGCTGTTGTGTTGAATCCTAGTGCATCAATGTTATCCTTTACAGCAATTGGAACACCGTAGAGTTTAAGGCTGAGCTTGTCCGACTTTGACTGAAGAATCTTCCACTGATGTTTCAAGTTCTTTTCGGAGGCAACAGAGATCCATGCTGGATCTTCTGGTGATATCTGTAGCGACTGAACAAGCGAGAGCAACACATTGTATGACTGATCTGGAGTTGAGTCCCTATGAAATTGGATCCAGTCTGAAACGGACCAGCCAATTGTAGACGGCATCACTGGACAGAGATAAAATTGACGAGTATAGGCTTGTGCTTGTTGATCAATGTAGTAATAGAAAGGATCCACTCCAAGTTATACCTGTCATGGAAGTTTGGATATTGGTACCTTTAAGAGGGATGATCTGAACTTCCCCGTCGGACAACACATCTCATTCAAAATCTCGCAGAACCCCGTTGTTATCTCCAGCGAGTAATCTCCCTGCATTCTCGCGATAGTAAGGAAAAAGAAATGGCAAGGCTGTACAAGGGAACACCGATTCTCAGTTCTCCCCCATATTTTATTTTTCTCACACCTGTCGATCAGAGCTGTCTCTGTTTCCCACCTTCCTTGCTGCGGAGATGGTTAACAGTGTCCCAGCCTGTAGACCGAGCAGTGAGGGGTATGTAGCAGAAAGATGGTGACAGTTACTTTACTTAGAATCCACTAGGACGTACTAATCACAAGCAATCAATCTCCCTCGATTATCCTCTTTAGGAAAGTGCTGCGCAACTGGGTGCAATTTTTCAGGGTTCGCCACGTCTCGCCGAAATCCTGCCGATCAGCCCTGTCGGTACGCCGAGTGGAAACGGCTCCTCAAATTCAAAGAAAGCAAGGAGGGGAGGGAAGATATCATTCCTGGCGGCTGTACCCCCAACCCAGCGCAATCTGTCAATTCGGCGAACGCCGTATTCTATGTGTCATTTTTTTGCTTTAAATCTGGCCCCAAATCTTTGCCAAACCAGGTGGTTGGGGGAACGGACCTTCTGTCTCCAACTTCATATCTTCTGTCGTGCATTTCCTCCCACCCTTCATCCGTCCCATCCTATCCCATCCTCCCTCCCTCTGTGCCTCTCTCTCTCCTCCCCATCCCGTGCTCATTTTTTCTCTCACGCAAGTCGATCGACGTTTTTGTGCTCCTGAAATGGACAGGCTCTGGGCTTCTCTTTTTCTTGTGGGGGCTGGCCAATCAGCGTCGTGTGAATGCTTTCCGCGGCATCGTCAATGACCGCCCGAATGCTACCTCTGTACCGAATGCGTCCGGTACATCTTTAGTTCGTGTACAGTATTGCAAGGGTAACGAATGCGGCAATGTAGTACGTTATGCGTATTTGATTGGTTCGAGGAAACTAAATTACAGGCATTTTAAGTGGATATATTGTATCTACCGTGAAAACCGTTCCTCACTGCCCGTGTAAGGCTACACTTAACCTACCAAGCACCCCCCTTCTGGTGCGTCGTCGATCTCCTCCTGCATGCATCCTTTCTGCACCTTTTTTCCTTTCAAGGATTTTATATCGTGATGTGGGGACGCATTTCTACTCTCTCTGACAATTCCATCCGCTGATTTTTGACAAACGTTCTCACCTGCCTTCTTTCAGTACTTTTGTAGCCAAAACTTCGGAACAAGTCATTTCCTAAATCAGCTTCTGGACATGCCAATTCACGGTGTGGAAGGAATTTCCGTTCAAAAAATTTAAAATTTGAAAAATAGTTTCGAGGTTTAGCCGCCCCGGAGAGTGAAAAATTAAGGGGGAGGAAAGAGAAAAGGTACAGAATGGCACAGGAAAAATTTTGACCACCCCCACCAAAAAAACTAGATACTGGGACAAGAACAGAGAATTTTTCCCACAATCAAGCTTTTGAACTTTTCCACTTGTTTGATTCTCCGTTTCTAAACCTTCCCTCGTTCTTTCTGTATCATCATCTTCTTCATTAGCCAACTCAACGATCGTGCGAGTCCTGCTGGTCGACAAACGTTTCCCCTCCCGTCTTCCTTTTTTGTTTCGTTTCCACTCTAATCTGACTCCATCTTCCAAAGGAGGACGAGGTTCTCTTTCATAGCACAAACACCGTCACATCCATCGTCTGAAGAAGCATAACTCAACCTCTTTACTATACATTATTTGCAGCTAAGACTTGGAAATCATCAGCGTACCTTTGCGTGAAGCTCTTTTCTACTCGACAATTCACTCTACTACGTATATCCTTCTGCCAACCATTCGGCGCTTGATTTCACTTCAGTATCAAACTTTTCATGCCATTAGGAGAGGTCTTTTTTTCCATCTATACATATTATTCTCTACATCTCATCTTAGCAAACTGTCAGCATGAATAAAGGAAGCTTTATAAACACTTTACCTATCCAACTCAAGAGCATCATCATGAATGCAGAGCTTCCGGATGTTGTCGAAGAAGCAAACAGCGACTTACCGGACGGGTCGGCTGCGCTAGTTAATATCCCGCTTTCGGGTTCGTCTTCTGGGTCCTTATCCACTCTGTCATCCTTCGGAGAAGGAATAGGGAAGAACCCTGTTCCTGGAGCTAGTCCTGGCCAGCCCGGCTCTTCAAGACAGACTGTTGATTCAACAGTGGTATCCGGCCCCGCATCAATGGCACGCCAATCATCTTCTGTTGTTTCGAGCACTTCTGTCGCTGGTGCTCCTTCTTCGTTTGCGTACTCTGTCGACGAGTCTCAGACCTTGGACGGCAAGGCTAGGCAGTTTCTTGTTAATAAACTTGTTGAACAGAAGGGTATAATCTTCACAGAGTACAACGACATCCAGTTGAAATTGTTTGATGTTGACTCCACTTTGTCTCCATTGGAGTTCGATAAACTCGCAGCCAAATTGGACCCGCAAAGCAAGATCTTACTCTGTGAGAAGGTCAAGCTCATTTATGGATTTAACTCTTTAGCTCCATTCATTGTCCGTTTGATTAATATTCTCAACTTTTCAACGTTCTTTTCGATATTTGATATCACGTCAAACATCAAGCTCTATGGATTTTACAGTTTGAACTACACAAATCCCGTGGAGATTCTCGTCAAGCAGATCCGTCATGATCTTTTCATTGTTAAGTCCTTCAAAGAGTTTACTATTCAGGAGATGAAGAGAGAACATGACTTCCATCTTCCTTACAAGGAGTTTAAGAGATTGAACTTGAACGATGGCAATCTTGTTGTGGTGAAGATATTGTTCAAGAACGAGCAGAAACCAATAGATCTATCGCTCATAAAGCCGTTGCTTCCCCGAATTAAGCTGCTTCATCTTTCTCTTGAAAGTGAAGCTAAATTGAAACCGTTCAACGACATGATCGACCAGTATGGTACTCATTTAAAATATTTGAAGTTTGGTGTTAATCGTGGTATTTTCAAAAAGATTCCGATCCGTAACTCGATTGAGGTAATGAAGTTGGTCAATATTGACAATTTGAACTTCATTAATGATTTGAAAGAGTGTCAGTCATTGGATGTCTTTTTTGACAATTGGGAGTTACGCCGAAACTGTGATATTAAGTTCCAACAAAACTTTATCATCAAGTTCAACGTGATGCAGAGGATCCAGAACTTGCGGACTTTAAATATTTTCCATACATATCTGGATTCGAAAGACTTGAACAAGTTGAAGATGTTCCCCAACTTGACCTATTCTAAGATCAGCTATGTCATATTGGACAACGACGGATTTGATATGAGCGAATGCAAGAAATTACAGGAGTTGAAGATTCACTTCACCTATCACAAGCAGGTAGAGGAAGCTGATAAAGGGGAAGATCCGGCATCGAATATTCAATGGCCTCCAAATGTGAAGAAACTATCAGTCACCATACATAACATAAAAAACTTGGTTCAGAACTTCAGCATTCGTTTGAATATTCTGAAGAAGATTGCTAAGCCTCTACCTCCATCGGTAGTCGACTTGTGCATCGATATCAGTTATGACACAGGTGGATCTGGTCCAGAATTGTACTCGATTTCAAGAGATGATATTCTCAAGATTTCGCTGCTTATCAACCAAATCTTGACCAACAATTTGGAAAATTTGAAGTTGAAGGGTATTTCTCGTTACAACTACAAGATTGGAAAGCCGTTGATTTTCTCAGCCATTAATTTCCCTGCATCGTTGAAGTTGCTCTCTTTGAATGACTTTATCTTGGATTACAACTTCATAAATCTACCGAAACTCAAAAAGCTCTACTTCGAGCACTCACTGTTTGATTCTGACTTCCGATTGCCAGATTCCGATGAGATTCTGATCGAGAAGTGTACGTTCAAAGACTTGGCTCATTTACCTGACAAGTCGACTAAGATCGAGTTCAAGATGTGCACTTTCCGCAAGATCCCAAGCTACAACGGAGACGTCTCCAATGTTGTTATCAACAACTGTAGAGTCATGGAGCAGCCTACGAACAACATCTTCCAGTTCCAACAACAGTTGCAGATGCGTCGCGATGACTCTTCTCAGGGTCAGCAAGGTCAATCTCCTGCTCAGGGTCAACTACACGGCGGCCAGAGGCATTCTGCGCGCCAAAATGGTAGCCAAAATGGTCAGAATGATAAGAATAACCAAAACGGGCTGCCCTCCAAATCGTTCCCTTCTGCACCGTCACTTTCTGCTTCGTCTTCGATGGATGGTACCATTGGAAGTCAGCCAAGGCACCGACAGCAGGGGGCACGTCAGTCTCCTGAGTTGCATCGACACATCAGACAGAAGACTGCTCCTCCGTCGCAGCAGCCATCTATGTTTGTTCCAAACTTCGTCCAGCAGTCAAGACAGTCAGAGTTTCCGATGTTCCCATCTTCCTCTCTGGGCCCTCTCTCCAACTCTAGTAACGGTCAAGTTAATAACAGTGGTATTCCTGATTCTGTTCCTCCAATGAAGCCTTCTGCATCAATGGGTCAGATCATGTCCCAGAACCAGCAAGGCGGCGTTGGATTCAATGATTACGATTACTTAAATGGCGGCTCGCAGTTCTCGAACTTCATTGATAGGGATTTGGAACTCAGACTCAATGGTTTGTCTCTTTCGAACTCTTCTCCTTACATGACATATCCGCCTGTTATTGGCGGGAATACTCAAGGGCGTCACATCAACAGTCCTCCACTGATGTCTCTGTCGATGAGCCCTTCTGCATCATCTCAGCCGCAGAATCAGCAGGGCGGTTCTGATTCACATCCCAACTCTCGATCTGCAAATAGATTCTCTGGATTGATGTCGCAGTTTTCACAGCCGGCTATGTCTCAAATGCAACCTGCTTCTGGTTATGGAATGTCGTCGCCTTCGTTTGATGGGTCATTCATGTCATCTGCTTCAAAGGCAAATTTTGGATACTTCATGAACGAAAATAATTTGCAGGGCTACATGCCTCCATTTCAGCAGCAGCAGCAGCAGCAGCCACTGCGTCCGGGAACCCTTTCCAAGCAGCAAGGTCAACAGGTCGGGAGATCAAGTGGCATTGTGCCCAAGGACGGCAGTTTTAATGAGCTGCTGGAGATGCCTCGAGCAAACACAAGTGGAGTGACGGATTCATTCTAATTTTACCTTTGCTTGATAATAATTTCAACGACCGTATTGTTGGTTCAATGCTTCTTTTGTGGTCAAGTGCTTTTCGCTTTTGCTATATTGTTTCTGAAGAGTGTTTAGAATCCCTCTTTTTGGGTACAAGTTGTATATATATTTTCTTTAGTGTATAAAGCTTGAACATGATGTATTCCAACAGAATCCTAAAGTATGACATACCGCCTTATATAATTAATGTAATGGCACTAAAGGTGGATCGATAGCAGGTCATAGTTGCTGAACTGTTTGTTACAGCTTGGACACTTCCTCATACGTGACGAAAGCCTATTACTTATGCACTCATTGCAGAAGCAGTGGCCACAGGACTTCAACGTCACATTCTTGAAATTTTTGTTACAGAGTTGACATTTGGTCATCGTTAATAGAGCCTGGTTGATCTCCTCATCTTCAGTTGTCGTGCTGTTCGATCTGTACCTCCCGACGAGACGTTCCAATTCTTCCACCTTTGACTTCAGGGACTCATCATGTGATTCAAGTAGGGATATCTTCTTATCCTTTTGACTAATGGCTTCCTGTTTCTTGACGAGACTGGACTGTAGCTCTGAATTGTTCTCGCGTAACACCCTCAACTTTATCTCAACCTCCTTGCTTCTATTCCTCTGGAAGGTAAGATCATTATTATAGATGGACTCCAAGTCTTTCAATTTCGAATACAACGAGTTTTCAACCTCCAACTTCTTGAGAAGTCTTCCCTCATTGGCCTTTAGAACATCAATTAACTCCGCCTGTTTCGCCACATTGCCGTTTAACACCTTATTCTGTAACGTCAATGCATCCTTCGTCCTCATTGCCTGAAAATATTTCTCATCGGCTTTGCTTTTCTCCACGTTCAATTTGTTGATGTACGAATCGGACTCGGCATACTTCGCAAGTTTCGCACTTGCCTTCTGCCGTGTAGATTTGAAGGCCTCCTCCATTTGCTTTAACTCCTTTGATAAAAGCCTGTTGTGCTTGGCAAGAGCAGCAGAATCTTCTGCAGTTTCTGGCAGATCCAATTCCTTCTCCTTGGTAGCCTCAAGTTGATCTATTCTCGTCTGAAGAGTCTCATTCAAAGACTTGTACTGCTCAGTAAGTTCACTCTTACCCTTTTCAGCTTTTAGAATACTATTCTCGGCCCTACAACTATCTCTATCGGATCGGATACGATTGATATCGCTTTCGAGTTTGGCAACGTATGCATTGTTGGCATCAACTTCAGCCTTTAATTTGGCCTCCAGTTTCTCTTTGTTGGAAGTGAGCTTCGATTCAAGCTCGTAGAACTGGGATTCTACCTTCGAGCTGGTAAATTTTATCTGACTAAGCTGAGAGCTCAACTCCGTATTCTTCGCTACCAGCGCTTGATATTCAGAACTCTTGAGGAGATCCTGTTCTGAAAGGTTGGACATGCCTGCTTTTAGCTCTGCCACCTGCTTCTCCAACTCACCGATCTTATCAAGTTTTTCACTAAGTTGTCCACTCATCGTCTTGTTCTCAACCCTAAGTTCCGACAGCTGAACTCTCAAGTCTTCCAACTCGGAATTACTGGCCTTGAGTGCTTCAGAATTATCCTTCTCGGCCTTCACCTTGTCGGACTCAGAATCAAGTGGAGTTTTGGATTCTTCTTTTACTTCACCGTCCTCCTCGATCTTCAGTTCTTCCCTGTCGTGCAAGTTATCGCTGATACGCTCGAGACTCTTGGAATTCTTTAGCTCAACAAACTTGACATACTTATCTAATTCCTGGTTCAATTCTTCAATTTTATCCTTCAACAATTTATTCTCATCTTCTAGCCTTGATTTGAATACGTTAAGATTTGTTAAGGATTCTTCCAAATCCACGAGCTTTTCGTCTCTGTTCTTGACCGGTTGGGAAAGAAGAGGTTGCAACAAAGCGATTAGTTTTGTCCTCTTGTTGCGCAAATCGTCCTCCACTTGCTTAGTCTCTGGTGACAAAGTTTCATCCTCTGAAGAAGGTAAAGATATGAGGAGGTGCTGATTGTATTCTGTGACTTCTCCATCATCCACCTTCGAAACAAGGTCAAAGTTCTTGAAGCTGTCAATTATCTGAGACCACCAGTTGTTAAGAATGGCGTAATATTTGTTTAGGGTGGAATAACTGTCATTCATATGACAAAGTTCTTTCTTGAGCCTTGAATTTCTATGGCGAACTAGATTCATCATCCTATAGATGGCCTCCTTTTGATAGTAAATGACATCATCCTGTGATAGAAGGCCTCCGTCAGTAAGTTCCTCGAGTGGAGTTTCTGAACGCTTGACCTTCTTCAAAGGACGTTCGATCTCGTCAGTTGACGGTAATCGCTTCACTGCGGACATTAAAAGCAAAGAAATGTGGGGGTGAAGTGAACCGCTTTAGCCCTCCTGTCAATAATATACAAGCTATAGTACAGCACAGTCAATAACTGTGGAAAGAGTGAAGACTTTAAGAGTACGAATCAAAGGGGCAAAATGGCTGGAAAGATGTTAAAATAAAAAAAAAATAAAAAAGAGAACGAACGTACAGGGAGAAAAAAAAATGTATATAGGAACACTACAGTGAGTTTGTTTCGCCATGACAAGGCTTCCCTCCATTTCTGTGAGGCTCGCGCTCCTTAGATAAAGGACGAAGCCTAAAAATTTTCTAGCGCGAAGGGGAGAGAGGAAGGATTTACAATGTGCGGGGGGGGAGGACAGAGGTAAAGATGGAGAACAAGAGAGGCAAAACTGTTACAGGATACAGCCGTTCCAATAACGACGACTATACAGAACCATTTTCCAGATTATACGTTCTCTGCATAACAACGAAGGCAACAGTTTACCTTCACATGATCGTATCTCTGCCATTCAAGATCGGGTCATTAAACTCCTAAAAATTTTTCAAGGTGATATTTGTTCCGCCGCCTCCTCCTCTCTATAAGGGAATCTCCCTTAATCCAATCATTGTGGGAAAAATTTGAGTGGAGGAGAAAAAAGTATGCGCCATTTTACTGCCAAGGTTACGGAATTGCAAACGAAACCCATTTTACTTCTTACAAAGCATTTCCTATTCATATTAACGGTCTTAGTTTCGTGGAAGATAGCGTAGGTTACTATTTGATTGATCTACAATGTTCAGACAATTCACTTTCGCTGCAAGAAGTTCGGCTAGATTGGCCACTAGAGCTGCCGTCATCAGACCGGCCGTTTTCACCCCTGTGAATTTCATGAGATTATCTTCTACAGGATCTCCATTGACTAGGGAAGATGTGATTGCCAGAACAGTCTCAGTTTTGAAGACATTTGAGTTGAAGAACTCTACGGATAAGATCGATGTGGACACTCAGTTCACAAAGGATTTGGGTATGGACTCTCTAGATTACAATGATGCCTTGGTCGCATTAGAGGAGGAGTTTGATGTTGTCTTTGACGACAAGACTGCCAATGAGATCAAAACTGTTGGTGAGACTGTCGATTATGTTCTAAAGACTTATGTCCCAGAACAGGAAGATTTGGACAAGGAGGTTCGTTAGGTAGTTATATAACCATTTGGGGCCATTTGACAGCTCGTATGTGAAGTGTTCCAGTCCATTTAAGAAATATATGTATATACGGCACTTAGCAGTGATAAAAGGAGAGATCTGGAGACGGGGAGACGGGGAACGTAACTTGTACTTGAAAGAGCTTCTGTAAAATTGCTCGAGTAACGTGCTGGTACCCTCATGGTTCTGAAGATATTGTACCTCTTCTTCTCCTTCTTCTCTTTCTCCCGATGCTGTAAACCATCCAGTCGGTTCGTCCCATTCCATCACTCTCTACATCCCTGCTTATTTTTTGTGTCTCTCACTACTTCAGATGGCACACGGTCCCCTAGTTTTTCTCTAGCGAATTTGTTTGCTTTCAGAAGGAGTTCAGGGGGCGATCTAATTGCCGTTTAGCAGTGTTATCTCTTCCTGTTTACGTAGCAGCATCTGCATCAATGGGATATTAATTGCGATACTTGCCGTATCGTGTGCATTACATTTCTTTTTGCCCGTGTTAGCGTCTATCAGAGAATGACTGATAAGCAAGAGGCACAGTCGTTGGTGGCTGGAGTCAGCAAGGTTCACATTGACCAGAACAAGAGATCGGAGGTGAAGTCGGCTGATCCTGATACAGCTTTATCCTTATCCTCAGCTACAGAGGGAGAGGGTGATGATGACGATGATGACGATGACGACGATGAAGATCCAATGGTGAAGGCTCTTCGATCTGAGGGTAAGCTAAAGAAGAATGACTTTAAGGCAGTCGGCGGAATGACTGAGATTCCAGATTCGACCCCACAGGAACTCCCTGCCGATAGCGATTTGGCAGATGATATTCCGGAAGATACAGACTATATTGATTTGGTTCATTTGAAGATTAGGGAATTGGAGCCTCTTGGGCTATCTCGGTTTCCCAAATTGGAGAGCCTTATCTTGAGAAGTAACTTGATCGAATCATTACATGAGTTGAAGAATTTGAAATGTAAGGGAACCTTGGAGGAACTCGATCTCTATGATAACCGTATTAAGCATATTTCGAAACACGTCAACGAGTTGACCAAGTTGAAGACGTTGGATTTATCGTTCAATAACTTGAAACATGTTAAGCATGTGGACAAGTTAGTCAATCTGGAGAACCTATATTTTGTTCAAAACAAAATACACGAGATTGAGAACATAGAAGGGTTAAACCACTTGAAGAACTTAGAGTTCGGTGGTAATCGAATCGAGCGCATATCAGGAGCTGTTCTGTCTTTGCCTTCTTTGGAGCAGTTGTGGTTGGGTCAGAATAGAATCTCCAAGTTTGAGAACTTGGACAGCCTTAAGCACTTAAGGATTCTTTCGATCCAATCGAACCGTATCGAACGTATCGAAGGTCTTGATGGGTTAGTAGGATTGGAGGAACTTTACCTTTCTCATAACAAGCTCACCAAGATTGAGGGCTTGGATAAGTTGGCGAATCTTACGGTGCTAGACATTACTGGCAACAAGATCTCCAAGGTTGAGAATATGAAGCATCTTAAAAATCTTACAGATTTCTGGGCTTCCTACAATTTGCTCGATTCCTTTGACAACATTCACGACGAGTTGGGAGAATTACCTGACTTGGAGACAGTTTACTTCGAAGGAAATCCTATCCAGGCACATAATCCAACCCAGTATCGGACTAAAGTTCGCCTGAACTTAGGAAAGTCGCTCAAGAAGATCGACGCTTTGTATATCGCTTCCAACCAGATGGTCCAATAAAGGAGGTCATTTTAAAGGTATCTAATAGAGGCATCTTCTCGTACGTAGAAAGAGAATCATATGACATGACATATGATTCCTCGGGTAAATTAGTCACATGCAGAGCACCAGTCTGTCTGAGTTTCACCCCCCCCCCCCTCTCGCCCCTCTTCGCTCCTGAAATTCTCTGCCTACGTAGCCTAACTAAATGTAGCGCGGCTATTCTGTCTGGCCGGCCTGGAGGAATCCAGCACGCTGAAAAGCTTTTTTACCCCACCAGATCGGGAACATAGCAATTCTTCTCCACTTGCTGGGGGGGGGTTAACATTGCTAGGTGATCGATGACTCCGAACCTTAATCTGTCACATGAAGTAATGAGTAGTTTTATATAAAGGGCTATGTCTGACCACGGTAATCCATTACACCCCATCCTTTGATAGTTTCAACCTGTCGGGCATTTTTTTTCGTAGCCATCGTCGGACTTTTCTAGCGGAGTCCTGTTGTTCGATAAATTATCGATCGTTCGTTATTCGTTTGGCCGAACATGTTTCCATCCAGAATTCGTCAGCCATTCAGGCTCGCAAGTGCCAAGCTTTTCACAAGAAGATTATCGGCATGGGCAAACGTGCCGCAGGCCCCTCCAGACAAGATCCTTGGCCTTAATATCCTTTACCAATTGGATACGAATCCTAACAAAATTGACCTCGGTGTCGGGGCATATAGAACTGACAAGGGGGAGCCATGGATCATGCCTTCCATTCGTATGGCCGAAGATATTCTTGCAAAAACGGAGACTGATAAGGAATACGCCCCTATTTTAGGATCTCCGTCATTTATTGACGAAGTGCAAAGGCTTTTGTTTAATCACGATACCAGTGGATACCAACTTTTAGCAGACGGTAGGGTTGTCACTGCTCAGGGAATCTCAGGAACAGGATCACTAAGAGTCTTATCGGAGTTTCTCGCTAAGTTCAATCCTGTTTGCAATGCAATATTGCCAAACCCAACCTGGGCAAATCACATAGCAATCTTGCAGGAATCGGGAATAGTAACATCGAAATACAGATATTATGATTACAAAACAAACGGTCTTGATATCGATGGTTTGATTGAAGACCTCCAAAGTGCGGATCCTCGCACTGTGGCCCTCTTCCATCTATGCTGTCATAATCCTACCGGTGTTGATGCCACTCTCGAGCAATGGGATCAAATAATTCGTGTGATTTCTGAAAGAAAGCTAATACCATTGTTGGATATGGCATATCAGGGATTTGAATCCGGTGACCCTATTCGGGACTTGAGAGTATTGTCCAAGTTCAATGATGCCGTCACTAGAGGAATGATCCCCACGTATCTACTGGCGCAATCTTTTGCTAAAAATATGGGTCTCTACGGTGAGCGGGTTGGAACATTATCGATTGTCTGTGCCGATTCGAAGGAAGCTGAGAAGGTGCGGTCACAATTGGCTAGAGTCGTTAGGCCAATGTATTCTTCTCCTCCGACTCACGGATCGAAATTGGCCACAATCGTGTTGGGTAACACAAAGGTGTATCGTCAGTGGTTGAAGGATGTCAAGAAGATGGTGACTCGTTTGAATTCCATGAGGACGTTACTCTATGACAAGCTAACTATAGAATACAGCAGTCCTGTTCAATGGGACCACTTGCTTTCTCAGAAGGGTATGTTTGCATACACCGGTTTGAATGCTGAGCAAGTTACAAAGCTTCGTGAAAGGAAGTCCGTGTATATGACAAGCGATGGTAGAATCTCCCTTGCGGGTATTACCAGTGGCAATGTTGACTACTTGGCCAAGTCGATTGATGAGGTGACTAGAGATGAAGATTGGGCTGGCGAGACATCCAGCAAGTCGGTCACTGAAGAGAGGGCAAATCAGTGAGCCCGTGTAAACAATTCAGCAGTGTGACAGTGGACGCGCCGGCCGCCTTATGCATATATATATATACACAGCTCCAGTATAACAGTTACCAATAACGAGCATTTCATTCTTAGCATTTTCCGTCCCTCAGCGAAACAATATTTCTTTTTTCTTCATTAAGCTGCATATTCTCCGTGATTGATGCAGCCATGCATCTACTCTCTGTCTCTCCACCCCCCGCAAACTCGGAGGACTCTCGCTGCTAGTGACCATCGCCAAGGGGTCGTCAAATTTTATTAATTGAGAATCGATTTAAAATTAACCCTAATTGTGCTTTCCCGTCGGCAATCTTTGTCGCTTCTTCCGACTGCAGCTTCTTCCCCCCAAATTCTTTCCTGTAGGCTTTCTTTGTTTTATTGCTTGTTCTTTGAAACGCACTCCGGTTCCCTTTCAAATCAGTATCTCACAACATTCAATCGCCATGTCGTTTGCTGTTACCAGTGTTCCAACTAAACCATTCAACGATCAGAAGCCAGGTACTTCTGGTTTGCGGAAGCACACAAAGGTGTTTCAAGAACCCCACTATACTGAGAACTTCATCCAGTCGATTTTGTCCGCTATACCAGGTGGTCCAAAGGGTAAGACTCTTGTTGTCGGTGGTGACGGTAGATATTACAATGACCACTTTGTTAATTTAATTGCCCAAATAGGTGCAGCCAATGGTTTGAAAAGGTTGGTCATCGGTCAGAATGGCCTTCTTTCTACTCCTGCTGCATCCCATGTGATCCGTGCTTATAACGAGGCCGGTAAGACAGTCGACGGAGGTATCATCTTGACCGCATCTCATAATCCTGGTGGACCAGATAAGGACTGTGGTATCAAATATAATCTACCCAACGGAGGACCAGCTCCGGAGCCTGTCACAAACAAGATCTTTGAGATTTCCAAGCAGTTGACCTCGTACAGTATCATCGCTACTCTCCCCAAGTTGGACCTCTCCAAGGTCGTCACTAAGAACTACGGTCCTTTAACCGTCGAGGTCATCGACTCTACCGCTGACTACGTCACGATGTTGAAGGAGATCTTTGACTTTGACTTGATCAAGAAGTTCATCGATAAGAACATTCCTAAAGGATTTACATTCTTGTTTGATGCCTTGAACGGTGTCACCGGTATTTACGGTAAGGCTATCTTCATCGATGAGCTTGGTCTACCACTTTCCTCCATTCAGCAGTGTACTCCACTACCTGACTTTGGTGGTAAGCATCCTGATCCAAACTTAACCTACGCCCGTTCTCTTGTTGATCGTGTCGACAAGGAAAATATCTCGTTCGGCTGTGCCTCCGATGGTGACGGTGACCGTAATATGATCTACGGTGCCAATGCTTTCGTCTCCCCTGGTGATTCTGTTGCCATCATTGCAGAGCATGCGGCTGACTGTATTCCATACTTCAAAAAGACAGGCGTTCGTGGCTTGGCTAGATCTATGCCAACCTCGGGGGCCATTGACCGTGTTGCCAAGGATAAGGGCTTGAATCTTTATGAGGTCCCTACTGGTTGGAAATTCTTCTGTGCTCTTTTCGATGCTAAGAAGCTTTCTATCTGTGGTGAGGAGTCCTTTGGTACTGGTTCCGATCACATCCGCGAAAAGGATGGTATATGGGCAATCATGGCCTGGTGGAACCTTTTAGCATATTTGGATGAGAAGAATCCTAACGTTGATCCAACCATTGCAAATGTGCAGCACGCTTTCTGGAAGAAGTATGGCAGAACCTTCTTCACACGTTACGACTTTGAAGGTTGTACAAGTGAGGCCGGTAAAAGTGTTGTGGATGCCTTACAGTCTAAGGTTGACAGTACCTCTTTCGTTGGCTCATCGATTGGATCGTCTAAAGTTGTTGATGCCAAGAACTTCTCCTACACTGATCTCGATGGCTCCGTCTCCAAGAATCAGGGTTTGATCGTGAAATTAGATTCAGGCGTGAGGTTTGTCGTTAGATTGTCTGGAACAGGTTCTGCAGGTGCCACCATCAGGCTTTACTTGGAAAAGCATGCTGATGACAAGTCTGATGCTACCTTAGCTAAGGATGCGGGCGACTTCCTTGGCGAAGATATCAAGACCGTCATCGAATTCTTGCAGCTTCAAAAGTTTATCGGCACTGAGACTCCAACCGTCATCACCTAAGCAAGTGATGTCACGTCCTATTCAATCAATCGGCGAATTTTTCTTCCCTTCCTGCGTTTTTTTGCTTTCATATTTTACTTAGTTAAGTGAATTTTATAAGTTGATGATTTGCTAATAGAATACCAGGCCGAATCTAATTTTAATTATTGAAAAGTTAACTCCTTTGAAAGGCCGTCTTCTACCTTGCCTCTCTTAGTCGTCTCAAGACCTCTTCATTACTGATGGCAGCGCTGGATGACGTCTTATAGTTTCTATCTGCTCCAAGATACCCTAAAAGAATCGGAAGCAAGATCAAAGAGTGAAGTGATGACACTATAATCAATGACAGCCACATCCTGAAATAGTAGACCTGGAAGATCTTCGAGCGAGTGAAACCTAATACTGCGATACCAATAAGCTTCGTCATTGTAATGCCGCTGAGAGTTGTGCTGCCGATGAACTCGAGCGAATTGTATGCCCTTCCCAACTTCCTTGACAATTTGAAGTCCTTACCATGAACTTGATAGTTCGAGTTGAAATTGAAGTGCCGAACAAGATGCACTGAAAATTCCACGGCCAATCCAAGGCAGATCATTAAATTGACAAGAGAAACAGCGTTAAGCGAGATATTCCAAATTGCCATTGCTCCAGCAACATTGATCATGATCAACCCCACGTTAAGCGCCAAAATAGAAGAGTTCAAAAAGGAACCCAACAGGAAAGAGGCAACCACAAAGACAAGCGCTAGACCCACACAAACTAGCTTGATAGCGAGAGATATGATGTTCTCGTATTGGACGAAGAATATATAGAACGGTGAGTAGGCGAAGAGATTGAGTTGGGGCTGCTCCCTCTTAACTTCGCTTATGATACGAAGAGAATCATGATAGGCGTCAATAAAGTCTTGCTGGGATCGTAGGGGAGTGTGGGAATTTCTGAATGAAGACCGGGCGACCTGACCACCCTCAACATAAACAGAGGAGGAGTAAGGTGCCTTACCTCCCAATGGGCATGGATCTGAAGGTGACTGGATCCATTCGTTGAAGTACGTGTTGAAATCTCTTCCCTCAGGGAAGCCATCCATCTGGAAATCCCATTTCTTCTCTTCATAGCACGACTTGCATTGCCTTGGTGGTTGCCTAGGCAAGCAGAATTCTTCAGGAGCAAACAATTCCTTCGGAGAAAGCTTAGCTGGTGTCTTTTTGACACGGCAGCAATCCGTCAAATCTGGATTCAACCAGAGAAGGAAGTCATCTATCCAACTTGCCGTAGGCTCAGCAATGCTGCTGACCTCCTGACGTTTGTATTCCTGCTGTAGAATGTTGACTAGAGACATCGAGTCACATGTCGTGAACTTTCCGCAAAGGTGCCTCTGGCCTTCAATGGAGCTAACATTGAGTCCATCAACCACCCAGTAGATCGGAGGACCTACATTTAGGTATTTGTACATATCCCCAAAGTACTCCACCAAGTGCGAATCAGTTGGCATAGCGAGCCTTTGATCCAAGCCAAGCTGAATCTTTGGAAAGAGAGAAAGGGAAATTCCGAGCCAGGCGGCAAAGAAAAGTAGCACAAACCTCCGACCTTTTGGAGTAAAAATTGAGGCCAAATGCTTTCTAATTAGTCTGGTGAAGAATCCAGCTTCGACGGTCGAAGAACCACCACTCAAGAGTTGAGAAAGGTTGGCTTGATGGTTTACTGAATCTCCAGCCTCTGAATCCTGTGGGAGGGAAATAGAACCTTGAGGAGCCTTCATGAACGTAAGAAGATCCAAACGGCCTTGTTCAAGACGCTTTTGATCAAGAGCGAGAACCGACACAAAGGCAGTGAGCTGCAAGAGAGTATTGAAGAAGATCGCAAATGCAGAATAAACCGCAAAATTGCGGACTGCCGGCATGTCCACCACAGTAGCCAATAAAAAGCATGATACCTCAATTGTTGAACTTAGTAAGATGCTTGGCCCCACATTGGAAAGAGTTTTCGCTACTCTTTCCTCTAGTTGCAGTTCATTTGTCACATTCAAGTAGTTTATATCCCGAAGCTCGTTGCACAAAAGGAATATGTTATCGACACCGACTGCTAACACTAAGAAAGGAATAACTTCCGCAATTATTAGTGTTGACTTCAAGCCGAAAAGACTGCATATACCAACTGAGGCAAAAACAGATAAAAGAACGATGAAAATACCTGTCAATCCCAACCCAAACCGTGTCCGAGTAAGGAGTTGTAAGGGTCCACCAGCTTTTCCATTTGGAGCCTTTGAGTTGGAACCAGAACCGGTTCCTAATGCGATCGAGACGTAGGCAAACATCACAAGGTAGGAAATGACGACGATTCTGATATCTGTATTGGTCGATTTATTGAGCTCCTTTTCAACGGAAATTTCGGTACTGTAAGAGATATTGACACCCCATTGTTGTTGAGCCTCGGGAATGAGAATTTCAGAAACATACTCCTCGAATTTCTCTTCCCAGGACTGTGCATTGAGAACCTGCTTACTGGCCTGATCCACTTCATTGTTAGCCAAAAATGTGACGACAAATGCCGGGGACTCTATAGCTGACGCGCTTGCATTACCACCGAAAATTAATGACCTCTTCAAAGGTTGCTGGAATGATGGTAAACAATTGACTGGCGAAGCAGCACAGTCGGAAATTTTCTGCTTCCATGTGGTCTCTGGAAGATATCTAATATCACCATGGAAATACTGAGTAAAGGATTCAACGGCACAGGCACCACCAGTGGGCTTAAAGCAAATATTTGAATAGGTAGTATTTCCGGCTTTCAAGCTCTGTATTTCGGTCTCTTTCTCAAACCACCATTTCACAAAGTCATAGTTCTGTAGAATACTATCTTGGGTAGAGTTTGAAACAAAAAGCTGTTCAGCTCTGTAAAATGGTCCGAAACTATCATCAAACACCTGCTTCTGCCTGAATGCTTCTGCTTTAGGACTGACCCATAGATGAACAGGATCTCTTTCAAGCTCCAACTTAAACGTGAAAAGGCAAAGGATTCCTGCAATGACAAAAGTGCTTGTAATTATCCGCCACGGATGTCTGGCACAGGTGGAGCCCTGTTTGTAAAGCACATTCTCTAGCCAATCATTAACAGAATAGGAGTCGCTGGCCTTGAATGATTCAAAATCAGTGATATCATCGCCCGAGGTGCCGCCACCACCTTCTTCTTCCTCGCCAGTCGGAGGAGTAACAAGGTCGGAATCGATATCATCATCCAAAAGTCCGGTCTCCCCATTGACCTCAGCATCATTAGAATTGTCGGCTAGCAATGCACTTTCGTGTAGTCCAAAGAGCGAATGTGGCTTCTTTCCACGAATGAACGTGACCACTGCAATGTATCCCACAAGGACGGCCGCATATAGCATTGCAACTGTGAACGAGAAGCAAGGTATGCCACCAACGGTACACTTCCGCTGCCTTTTCACCTGTGGTAGAACTGGGCAAGCCTGAGGGCAATCGGCACATGAGCATCTGAAATTAGGATCCGAATCATTACAATTTCTTACTGTGGTACTAAATGGTTCCATCTGATCCTTCAATCCTCGATCGTATACCATATTCATCTGGAATGGAGAACCACCAAGAAAGGGCTTCTTATCACCTAAGAACTTGAGGAATTGGCTATAGTTCTGAGCTCCCCCACCAATCAAATCCATTGCATATCCATTCGTAGCGCCAAATTTGATGTTCTTGCAGGACTCAAAAAATCCAGTCGCAAAGTTTGTGCCATCAATGTAGAAGTCTAGCTCGTCGACGACATCATTCCCACTGCTTGAGGTACCCACTTGAGTAACGTTAACGAATGTAGACTGATCAGGTGAACAGGTAAAGTGGCAAAACATCTGGAAAAAATTCTCCTGACAGGCAGGACATGAAGAGATCAACGGCCGGACCTTGGCTAGATTGGTCTTAAGCTGCTGAATCTGGTCCATGTTGCAACATGCTAGCTCTGTATCTTTCCAGGAAGGGCCACAAATATCAGCAAGAGCTTCACCGTCTTCTAAAGATAACGGCTGCGCTGGAATATTCTGCGGTTGAGGAAGGTCAATGAACGACTCCTTACCGCCTATTCCGTAGAGGGCACAATATCCCGGGGAGTGGATATCTGTATAGGGAGATGCTGAGACCATTGACACTACAGAAACAAGCATAGCCGTCAGTAAGGCAATTCCACCCTTCATGGTGCAAATTGATATGGAATGGAAAGCAGTAAGATATATTCAGGAACTTGGCAAGGAAGACGCAGGAACCGACGTGCAGATAACGAGGATCCGATAAAGGGTTCGGTAGGTGGTGCAGAATTATATCGGCGGGTGGTGCGCCACAAATTAATGAAATGAGGCGGTGCTAAAAATGTAAATGGTGGGGTGAAATAGGTAAAACGGGGTGTGAGTGGTTTGGCTCGCATTGAAGCAGGTTCCTATACGAAGAGTCCTAATTGGCCGAAGGGCATACCAGCGCGTCATTGAATTATGGGACGGTGCTGAAATTTAATGGCATGAAGAATGATGAGGCTGTAAGTTGTGCTATAACGGGGATGCAGGGATCTGGAAGGGGTATATCTCTCTATCGCTGGATACATCACGCCTCAACGTCTCCCCTGTCATGTTTCACTCTCATATTCTATCCTTTCGCGGCCTAAAATAAGAAATTAAAAAGAAATCGAGAAATGGGAGGGAAAGAAAAAATATAACGGATCACAGCCCCCATTTAACTTCTGATGGAAGTCAATGATCAACATCTGTTTTTCCTTTACCTGAAAAAAAATTGGTTTAAGGTGGCAGTAATAGGCAGAACAGTTGATAGATAGATCTGTCAGATACCCTTTAGCTTGAACCTCACCGAAGGCCTTCAAGTTCCTCTTCTGACGTCCAGCGCAAGAAAATTTGTCATTGAGTCATTATGACATCATCATCATCCAGTGCAGGGCTTGCCAAGGTTTCTGGTCCGATTGCGGGTTCCATACCAGGAAAACTTAACTCCCCGTCCGATCATCAGCCTAGCCCTTCCGCGTCAAGGAAGTCTTTGGACTTGGAGCCAAACCCCTTTGAGCAGTCTTTTGCCCAGTCTAAGACAAAACGCACCAATGGATCTATTACCACCTCACCTCCCCAACAGCAACAACAACAGCAGCAAGTACTACAGAGTCTGCAACCATCGGGGGGCTCTGCTGCCACCAATCCGGCAGCATTTCAGTCTCAGCTCCTGCAGCAGCAGCGTCAACAACAATTACAAGGTCAGACACAACAGTTGTCCCCTCCTGTATTGACCCCTGGGGGCACGAGAAGACTGCACCCAACAAGTATGCTTCCTCCTCTGGTTGGTATGATGTCTCCTGGCGGTGGTTCCCTACCAGGAACCCCAGGTCTATGGTCTGCATTCTTTGGTGGTGCCACACCAGGAAGCGCCACTGCTCAATATTTTAACATGACGCCTCTGAACAGCAGTGAGCAGGTGCAGCAAGTGCAAGCTCAGGCACAGGCACAGGCACAGGCACAGGCACAGGCCCAAGCTCAAGCACAGGCTCAACAGCAGAGTATGCAGCAATCCCAGCAGCAGGCTTTACAGACAGCCCAACAGCAGGCTCTACAGCAATCTCAACAGCAGCAAGCTTTACAGCAATCTCAGGTTCAACAATTGTACAATTTTGCAGGCGGGGCAAAGAAGACAGGCCTGACTCCAAACGAGAGCTCGCTCAGGACAGGTCTCACGCCTGGAGGTCCTCTCCTTGCAGGACATCTACCGGGTAGCAGTGGTGGTGGTGGAAATTATGGCCTGGTTATGGGCTCAGTGGGGGGAGTTCCGTCTACTCCTGGTGGCTCACTCGCTTCTTTTACTTTGCAGGGATCTAATCGCACTGCTAACTCTACACTTCCACAACCTCCTAGCTTGCCTAACCTGAAACTGCCGGAGAGAGTTGTTTCTAGGCATCATAAAGTGAAAGATGAGGAAAATCCCCTTGATGAAGGTACATCCACAAGAGGATTTAAGCGTAACGATGGAGACGGTGAGAGTGTCAGGCCAACTAAAAGGAGAAGACAGCCTGGCTCGAAGAAAGAGGTTGCCGTGGTTGAGAAGTCACCAGAGAAGCCAAAGCGTGAAAAAGCAGGTCGTAAGAGGAAGTCACGCGGTGAGATGACTGAGGAAGAGAAACGACAAAGTTTCCTTGAGAGAAATAGGCTGGCGGCCTCAAAGTGTAGGCAGCGCAAGAAGCAGATGGTGGAAAAGATGAAGCACGACTTACAGTTCTACTCACTACAATACAACAGCCTCACCTCTCAAGTGAGTCTTTTAAGAGAACATGTGCTGACTCTACGTACCATCTTATACGCTCATAAGTCGTGCGAGAGACTTGTGGAGCAGGTCGGAGGAATAGAGACCCTTAATACTTTGCTAAACGGCACCAACTATGTGGCACAGCTTCCTCAGGCACATCAGGCACCTCATCCGACTGCCTCTCAGCAGATTCTAAATGCTACCGGTGTTGAAGCTTCAAATTCAGCTACAGATCTTGATGACGCAACTGCCGGTGATATGAGCAGCGATAGTAGCATCTCGAGCAACTTGGATTCTGTCGTACCACTACCGCCTCAGTCCGCCGTTGCCGCTGCTGTGGCAATCAGTACAAATAGTCTGATTGACAGGCATCATCAGCACGCGCAAAATCAATAAGGATGATCATGTCATTTCTACGTTTATCTTTTGTGCTTTATCTTATCATTTTGCCATGTACAGTACCAATTGAGTGTTTTTCCGTTTGGCTTGGCTTTGTCAACTGCAGTCGGCTCTCCCTCTTATCGGCTCCGAAGGTCGCGCGATACGATGGCACCGCATGAAAAATTTAAAAAATAAAGATCCATCCATGCATGACTCAGACAGAGTAAATCAACCTCTATTTAGATTACGGCAATTTCACACTTTTTTCTCCGCTTCAATAATTTACGCTTCAATTCTGGCAATTGATAGGTAACGGGATGTCGTACGAGTATCTTAAAAGGGGAGGGAAATTCCTATGTATTGGCCGGAACTACTTGGCCCACATTAAGGAACTAAATAATGCAAAGCCAACAGAGCCATTTTTCTTTTTGAAACCAACATCTGCTGTGCTAAAGCCCGGAGATGGCCCAATTTTGATCCCTAATGGTGCACTGGCTCACCACGAGATTGAATTAGCATGTATCATCGGAAAAAAGCTTAAGGATTTGGATCCTGAGAATTTCGGACCTGAGGATGCCCTGGATGCAATTGATGGCTATGCCTTGGCAATTGATATGACCGCCAGAAATGTTCAAGCAGAGGCGAAGAAGAAGGGTTTACCATGGACAATTGGCAAAGGTTTCGATACTTTCTTGCCGATCTCCCCCGAACTGACCAAGGAACAGATTCCTGACCCATATAACGTGGAATTAAATTTGATCGTGAACGACGAACATCGACAGCACGATCTCACCAACCTTATGATTTTCCCCATCCACGCCTTTTTGAGTAAGATGTCATCAATAATGACTATATACCCAGGCGACGTCATTCTTACAGGAACTCCGAAGGGTGTTGGTATCGTTAAACCAGGAGATAAAGTCGAGTGCTGGTGCGCTGTCGACGAGAAGGAGGTAGAAGGCTCTCACATGCGCTTCGATGTTGCGCAGAAGCCTGGTCCCTACGTGTTTGAGGGCTGAATAAAAGTCTAAGAGGTTTAATATTAAATTGAATCTATCTGAATAAAGTAGTTTAGTTTCTATTTCTTGAATGGTGGACCTGGCATTCTCATGTAGTTTTCATTGTACAAGCTATCGGAGGTGACAATTCCTTTATATTTGAGTGACGTGATGTCCACCAAATCTTCATTCAACTCCTTGACTGAGTTGACGCCGAGAAGTCTCATGTCCCTGCCCATTTCTTCTTTAAGGATTCTGATCACCTTCTCGCAACCAGGCTGTCCATAAGTAGCCATCGCATATGCGAACGGTCTTCCAAGTCCAACTCCTGACGCTCCAAGACAAATTGCTTTGACAACATCAGATCCTCTTCTAATACCACCATCAATGAAGATCTTAAATTTCTCCCTGTCAACATTGTTCTCCTTTAGCAATTTTGACGACTGCGCAAGGATTTCAATAGGTGGCATCGCAAAATCTAACTGTCTTCCTCCATGGTTCGAGATTACGACTCCTGCCAAGCCAAGCTGTGCTGCCTTGAGGACATCCTCCTTCCTCAAAACTCCTTTAAGGCAGATCGGTAACTTTGTAGACCTATTTAATCTATCAAGATCGTCCCACGTTAAAGGCTTGTAATGGGTTTCCCCACTGGAGAAGACCTCCAAATCGTCAACGGCTCCACCATCAAGGGAAGCTCTCACCTTATTGTCCTTTTCCCTGTTTCCCAAAACTGGTAAATCAACATTGATAAATAAAGCCTTGACTTTGGGGATCTCGGTCTCGATTTTCTTAAGATACTCCGGTGCATTCTTCAATTGATCACCGTCGTAGAAGTGAATCTGGTGGAAAAACTCTTGATCTGGCTTCGTTTCGTTCTTCATGAAATCGTCCAATGGAAAAGAACATTGCCAGGGAACCATATATGGAATCTTCTCCTTGGCTGCAGCCTTAATTAAGTTCTTCTCTGCATCAGGATGTGCCATTGGAGCACCGGCGAATGCGGTAATATAAATAGGGACCTGGAATTTCCCAAACATATCGTCCGTATCAGTGGTACTGTTCTGTACATCCACTAAACATTTAGGTCTGAAGAAAATCCTTCCAAATGCATAATGGTTTTCCCGAAGAGAGAACTCATCATCCGATCCGGTCGAATAATAACCCCACGTTCCAGGTGGAAGAATCTGCTTGGCCACATACTCAAAGTCGGTTAGATTGAAGATCTGCGAAAGGGGTGGCTTGTTGGCAGCTCTCTTCTTTCTTTCCCTTTCTTCCTTTTCCTCTGGGTCCTCCTCATCCTCTTCATCCTCCTCGTCATCATAATCTTCATCGTCTTCATCGTCTTCGTCAATTATGATAATTCTTGGCTTCTTCTTTCTCCTCTTCCGTGAGTCATTCAATAGTGCTGGCTGGGAATAATAGGAATATATTGCAAAACCGGCTGCAATACCCATCAATGTCGTGCCATAATGAAATGAGGATTTATTTGTCCTCACAGTAGAAAGGGTCCGCCGGCCGCTCTGCGTGAGTAGCCGCCTACCGTTATGAAGCTGCTGTCTTAGACAGGCTCTCATGATCATCGAGTGAATGAAAACAAGGCACAAATTGCGTCTTGCAGGATATTTCGCCATATTTTTATACTCGCCTCATCTTCGGTACGCCACGGTATTTTATATAGGTAAGGCTGGACCAATGGCTAATCGCTCTTCGAGATCCGACTCTTATCTAGGGCTTCCTAATTGGGTATTCCGCGTCAGCTCTTCTCGCTTCGATTTTCCTGATCAGAGATCTCTTCCTTTGCGATCGGCACATTTCGGTGCCTGGTACCAATCTGGTCCCACCGGTGGCCTATATCGGACTTTCAAGGTTTGCAACTCATCTGTATTGAACTGTTTGTACGGCAGTTGAATTTGTTCCGCTCTCGCCCCACCGCTGAAGTGACCCTTAATTTGCATCCCTCTCTCCCTCATCACTTTTCCCCTCCCCAACTGGCGTCTATAGACGCGTCGAATTTCAGCTTCCCTGGAAAAATTTTTGGAATGCTTTTTCAATAGGCGTGTCAGCCATATACAATAATGGCAGCTCCTGTTATAATAACACAGCAACGTTTGAAACGTATTCCTTTCTTTAAGCATGACTGAGATCACACAACCTTCTAAGTCGGCTGTTGCAGAAGTCCCTGCCACTGCGGCCGCTGCGGCTGTGGCCTCAACAAGAGAGAATAGAACTGCCGCCCACACCCACATCAAAGGTCTCGGCTTAGATGAGCATGGATTTGCCAAGAAGAATGAGGGTGGATTTGTTGGTCAAATTGAAGCCCGTGAAGCATGTGGTGTGATCGTTGATTTAATTAAATCAAAGAAGATGAGCGGTAAGGCTATACTTCTCGCTGGTGCCCCAGGAACAGGTAAGACCGCGTTGGCATTGGCCACCTCGCAGGAATTGGGCCCAAAGGTGCCGTTCTGTCCGATCGTTGGCTCTGAATTATATTCTGCTGAGGTCAAGAAAACCGAGGCACTAATGGAGAATTTCCGTAGAGCCATCGGCTTGAGAATCAAGGAAACCAAGGAAGTTTACGAAGGTGAAGTGACCGAGTTAACTCCGGAGGAGGCGGAAAATCCACTAGGCGGCTACGGTAAGACAATTAAGCATGTTATCATCGGATTAAAGACTTCGAAAGGTACAAAGAGCTTGAAGCTTGATCCCTCCATATATGAGGCTATCCAGAAGGAGCATGTTGCAGTTGGCGATGTTATATACATTGAAGCCAACACCGGTTCTGTCAAACGTGTGGGCAGATCCGACGCATATTCGACAGAGTTCGATTTGGAAGCCGAAGAATATGTCCCACTACCTAAGGGTGATGTTCATAAGAAAAAGGAAATTGTTCAGGATATTACATTACATGACCTCGATGTTGCCAATGCAAGACCACAAGGAGGTCAGGATATATTGTCGATGATGGGTCAATTACTCAAGCCAAGAAAGACGGAGATTACTGAGAAGCTCAGAACCGAAGTCAATAAAGTTGTTAGCAAATACATAGATCAGGGTGTGGCCGAACTGGTGCCCGGCGTTCTCTTCATTGATGAGGTTAACATGTTGGATATTGAATGTTTCACCTTCTTGAACAAGGCCTTGGAGTCTGAAATCGCTCCCGTTGTTATCTTAGCCTCAAACAGAGGTGTTACCACGGTGAGAGGTACCGATATCAAGTCTCCACACGGTGTTCCACCTGATTTAATCGACCGTTTGTTGATCATTAGAACTCTCCCTTACAATCATGACGAATCTAAAAGTATCATATTGAAGAGATCGAAGGTGGAAGGATTGGTGTTGGCCGAGGATGCGTTGGACAAGCTTGCCACCACATCTATGAATACTTCCTTGAGATATGCCCTGCAGCTAATGTCGCCCGCTGCCATTATAGCCAAAATCGATGGAAGGAGCCAAGTGGAAAGCAGAGACATTGATGAATGTTTAGGTCTCTTCCTTGATGCCAAGCGTAGTACCAAAGTGTTGGAGGATACCAAGGGATATTTGTAAGGAATTTTTGTAGCTCTCTTTTGCTCTTACATTCTTTTGTATAAATAGATTAGTGATTTAGTATATGCACCGATTACCTCTATTTAGCTTTTCCCGCCGATCTCACCACATTCGTCCAGGAACTCATTGACACTGCAGATCTTTGTCGATCCGTAAGCAACAACTTTTTGTTGCGCACCGGATGATCCTAACGAAGAATTTAGACTGTTACACCAATCCTCTAAGTTGGAGTACTCTAGATAGTTACCACCACCAACGACAAATACAACCGCTTCATTATAGGAGGATCTTTTTGGTGGCCTAGAATGAGAACCGCGAGTCACATTAGGGTCAAAATACAGGTAATCATCGGTCAAATTGACAGAATCCTGGCTGGCATTAGCTGGCATCATGATTGATTCCACAATATTGGTAATGGGCAGATTGGATTTCTCAGGCAGAAGATTCTTTATACCAGATATCAAGGATCCAAGACCCTCGGTGATTTTAGAAGAACCTTCGGTGAGACCCATAAGCTTAGAAGAAAGACCACTTAGAAGTGCTCCACCGTTTCTAGAAGAGCCAGCAGTATTACCGCTAGTTTGCGAGGACGTTCCAGTGTTCATGGCCGACATCTTATTGATTTCCTTTACCTTCTTTATGTATGCAAGCGGGCTCAAGTCCACACCAAGATCGGACAACGTCTTCTCGCACTCATCACAGAAGCTTTTTGGTAAATCACACTTGAGATACATTATTATGTAGGTCCTTAGCTTATCCCTGGAGTTGTCACCTTTGGATTTCTGGTTGATTAACTCTAACAGCTGTTTCTGTGTCCTTGGATCGTTCACATTTTGCTCGACCTCAAAGTAGGAGTCCAAGTTCTTTGCATCCAACTCCTTGATCAACTCCGTTAGCACAGACATATGCATATCGATAATATTTTTCCGTTGCGTGAGCTCTGGCAATGCTTTGATTGCTTCCTGAATGTGTTGAGTGTCGGACTTGTCATTTGGATTAATATCTTTAATGGAGGAGTAACCTGTCTTGGAAGTGATTTCTTTGGCCTCTTCGGTATACTTAGTAAGTTCAGACTCTACATGCTCCACTGCGTCTGGGAATGGTAATGATGCGTTCTCGTTCCAAAAGAAATCCTGCGGATCAATGTCGTATCTTTTCACACCTGCAGCACCCTCCTCCGCGGTGGTGTGGATTTGAATGGTATTGCGATCCAACTTAAACACGTCGCTCACCATACATTGGTAAATCCAAGAATGTGCGAACATCGAAGAGAGATCAACATTTCTGTCAAGTAAGATGAGTACAAGCTTGTCGCTTTGTATGGAAGACGAGCCTGTTCCATTACTCTGCCTGGTGTTTATTACATGGTCACGTAATCTTTGGTCAAGTCTCTGTGAGATCAATTCGGCAGGGCCCCCACGATTGCATCGTATGATTGGTACAGAGCCCATGGTCAAAATTGTAGAGAATAGCCCCGAGACGATCTGATCAGCTCTGGATGTAACTTGATCCTCAGTCGTCCTAGGATCGTTGAACTCGGCATAAACATTCTTCATGTCTAGCGAAAATAGGTTGGGTTCTGTCACTACGAAGTCTAAATACTGATCATATACCTGTTTGATCTTGTACGACTTCCCGGTCTGAGCCACTTTCTTCGCAAACTCTTCGAGCAACGATCTGCTTAAGCTTGAGGTAATATTAATGTAGAAATCTGCATACTGATCATGCTCAATGTCAGCGATGGTCATTGCTATGTTTTCAGCCGTTGGTTCAAGAAAATATATGGCTGCAACGTCGGGTAAGGCTGCCCTTCTTTGATCGATTAAAGCATGCATGGTAACACCGTACTCCAACAAATCATTAACCCTCAGAACAGAAGAAACAATGGCAGTAGAGCGATGGTCCAATACCATGACTTTCCAGACGATTTCCTCCTGATTGGCCGATGATACGAGATTATTGTCGCTGTCAACATTCAGATGAAGCATTTTCTTCATCTTCGAGATCTGTCTCTCTCGAAGAGTCGGTGGCCTTTCGATGAGTGACATACTGACAATGCAAGAATGAGATCACACAAAATCGAAATGGAACTGAGCCTGTAACGCGTTGTAGTCTCTCACCAGTCTGCAGGTCCCCTCTTAATCGTGCGCTGTCGACATTTGAGATTTCCGCGGTTGAGGGAAAGCAATATGTTGGTGCAAGGATGCACCAATGTACTTTCTACTTCATTTTAGCGAAGGCGATTCTTGCACATCTATATACTTCTCCCCCCCTCTATGCGTGTACCAGGTTATCAATCTATATAAAATTTGTTGTCCATCACTGCAATCTCTTAACGGGTCCACCCGGTGAATGTTTGTTTCTAGCTGTAAGGATCTCGACGCCATCTTCTGTAACCAACAAAGTATGCTCGAACTGTGCACTTGGCTTTCCATCGGCGGTAGTAGCAGTCCAGTTATCTGGCCAGATAATGTCCCTGTAGGTTCCCATGTTCAACATAGGCTCAATTGTGAAGCAAATTCCTGCCTTACAAGTTCCGACAGCCTTATTCCTGGCATAATGCAGGATATCCGGCTGACAATGGAAGAGGTTGTTAATACCGTGACCAACATACGTTCTCACAACGGACACTCCATTTTCTTTGGCATGTTTCTCAATGACATCACCAAAATGTCTGAATGGCATACCTGGCTTGACAGTGGCAATGGCGGCCATTGTGGCCTCACGGGTGGTTTCAACCAAGTTGACCAATTCCTTGTTTTGTCTTGCCTTCTCTCCAACGTAGTAGGTTTCGTTAAGATCCGCATGAAGACCGAATTTGTAGATAGTCACATCCAAATTGACGATGTCACCATCCTTCAATACCGATTTATCGGGAATACCGTGACAAATGACCTCATTGACTGAGACACACACCGATTTAGGGTAGTTGAAATAATTCAAAGGAGATGGATATGCCTTTCTCTTGACAGATTCCTCATAAATGATCTTATCAATGTCTTCTGTAGTGATTCCCGGTCTAATTGCGGCGGCTGCAGCATCCAGAACTTCTCTTCCAAGTTTGCAAACAATCCTCATCTTCTTGATCTCTTCGGGCGATAAAACTCGAACTTTGTTGGTTCTATCATTCTTCATCTCAGATACTGGCTTTCCATCACGTGCGTAGTCAGGTCTCTCGATACTCTCTGGAACATGTTTCTCGATCGTTAGAGGATATGTTGGTCTCACCTCACCACTGAACTCAAACTCCGGGTATGGATTATATGAATCGCAGCCTTCCTTAGGATGGCAAGCCTTATGTAGGTGCCAGGCTTCACGGAAGCACTTGGAATTGCAAAAATATTGCTCGATACCATTCTTCAGACAGACAGGACACTTCAAATTTGAGGTAGTCCTCTTACCACACAGTGGGGATGCGCAGTATCTGACATCTGCCGTCTCCGAGTAATCATCCTCGGGCTTCTCTTTAGTCTCAGTCTTAGTTGCACTCATGGCGGACAAGCAGAAATAACACTGAATCTCTATGCCCTTCCTCCCCTGGAATTATATTAATAGACAGTACCCAGAAGAAGAATAAGCTATCTGATAAAGTAAAGAAAAAATTAACCTTGTGGATCTCCCCTTGTATATAGGATCTTTTATTCCCTTTCTGTGCTAGGGTCCCAAAAAAATTTTCACCCCTAAAAGCGCTATCTATCAGTTGAAGGGCTACATGAGGCTTCCTTGAGCTTAACAATAGGACCTCTTAGTTAAGGCATTTTCTATTCCCGCAATGACCATTAAGCAGATCAAGGGATACACAATTCTAGCCGTTCAGTTAGAACCCGTGGATGGTAAACCGAAGGGGGCTACACATTATCTTTTTGTTAAGAAGCATATCACCAAGAACCAACCGGAGAGTAAGACGAGGTCTCTCTTCGTAGTAAACTTACCCGTGGGCGCAAGTTTCAACAGCATGAAACGATTGCTCAATAATATTGCCTTGGGGGCCCATGTGGAGAGCTTTGACGCTTGTGAATACTATGATCCAGACGATATTATAAACTATGATTTGGACATCAACCTCAGCAAACTCAGTAATCCGGACTTTGGTGAAGAGGAATTGCCCTCCAGTCGAAACGCACCAGTTGGATGTGGGATAGTTACATTCTTGGATAAGGATGGTATGAATCTTGCACTATCGAGTATAAAGAAAATGGTGATGTCGTCAAGCAGTTCAAGTAAACTGCCGACATGGAGCTTATTACCTGAAGAAGAAACGGGGAGTGCAAGATACCTTGAGAAAAGTAGTGAGGGTAATGTGCGTCTTGATTCTAAAGAATTGGCCAAAAGTGTGCATATCGCAATGCAGGACTTTGAGAAACGAGAACATGAAGTCCAGGAGGAACTTAACACAATGAGACAAACAGTTGATGAGGATGGATTCACTATTGTCGTTGGTACTCATAGAAAGACAAAGAGTGGTGTAATGGGATCTCTGAAAACACAGGATGATCTCGAACACGATGACAGATATGTAAAGAAGATGAAGAAGAAGGAAAAGAAGGACTTCTATAGGTTCCAAATTAGAGAGCGCAAGAAGCAAGAAGTGAACGATTTACTTCGTAAGTTCAAAGAGGATCAAGAACGCGTTCGTGTGATGAGAGAGAAGCGCAAATTCAATCCTTACTAGACCATTCCAACCGGGCAATGATAATTGTACTATATATGTGCGTTAAGTTGATGTAATGCTATTGTAATATGCTAAAGTCTCCCACCAGGTGTATCAAACTCCGGATAATCTAGTCCGTCTTCTTCGTCAACCTGTCGAAGCATCATTGAAGGGTTCAACCCCAGTTCGTTAAGTTCTTTAAATACTAGAACAGGTTTCTCATCATAGCCCAAGACTCTTTCCTGATCCCCTCCGTAAACAATGACCAATGCGTACTTCTTCCAATCTGAAATGTCTAATCCATGGCTTTTCATGGCAGCCTGAAGAATCTTGTAACATTTATCTTCTGTCCGTGCTCTAAGCTGTTTTAGTGGTTCGTTGGATGAACCCACCTTACGCTTCGAATGATGTCTACTCGGTCTTGGGATCGCAATGTTTGTAGAAGAGGATGGCTGCGAAGTTGCGTTACCACCACCGCTGTCCAGCGGAACCAATGCAGGTCTTACCTTCACCGCAGCAGACGCTGTCAGGATCTCCGCACTGGATATGGTGGAAGGCAGGGAAGTTAATGTGTCCTGGGTATATATAGAAGCCGTCTTCATAGATATTTCGCCACTGTTACGATTGATGGATGCGAATTCCGTGGATGATGGTCTAGAGGAAGAGCGAATACTAGCACGCTCTGATAGAATCTCAGAGGATGAAGAGTTTCGGCTCGAAACGCCTCTACGAACTGACGACTCCCGACTTAACTGCTGTGGAGAGGACGGGAAATAGTGCGTCTTCAACGTTGTCTTAGAATCTGGGGTAGGAAGCGGTTTCTTATCCTTGATCTCTTTAAGGATTGGCAAAAGATCCTCTCTGAGTCTCCCGAACTGATGAGCCAAGGACTTATTGCTTGATTCCGAGTTGGAAATTACCTCATCTCTAATGTCGTGCGAGAGAGTACTTATTAAACTAGTCGCCAACAGTGTCGATTGTAACTGGGTCATAATTGGATGAGAACTTTCACTTCCCAAAAGCTTTATGTTCTTCTCCGTCAGCATTGAGCTGATGTCCTTCATTATGTTGAGCCGTAAGTTCAAATTGTCTATCCCCATCTCTTTTAACTCCTCAGGGTTCAAGAATGGCAGTGTTAACCCGGTTATGTTGTGGGAACGGAAGGCATCAACCACATCTTCTGAATAGTCGGCATTTTTAAGCCAAAGGAGTAGCTGATCATTACCCCAGGAAAGCATCTAGTTGGTACCGTAATCTCCTTATATCTGATCTGAGCCGGTGGAGTCTTAGTCAATATTTACTATTTTCAATGTACGAATACCAATACTACCTTCCCAATACTAAATGGTTTAAAAGATTCCAGACCCTTAAAAGATTCCGTAGCTCTTGAATTTGTTGCTTCGGGGTAGAATGTTAGAATGTGAGGTAGGAGCCAAAAATGATTGCAGAGGGTAAAAAGATAGCCCTACGCGGGGATTGAACCCGCAACCTTGTGATTAAGAGTCACACGCTCTACCGATTGAGCTAGCAAGGCATTTACGACTTTAAAAGTCTTGCAGGCTCTATAAATGAAGATTGGAAGAGTTTGAGTACCTTACATTTTCTTTCTTGAAGTGAGCTAAAAAGTACCAGGAAACTTTCCTATCGGTGAGAAAAGAATAAATCTAAAGTTTGCAGGCATTAATGAACACATTAGTGCCGGTGGCTAATCTCTAAGTTATGCTTTCCTTACTTGTCTATTGGTTTATAAATGAAAGTTGTTAAACTTAACTTTGCAGAAAATCTTATTCCGCTGACAATGTCACTTCAGAACTTTTGTAGTTCTGACAGCCAATTCCATTTTTCAGAGCAACTCGATAGAAATTAATCCAAGCTCTCAACATAAATAGATCCCACCTCTTCATACATGACAATCCCTCCAGAACGCATCTACCATTTATCCCATTGTCGGGACGGAAGCAATTGTGAGACAACTTAGATACTGGAGATTATTATTGCTGGAAGAATACGATCGATAGTGGCTGAACGGCTTTACCAAACTCATCCTGGTCGCCATTTTGGACCTAAACGTACATACAGCCCTTCACGCTGATAACTCCAGAAGCCATAGTAAAATAAGGACCTCCTTACCAACATCTTACCTATTAATTCTTGGATATAGGGCCTATATCATACTGGTCGGACCAGCTTACGAAGCCACAAATCCTGGCAACGCGTCAAGAAATTTACGACATCGAATCGCGAAACATTGACTCTCTTATCTTTAAGCGCTAGCTAGGGCCAGAAACTGGGTAATACGTAGCGACAAGCAGCTATAACGACATGTCTGAACAGGAAGAGAGTAGAAGAGGCTCGAAGAAAGGAACTATAACCCCAACTACTCTTTCTACATCTGCCGCGGAAAGACTTCGAGATGGCGAGAAAGACACATCAGAAGGGCCGCCCAGGCGACCTATTTATTATTCATCGACTGCTACGCCGAATGGTGAAAGCAAGCAGAGGGAAGTAGATGAGATTGATAAAGTTGAAAGGCTGATAACTTTAACGCTTCAGGGAATAGATAAGGATCTATCTGACTGTAATAGCGTTGTGACGGATAAAGTTCATCCAACGGTAGAACAATACAATACAGATTCAAGTATGACCTTTTCGAACATAAACCATATCAAGGAGTTCTTTGAAAATGCGGCTAATGTTAATATAGTCACCAATATGGATATACAGGAGGCAGAAAGACTATCACCAATACGACAAGGTTCCGGGGACGAAGGAAATGACGGGCCATCCGAAGTCGACAAGTCGCAGTTGAACTACTCGACCCCGACTGCCACTTTTGGGACCTCCAGTGCCTCTAAAGAGTTTAACGATCGCTATAGGGAGAACTTCAGCCCATCAGGGCAACAAGCAGAGACTATCACAGGGGACAGTACGAATACAGTCAGTTATTCTGAGCCGCCGGTAGATCTCCAACATCTTTTAGGACCATCAAATGACGAGAACACCAGCGTGAGCACAGATGGGTTAAAGCTTACTGTAACAGATGAGTCTACGGGAAGGATTCTTCACACTAATGAAATTGAACCGCCGAGAACACCGCCGAAGAGGAAGGCCGATTCGGTTACGAAACTAAGTCCGTCTAGCAAAAGGAGCAAATACATCAGCGATCTAATAAAGCAGTACGATTCTCCACCATGGGAGGATCCTCCAGAGTTACAGTCTACTAGGTATAGGTCTTCCGGTTCACGGTCGAGATCAAGATCGAGATCAAGGTCGAGGCCAAAGATGAAGGCTGCAGAGGACGAGGTAAGATTTCCTAGATCCCCCAAGTATGGTGGTGGTGGAAAATTATTGAGATCTGATAGAGGAAGAAAAATGGCTTTAGACTATTCCAAGGTTGAACTTACGGAGACTAACCCAATTCTCACGATTAACGAGCCGAGAGCCCATAAGGATGATACAAACGTGGATACCAGTAGTTTGGAGGTAGGTAATTATTCCTTAAACACTAGTTCCACGTTCGAAAATCCTCCGGAACTGCTCACAGAAAGGCTCGATAACAGACTGGAGGAGAGAGGAGAGGATAAATGCGAAGGCCACCAGGAAAAGGTGGATTCAGCAGCGGAAAGACTAAAGGCGATCGAGATCGAATTTGGATTGGATGACGACGATGATGACGAGTTAGACAACCCTCCCTCGCTTCTAACGGAAAGGTTAGACAGATCTGGAGGGAATAAAAAGGGCAGCCGAGGCACGAGTGAAAGTCCCTTTATCGAATAGTGTATACTAACTAAAGATTAGCGCATCGATAAAATCCGATCACGTGTCGGCAAGCTCGGCTCGGAAAACGGTGATTTGCACTGCCTTGCCAAGGAGGGACACGCCAAAAAGTCTGGAGATATATAATAATGACCCTTTCAGATTCTGAAAAGTATTCCCATCTGTTATTGTGAGGTGAACAGTTTCCTTTATTCCTTCTTTACAGTCAAATAATATATTTCAGATCACTCGCACCCGCCTATGATAGTGCGCTTTCAGACTCGCGTTCAGTGTACGATAGACATACACTAGAATTCTCCAACAGTGAAAAGTTTACCCCACAATTTACAATGAAACTTACGAGGATGCGCTCCTCACAGATCGGTAGCCCGGACGAACAGGACAGGTCGCAAGGTAAGATCGGCCATAAGAAGTCTACACTGGTGGGCCGGAGACACATTTTCTATCTGCTGCTTGCTCTAATTTTACTGGCGTTGCTTCTAGACCAAACTTTAGCGAGCTCCCGAAGCGGTACGACGCCAACTACTTCTTCAGAACACATCCTTGGTGAATTTGAATCCGATCCGGTCGATAGATTTTCGCCATTTAACGAACGGTCCTTATCTACGGCGATAGTATTGGTTTTGAGTTTCTGCTTTCTCATGATCTAGTCAATGAATGGCAACGATGATGAACATGCGACAATTTACAATCCGCTATATCCGCTACATATAGCTCTATATAAAATTGGTAAATATAGACACGATACCTTCAGAGAAGGGATTTTATTCACCTTACAGTTATTCAGAAAGGACATGTAATTGATCGTAAAGAAACAATGAAAGATATAAAACCACATAATAGGCGCAACTGGCCCATAAATTGGCTGAAAAGTCGAAAATAGAGAAAAGGCGAAGTAAAATAATAGGGTGGGAGAGGTATGAATCATGAAGAAAAGGATGTTGTAGATAACAATACACAGGAATGATGATAATCATCAGCCTGCAAAATGTAAAGAATGCCATAGATAATAATAGTCAAAATCTTAGAAAGCTATTTCTAACTTTTTCGATGTTCCCCCAAACTGCTCAATTGACCTTTTGCTTGGTCAAACCTAGCTCTTCCTCGGTACCGTAAATTCTGTCATTATCGTCACCTTCGACTTCTTGTCTGATCTGGTCCATCTCTTTAGCCTGCTGAGCCCAAGTAGTGGCCTTTCTGGCGTCCTTATCGAACAAGGCTCTATCTGGCTTTCTGTAGGTTCCACCAAGTCTATCCCACAAGGTGGTGAACTGACCATAATCATAGTTGAAGTATAAGTGATGAACGGTATGACAAGCAGCACCATTAATAATTGGACCTTCAGAGAGATACTGACCATCGTGAATCATGACGGTCCAAAAGTTGACAAAGGTGAACATAAACAAATAGGTGACCTTATGTAGAGGGAACAAGAATGGATACCAGTGGTAAGGAAGTGACTGGAAATAACCATCGATAGGGTTGAAAGCATGGGATGCATAAGGAGTGCAGACAATCCACTTATGGTGCTTCTTGTGTAAGTACTTGTACACAAGAGGCCAGTGCAACCATCTATGAAGGAAATAAATACCGGCATCCGTAAACATGATATCAGCTGGAATCTGGAAAAGGAAGGCCTTCCATCCACCAGTTGATTCATTGATATCATAATACAAGAATGAGTAACCGTGTAGTTCAGACAAGAACCATGGAAGAGTCAACAAGACCATCACTGGGATAGCCTCAGTTGCGAGCTTGATCTCCATGGACATCTGATTTTTCAAATAACGAGGGTGGTTAAAGTTGGTCTTATCATAGACGAAGACAAAAGAGAAAGTTGCGACACTGAAGTACAACAACCAACCAAAGATCGACATCATCACAGCAAGTGACAAACTCTGCCTCAAGATACTGTATCTTGGGAGAAGCGAAGCATTCGTGTACACCGTCTCACCGAACCAATGATATGGAGCGTTGAGACCGTAGATTAGACTACCTGACCCAGTGTCAGAAAGAGTCTTAGCTATGAGGCTATGAAGTTTCGACTTCTCTGAGTAAGCGATAGCTGCCTTTGTACCATTGTCAATCACTTTTGCCCATTCCTGGACAAAGGCGGGTGCCTCGGGGAGGCTTCCAGCCATTGACTTTGGCAATAAGTTGGCATATAGCTTATCCAAGAAAGCGTAATCTAGAACTTCTAAAACTAAATCCATGGTGAGACTTTAGGCTTCGATCTCTGAAGAATACAGATGCAGAAAGAGGGATAAATCAAACACAAACACAAGTGAAAAAAAAAAAAGATGTGCAGAATTGCACGGTAATATAGGTCCAAATAGAATGCCTATACTGCAGGGCGTAAACGAGCTATACGATCTCAAATTGCAAGATTTTCCAAGAAGGGAGCAATAGAGTAAGTAAAAAATAGTGTGATTGAGATGGTTTTCAGGCGCAGGTCGTTTAGCCTTAGGGGTCGGTAAACGGGAAAGCCGTCTGGAATCCGTATAGCCTTCAGATGCTGGGCGAAGAGGGCCAACATCTCCTCTACGTTGAATACATGATGTAGAGAGTGGGAATAGTAGGTAAAATGGACCACCTTTACGCGAAGTATTTCACTAGAAAGCGTCTACAAATTGGCTCACAACGTGCGTGCTTCATATTGTAGATTACAAATCCGAAAAATACTTGTCGTTCAACTACCCCGAGACAGTCTATGTGCTTCATACCGTACTGTGCCGGCATGTCGTACCCACAAGAAGTTAAATCCGTCTAGCCACCATAAAGTTAGGTCCCTTCCGGTGTTTTTCCGTATCTCTTGATCTATACGACGGGCAGAAAACTTTAGACAATGGGGGTGCAGTAATTATAAGGCAACTTTTTGAGCCTCTCACTGAAAATTTAGTATATCGATTGTGCCTGTGCCTCCCGTTGTGGCCTGACAGGTAGATATGATCTTTGGATTGGTGGTCCAGATACTCAGACTGTATATGTCATTTACGCCACGATTATGTATACGTCTTTCTTCATGTCCTGGGCAGTTTGGGGCCACGTGACAAGGCCTTCTCTTCGCCTCGGATTCCTCCGTCAATCTATAATTACAGTACCCCCGTTAATCTCCGAAATAGGAAACTTCTAGACAATGCACCTGTTGAAGAGATCCCTGCAATCCCGCTTTCGATGCCCGCGTTACCGTTAGTGATACTTAGTAAATTCTACCCGTACCTTTTGTTTTGTAACAGTAGTGTACTTGTTGTCAGCTGTATGATGACCATTCAATTATTGGTCATATAATGCAACGGTGCATATTGAAAACCCCAAGGGATCGTGGCCGACTACGCAAGCTTCACTTTTCAGGAGGAACCTTTGTTAATCTTCTCGAACGTGAGGATAAAGGCAGTGATCATACACAACTGTGACTCCAAACTCGTCCTATAGCCTTCCCGTGATGTTTGAAATTCGGCAATCCTGCTCGAAACGCTCAGGTACTTCCGCAGCATGAATCTCCCAGATAGACCGTTTATTGGAACATTCTGGGCAACTCTTCCGGTTAAACCTAGATCAAGAGCATTAGAATAACTTGAAGATTAGCATACTTTTGCTTTTCAGCCAATTACTAATGTTGAAAATAACCGACATCCTCACTCACCATCTTCGGCATGACAAGATCAGGATCACCAACCATTCGGAGAGATGATCGTCAACTTGTGCACACTCCGTAGAATAGCCTACTTCGAAATGCTGCCTTTTAGATCATTTATCGCTCCACAGGATCTTCTTGAAAGAATCTGTAGGGTAAAATAGAAAGGCATGTTCGAACAGAATAACATGACAGACATTTTGAAATACCGAAAGAAACTAGGAGACGGCACAGGTTGTCGTGCATCAACTGAAAAGTTACCCCGGATCCTTTCAGACTGGTCTGTCGAATTAATACTCCACAAGGAAGGGTCGAAAGGCAGGCCGCAAAGCAGATATGAGTTGAAGGTGCTGTAATAATTTGTATGCACAAATATGAAACTGGCATAACCGCGCTTAGACGTCTATTAAGAGGCCAATAGCCTTGGTGATTGTTAGCGAGATCGGTCTTACCAACGGCTGTCTTTCATCCCATTTTATCAGCCAAGCAGAGACTATATCAGCTAACAATGATAGAGGGAAGAAAGGTGGAGAAATTGCACACATGTGAAAATGTGTCTTAATATAGCAAACCAATATAATTGTTTGTCCCGCAGACCCTAAATCTCTGCTACGCAGTCCCGAGTTGGAGAAGATAAGTTTTCTCCACTCTGCTTTCCCTTGTTTGGCATTTCTTACAGAAGCTTGCTTCTTCACTAAGAATATTCGTAATTCAAGTAATGCTTAGATTTATCACTTCAGATCTTTCAAGAGCTACCACTCAGAGAGGTGGTTGTTCAATTTCCAGGGCCATCAGGCTAGTTTCATCCGCATCTCCAAGATACAAATCGGCTAGCAAATTTAATGAAGAATCATCGAACCCAGAAGATGCCGCAGATGCTACTTCTACTATGCTGTCTGAGGCAGCAGATTTCCAGAAACGTCTCCAGTATAAGAACAGATTAACCTGGTGGGAGATCCTACAGAGGAGAACACAAAGAATCCGTGAAGGAAAGAGAAGTGACTCTGACACATTGGACGGTGTGAAAACCACTGCTGTTGCTGAAAGAACGAGGGGGGACTCGTTTTCATATGTTTGCCTTCCCTTCAAAGATGATTTATTTCTTAGGGACTTTTACATCAATTCGCCAGGAAGACTTCGCTTTGGCCATTTATTCCAGGATTTGGATGCATTGGCTGGAAGGGTTGCTGCCAGGCATTGTAAGCCTGCAGAGCCAATGAATGTGACTGCATCGATTGATAGAATCTATGTTACTAAGAAAATCGATGAGATTGATAAATACAACTTTGTTCTAGCTGGTTATGTCACGTATACTGGACGCTCTTCCATGGAGATTTGTATCAAAGGCTTTGCATACACTGGACCTGTTCCGAAGGATATCAATAAGGATATAGTTAACGAGGATGCCGATAAGTGTTTCATATCTGCCAATTTCACCTTTGTTGCCAGAAACCCTATAACGCATAAGGCACATGCCGTGAATAAGATTCTCCCTACTACCGAGAAAGAATGGGCGGATTATAAACGTGCCGAATCTCATAATGCTGCAAAGAAGATGCGTGCCAAGTCAGAGAATTTGAACAAGGTCCCTCCAACTGGTGAAGAATCCAGAATGATTCATCACTTGTTCTTTGCCGCCAGGGCTGTAAAGGCTGCAGAGAAGAAGCCTGAAAACGTTGCATTCATGGAGGATACACGTGTATCTGCCACTCAGATTCAGCAGCCCCAATATAGGAACAGAAATGGGTTCATATTCGGTGGATATTTGCTTAGGCAGACGTTTGAATTGGCCTACTGTGCTGCAGGAGCCTTCTCTAGGGCAGCTCCAAGATTCGTCTCTTTGGATAACACCACTTTCAGTGCTCCGGTTCCCGTTGGATGCGTTCTTTTCATGGATGCAGAGGTCTGCTATGCAGAGCATGTTCATGAACCTAAGGAGGACGCTTCGTCTGCCGCACACTTGAATGCTCTATTTGCTGACTATGATACAGCCGCTAATGAAGTCAGCGATGATCCACATGAACTTATTAGTGTTCCTGGTACTTTAATTCAGGTTAAAGTGGCCACAAAGATCAGGTCCTTAAGTGATGCCAAACATTTGACAGAGAGCGGTAAGTTTATTTATTCATTCTTCGTCCCAAGAGATGCTTCAGGAATATTTGATTCCCCAGGATATTCATCGGTTATACCAGTCAGCTACGGAGAGATGATTGATTACGTTGAAGGAAGAAGAAGGGCATATGAGACTGCTGCATACGCACAGCAATTGAAGCTCAACGGTGATGTTGAATACTAAGCTAAATTACTAAATTCTTAATTTGAATAACATTATAGTACGAATTGAACAGAAAACTAATAGTACAGTGTGACCAAAATCGCCGGTGCACAGTCGAGGATCCCCAACAAACAGTTACAAGTGGTAGAAAAACAGCAGTCAAGCATAAAGCGTAGAAGACGGCAGACTCCAAGTATGGAGCCTATACTCACTGAGATTGGCTATGAGGAAGCTCATCTTCTATAACACCTCTATAGGATTTTTTATCGTTGGCCAAAGTGGCCTTGGTCTCTTCCACAGAAGCCTTATCCTGGAAATCGACCAACTTGGCCGATCCTGTAGAGGCAGAGTTGGAAGAGAAGTCCCTTATAGGAGTTAACTTCTGTTCTGGACTGTAGACCGCATCGTGGAAGGCAGGTATATTGTGCTTTGAATTCGAACCGGAACTGGATCCAGAATCGAGGAGCTCTATGTTGGAAGAAGGATCAGAGCTGTAGTAACCAGAGCTGTTGTCCCTTCTTAGCTTGCTAGCACTATTGCTGACCCCGTTGCCATTGGCATTGCTGAGTGCCATACTGGCAACCCGACTGTTTGTATAGCTTGGTATCAGGTTGGTATTGCTGAGATTGTTGCCATTGAGGTTATTATTGTTGCTATTCCTTCGAAGAAGCAAGTTCATTTGCGATCTTCTCTGCAGGCTTGGATCATCGATAACGTTCATTGTCAATAGATCATTTGTAGTAACAGTTGCTAGCGAAGTCAGTGAGTCCCTTGGCTTCCAGTTGGCAGACTTAGAATTACTCTTTCTCCAAGAATTTCTTACACCGGCAGCAACAACACCCTGAGAACCAGAGCTACCGCTTCCACTAGCATCAGGTCCATAAGGATCGGTCGGTCCAAGTGGCTTCTGATTCTCAACACTGTCAACATTTGTGACCGACGACGAGCCCGAGGAAACCGAATTACCGTCAAGCTTCATCAAATTCTTATCGGATACATCCAGAGCTCCATCGTCACCACTCTTTAACGTAACATTGCTCTGCTTTTTGTTCAAAGGACCGACTGGCAAAAGTGGACCATCACGCTTATTCTTCTCCTCTTCGTCCTCTTTAGCGGTAGCCTTTCTACGTCTCCAGCAGCAAATAAAGATCAAGGCAGCAAGAATGATTGCAGCAACAGGAATACCCACACCAAGACCAATCGCTAACTTCTTTTTGTTATCGAGAGACTTGTGATGTGATGGGGCTGGCGTTGGTGTCGAACTAGCTGAAGAGGAGGAAGTTGGAGTAGGAGTAGCAGAAGAAGACGTTAGTGACGAGCTTGTTTTTGTGGTGTCATCGATACCCTTGATTGCAAACTTCTCAGAGCCATATAAGCTTCCCATGGTACCATTAAGAGTGACATCAACGGATTCGAAGTCCTCTGGAACCCAACCATTGAATGTCTGGTTAGTATAATAAAACTTGAGCCAATCTGCATTATCGTAAGAGGCCGAAAGAACCGTATCATTTGAATCGGTCAACTCAGTACGATCAACAGAGTACTCGAAGAAATCTCCCCTGGTAGCATTAACATCAGGTAAAGACTTGACGGTGAACACGGTATTGAGGACATCCACTTCAAAGGATATGAACACCGCGTCCCCATAGACATCAGTAACGGTAACATTCAGCTCCGAGTTGGAATCGACATCCTTGGGAATTGTGCCTACCAAGATTTGATTATCGATCGAAATCCAATCAGGCCCTTCATAGAGCTTCACAGAGGAGACGTTAGCAGCAGCGATCTTTTCTCCATCCAAATAGACAGAGTCGAGAGGGATCTTCTCGGAGATGTTCATTCCCGCAGTCCCATTGATCACTAGGGGGCCGTCAACATCAGAGATAAGATAATGACCACCGACCACGATATTGAAGGAGCCATACGCGCCAGCATAGCCCACATAATCAGTTGCAATCAAAGTAATATCAAACTGCTGACTAGGAGCATTCAAAGCATTAACAGCTGGAGCAGTACCCGAGAAAGTCAGTGTATCTTCATCGAACTGCAGCCAGATTGGAAGGGAAGTCATATTCTGAGATCTCCCGTAATAGGTAACGATGGAATTATTGGATCCAGAACCCATTTGGAACGTATCGTTGTCAAACTTGATGGTAAAATCTTGAAGCGGTTTAAGAACAACCCCATCGTATCCATTAGTTCTACCAGACTTTGCCAATTGCTGGTATAGATAGTCTTCAGACTTGAGCACAGGACCCGGATCTTGCGTCACGATCAGGAAGCAGTCTTCACTGACAGAACCGGTCGAATCGTTACCACTTAACGTAAAGGTAACATTCTGTGCTTGCTGAGGAGTTCCAGATAATGACAAACTATTTGGATCAAACTGAAGCCATGATGGCAAATTGCTTGCTGAGTATACAACGGAACCAGCATCAGATTTGAACGTGTCAGCATTTAAGACGAAATCATAGCTCTCTCCGACTCTTGCAACGTTAGGCAACTGCTGATCGAACGGGAACCCTAGTATGGGCTGCGCACTTGCCAGTAGACCAAACTGGGTCGCCAGAGCGACAAGACTCAATAAACGCATGAAAAATGAATGAAGAAACAACTGATCTCCGCCGTGTAGTATTCTTAAGGTTCTTCGTCAAAATTTTCGGGGGATACAAGCGAAAGATGTCCCTCCGATGTGTACACTGGAATGAGTGTTGACTGTTGGTTAAGCAGAAGGAAGCAATGAGAGAAGTTGAAGAGTTGGATCAAAAAAAACACAGAAGACAAGGAGGAAGAACAGAGGGAAAAACTCGGATGGGAAGCTTCAACCACTCTAACAACGAAATCACCCCTCTCTAGGTAAATGAGAGAACTCACAGGGACGTGAAGCGAATAAAAAAAACTTAAAAGGAAAAAAGAAATGAGAAGCCCCTGCACATGACACTAATTAGGCAAGCAAGCGACCGAAAGTGATGTAGATATTGCCGCATTAGGTGGCCAATAAGAAAACTGATGCGAACCTTCCTAAAAGCGTGTTTTGCTTCCCACTGAGAGCTGTAAAATATCGGAATGATATACAAAGTTAGAGGGTGAATGACTACGCAAGAATTCGATATAAGTTTAGGATGCCTAACTGTTTATGCCTGTTACTGGTAGACTGCAACGCGAATCAGACTTCTTTTCCCTTGAGAAAAGTTCGCTTCCTGCTGACGCGTCAAATGAAAAAAAATCATGCATCAAGACGCGCTTTGATTTCGCAGCTTTCGCTTCTCTATTCATGAAGTTGAAAGGGGGGAAAAATCTTGCCAAAGGTCACAATACGTTTTGGGACTAATTGCACCTACGTGATCTATGGCGAATATCCGACTTATGTTAAAGAGAAAGAATATCTGAAAGGAACATATTTAAAGGCCAAAGTGTTGTTTACACAAGGTTCATGCATTTTCTTCACCGAATCGGTACCCAATCTTATCCACCGGACTTCAAATTACAGCACTCTAAGTATGCACGACTTCTAAAAATAAGGCTGCTTCTTTCTCGATCCCGGCGCTGCGGCTTATCAGGAAGCTAAACACGCAATTAATTTAATGTGCGGAAATGCACCTCGACTGGACTTCCTTCCCCTCGCCAGTGGCTTATGATCTTTTGCACACGAACATTTGGCAGAAAGGACTACACAGCCGTGGTGCCGAGGATGGGCTCAGGCAGCATGAAGATGGGGGAGGAGGTTGTTAGGACTGATTCACTACTTGGTCGAAGCAGTTTCTTGGATAGTACAGGCTTCTGTTGGGTGCGGGAGCCGAAAGCGGGCTTTTAGCATTAACTTTAATATTTGTCAAAATTAGCTCAGGCTAAATGATGATATCAGGCCGACCTGTGTAGCGTGCACCATCAATAATCTGCGTACCGTTGCCGATATTCATTATCAAATTCTCCCCTTTAACGTTGTCCTCGAACCGAGCCTTGATTTGATCATATTCTTCTGATCACTTGTCACCAGCTGCCAATTTACCGCCATGCCACTTGTCAGATGCTCGGTTTCAGTATCCGTTTCGAAGCAACATGTTTTTTTTTGAACCGCCAACGGCCTACCAACGGATACCCCTTGCGGGTCTCGTCTACCATTTCCCCAATTGGCACCGGCTATGGAATATTCCGCGCTCGACATCGGCCAATGTATAGGCGCCGTAGATAAGAAGAGATCATCACTATCTCTGTAATGAAGTTCCAGCTCTGACAATAGTTTCAGGTATCTACTCGATACTTCTGTAAGTGGATCCTGAGTCATATTGCAACCTATTCCTCTAGAGAGGATAGTGCTCATCATGGAAGGAAATATTCCGATTACTCGATCGGTTCTGCAGAGTGATAGCAAAAATCACGTTTCTTTTTCCCCATATTTGAGGCTATTCGGACCCTTATAGTAGATTCGTTATCGATCTTCCCCTCCGATAAAGAGGAAATGGCGAAGAAGAGATAAAGGAAACCACATGATGGCAATCCATATTATAAATAAGAGACGATCGCTACTGCGAATACCATGCTGAACCCCTTCGACACTTATCGTATGGCAGAATTTGCTCTTTGTCATGTCTGCTGCTCAAAGGACCTTAGGATTTCTCAAGGATGTGTTCATCCCGGTGCCACCTGTTAAGGCCATCGGTACTGCTGAAAAATTTACTAGAATCTCAGAAGGTGATAGCATAGGCTCTAGCGTTCCAGAATTCTTCGATGAGAAGAAGAAGGGAGTCGAGTACACTGTCGCCGAGGCCAACGCCGAGGATGTGACCAAGGAGTTTGAGGAATATTCACAAGGTCATACCCATAGGATGCTTTCTAATCGTCAGCTTCAATTGATTGCTTTGAGTGGAACATTAGGTGTGGGTATGTTTGTGAATACCTCCAAGACTTTAACGCTATGTGGTCCCTTATCCTTGGTGCTAGGTTGTATCTTTTGGTCCATACCTGTCCTTATTGTGAACGTTTCTTGCGGAGAGATGGTTGTTCACTTGCCAATACCTTCGCCGTTCATTTCTCTTGCTGAAAGATGCATCGATGAGGCTTTCGGATTCATGGCTGGTTGGAATTTCTGGGTTCTTCAGGGCTCCTTGGTTCCATTCGAGATGACTTTGTTCAATAGCTTGATTCACTATTGGCGTGATGACTTTTCTGCAGCCATACCGTTTGCTCTCATTCTTGTTCTCTACTTCTTTATAAACTTGAGTAACGTCAAGTACTACGGTGAGTTCGAGTTCTACCTTGGAATGACTAAGATCATCCTTGCCATAGGTATGATTCTATTCGTCTTCTTTACTATGTTAGGGGCAAATCCACTCCATGATCGGTATGGTTTCCGTTACTGGGAAACCCCTATGGTTGAATACATCGGTACTGGTGCCAATGGTCGTTTCCAAGGTTTCTTGGCTTCCGTTATTGCATACACTTTCTTGATCGCAGGACCTGAATATATCAGTATGTGTGCTTCTGAAGTGAAAAACCCTAGAGCGGTTCTACCAAATGCATACAAATCCGTCTTCTATCGTATTGCCATATTCTTCGTTGGTTGCGCTATTGCCACTGGAACCTGTGTCAGTTATGATAATGCAACCTTGTTAGCCGCCATCAATAACGGAGCCCCAGGTGCAGGATCTTGTGCATTTACCGTCGCCATGAAGAACTTGAATATTAAGGTACTACCGGATATCGTCAATGTTGTTTTGATGCTTGCATCGCTATCTGGAGGCAATTCCTTTGTCTACTGTACCTCCAGAACTCTATACGGTATGGCTATCGATGGAAAGGCTCCAAGATTCTTCTCCCATTGTAACAAAGGTGGAGTCCCCATATATTCTGTTCTTGCAGCTCTCTGCTGGGGCTGTCTCTCCTTCCTACAGTTGGGAGAAGGAGCCAGTGTTGTTCTTTCCTGGATCATTAACTTGGTCACTGCATCACAGTTACTCAACTACATGATCATCTTGGCTGTTTATCTCCAGTTCCTTAAATGCCTTAAAGCTCAAGGAATCGACAGGGAGGACTTTATATTTAAGGGATGGTGGCAACCATACCAGGCCTGGTTTGGCATATTTATCATCACCTGTATGCTTGGGGCACAAGGCTACTACGTGTTCCTTCCTGACTCATGGAATGTCCCATCCTTTTTATTCTCCTACATCATGATTTTCATTGATGTTGGTCTATTTGTTGGATGGAAAGTGATAAAACGCACAAAGTTCATCAGTCCTCACGAGGCCGATTTGGTTACCGGTATGGACGAGGTTAATGCTCACGAAAGATATCTTGAGAGTATCGGTGAGCTCAAACCTATGGCTAAGAAGAGCTGGAGAGGAAAGATCGTCAACCTCTTCTTCGGCTTTTGAAAGTTCTTCTATGCCTACGCTTGTGTTCTTGCTTGCACGTGCCTTTCCAGTGTGCTATTTTACCTGTGTACTTATTTAATCTGCTACGCTCTAAACAAAGTTTTTTTGAAATTTTCTCAGATCATCTTCGGGCTATCTAAATTCATCTAACCCCCGAGAGCATCTCCTCCCTGTAATCATCACCTCGTTTCAGCCTCTTTGATCACTTCAGCATAGCATGGGTAATTTGATGTCGACCTCTTTCGCTCCAGAGTGCACAGAACTTAAGCAGAAGTATGACACTTGCTTTAATGAATGGTACTCTGAAAAGTTCCTAAAGGGCAAAGGTCTTCATAATGAATGCACAGATTTCTGGGAGGACTATAGGAAATGTTTGGATATCCATATGAAGAAGCAGGGCATAGACAATCTGTTGAGTGAAGCTAGAAGTGAGGCACCATTTGAAAACGGCGGCAAGGCTGTCGATGATGAAGATGGTAAGTAAGTAAGTAAGTAAGCTTACCAACCGCATAAACTTATACGTATCCTTGTACATTAATATAGTATTAGATTTCTATAATCTTAGTTAGATAGCTGCCGATCAATGGAATTCGTCGAAGTCATCCTTAAATGGTTCACCTCCGATATCTTCTCGGTCGCCGTCATCATCATCGTCCTCATCGTCATCGTCCTCATCGGACTCTCCCACCGGGGCCAACCCTGGAGTCAACCCTGGAACACTAATGAATCCCTTTTCAACCTTTTTAGTGAACTCTTGTTCCTCCCGAATAACCTTACCCTTCTTTCCCCGGACCCTTCTGCTATCCTGCGCTCTCAACTCAAGTACCTGCCGCTCCTTACCACGAATCTCCCCTTCATTCTCTGATTTCCATGTGTTTAATCTGTCCAAATTTCTCTTGATCAATCCATTAACTTCTTTCTCGTCTCCTATTGCCAACTTCCCAAGCTTCTCAACCCTCTTCTCAATCTCCGCATTCTTTCGTATCACATTTCGTCTTTGCCTTTTCATCTTCCTTTCAGCTTTCCGCTGTTGTGTGCCATTCTTTCTTATCTTGCCTGTCTCTTTTCTTATCGATGCAATCTTGGAGGCACCTGATTTAGATCCATTTCCCGCTAGCATATCGGTATATTTCCCATCATCGATAGTAGTACTTTCTCCAGAGGGGATTATTGTAGACGCCGAAGGTAGATAATTAGCAAGTAGCTTGTTCACAGAACTGATAGTCGACTCTCGACTGTACTTAGATTTGAAGCCCATGGTTGGTAACGCTTAGTGGTTCTTTATAGTTATAGTGAAACAAGATCATAAAAATTTTAATTTTTCAAACGGCTTAAAACATAGAGAGCGATTAGATCAATTAAAGTGGGTGCAACGAAACTCGTTCGATACCCCACTATATGCACGCTCCATCTCCTTCATACAATGCACATCTTTCACAACAAACAGAAAAAAGAAGAAAATACGTTAATGTCTGATCTACAGGGCATCCGAAGACACTGTCGCAGCCCTTTCTTCTTACGGTAGTCAGGTCAGACGTTATATAAAATCCAGCGATAAAATTAGTTTTCATAGTATTTGGATAGAATATGGTTGGCAATAGATAAGCTTACAATTTTGACTTGATCTCCTCCTTAGACAAAACATCTTTCAACTCGTTCATGGCCTGCGTTAAATAAAATGCCATAACATCAGCCCTTAATCCCAAAGGATTGTTCTTAAAGACAGTGATATTGACGTGGCACCAATCCTTGTTAATCATATACGCTAGCCCGAATCCTTCTGGAACGACTGGCGACCAACCGTATCCGTTGAATTCGCTAGAGCTCAATTGAGATGTAGAAACGTACCAATGTTGCGAGTATGGGTACATAGGGTCGGCGAATATTTCAGGGAACTCCTCACCTTCTTCGATCATTTGGGTCAAGCCAAGTAGGTGTCGGTCAACACCTAAGCCATCACTTGCCTCCTTGATGAAGCTGACATGAGCATTTACAGCATTTCTAAATGATGCGATTTTCTCCTTGGGGGTCTTTGAAGTATCTTCCCAATCTCTGACAAACTGTAAAGACTCTGGAGAGACTGATCTGCAAGTCTCTGTTCTACCGCCAAAGTACTTTCTAGTTGAAGCGCTCTCGTAGGTTGGTCTCACAGCTCCTGTGTATTTGTAATATGCGAGCTGCAGAAGCATTTGAATGAATGCATCTGGGGAAGCCTTGAATAGTTTAATCTGGTCTTTGCCAACCCCAAAGTACTGCCAAACGTTAATGTCTAAGGAATTCACAGTCTCGTTGAAGACCTTGAACTCCTTGTCAATGGCATCATGGATGACTGGGTCAATCTCGAAGCGTAGTTCTTCAAATGAAATGTCCTCTTCAGAAGGGGTTTCAGAATCAAAGTCCTCAGCAGTCATCTTGGCCACCTGTTTAACAATCCAGTCATTCATTCTCAAAGTTGGAGTACCATCCATCTTGGAATGTTCGCCCAAGAATCCAGAACTGGCATTCTTAGCAACAAAGATCTCCACTGGCTTATCGAACCATCTATTAAAGCCGTTTCCGTGCCAGCAGTTTCTAGATTTCTCCGCAATGGTTGAAGGGAAGTCATCATCCAAGCAAAGTGTGAACGAAGATCTTTGAATCTGTTCTAAAGAAATCCTATTCACCGGATTCTTGCAAAGTTGCTCATAGTTCTTTGCCCAAACATCTCTGTTTGAAGAGGTCAAAATACCGATTGGGTTTTTGTTTGTTGGCTTGTCATGAGAATCTTCATATATGGCGTCGAGCCCGGCATACAATTCAGCAGGGTTAAGCAACTCCTGAGACTGTGCATGATTATGATACAACTTGTAGATGTAGCCATTACTGATAACAGTCATGAATCTATTCTCTTCAGGATTAAACCTGACAGTGGTGTCTGAGGGAAGGTCAGGAACTCGGCAGTTATTGAACATCCATCTGAAACTCTCCATACAGTAAGGATTGTTCTTAATAAGTTCAGGTTCAAGCGTCTCCGATTCAACTGCCTCCTTGAATTTCAACACCTGGAAGGAAAGCGATGCAGCCTTAAGGAGTTGGTCCTTACCAATGACGGTATTTAAATCCTTGTGAGAAAAGAAATAGGAAACAAAAGGCGACACGGGTTCTCTATAACCAAGATAGGCATAATCATCCCAAATTTGGCTCAACCAGTTTCTCTGGCCATTGGCATAGCTGAGGAGACGTTCTTGTAGCACGGGACCTCTACTCTTGCCGAACTCATCAATCACGTTGCTATATTTTTCGAAATCAGGGTCATCGGAACCACCAGGATAATAAGGAATAACCGACCTCTTGTACAATTCTAAGGTATGCTCTAAAGGAGGAACAGGAAGCGAAGGTAACTTGTCCTGATACTTGAAAAGATCACCCTTCGGAGCGGTGGAATATAATACACCAGGCATAATCCTAGAAATAGACTGTTTGAATAGACCGGAAGAAACAGTCTTCAAAGTAGCAGTAGGCCTATGAAGAAGCAATGTCATTGGGAACTAAGAAACGAGAGGAAGAAACAGGAAGAAGCTCGCAAAAAAAAATGTACCGATAAAAGTTAAGTTTATGGTAGTAGATCTGTCTGATCGGAGTATCGATTGATGAGAGTGAGGGGTAGAAACCGGCTTGTGAACGTGAAAACCTTATGGATGAATTACGCCGGAACTGATAAATATGGCAATGGTAAATGGCAATGTCGGGCAGTATTTATACATTCATAGTGTTGCTTCACCCCTACTATTCACCTCCGCGTTAAACTACTTCAAGCAATACACATTTATCTAGGGTCACCTCCCTCCTAAGGTCAAAGGGAAGCTTGAAAAAAAGAAAGCAGAGATAGATGGCCCTTTGAACATCGAAAAATGCGGGGCAACCTCCGCCAAAAAACAAGCCGCACGCCAAAATAGGACCGCTTCACTATGGAAGATTAGAGCCTAAGCTCAAAATATAGAGAGCGGCAAATAAATTAGCCTCTAGAAACCTTTATTGTACATATTTTAACGATACTGCGATAGTGAATATCTGGGACGATCAACTAGCTAGAGTTACTTTCTGCCGAAATCAATGACTTGATTCGGTCTTCTGGAATACTGAAGCATCACTCACTCCGCTGCCGTCCGGCAATCTCTGGCGGGAAGCTTTCATCACACAGCGTCCTGAATCTCATATATAAACACGTAATCTGAAGCCTTACCCTGCCATCCTCTATTACCACTAGCACTGACCACAAACCTCGAAGTTGGATCCACGTACATATCACTTAAGATACCTCCATTATGGCCTGGAACTATCATAAATGGAACCCTTTTTCTTCTCTTATGGTGGTGGTGACGCTCGTGGTTAGAAGAACGATCTTCCTCCTCCGAATGGTAATCTGATAACCTTAAGTCATATAATCTGATGTTATCCTCACAACCACAGAGTAGATAGTTCTTATTAGGAAGTGCCCTCACACAGCTGATTGGTCCTGATGCCACCGGGAACCGTAAAACATTCTTATACTCCTTCACATTCCGAATGTCAAATTCTTCTATAACAGCGTTCCTTCTTCCAACAAGGATCGAATTTCCATCGATCGACCAAATCGCAGACATGCACCATGGCGTACTATCTTTATGAAGACCAATCCTGGTAACCTCATTACTTGCTGCTGGAAGTCTTGCATCCCAAACGTTCACTATACCATTGATCGAGGAAGATACAAACACATTGTCCGATCTGACAACACCTTCATAACGGCCTCTCTGAATGGTAGTCTTCGAATCCTTATCCAGATCCTGCTTGATTTGTTTACTTGTCTCGTCATCTCCATCTTCCGCTTTCCTTTCTACCTCTTCTTCTTCTTTATCTTTCCTTTCATCTTTCACTTTATCCTCGTTTTCATCCCCAAAGAGAGAATCCATATCTCCCTCTTCCTCTTTTTCGTTCGTCTTCCCATTTGAACTTGCGAGTGTGATATCAACACTTCCAACAGGTCTGCAATCTATACTGGAAACCTGACCTGTTGACTTATCAAATATGGTCGTATTCTCTCCCGTGTTGAGATCCCACTGTAGTATCTTCTTATCCCAAGACCCGCTCAAGAATCTGTCATCTGTGGAATTCAATTTTAGGCAAGAAATAGCGTTATTATGCTGAAATCTACCAGGACCATCCTTGAAATAATACTGGATGCAACCTTCGTTGGATCTCGTTGTCTGTAAGGAAATTCCACCACTATTCAATCCACTCAACAACCAAAATGCATCTGACTGCACCGCTAATGAATACACTGGGGATAATCTTGGTTCATACATCGTGATTGAATTAACGTCCACTTTCTTAGTCCTGCCCTTGCCTTTGGATTGTTCATCCGCCAATTCCTGTAGTAGCTTATCTTTATAGTACGGTTGTTCATTTTCCCAGTACGATGATGTCAGTCCTCCGTATGCGATAGAATCGACCAACTGATGCCTCTGAGCAACAGTCAACGGGGCCCTTCCTTCAACAGAGCCAAAGAAATCAAACTTCCTTATCAATCCATCCTCTCCCCCTGTAAACATCCATTTAGGACCTTTCGATAACGCCAGTGAATGAACTGGTTGTGTGTATGGTATCGCTACCACCGGAAGAATCTCCTTTATATCAGCCTTTCCGGAGTTTCTTAGAAGCCTTTGCCTTGGCGTCAGGTTATCCAAATCTACATTCTCAATCTTTGTGGAGTCATCAGGAGGGGCCATATCCACTAGTTCCTTATCCTTGAAATCTTTCTGCTTATCTGAGGATGATTTCTTGAATTCTTTGACTGGCTTTGGGGTCAGCACCGTTTCGAGTTCTTCTGTCTTGTCCACTTCTATAGCTTCGGCCGCTTCGTCCTCTTCTTCACCTTCCTCAACTTCCTTTTCCCCACCTTCCCCCTCCTCATCTTCTCCAGTATCCTCGCCTTCATCACCTTCATCAACCCCCTCACCCTCCTCACCTTCATCACCTTCGTCACCTTCTCCACCTTCATCTCCTTCGTCCTCTCCCTCTTCACCATCCTCGGCTTCATCTCCATCTCCATCATCGCCGTCCTCTCCATCATCGCCATCTTCTCCTTCCTCATCGTCCTCCCCTTCCTCTGCCTCTTCATCAGTCTCCTTAGCATCATTAGCATTGGCCTCTTCTTCTTCCATTTCTTCATCCTCCTCCTCCTGCTGCTTCTCCTCTATCATCTTATCGACATCCTCGTCGAATATGTGATCACTCGAGGTTAGTTTATCCATCGATCTAGCTAGTTGGATCTCTCAGATCTAGTCCACCTCTAACGTTCGTTGAAGAACTTAATGGATGATGACTTACGCGATAGAAAAATAGGTGATGCTGAAATTTTGACATTTTGAGGTTTCGATCAACCTTACCTTTTGCAAGCTTGGAAAGACTCTTCTTCTTCTTCTTCATCATCACACCCATAATGACTGAAGACGACTCGGCCTCTATTTATACGGAACATTTGTTTTACCAATATCCTAATACAAGGATAGGCTTGTTCGATATCAACATCAACTTGCTGAGGGGATCTCGGCTCCTCCTTGTTGGACCAAATGGGGCAGGTAAATCTACTCTTCTCAAGATATTGGCAGGACAGAGATTAATCAAGAGCGGTAAGGTGTTACTAAATGGGAGGGATCCATTTGATATGAGACATCGGGGGAATCAAATTGTTACTTATTTGGGTACAGAATGGGCCAACAATGAAATAACCAAGAGAGATATTCCAGTGACTGTTTTGGTTGAGTCTGTTGGAGGCGATTTCTATAAGGAAAGGAGAGATATGCTCATAAATCTACTAGATATTGATATTACTTGGAGGATGAATCAATGCTCTGATGGTGAACGTAGAAGAGTTCAACTTTGCATGGGTTTACTTAAGCCTTGGGATCTACTTCTTTTGGACGAGGTGACGGTTGACTTGGATGTTTTAGTTAGGTATCGGTTACTCGAATTCTTAAGGAAGGAGACAGAGCAGAGGAACTGTACTATCGTCTATGCTACTCATATCTTTGACGGACTAGGAGAATGGCCCACTGAGGTTATGCACTTGAATGGTGGTATCATTGTGAAAAGGTATGTTCCCAAGGATATTCATTTTGTTAATGAATCGAAACAACCAGTTGAAGAGGAGGATATCAAAGAGGATATCAATAAGCAAAGACATGAGAGAAGATCTGTTGTCCTAATTCAGAAGATCAAGAGTTTTTATCCATTAGCCTTGAAATGGTTGAAAGAGGATTTAGGAGTGAGAGGAGAACGAACAGATGATACATCCAAACCTAAATACGAAGAGTTGACTCGTCGCTTGGTCAAGTACTACTATGACGATAAGGACCGTATTGGAGAGTATTTCACCAAGACACAGCAATAGATGTCATACATAGGTATTTTATATCTATACCCGCCTCTCTGGCAGGCATTTAATACTTTTCATAGACGTTGCCGACAAATTCTGCTTGCTGTGATGACAGACGGTCGTAATTAGTACGAGAAATGAATTACCTGTTACCGCAAAGTCTGCATTCAACGATTGAGCGGAAATATCATAGGTATGCCATCACCGCCCATCAGTCCTGTCTCGTGTTTAGATGACCTCCTTACACCGTACGTGAACCCGCCCGCAGATAGAAAAAAATGATCGCGGGTGGGTGGAGTGGAGTGGTCAGAGAAGGAGATAGACAAATAAGGGAGGAGTGAGAAAAAGAAAACCCAGATCGAGGAAGGTGATATCGTACACCGGGAGTGAGTACCGTACAGCTTCATCTCTTCTTAAACATCAATAACATAATAGACGAATAGCCCAAGTTTGCATATCAGCATCTGATCCTATTGGTTATCAGTGTTTTGCAGATGAGTTCTTCGCCATCAGTACCGAGTAGCGTTGGTGCTAGTAGTGCCCCATCCATAGTCACTGATGCACATAGCGAATCTCCGAGTTTACACGAGGTCCCTTCTACTACTACTACTAAAACGGCGAACCAGGAACAGGGAAGTTTAGAGCGGGCCGTTGTTGCTGAGCCTCCAGTATTGAGACCTACCAAACCTAGACCCCAAAGCAAAGGATCTGAGGGTCACTCAGTTCAAGATAAGAAGGGACGGTCTACCTCGTGCTATCTCTGTCAGAAGCGGAAGCAGAAATGTGACCAACGATTTCCAAGTTGTACCAACTGTATAAAGGCACATGTAAAGTGTGTCCAGCCACCACGATATGGTGAAACTTCTAGGGCCCATGTTAAGGATGACTATACGATTCTCCTGGAGAAGAAAGTGAAGCAATTGGAGAAGCTTTTGGATCAGACAACAAGAAAGATATCGCAGTTAGAGGAGGAGAATTCTGGTAAATTTACAGGTGCCGGTAATGCCTTACCTACAGTCGAGGAAGAAGGTAGTCTTGAAAGTTCTGGGTCGGAAGACAGTTCTACAAAGGGTGGTAATACTAATACCACCACCACGACGTCTCCATCCTCAAATTCCACTCGTTCGGAGACATCGCGTGCATTTGATTCTAGCAAGGTGTTGAAGTACAGGAAAATTGGTGATCTGTTGGACACGTCCCAGAACACTGCACGATCGTATCTTCCGTACGATCAGTTCGAGCTCGTCTTGAACAAGCCTTACGAATATTTCATGATTGAGAATGCAGAGCGGGTAAAGAAATCCTTTGCATCTACCTATCGTTTGCTGGATTTTCTTCGTTACGAGCCAGTTTTTGATATAGATGAGGGGTTCTCTAAGCAGCTAATCGACATTTACTTCAGCATGCTTCAGTACAAGTTTCCTCTACTTAACGAGCAAGAGGTGAATCAATTTCACCATGACTATTATCGGCGAAAGACCTTCTCCAACCATGTTGATTACCACTTCCGCTGCGCACGGATGTTTCTCATCTTTTCTATTTCATCATTACTCTACCAGGCAACCGGAAGATACAGAGGCCCTCATCCATACCGCTTTGTTTCTAGTGCGCTAAGACATATGGTTTTCTTTCATGGATTGGAACACCTCAAAAAGGTTGAGATACTAGTCCTATTGTGTGAGCTCATTAACCGCACAGATAAGGATTCAAACTGTGTGTACATGGTCATTTCCGACGCCATGAAGCTTTGCATTCAGTTAAATTTGCACAAACCTAGATCCTATCGTGGTGTCTCTGCTACCGTTCACGAGCGCCACTTGCGCTGCTTTTGGTGTGCGTATATTCTGGAACGATCCATTTCCGTGGCGGTCGCCAAGCCGTTCATCTTGAAGGAAAGTAAAGTTGACAGGTCTTTACCCTTGTTTGATGAAGATAATGGGAAACCATCGTCTAAAAGTGCGCCGAGCTTCATCAACCAGGCCATCAAAATTCGACGTATTGAAGCGCAGTTTGTGGAAGATTTAAACATCCTGAGCTCTGCATCTATAGCAACCAGGGCTCAGCTGCCTAAGGTTCAAGTTTACTTTCAGGAATTGCAGGAATGGAGAAAAGAATGCCAGGGGTTCCCTCCGGGAAAGGAGACGGAGACGTTATCATTCTACTATTACCGTGCTGTGAGAAGTCTTATACAACCATTTTTAGAACTACTGGATGCAGATGACAAACTCTTCAAAGAATGTCAGGCAGCTGCTGGTCAAATATGTCAGGCTATTAAAGCCTTTCATCAGAAGACGGTCAGCGGGCACTCAATTCTCAATATTCATACCGCGTTTACATCCGGAGTCACACTCATCTATTGTCTATGGTTGGAAAGGAACAGAGATGACATGCGGAGGAAGCTTATGGGTGATGACAAAAAACATACCCGGCCGTTGGTCTCTGCAGCCTTGTTTTCTGGACTTGACGATCTTCGTGCCTGTTCCATCTCTCTTTATGTTATGGCCGAGAGGACCAAATTTGCCTTGAGCTTCAGAGATTCCTTTGATGAGCTCATGCATGCAACAGTTGATAACTTGATCCTCAGATGTGGTCCGAACTCGTCTGAAATTTTAAACTATGCAGAGAGAGGTATGCCTCCGGCAGTATACAGGCAGCCTGTCCAACACTATTTGCTAGACCCTAAGTTTACACAGAAGACTGCCGCTGAGGCACAGGAGGACGAAGAGAGGACGAAACGAACGGGCCACTTAACGCGGTTGGCAATTTCGAAAGGTTTGAATCACTTATTGCTCCATTCTCCTGTTACCGGATCTCCGCACTATCACTCTCCTAGTTCTCCACTTACGCAGACTACGTCGACATCAAATTTCACACCCACTCCCAAGCCACTTGTGCAGACTTTACGCTTTGCTCAGCAGAGTTCCAAATTCACATCCCAGCAGTTTCACCCACCGCCAGTTAGGGGGGTCAGCTTTGGTGCTTCGGCACTGCCTACAATTTCCACTCCCCCTAGAACTGCTGCTGGTCTTTCTTATCAAACCAATCGCAATATTGATAGCATGAACCTCAATGGCTTTAACACTAACCTTAGCAGTGGTCTCAACGGGAACTTCGCAGGTCAACAACCGCTACCTCAGACTCCGAATAAGATATTAGATCCTCCCAACGTTTCAAATACTGTCGGCAGTCTAGGATCTACCTCTGGTAATACCCCAAACTCAACAACAACAACCGGGACTACCACATCCTCCTCATCATCGACAACTTCAGCAATTATTAACACGCCTATCATCCCTGAGTTATTGCCTTTTGTCGGTAGAACTACCGCCATGATCAACAACATTTCCGTTTGGACTGGGGAGTCCGGTCAGCAGATTCCTCAGACCGGTTTGGTTATGCTTCAACAGCAGAATAATGCCGTAAACAGCGGCAACACTGGCTTCTTGATGGCTTCCAACGGTAGTTCCGATACATATGCTAGTATGGCACTTCGTCAACCAAGTCTATCGGGCACTTCGGCTGAAATCAGTGGATTGAATCAAAATGGTGCAGTTAATCCCAACGGGAGTAACCGGAACAATGGTAGCGGAGCAGACTACGATCAACTTCTGGAATCATCAGGTTCCAACGGCCTTGACCTCCTGAATAACTGGAGCACGTACCCTAACGACGAATTCTGGTCTGTTCGAAACGATATGGGTTTCATTCCCTAAGCCCCACGAATAATTTGGAAATGTACTATTAAACGAATGTAATTTAATGAATGAATTTAATGATTAAACACACTCTTTACAGGTCCAGTTCACGCCTCTCACTTCAACAACTTGTCCTTCCTTTAAATCACTTCTCTCTAGTCCAGAGAACTTATCAATGCTATCTCCAAACTCCACCGTATTCGTCCAATTGGAACCATCAAAGAAACGTCTGATAACACTGATAGGCCTATCCAAATTAGCCTTATCCCAGATCATACCTTCAGCCCAATTGCCGACCCTTACAAACCTCCCTTCAAATATATCCAAATCCTTCACTATGTCAAAGAGAACAGTTCTGACCTTAATGGTAGCGCTGTCGTCGAACTGAATAAAGTCAACAGGAGTACTTTTGAGCGGATCTAACGATAACCAGTGCTCAATGTAAGGCTCCACAGCTCCAGTGCAATTGTTTATCATCTCACCCGTCTCTTCTCTAACTCCACCATCTAGAGTCACAAACTGGCCACAGTCTACAGGGATATCCTGCCTGTCAGGTTTCAAATCCGACTCCTTCTTCAAGTATTTTTGAAGTTGGAGAATGTAAGCTGAATCAAAGAAGTTATGGGTGAAATCTATTCGAAGCGGGGACCTACTTAATACTTGCTCTTCACCGGCAAACACCCACTCAAAGGGAAACACGTCCAGGCCGGGATTCACCAATAGCACAGAGGCCTTATAAGATCGAATATCTACATACTTCCCACCAGGCGTTGTAAGTACCAGTGTATCCGTCTTTTCGCCAGACTGCTCAGGCTCAGACTCCGGCCATCTGATAGAAAGCCTTGTGGAGAGACTCATGGCAACCGCTGGATCATTCTGAAAGCACTTAATGGCTCAATCAAATGGCGGGGATATTAGTACCCCATATATAGGGAATAAGTCTCGCAACGGATTACTGTGGGGAGCGGAATATTTCGTACGAAAAAAAAGTAATAAATATTATTATGATACAGTGACTGATTTATCAAATCCCCAAAAACATTAACATCTATTTAAACAATAGTGTGACGGTGACCAGGATCATTTATAACATGGTTCTCCTTATCGATGGTGCAGTACTTGATATCTGAAAACCACTCATCGGCTATAATATCTTCCATCGTTGCTCTCTTTTTAGGGTTCACGCATAGCATGCCTGATATTATCGGCCTTGCAGCGTGAGGCAACAACCTCATCAATCTATATGGGCCATGAATTTGCTTGTGTGTCTTTGTGGACGACTTCTGTCTACGTTCTGGAACATCATCAGTATGTGGCGTATGCTCTTGATCTGATGTGGGCTTTGGTTTGACATTTGCCTGAACCTTTTCTTCTGGTTCCGGTGTCTTCTCTGGTTCCGGAGTTTTCTCTTGCTCTGGAGTCTCCGCTTCAGGAGGCTCCGCAATCTTCAATTCCCCTACTTTCTTCATCGTATCTTCGACCTGTTTCTCAAGCGGTTCATTCTCTTTTTCGTCTTCCACTTTCTGCGGTATCTGCTGCTCATGCTCTCGCTTCTTCTCCTCGAGCGCCTTCTTTTCCGCTATTCTCCTTTTCCTTTCGAGTAGAAGTTGTTTGTGCCTTTTCGCACTCTCCACATAATCGTGTGGTATATCGTCCTCCAAGCAGTAGAGTGAGAAACTTGGATCGTCTCTTTTAGGGGCCTTCCAAGGGAATCTCCTAAGCGTCATACAGCAGTAGATAATTCCAATTGACCATATGTCGACAAACTGAGGATCATACTTGCCGGTTGATGTAAGCACCTCTGGCGCCAGGTAGGGATCGGAACCAACAATTCCATGAGCCATCACCACTTCATCCTCAAATGGATACTTAAAGACAACGGCAGAACCAAAATCAATCAATTTAAGTATTCCATCGTTTGTCAACACACAGTTATCCAATTTTAGATCTCTATGGGCTAAACCAACGGAATGAAGGTATTGCACTCCTAGCGTAATCTGCTTCATACAACAGTTAATTTCAGACCGAGTCATCTTTCCAGACATGACGACAGAAAAGAAGTCAACCGGCGCATACTCCATCACCTCATAGTAATGGTTGTTTTCACTGATGATATCCAACGTCTGAATAATATTGGGATGATGCAATGTCGAGCCTATACAGAACTCAGCAGTACACTTTTTAGCGTAATCCTTGATACTCTCATGGGGTCTCCGTGGAACAAACTCTTTCACCGCAAAAGTAACGTTGTCACTCTCTCTAGTAATCAACCTCACAGATCCTCCAGCTCCAGAGCCCAACATCTTCCCCATCTTACCGTACTTCTTCATCAAAGAACCTTCAAGACCATCCCAAAATCGTTGATCGGTCTTCACCACCATATTGTTATGGGAATCATGCGTAAATGTAGGTCCGGATGTATTAGCCCGAGAAACGGAACGTGGTGAAGACGTTCCACTTTCATGACCCTTCCTCATCGGCCTAAAGAACTTCTTTAGTTGAACCATGGAAGATGAGGAAGAAGAATAATGAGCCGAGGGTCTTTCTGCATGTACCGATGTCATATTCAATTGAGGATTAGCCCCATAGTGATGATCCAACAAGCTTTCGCCGGTATGTGATCTTCCTACAGAAATCCCAAAGAAAGATCGTTTGGAACTGGAAGAGTTCAGTATAACGCCGGAACCTGCTGGACTCATTCCAACAGCAGACGGCTGCTGCTGTAATCTGCTATGGGAAGTCATCTGTTGCTGCAGAGAAGATGAAGATGGCAGAGGTGCAAGGGGTTGTTGTGGAGACCCGTTGATATCAGGTTGCTTCTGTTGTGGTACTTCTGAAGGTACCTCGGAAGATGCTATATCCTGATCATCTTCGTGATGCCGAAGATGGGCCAGAAAAGTTCCAAACCTGGCCATTTTGAGTGACTAAGAAGAGTAAAGAAAGTCCCAGAAGTCTAAAAAGCAAGCCAGTTCGTTTCTGTATCCAGGAGATAATCACCGGATTCTTTCGGTAGTTAAAGTACCAGGTTTAACTCCTTAATAGGGGAGGGGAAACAAAAAAAAAAGATATGATAAAAAGACTGGAGACAGATAAACGATGTTCTGACGTGATGTAATTGGATGGGTCCCGGAAGGTAAAAAATGGCAGAGGGAGGGAAGTGAAGCTTCAGGAAAAAAAAATACCGCTTTGACCAGGCAACCAAGATGAAATGGAAGCAGACTAGATGATACTGATCTGGAGCAATTGAGTAAGGAAAATGGAATAGATTGAGAGCAAAAAGATGAGCATAAGCTTTTTATCTCGAGAGGCTTTTCGTCCCCCTCAGAGTGACCATGGAATAAATACCCCGGAATTAGGTAGGTAAGCGTTCACTCACTGGCCTTACTATTTAGTCAACCGTTTTATCGGGAGAGAAATATTTCCTCTCAGAAAATTACTTAACGATAAAAAGGAACGCTCTAGACTGGCTGGCCTTGCTTGGCTGGCCGACCTACCCGCCGTGCTCTCTTCTCACTGGGAGGAGCCGCGAGAAAATTTTTTCTGTCTAAGATACGGACATGAGGAAGGGTAAGGAGACTGAGACGGAGACTGAGACGGAGAGGGAGCCAGGGAGGGCCAAGGGAGCTACGCGAAAAGTCGTGAAAGTCTGACTATCACCATATTTTGCGGGCCATCAGGTAACGGACAGACGTAATTTTGGGCCGATGAGATCATCGGAGATGTTCTTGTGGATGTCTCCCTGGAATCGGGGTCAGTGCCTAGTATTTGGATCCTTACTGATGGTTATTTACAAGTGCTCTATCTAAATACATGATCATACCTCATTACTCGTTACCCGTCAGCCTCCACAGGCTTGGCCGTTATATACAATCCGAGGAGACCGATGTTATTTCTCCTATCAGCGAAATCCACTATGAATTTGGTCAAATCCAGTCTCATTTTCGTCTCGTCCAAGAAATCGGTATAATACCCGTCTGGATTCTCCTTAATTGTCCTCACCAAACCCTCGAAATCAATCAATCCTCTTCTCAGGCATGCGGTGAAGAGTTCAAGCGGATGCAATTGGTTCACGCCACCATCTCGAATTATGAGATAGTTGTCTAGAGTGATCTCCTTGTATCTCTGGAGTAATCGTTGTCTCATAAAATCAGTACTTTCGAGACAATTGGCCCATTTGAAACTTTCATTCACCATAAGTACCTCACTGAGAGAACGACATTCCTCAACGGACATATTAAACGGATTTCTTGAGGCAATTGACTCGAACGATTCACCGTTTCGTAGTTGCTTCAACTTCTGCTGTGCTTGCAAAGCCCTGCTAAAGTATCTAGGCATAAATCTCGGGAACAAGCAGGTCATTGGCGTAATATACGGGGAAACCCAGCACACCAATATACTGAGTTCCTCCAAAAGTGCAAACAATAGCGCAAAGCCTGGTAACCTAGGAGCATCATACTTATTCCTGATCATGGTTTGTAACTGCTTCCTTGTAATACCAATGTATTCTTGATCGTCCTTCTGCTCAAAAAGCCACATCTTCTCTCCTTCAACATTCTGCTGACATCTTACTGACGTTGCCAGCTCACCTATGACCTGATTCAACGACCTTGGTCTAAGAACTAGCTGCTTATCCCTCGCACTTCCTGTAGCCTTATCGCCTCTTCCCAATCCGTTATCAAAGACGTAGTAAGGCTGTTTTCCACGATAAACCGTCCTTCTCAAATCCCACCAAGTTCTCCAAACATTTGTTATGCCCTCCCTGAAAAACACTAGATACGACTTCAAGATACGATACAAGATCGTTAGTGACTTTTTGGATCCCTCCTCCAAATCTGGCCTTTCCTTTTCTAACGCAGACAGGATCTCGTTCCGTGGCTTAATTAATTGTAACTGCGGTAATGTACTAAGTGAGTTCAATTTATCTGCCTCCGACGACACTGGACTTTGCCCTTGCCTTTGTCTTGCCATAACCTGAATTAAGTAGTTGCTGCCATCGCTGCTGGTTTCCATACGTCGCTGTATGTCTTTCAGCTGCCATAGCTGAGGATGATCCGCTGCCAAAATGGGAGTAGTGTGTAATAATCTGATCGTTGGCTTAAAACCTACAAAGGTCAGCCTGCCCGTACCAGTCAACATATTGCATGCAAGCAAACCTTTGATGGGTGAATGTGTGTATTTTCAAGATATAAAATGAGTGTATATATGAAAGGAAAATACCACCAGACAAAGTAAGTGGGAAAAAATACTATGAAATTGACTGGTGAAAAATTCATGGGTTAACTATCTCCGGACCGACAAGAGCTCATCGAACATTGGCTCTCTCTCTCATGCCAAAATTGGCTTGTCCGTTGGATCCTTACCATACCAGACGTACCAACCGCCGTACTTCCTAGCAATTTCGAGTTTGAGTTCATCCTGGTCCTCGACATCTCCCTCTATATTATGCTTCGCATCCATCGCTGAGACGATGTCAAAAAACTGGATCCCAAAGCAGAGCTTACGGGAAATAACTGGTGTTACCTCCACGATCTTGCCAAACCTGGAGAAATCTCCCACCACCTCTTCGATGTCAAAATCAGAACTGTAATTTGCCAAGGGATCGGGGTAAGAGAAGTGTTTTCTGCCTGCAGTCCTCTTCTTATTTGGGACAGGTTGCTTTAGGACAAGGACTCTTCTAGCATTTTCCGGCTCAGCCATTAAATTCAAGATTTCTTTATCTATTTCATCCTGACCCGTCTTTTCTGGATCAGGAGTGCATTTATCGGGCATCCATAGTGTCAGTAAATGACATCCATTTACGATGAATGCATTCGTCCTAGAATGTTCGTAGAAGATAATCGCATTTTCATGACTGTCAAACTGAAGTTTAAGAACAGATTGCTGCCAATCGATTGGCTGGTTCCAACTATGTGGTTCAGAAAGTGCCTCCCAATTGTGCCTTTTCAATAGGTCAATCCGTTGCAATGGACCTCCTCCAATCCGGGAAAGAATTGCTGGCAAGCTTGTGTACGGGGGTATGTCTGTTAGCAAGAGCGTTCTTGAATTGATAAGGCCGGTATTATCTTCGAGCATCTGTGTAGTAACTTCCATTCGGTTCATTTCCATTCCATTATCCTGGAGTGGATTAGAATGTCGGACCTTTAATTGCCCAAACACAGGAATGGCATTTTTCTGTAACTCGGAGTTTCCAGAATTCCCACTCACACCGGTGTTATTCAAATTGGCTTCTATCAACTTACTGAGAAGCAGCTTCTCCTTGACAGCAAACTCATCTTCACCTTTACTGGAGCATTTCTTATCCTCAGAGAACCAATCACTTAAAAAATGCCGGCCGCTTCGCTTTCCAGCAGTCCTAGAAGACCTATGTCTTTTAGTACCACCGTCTTGGTCATTTAGAGTCTCGGTACCCGTAGGCTCTGGGCAGTCCATCTCCGAATTGAATAACAAATTCTTGGCCAGTTTCCGGAGTCCAGTCCTTTTTTCTCTGTAGCTATTGTTATCGCAATCTCTCGACTTGGAAAATCCCTTTTCCAGAAGGGAGCCGTTAGAAAAAATACGAGTGCTTGAGACACAGGGGGCATCTTTATGTATCACCTCCTGCTTGGAGATTGCCCCACCCCCAGAGGATAGTCCCACCAACCATCCTAGTGAGGAAACTCTAGACCTTACTGGAGCCTCACTTCCACTGGTTTGAGTAGATTCACTCAACTCAGTTATCTTACGACTAATGGAGGAAGGACTCTTTGCGTCTTCTTTGGAAAGCAATTTCCGAAGCATAAAAGATCTGTTCCACCTAGTGAAAAGTTAACCAGAGTAGAAATATGTGCAGAAAAGATGCCCTTGATAGCAAAGCAATGATCTTTAAATGGATTTTGGAAGATAAAAAGGGCTCTATAAAAATAATCCTTATTGTCTAATTTGGCTCGCATATATATTTTAGGCGCCGAATCCCTGATTTGATTCGTTTTTTTTCAGTCTTGACGAATAAAGCAGTTATCACATTTCAATTAGCTAGAAGTTCTCTTAAAGCCATAGTAGCGTAAGTGGAAGATGGGAGCTGCATCTTGATGATCAAAGCAGTTTTGCTTCCTTCTGGATTACCTGGAAGGATTTGTTCAATAGTATCGTCCGCTTTTCCTTCCACCTTAGCCTGCTTACGCAACTCTAGCATACCAAGGTCAGTTCTTAAGAGCTCGTCAGTATAGGAATCATATCTTCTAATAAAGTACTCGAGGTTTCCTGTCTGCGAGATAATCTTTCTATAAGAGCCAGGTAAAGAAAACTCTCTCACTCTTCTGGACATCTGGAAAGGATCCAAACCGTCCTTCTTCATTACGTCAACATAGGCATTCTTGAGTTTTTCGTTCTCTGGATACACGACGTCAAACCCTGGAGTCGGAAGAACAATATCGTCTATTGTGTACTTTCCACTTGCAACATCCTCCTCGGTAAGGACCCTAACGCCGGTTACTTTCTCCCTTTTCACGTCCTCCGTACCATTATTATCCTCTATGACGTTTTCAACAAGAACAAGATCACCAGGAACAACTCTCAATCCGAATAAATGTATCCGATGTGAGGTAACAACGTTCCAGACGTATGACTGATATGAATGAGCGTACATGATTCTTAAATTTCTGGGAATTCCCATTATGGCATTGAAGTAAGCACCTTCAGAGTATTCACCGTCCGATTCTTTCTCGGATCTATCAAGTCTGCTCAATAGGGAAAACTCTGCGCTACATTTTCTAGGCATTCTCTTCAGAGCAAGCTTAGCATCTTTAGTTTGCTTCCATATCTTTCTTGCATCCCTTGATGAAGGTACAACAACCTCCTGTTCACTGAGAATCAATTCACCGGCGTCCTTCCAATGTCCATTCAAGATCTCTTTGCCAACTTGGTGAGTGGAAACTGAGAATGTACCAAATCTCTGAAGTCCATAGTAATTAACAAATCCAATTTCCTTCAAGGATTCAAGAATAGGTTTGACTGTCTCCTCAAGGTTAGCCGCAGGATCAATGAGCTCCGCATCTCGAATTGTTATAATAAACTCGTTACCTTCTAAAGCTGCCAAATTCACAGGTATATCACTGTATTCAAAGCCTCCAATCTGGCAACCACGTAGAATACGATTCAAAGAATTAGCCCTTTCTATTGGAACATTCTCCATCGAGGCTCTCTGAACTGTAACACCTCTTCTGTCCTTGGTGCCAGCATACTTAATACATTTCACTGGAACTCTCAATATCTTTGCAAGGATGTTAGCCACTTCCATCGTCTCCTTATTCTCCTTGTACATACTGAACCTTAAAAATCCCTTTCGGGGACCTAGGTTATGAACCAAAGCTGGCGATGATGATGAATTGTTTGAATGCCTATTACCACTCTTACGGTAGTTGTTCACACCAATCCGCAGCCTGTCATCGTCAGTAGTGGCAGTTTCCAATCTATTGTCGAAAGCCTTTCTTATCAACTTATGAACTTTTGTCCGTTCCTCCTTATCCGTCAATGCCCTGGAGGTTTCCATAGTATCATGAGAACCGACCAATTGGATCAACTTCTCGGTATCTTGCTCTCCAAGCAATCCTATCAATTGTGATTTCTCTTCATCGTCAATATGAAATGATTCTTTTTCAATCCTTTCCGATTCCTCTTTGTCGTGCTGTTCCTTCTTCTTCCTCTTCTCTTCTTCGGCTTTGTCTCTCTTGGGAATGTCAAATCCCAAATCTTCCAAATGAATTACTTTTCCATCGAGCCCTATCTCGTTGACAAGGAAGTCTGTATACCGCTGCTTAAGAACGCCTCTGATCTTTTTACTAGGACCATTGTAAACATATTCGGTAATGCCTACGTCAGCCTCCTGAATACTCTTTTGGGGAACCCTTGGTTCTCTGGCCTCATTTGGCTCACCGGTCTTGACCTTCTTCACGTCACGCTCTTTCAAGTCGCCAGAAACCGTCTTTCTCTTCAAATCTGAGATCGCTTCACTCATAATGACTAACCAAACCTCAACTGAAAGGATCTCTAAGCCAGGTATCAAATATGGGACTAAGTCCGAAAATTTTTCAGATCTGTCCAGACCGATTAACAGATAGATTGATTTGCATGCTCCACCGATCCATTTGTGGCGCAGTTCATCAAACAATTTCATCATTTTTCCCCTTCTGATCTTACGCGTCTTTTGGGGGCTCCTTATTATATCTATTGAAACGAGAGCCTGCTAAACGATCTTCAATATTTTGGTCATCATTCGTTTACATTCATTCATTTGATTGATTGGAAATTCTGCTCGCTATTCGATGGCCGAAATTGTGTCGCCTTATGAGAAGGGGGTGCGCCGCCAGCCGCCGATCAAGCAGCGAAGATCGCAGCTGGGTGACGGAGTATCACATACGACTCAGATAACGCAGCCCACACAACCAAGTGCTTATAATCCTAACATGGATCATTTGGCGGAGGATCTGGTACGATCGGGAGTGGTTTGTAGACTCATTTGCACAACAGCAATGGACAATCAGAACTCATACATCGACGTGAAACTGAAGGACAAGGATACTATCAAGGGCAGACAGGAATGGATATTTGGTAGAAGAGCTGAAGCATGCGATTATGCCCTTTCGACAAGGAGCAATAGAATCAGCAACAAGCATTTCAAGCTCTGGATGAATACGCAAGATCGGAATCGGAACCATGATGCCAACGTGATGATTCAAGACACATCTACCAACGGCACATGGATCAACGGGTCAAAATTGATTAAGGGTACCAATTATATATTAACTCAGGGAGATGAAATTAGTATTGGAATGGGGGTGCCCTCTGATGTGATAAGGTTCGTTGTGCATTTTCCAAAAGCTGTTGCCACGGAGGAAGGTACCGATGATATACAGGAATCTTTGTCAGGACTGAACATTCGTAACGGTGTTGGCAAAAAGAGTAGGGGAACTTCCGATATCGGAGTTAGACGCTTATCTGTACGCGAGAGCGGGAATAGGCCCGCAAATGACGGTATTCTTGCGGACTTTATAATTAGAGACGAGATTGTGGGATCTGGTGCTTTTGCAACCGTGAAGAAGGCTATCGAAAGAAGTTCGGGTGAAACGTATGCGGTGAAAATCATATCGAAGAAGAAGGCATTGACTGGGGCCCTTGAAGGAGTAGCGAGAGAGCTCAAGATCTTACAAAAGTTGCATCATCCCGGAATTGTCACTTTGAAAGCATTCTACGAAGATGAGGACTCGTACTATTTAGTGATGGAGTACGTTTCCGGGGGAGATTTGATGGACTTTGTTGCATCATACGGTGCAGTTGGTGAGGCTGCTGGAAGGGAAATTGCTCGTCAAATTCTGCTGGCAATAGGTTACGTTCACTCCAAGGGCATCTCTCATAGAGATCTTAAACCTGACAACATCTTGATTGCACAAGATGATCCGGTTACGATCAAAATCACAGACTTTGGCTTGGCAAAGGGGCAGGACAAGACTAGCATGATGAAGACTTTCTGTGGTACTCTTGCATATCTTGCCCCTGAAGTCATCACCGGTAAATATGGGCCAAGAATGAACGGTAAGAAGAGATATCTAGGTAATGGGAAGACTCTCGAAGATTCATATTCAAACAAGGTCGATATGTGGTCCATCGGATGCTTATTGTTTGTTATTCTGACCGCTCATCTACCTTTCAGTGGATCTACTCAAGAGGCCCTCTTCAAGAACATTACAGCTGGAAATTATCATGAGCTGCTATTGAAAGAGAACGGAGTCTCACTCGAGGGCAGAGATTTTCTCAGCAGGCTTCTTGAGGTTGATGTATCGCTCAGATTAAATGCCCAGGAAGCGCTCGATCATCCCTGGATTCGTGAAATATGCCCTGAAGACTCACAAGTCAGCTTGTCGCAAAGCCAGTCCTACCAGCAGAGAATGTCCCAAAGTATGTCTCAAAGAAAGCATCATCAACCGCAGCAGCATGTTTCTCATCGTTCATCTTTCAAAATTCCTGATATGCCAAAGCCTTCTCAGCGTGCCGCCACCACCAACATCAATACTTCATCCATATACGGAGATGACAATATAAATGAACCGGAATTTAGAACTGCTGGCATCCGTTCTTCTTTAAATGCATCAGATTCTCAGGCACCGCCAGGAATATTCCTTACATTAAAGCTCATCAAAGCTCCCGATGGACACCGGTTTCATTCTTACGTCCATATAAAACAAGGAAAACCTGCATTTTACATCGGCAGATTTAACAACCTAGACTGCACGATTACAGACGAGAGAATGTCGAAATTACACTGTGTTATTATGAAGAAGCGGCATCCTATCCAGACAACGTCCATCTTCGAATCCCCGGCAATGGGATTGGAAGATATCTGGCTGTTAGATTTCAGTACAAATGGTTGCTTCATCGGCGATAGAAAAATAAAGAAGGACCATAAAGTGAAGATTCACAACGGGGATGTGATCAGTTTATTTAAGGATAAGCAAAAAGGCCACGAACTAGCATATAAGGTGATCATCGATGATGGCACTGGATTATTCCACGATGGTGAGCCTGATTTCTCCATTGATGAGCCTATAGAGCCACTGGACGAAGCAGATTTTAGGCTTTACCAAGCCAAGGCTTCTGTATGCTTGGCAGAAGGCGCCTCAGCAATGTCATCACCGATGTCAAGAAAAAGAAAGCCAGCCGAAGATGTGGATGCTGAACAGGCAGTGGACCAGTTGCAAAGGAAAGCAAGGAGGGTAGACCTGGCTGAGCTTCATTGATGACAAGCGCTTACGGTCGCCTCGTACAATGATAATAATATGATAGAATTATATTACAGAGGCAGTAGCTGTGTTAAAGTAAAAGATCAATAGGTACGTCTGCCATCGTCATTAGAAATACTAAGCCTGCGTCTGTAATTCCTGTAATGTGATCCAAAATTTGTGTTCAGTATGCTTAAAAAAGATTGATCGAGAGAGGTTCAAAGAGGAGTGATATAAAGTAGAGAAGCAGCCAGCCCTAAAAGAAAGAATAGAGGAGAAGGCCGCTTTGTTTAGATTGCCTTCGCCAATCCAACAGCATCCTTATCGAGATCGTAGACGGAGTAGTATCTTCTCAAGAAAGCGTCACCAATAATTGCCATTGGGCCAATTGGCTCAGGCAAGTCCATACCGGTGAAGGCAGACATGCAGCTACCGGACACTTCCAAAGTGTAGTCGAAAGGAGTAAGAGTGAAGTTATAGCCGGCGAATGTAAGTGTCAAATCCGGAAGAGATTCTCTCTTCTCGCAATCGACAGTGTACTGGCCGGACCAGGACTTTTCAGCTCCAATCTCGGAGTTCAAGACCTCAGCCAATTGAGAAGGTAGTACAATCAAAGAAGTACCGGTATCAATGGCTGCGCCATGGTTCTCCAATGGAGCGTATTCATCGCCTAAACCGATACCATCAAACTTCACCTCCCAGTAAGCCTTTCTTCTGACTGGCAACCAGGTAATCTTACCAGAAAACTTGGACTTGTCAACACCACCGAAGGTAGCAACGCCGCCTTCCTCGGTACCCTTTGAACTGTCACCCAAGTAGAATGAGAATTGGGGCTCGTCCAAAAGCTTGGAGTTTATGGCATTGTAGACAGGGGGGACGACATGGTCAACCGAAATGGTGTCGTAGGCCAAGCCAAGAATTCCATCAAACTTTCCAAAGGCAAATGCCAAACCAGGTTCCTCGGTGGCCTCGGCAAAGTCCTGCTTAGGAATTGTCAAGTCACCTAGCTGGAGAAGGTCCTGAGAAATGTATCCCTTCATGGATCCAGAACCATACTGAATAGAGAAGTCTGTACCATTTGCCTTGTAAGAGGACGACTGTTCATGGTCATACTTTGTGTGCAAATAGCAAGCAAGAGACGAACAATCGTTACTTGGAACCCACAAATTGGCAGAACCAGTATCCAAGATAACCTTGAATGTCTGTGCGGGAGTACCCAATTGAATCTCAGTGAAGTACTGAGCATTCATATAGTTGGTCAATGGAGCATCGTGGCCTCCTGCAATTTCAACTTCGCTATCTAGAACTTGTTGAGCAGCAGCAAGATTCTCGATGAATGGGACGAACGGAGCTTGCATGTCACCACCAGCAGCAGAGAGAGCAGCGATTGCCTTCCGCTTCTCAGATTCAAGGTGTTTCTGGAAAGTTTTAACATACTTGCTCTTCAAAGAATCAACATATTCCGAGAAAGTGATGTCCTTGAAAGTGTCAGCTGCAGGGTTCTTTTTGAGCTCAATTGAATGCACCTTGGCATCGGCAGAGTTAGAGAAGGCAAGTGCCAAGAGCACCGACGAGCAAACGGAAAGAGAGAGCTTCATAGCAAACTTTGGGATGTCTATAGAGCCTTAGAATGGGAGCAATGGGGCGTGGAGAAGAGTAAGAAGAAGTAAAAAGGGAGAAGCAGAAAAGGTTCAGACGAGAATATAGTGCCCCCCCCCCCCCCTACCTCAATAAAAAAAAATACCCAGTCTGATAGTGAGGCAGAGGGCAAAAGCAAGGCCGATAAGGAGGAGGCGGGGAGCCAAATGCGGGCTGCTTTGCGCGACACAAACGTCACCACCTGTGCCGTATACGGTTAACGAGGATGCAAAATCGGGATGCACAGCCGTGAAAGGAGAACCTAGAGGCACACAGAGAGACACACAGAGAGAGAACTCTTACATACTGAGGAGTGGCAGAATAATGCATATATGGTTAATGCTAGTGAAACCTGTTATAGCTTAGTACGTATATGAAATATTTAGTAGGATAATGCAAGACGTAATGATACATGGTGTAATTTATGAATCTTTAACGGAATGAGAATGATCTTCGTTGGGGGCTGTCTGCTCTTGGTGACCCGTCGATGTATTTATAGTAGAGGATGGACTCATTATTGCAGACTCAGGTGCATGAGCCATTGTTTCATACCCGTCTAATAAGAAATCGACAGGCGTTAAGGGGGTGAGTTCACTCAATTTCCGGATATGCTTCGGGGAGAGAACGTTTGGAGAGAACTTGATTGGCTTAGAAGGGGAATTCACAACAGGGGGCGGATGTGTGGTATGAACTCTTAAAGGCTGATCTTCATCGTCAAAGAATTCTTCTTCGCAGAACTCTAAAATATCGTAGTACAGCCATTGAATCAGCACCCAACTATCGAATAAAACGGTACCGACAGCACCAACTAGATAGCACAATTGGATGGCCCAAAAATCCACAGCCCTCTTTCCTCCTGCAATGGCATCCTCATTGGTGATAAGAGAAATGGCGTAAAACAGGTTACCGATCCACGCAAATAAAATCAAATGGAGAGAAACACCTAGAGTCGATTTGTACCTAATATTAGTAAGAATTTGTGGAATTCTTGAAACACAATATAGTAATGCAGAAGTCCAACCTAAAATTTTGGCAAGATGTTCAAAATCTAGGGTGAGAAGATAGTGGATCACTCTGTAGATGGCAGAGTTGTTCTCCTTTTCCTCGGCAACCTGAAGCATTCGAGCCGCTATCGGCATCCCTTGAACCTTGCTTAGGCCCATCACAATGCCTGTTGTTACCGCCTTAGCTACACCGATCGAAGAACCGATGGAACTAGAAATTTGCGTTGTCTGTAGAGGTTTAGGAGCAGACGTTGATGATGCCGATGAGGTAGCAGCAGGCTTTGAATTTGACCCCATCACATGTGTGTCACCCTCAGCATAGTTTTGTAAATTCTGCCAGAGGCTTGATCTTGGACTGGAAGTATGACCGTTGTTCTTCTTTGATCTCTCTTTCTTCTTCCTCTTGTGTCTAACCGATATTCCGTATTTCGGACCTTGATAGACGCGGCTGTAGTAAGCATATTGAACGGCTAAGACGATGTCCACAGCGCAGTTGTAAAAACTCAATAGGATTTGAAACAGCATAGCGTCGTTGAAGAAGCAGCTAGATAAGTTTAGAAAATCAGCTACCATGAATGACGAAAGGAACCCAAGAGAGAGACCTTCAACATCCTTCTCAATATAGTTCTTGATCACCTGTGGAATCTGTGCAAACACCCACGATCCTATGCTCATATACTCCGAATACCTAGATATCCATTGGAAAGCTTCTCTGAGTCTCTTATTGGGGAGTCTACAAGCACCTGTCGCGTAATATATGAGCCTAACAAAGAGGCCAACACTTTTGCAGTATTCGTCATCGTAGCGCGGCTCGCCAGAGTCTGGCATGATAGATGGTGACTCCTGCTATACGTGTAGTCTCAAGAATGATAGGGGCAGATGACTAGACTAGTATAAGTCTCAAGAAGAGCATTGGTTAAGACCAATATCCAAAGTCCACCCCGCTAATTTCCTCGAGCAAGCGAAATTTCAGGTTAGCACTTCTCGCGCACGACGTGTTGTTTATGATTCTCGATCCGAAAGGTACATGAATATGTTTGCCAAGGTAATATAATAGCTGGTGGTTGGGCAGCTATGAAAGAAAAACGACCAGAGTTTACGGTGACCGTGAACAGACCGTGAAGGACCACATTAGAATGTAGGCAAAACCTTCGGTACGCACAGCTGCATGCTGGAGCGAAGCTTCCACAAGTACGCGGCGGAGGTAGTTACAATTCTAGATGATGCTTTCTATATTGGAGATTTTACTTAAGAGTGGAAAATCGAATCCTGATGTAGATATGGTAAATTTAGAAAGGCCCAAATATTCCCTGGCTTGCATGCTGAGAACCTGCAGTATGCTGGAGGGTATTGGCGTTGCGTTCAGTCTGCACATCTACCACTGGACACCTTCTCCACTTGGTCGAACAACCAGGCACTTGAAAAGTTGGTTAGGCGGATTGCCTTGGCACGAAGACTCATGTTGCGGTCATCCGTTATGAGTACGTTGTATTTGAAAACGCTTGCTTGAACACGGCTTAAAACCGTTCCGTCTTTATTTATGCGATAGTTATTACCCAAGAGTAACGACTTCCCGAGATCATCGTTGAGCTTAATGGCCTTCATGATGATCTCGTCAGTATTAGAACGCCAGTTCTGATTCTGCTCAAATTCGAGAGTTTCGTTCAGTGAGGATGCCTTAGAGCCGTCCGCACGAACTGGCAGAACGTCTTTTTCTGAGTAGAGCTGACGGATTATGATCACTGCCCTTGTAGCGGAGTCAGCAACTGATGCATCTGTTGACCGACGAAGTGATCTAAGTTCCTGGAACACAGTTAAAGGAACGGATAGTCTGAATATATCAGATCTCACACACTTAAACACTCTGCCACAATGTTTAAGCCAAGTGTTGGTATCGAGTGATATAAATGTAAGGGAAGTATCCGCCTTATCTCCAAGGTCTCCAGGTATTCTCAGCACATCCGCTTGATATGTACCCCTCTGGCTATACAATTCCGCGGCCTGCTCAATCTCGTCGTCAGCTTCATGTGACTCTTCATAACGCTTACTCTCATTAAGGAACCCTGGATAATCATTATTGATCACTTCAGTCATGAAACCATAAGAGTTTGCCTCCAACGTTGGAAGCTTAGGGTCAATGTTGTCGCCGGCCCAGCGAACGGTATCAACCGAAGCACTCACTTCACCCTCTGTAACAGTAAGGGCCGGAGCTGGTTTGTCAAAGAGGCCTTGGAATCGCTGATCCTGACAGAAGAAGTCGAGTCGGGGGATCGCATCCTCCGAAGAGAGCGGCTCCTCTGGTTTATATTTGAAAATATTATCCTGCATAACAAGCCCAAACTTAGGGAACCGCTGTGCAATATATGTTGCCAATATGGCAACGCGAATGAACCGCTGTTTGACCTCGGAAGCTTTGTAGCGCGGACCACCTGCTGGCATGTCAAAGATGTCGGCCCCAACACCACTGTCATAAACCGAACTGTAATCTCCCTTAATGACTATAGCATCAAACCACAGGGAACCCCAACACTTCCAAGCTTCCCAGATCTTCTCGTTGTCATAAAAGTACTCTAGAGGATCATGACCACCTGGTCCAAAGTTCTCCATGTAAACCTTGAAAACAGACCTCAAATCTGGTGATGACCGAAGAATAAAAAGAATGTCATTCAAATAGGGAATTACTTTGGACCATGGGAAGAATCGCCTAACGAGTTGGGTGAAAAAAGCAGACGCGGACGGACGCACCTCAAGCTCACAGCCAACCGAAATCACGAAATAGAGCCATACAATAACATGAGGGGTTGAGGTTTGCAAAGGGCCAGTCACGTACTGCCGAAGCATTCTTATTGATAGCTCCAAAACGCCACGATTGATATAGTCAAGGAGATCAAACCAGGAACTCAAATCTTGATCTGCCGCAGTAGAGTAATATAGAGCATCCGGGTCATCACTAGTGGACCTGGAATCGCTTCCCTGGCCATCCGCTGTACGTGTCGACTTGCGGCGCTTATCCTTCCTCTCCTTGCGTTCTTTGAGAGCCTCTGGCAGACCGAAGAGTTTTGCAAATGGGTTTCTACTGTCCCCAAAACCTATAAGATGGTTCACGTTACAGAGTGCAAAGTTGGCAGACTTCTGATACCAGAATTGAAGCTTTTCACTTGGAACAGCATCAGAATCGCCCCGCAGTTGGAAAAAGTCAATGTTGCTGCTATCCAGGCCAAAATGAGTTGCATAATGTGACACTAGACTCACCATCTCTTGGTTAGCGTTGTAATTAGGCAACAGAAGAATCTTATGAATCTTCACGAAATCGATCATGGCCATCTCTGTCGAGCTGAGAATGTTCCTTTGGGAGCAGACGTTGTCCACAATCATCCTCAGATACTGCTGTGTTGGTACAAATGGATCTCTGCATGTGACACTCTTTCCAATGTCCATTAGAGCCTCTAGGTTGTCACTCTCAACTGTACAGTCGTGGTAGTATATTTTTCCGTGACCAAACTGTGTCTTCATGGCAGCACGGTACCAGGACACTGATGATGCCTTCCAATCCATGTATCTACCAGGATAAAGTGCAATTGCCATTCGTGAAAGGTCTCCTAGTTTCTCTGACCACCATCCTTCAACACCAAGCTGTGGATCGGTGAGGCAAGAGATTATGTTGAAAGCATATGCAATAAAGCAGGCGCATATCTCATGTTCGACAAATATTGCTGCCACATTCTTCAACACCTCCAAGAAAGAAACAACGCCGTACACCCACATTCTGCGCAGAATCCGATAGTTCATCACAAGCGGTTTACCCGCTCTGGCCGACGTTGGAGATAAAGCATAGAGAAGGAAGTCATAGTAATGATCTAGAAGCTGAACAACGTTTTTATATACAATCCATAATTGGGACGTAATCTCTGCATCTGCATCGTTCTCAATTAGTCTTTGATTCACCTCCGAGCATCCTTGCTGCGTCTCCACCTCTAGCTTTAGAATCGCCTTGTACGTCTCCTGGAGATTCGATGCAAGTATTTCTTCATCTCCAGTAAGGGAACGTTGAGAGGTTTCTGGTTGTGTTTGCGAAGGTACTTGAGATGTTACTGCGCCCGTACTTTGCCGCCGAAGTGATGAGACGCGTTGCTGTTGCTCCTGCTGCTGTTGTAGCTGCTGCTGCTGAAGCTGTTGCTGTTGTAGCTGTTGCTGCTGAAGCTGCTGTTGCTGCTGTTGCTGAAGCTGTTGTTGCTGCTGCTGCTGCATGTAAAGTAACTGTTGTTGTTGTTGAGGTGAGAGTGTATGCAAACTGGCGAGTGGATGATAATGATGTTGCTGTCTGGATGGATCAGACGGAGAATCTACAGTAGCAGCGGCTGTGTTTGTGACGGTTGCAGTCACTGGAGCCGGAGTTCTTCCCTGAGATTCATTGAGCTCAGACGACCCTTCAGGACTCATTGATGTGTTCATTTGCCGTGCGGGACGATTTATCCTTTCAGATGGTCTATAATTACCTTGAAATGCAGTACCTCTCTTTGCAGATGAAGGTACAGCTGATGACTGAGAAACGTGTCTTTTCTGAGAGTGGCTAAACGATTCGGTGGGAGAAGGCTGCTTCTGTTGTGCAGCAATATCCATGGTACTCCTTCGGGAGCAGCAGTAAAGTGAAATGAAATAATGCTACCAATGGGTAAGAACCAACAATCTGAAGGAAAGATCTAGCCAATTAGATGCCAAAACAGTGGTGCCAATGAGTTCGGACGAATTAATGGAAGTAGTTGATCTGCGCTGATAATCAAGACAGGCTGGACCAAAAAACTTCCCTCTAGTGTAGTCTTACCACTCTATGACAGCACAGAGTATCGTACGAGCAAGAGCTATACGTGCCCTAGCAATGTCGAATTAAAAAGGGGAGCATCAAACAGATGTGCCAAAATCGCTCTTACGATGACGTCGGTGAGTCTTGAACTTTTTCCCTCCCACGGCCGCCTGCTGAACCACAGGGCCGATTGAGGGGGAAAATTTTTTTTAATTGAAAGCAGTACTACGGTGTAGGGATGTGGACGAAGAGCTTCCGGGCTTCCGGGTGCCTTTAGGGATTAGATACATTATATATGAATCTACTCACTGTTGAGTGCGTTATCGAGGAACTGCGCAAATAGTGGTATAATGCGGTTACTGTCAAGAGATCTCATTCGATTCAAAGAGACATAGGTTCTCCTCAGTCTTTGAAGCTGTGCAAGCGAGACGGTTCTTGGTGGCAGATCAATGTGTAAAGGAAGATTATTTGATGCTTTGCTCTTGATAACCACATATCCACCCACCTGATTCAAATTTTGATATTCTATAATCTGGTCTACCACCTCCGAGGTGAGTCTATCCAATTCCTGGAGGTAGTTTGCAGCGGATGCGGGTTGCATAAAAGTGGAATGGTTGGGCTTTGGAGGCTTCTTAAGTACAATGCTTCTCCATATATCATCAAACGGAAGTTCTTTATCATCATAACTGATTGGAATCAAAGGTGAATCCCAACGGTTTCGTCCATCTGGCTCCTCAAAACGCATGATTAATGCATTAAGAAGATCGGTGTCCCATCGACTTCCCTCGGGTCTTGGCGAATTCCAGTCAAAGCAGACCTGGTTAGGAGCTATCACCTGTATAACGCAGTACGTTGTGCCCAGGTTCTTCGATTCGCAGAACAACTGATATCGGAAACCCTTAATATAGTTGAGACCATCCAATATCACTATATTATTCTTTGATAGGTCTCTTCTCACAGCAGACATTTGCTCTCCACGTGCTGCCTTTTCGGATGCCGATTCTCTATACATTCCGTGGGTGATTCCTAAAGTTTCATCATTGTGGAGTATCACCTTCATGTTTGCACCTGGCTCTGTTGGTTGGACACTCGAGATTCTATCCTCTAGTCCCTTCACAAGCTTCGAAGCCCATGAAGACTTTCCTGATGATGGATATCCGACGAAAAGAATAAGTGGCATAGTTGTGGTACTCTGATAAGACAAGAGGTAACTCACTCAACCGTCGGGGTACTCAGATATGGGGCGGGGAGCTTTGAAAGGTCCGATAGAATTTGACCCCTTGATTTTTCTCGGCCCTCAATGGAAGTGAAAAATTCATGTCACTTTCTTGACCAAGCCAATCTTTTACATGCCGACTTGATCTTCTCCTATTCGCTTGCGTCTGTATCCTCATGAGTCTTCGTCAGGCGTTCAAACCTAGGACCGTCTTTCCGGACTATCGGGTTAACTTGGCTGATTTTAAAGGTCACCAGTCCAAGGCGTTAGCTAAGATGAGGGAGTTGTCACCTCAGATCGATCTCGTCTTGGAACTAAGGGATGCAAGAGCACCGGTCTCTACGAGTAATACCTTGTTACAGAAAGTTTTCAGAGATAAAGAGAAACTTATCTTGTATACCAAGAAGGATTTGAGCCCAATCAACACTAGATTTCTTAATAAATGGCATGAATCCCTGAATGAGAGTTGGAAATTCATGGATTGCAGATCTGCGAACGATACCCATCAGCTACTCACAATTATTCGAAAAAAATATAATGAAATGTACCCATGTCCTCCTTTAGGATTACGCCTAATGGTCGTCGGAATGCCTAATGTCGGGAAATCCACCTTGGTGAACAGTCTGAGATCGATTGGTTTAGGAAGCGAAAGAGATATAATGATTAAAAAGAAAAGGAGGAGTGTTGCCAAAGTTGGCTCGCACGCTGGAGTTACGAGGAGTACGTCGGAAATCATTAGAATAAGCCGAGATCCTGAAGTGCTTCTCTATGATACACCGGGAGTTTTATTGCCGCAGGTGAAAGACATGCAGACGATGCTCAGCCTATCGTTAGTGGGGACGATATCTAAAATTAACCAGGCCGATCCGGTGATCACTGCTGACTATCTACTTTACGTGATGAATTTGACAGATCCAAGTGGTGAAAGATATAGAAAATATTTCGATCATCCCACCAACGATATTTATGAGTTACTTGGAGCTATGGCCACCAAGGCAGGAAATTTCAAACGTATAAAGGGAGAGAAGGAAAAGAGACCTAACTACGTCGGCACCGCTTCCGAATTAATACAGATGGCCCAAATGGGTAAGCTAGGGAAATGGTGCTTCGATGTTGATGCCGTCAAATCCATCGAAGATTCCGATTTCAAGATCCCTGAAGATGCACCTAATTGGAATAGAAGAAACTTTGCGCATGGGGATTGAGAGAGATAAAAAATTACAGGAGGAGAAAGAGAGAGAGAGATGCCTTATCGACTTTCCCCCACTTTTCAGGCGGTGCCTTACATTACTTCATGTTACCAGATGGTTTAAGTAGTGATTATTAATATTAATAGCGATATGTCAAACTAAGGGGAACGTGGAATGTGAGTATTTCCAAGAAGTTACAAATGCGGAAAACGCGTAGATAGACGATTATGTCATTGTGGCGACGGACTTGAACCCGTGAACCGCTTCTGCCCCTACGAATAATTTGTCATGGATCTTGCCGTTTTTGCTTGACGTGTGCATCAATATCAGCTCCTCCCTGGCCCCTCCCCTAATGTGGAAAAAATTTTCCTTAAGCCTTCAACTTGCCCATGTTTCTTTCCCTCTCTAAATCTGGGTGGGTATTATTTTTTTTTATTTTTTTGATCTTTCCTGAATTTATTTACTTGTACTTCATCTCATATTTTCATTTCTGCCTTTAACGAAAACTTGTTGGTTTGTTTCTTGTAGTGTCTATCCGGTGGCAGGCATATTGAACATACGGACGTGTTTTTTTTAACGATTTTCTCTGTTTCAACCGCTTGCAGGAGAGCATATTGAACTCAATTGAGACTTGGATCTACCCTGGGCTCTCACTTCATTTCAATCCCCTTAGTTAACCCACCCATCGCAATCAATTGTCTTATCCTCTCTCCTAATGGAATCGATTCTAGACTTCTCGAAGGATCTCGATATTAAGCTGCTCGACCACATTGTGGAGACTTTTTATAGGGGATCTGGAGAAGAACAGAAGCAGGCACAGGAAGTCCTTACCAAGTTTCAGAATCATCCGGACTCCTGGACTCGTGCTGATCAGATCCTTCAGTATGCGTCTGATGCAGAGACCAAATACATAGGTCTTTCGATACTGGATAACCTTATCAAGACGCGTTGGAAGGCATTACCGGAACAGCAACGCCAGGGTATTCGCAACTTTGTTGCTAGTATGATCATTGCCATGTGTGAAGACGATGCAGAGTTTGAATCTCAGAGAGCTCTTATCAGCAAGTGTGATTTGACTTTGGTTCAGATATTGAAACAGGACTGGCCCCAAAACTGGCCAAACTTCATTCCTGAGTTGGTTCAGTCATCTCGTGCGGGCTATAACGTTTGCGAAAATAACATGAGAATCTTGAGACTTTTATCGGAGGAGATATTCGATTTCTCTGCAGATCAGATGACCCAGGCTAAAACAACGGCACTTAAGAATCGTCTTTGTGATGAATTTGGTGAAATCTTTAAGCTTTGCTTCGAAGTTCTTGATAAAGCTACTAAGCCTAGTGTGATTCTAACAACGTTGAACGCTCTTGAGAAATACATTTCTTGGATACCTTTGGGATTTGTCTTTGAGACGGATCTTCTTAATCTCATTGCCGGTAAATTCTTGCCGGAGAATGGTTTTCGAAGAGCAGCTCTCAAGTGTCTTATCGAAGTGTCACAATTGGTTGCTCCTCAATATGATCAACAACTAGTTCAGATGTTCGCACTCACAATGCAGGCTATGGGTAAGACAGTTCCACAGGATGCTGATCTCAATGCTATCTATGATCGTGCAGCTACAGCGGAGCAAGAGTTCCTGCAGGATCTGGCTCTATTTCTTGTGACTTTCCTTGGCCGCCATTTAGCTGCACTTGAGTCGCGTACAGAACTAAGTGATCTACTTTTGGGTGCACATAACTACCTCATAGGTCTATCTCGCATTCGAGAACGTGAATTGTTCAAGACCTGTCTTGATTACTGGTCCATTCTTGTTGCAAGTCTCTATGACGAGATTCGCGATCTTCCCCAACAACTTGCACAAAGCCCACTACAACAATTAGAGTATAATCCACGGGCAGGTGCTCCGGACCCCGCCATTTTTGAGGGCCGCAACCTAAGAAGGAACTTGTACCAGGACATTCTATCGAAATTGAGGCTTGTGATCATTGAAAACATGGCCAGACCTGAAGAGGTGCTTATTGTGGAGAATGACGAGGGCGAAATTGTCAGGGAGTTTGTCAAAGAAAGTGATACAATTCAACTCTACAAGGCTATGAGACAAGTCCTTGTCTATTTGACTCATTTGGACGTGACGGATACTGAGTCGATTCTTTCAGCCAAACTGGCAGCTCAGATTGATGGCTCGGAGTGGTCATGGCATAATATCAACACCCTTTGTTGGGCCATCGGTTCTATTTCTGGTTCTATGGACGAAGAGAGGGAAAAAAGGTTCCTTGTGACCGTTATCAAGGATCTCTTAGCACTAACAGAAATGAAGCGCGGCAAGAGCAACAAGGCTGTCGTTGCTTCAAATATCATGTATATTGTTGGCCAGTATCCTCGTTTCCTCAAAGCTCATTGGAAATTCCTTAAGACGGTCGTCAATAAGTTGTTTGAGTTCATGCATGAAACTCACGAGGGTGTCCAAGATATGGCGTGCGATACGTTTATCAAGATAGCTACAAAATGCCGCCGCCACTTTGTCATCCAGCAGCCAGGAGAAATTGAGCCATTCATCGATGAGATCATTGCAAACATTCAAGAAACAACAGCCGATCTACAACCTCAACAGGTTCACTCTTTCTATAAGGCATGTGGTATTCTTGTCTCTGCTCAGAACGCACAGGTTCCACGCACGAGATTGCTAGCAAAACTAATGCATCTGCCAAATGTTGCTTGGCACACTGTGGTTCGTCAAGCTGGTGACGATCCAGACCTTTTATCTAATCCGGAAATTGTGAAGATCATTGCGAACATTTTGAAGACCAACGTGGCCGTTTGTGAGCCGCTTGGTCCTGGTTTTGCTCCCCAGCTTGCAGATATCTACAACGATATGCTGTCACTTTATGGCGCTGTCAGTAGACTCATTTCCTCTGCAGTCGGCGCTGATGGTCCTATTGCTACCAAGACTCCTAAAGTTCGCGGTTGGAGAACCATTAAGAAGGAAATTCTCACACTCCTTGAGATCTACATATCTAAGGCTACCGACGAACAACAAATTGTCACTGACCTCGTGCCGAACCTGCTAGCCACTATTCTAGAGGACTACAAGGAGAGTGTACCTGATGCACGTGATGCCGAGGTCCTTAACTGCCTCTCTACGCTTGTGTCTAAAGTAGGTCGTCGCATTCCAAATGAAGCCGTGCAGATCTTGGGGGCTGTTTTTGCCCCAACGTTAGATATGATCGACAAGGACTTCACCGAATACCCGGAGCATAGGGTTCAATTCTACAAATTACTACGTGAAATCGACTTGCAAGGATTTGGGGCTTTGCTTCAATTCCCACCAGAGTCTTTTCAGTCCTTTGTGGATGCCATTCTTTGGGCTCTCAAACACAACAACAGAGAGGTGGAAAATACTGGTCTTACCCTCTGCGTTGAATTACTTCAAAATATTGAAGAGCTTGGGCCTTCCAATCCATTCGCTCTTGGTTTCTACCGCAGCTACTTCTTCCCAATCATTTCTGATATCTTTTATGTGCTCACAGACTCCGATCACAAAGCTGGTTTCCGTTTACAAGCTCAGCTGCTTTCGAAGATGATTGAGTTGGTCTGTGAAGATAAGATTAGCCAACCTATTTATCCAGAAGGATCTGCCCCCGCTGGAACAGCCAACAGTGTCTATTTAAAGGAATATTTGGGTAATATGCTTATGCAAGCATTCCCACAATTGCGCAAAGAACAGGTTGCCAATTTCCTTCAAGTGTTGTTCACTAACTATAATAGTAGAGCCAAGTTCAGAGGTGTGCTCAGAGACTTCTTAGTTCAGACAAAGGAGTATGGTGGAGATCCAACGGACTACTTGTTTGCCGATGAGAAGGAGGAAGAGCGTAAGGAAAAGGCTAGAGAGGAGAAGGAGAAAGCCAAACTTGTGGGTGGATTGTTGAAACCATCTGAGATGGAGGATTGAGAACCGCATTGTTGCGTGTTGTGCTGACTTTTGCTATCCCCAATTATATAATTAATGTCAAATAGAAAATTCAATGCCATTTAGGATTATTGATCGCGCTTAAGATTTTAATACTCGCGGGTATAAATACCCAGTACAACGCACACTCGTTTAACCCAGACAGCAGGCCCAGAGCCGATCCCCATGTAATTCGGTGATAATGGCTCTAGAATCAACGGCCCATATATTGCAAGTATTGGGGAGCACAAAGACTTTCTATAAATGTCTCCGACCAATTCCCGACATCGAAGTTCAGTTGGGAGGCCTTCAGGATGCCTTTTCAATTGATATCGTGCCGCGTGAATATGATCCCCGTATGGACCGTCTGGATTTATTGATCAAGAAAAGTACGTTGATCCAATCGTTTGCTGAATGCTACAAGTACTTATATCAAGAATCGCACGCTGGTAGGCGGAACGAAACCTCTCTTGCAACTTTGGGAATTCTCTTAGTTACCCCAGAGGATCATACAGCGTTGATCCTAAATGAGGAACTTATTTTAACGTCACCGGTCTCCAAAATGAGAATAATCACTCAGTTCAATGTCATATGTTCCTATCTCACTAGTTCTTTGGCTAAGACCAACAAGTCCTCAAGTCTTTGGCTTTATTTCAAGAAGTTACTTATTACCATGCTTAACTTCGATGATGAAAGTTACACACTTTCAAGCATTTCAAAGATTGCGTTGAGGATCATCATTATGTCCATGGAGGTACATCCTCGTAATTACTATGCTTGTAATACCCTCAGATTCTTGGTCGCTATAATCCGAAGACGTGGGTCTTCGTCACCTATGCTCCTGAAGGAATATTACGCTGCTATCCTAGAGTATTTGAAGAATGATGGGCTTAACGATACTTCCATGTGGCTTGTGCTCGTTCAGTTGCTGGTTCGGCTGGATGCAGAGGATTATTATGTCTCCGAGTTCCTTAGGTTGGGTTTCGAGATGGAATCAGACGAAGTAGACAGCTCCTTCTCACTCGAAGAGATAAAGAGCATCAAGAACGAGATATTTGATTGGCTCATATCCTCAAATTATAGGTATCACTCTGGTTGGTTAGCCTTGGTTTTAATCTCTGACAGAATAGGGGAAGGTGCAGCCATGAAGGACTTCCTTCATGCAAGCGTCCTAGGATTTGAGGAGGAGGAGAAGTGTAGAATAAGCACAGAGGATGGCTCCATGCTTAAATTGACTGGTGAAAAGGTGGAGTTGGATTCTAATTTATTGCTAAAGGAGAGGTTTGCCACCAACTTAACCTTCAAGAGACTTTACGAAGCCACTGAAGGCAGGCGAAGCGGGCGCTACATACCGAAATAAACTTCATGGTTAACTATAGAGAAAAGACAAAGTCCGTAGCGGAAATGGAAGGGAAAGAACAAAAATGCGATCATGCAGAGAAATATGGAACTGGAATCCAATCAGTAGATAGTTATCACTTAATCCTGGTTCGTACTGATCTTCTGATATGCTGGAATTTCAAATTGCTTATCGAATTTCTGTCCCGGTAGCACAGGTGCCATCTCAAAGAGATGCTTTTCGACGGCATCCCCATTGTGATCTTCAAGGTCCCTCTCCAAAATTCGATCCTTATATATAACGAATTCAAGCTTGTCATTTCCCTCTTCAACAGATTCTTGGATCGACAGCGGTCTGAAGAGCTTTGGATGAAACTCAACTCCATCTTCCTCTCTCATGGTAGCCTCCGTTCTTTGCTCTTCCTCTATCTTGAATTTCTCATCAGTGGCAATCTTATGGTCTCTCTTAGCCAAAGCATCTGTCACTTTCTTCCATAGCTTTCTACTTTCATATTCTCCCTGTTCATCAAGGTCTCTCACTTTCGGCTTTAAGGGATTGGCCTCGTCACAATCCCAGAAAACCTTCTTCTCACCGGTACTCAAGTCCTTTATGAACATCTCCTCATTCCATTTGCCAGTTAATTCGTACAAATCTTCCCCCGTCTTGGAATTACTTATGAGACCATGAATAGCATTATAAGTTCCCGAGATGAAGCCTTTGGTCTTGAACTCTATGTCGGCAACAAGGTTAGTGTGTTGACACTTCACAATCAGATGATCTCCCAACTCAAATTTCAACGTCCCGAAGAGAATACCACGGGCGTACATATTTGGCTGAGTAAGAGTGTATATCTCTGGTTCTCCGGTCTCCTTATCGTGTATGTTTAAGAAAGAAAGCTTTGTAGTTCCATCCATGATAGCCGCGGTAGAATTACCCAAGAATCTGGACTTCGGGATCACAATTCCATCAACTCTGATGTTCGCTGATGGAATCGCATAAAAGTACGAAGATTTAGGCGGATGATGTGACGTTTGCTCCGATATGTAATACGCTTGCTCACCATTGGAAAGGTCCCAATAACATGTGAAATATTCACCAAGGATTGGATTTAATGGCTTCTTCACCGCCTTTGGTGCAATATGCCAACACGACATGTACCACTTAACAACAAGTAGGAATCTCTCAATAGGATCATCTCTTGTAGCCTCCGCCTTTAATACAAGGTCCGGTTGCTGTAATTGGTTTGTGATTCTCTCTAACATTGACTTTCTCTCTAAGATGAAAGTCGGCAATGTAATCCGTGACAAATCACAACCAGGTCTAAGCTGAGCAATGATGCCCATTAATATACTCTGGCCTTGCTCATCGACCTCATCTATATCTTCAACATTTTGTGCAACGCCAGCTATTGTATTCTTCCTGGATGATGAAGCGGAAGTCTTCTTGCTCTCGGAAGCCGACTTTCCTGAAAAGCGCTGTTAGTAAAAGGACAGAGCTAAATCATTGCGCCTCTGAATCAGTACTTACCAAGTAACTTTGAAGTGAAAGACTGCATTACAATAAGTATTCACGGAACAAAAAATTGAAAAGCAATTGATCTGTACACTTCGATCTGATACCACTGTTACACAAAATACTACTATAATGGCCCTTGTTGCCCTCCTGAAACCGCCTGTCAGAAGAAGAAAGGGCGTCAGAGGTTCGGTGGCCAGCGATTGGGGAAAACCGCTTTCTGCAGGGCCCTTCTTTTTTTTTTCTCTCATCCTCCCCAACGGCCCCATTATTAACAATATTTCCCCCTCCGTGTTCTGATTGTTTTAGCCTGGCTTCTGACTAAAACAGAAACCGGTTCGGGGAAAAAAAATCGCGAATTCGGTATTCAGATTGCTCTCCCGAAGTACACCCGTTGTCGGTATCAGCAAGCGGTAATGAGTACTACACGTAGGTAGCTGTGCCAGAAGTCATTTAAGTTGACGTTCGTTAATATTTCTACTATAGCAAACTATGTACTACTAGTTGCAGCGGAGGTAGCTGCCACAGGGATGGTAGCACCGGAGGATGACGGCACGGACGATGCCACAGATTCTGAAGCCTCACTCTTGAGCTTCTTATGAGAGCCATCCTCCGCATCCGATGCCTTCCTCTTCTGTTTCTTAACGGGCCTTTTCTCATCTTCATCGTAGACATCGTTAGGAAGATTCCATATCTTGACATGACGGATACTAAGGGCATCTTTTTCCTTATCAAAGTCTGGCCATGCACGACATATCATATCGAACTCCGAGCAAGGAACCTGAATGTCCAGCTTTTTGTCCCTACCTTTCAAATCGAGCTTTAATCCTACGTATAGCTTCATCATATGAAGCATATGTTTGTTTTCCTTGGCCGCCTCTTCCTCGATCTTCTTAACATCGGTAACATCCGTAATCTCCGGCTCTTTCAAGTGCTCTTTCGCAAATTTCTCTCCTTCAAGCGTACCATAGATTTCTTTCATTCTAAACAACTGACTTTCATCGTCACATATGTATGTGTTCATGAAGGGCTTCACGTACGGATGGGCTAACGTAACTCCACTGGTTTGTTCCAACTTCATAACTAACAATCTGAGCTTCGATTCTATTAGGCCACTCCACTTCAAATGCTCTTCATATGTACCCCTCGTGCCGCCAATCACCGTAAGATAAAACTTGTACTTATAGAAGAAGTCATGCTTCTGGAAAAGAGCATTCCAACCTTTCTTGCCTGATTGAATATCCTCCATTATTTCGGAGGCCCTTTTTATTTCCTGTAATATGATGGACATTGTTGAAGCGCCAATATTATGTGTGGCACACATTGATGGATATGCCGGTGTAATGATAGGCATTTTATGCTGTCTGTCTTGTATGTACACTCTCGGGTTCCACACTTTCGCTTGCAATGGTCCATCTTCTATGGGCTGTAGCAAAACTGGTTGAGGCCACTTCCACCGCAAATAAATAAGGAAGAACTTTGAAACAATGGATGACCCAACGGCATTCGGATACAACTGGCAGATTCTGGCAACGAGCATGGCCCATGCAACACCACCAGGGAATCCAAACATATTGGCATAGATAGCTCTTCTTTTGGCCCAAAGCTTGATTGTACGTAACGCATGACGAAACACCGTCTTCTGGGGAACTAATTGAAGAATAAGGTCAGTCACACGAGTACCATTTAGGGCCCTCAAATCCGTCTCATCAATATTTCTCAATAAGTTGTTATCCTTTAACTCAAGGTCAAGAGGAACTTGGGGAACGTCCAACCTACCGCAAAGAATATCGATATCAACACCATCAAAGACAGTTTTAATGATCGGAACAAATGCTCCAGGAACAGGTTGAATTTTCTGTAGTTCAGGTCTCTTTCGAAGCAATTGGTCGAAAACGGTGAAGAAATCTTCTCTTGTAACATGTTTAGGCACCACAACCAAAGTATCTATATCGGATCCTGGACCATACACACCCAAACGGTAGGAACCAAAGGTGAATAGCTTTCCCCCGGCGTCTCTTGACATTCCTTCGCTCATATTCTTCTTTCTTGACACAGTATACACAAACTCCTGCACCAAACTTTGCAACGTTGCAAGGACTTCCAATCTCTTCTGAACACCTGCCTCATTTTCAAACGAATTCTGATTTCGAAGCTCTTCAATCATCGCATCATTCATCTTCACCTCCTCCGGTGTGGGTCCTGCCACAGACACTGGAGGCGTCACTCCATATTGTTTGACCTGCGCACTGCTCATAACACTGACTTTTAGAAAACTGGTTACCCTTTCACCCTAACGCTACTTAGTTCTTCCTGAGTACAACAACTTGCCTACAACAAAGTGAGGAGTAGAGGGGCACAAAAAAATTTGAATTACCTCTGAAAATTCAGCTCTGACGATCGCGCGTCACGACATCACGCTAGTTGCGAAGAGATTGTTGGCATAAAGCTGCCTTATCAGCACGATGGGAGCAAAGTAGGAGGGGGACTGTACGATAGAAGAAGATCTATAGTAGGGTAGTCCATTGGACCTCAGAACTAAAACTATTGGTGGGGTTGCTAGTCCCTTTTTTCTATCGACTCTCACAAAGTTAATGGGATTAGAGTTTTGAGCCGACAGTTATCAAATCAATAATGGCACCATACTAAACGATAGGGTTATTACAATGTCTATACAGCTTTAAAATAAGAAGGTTATTAGGTGTGCTGAACAATTCAGTAATTGGTATAGCCACGGTCGTTCTTGGAGGCTCATACCGTGCTTTACCACTGCAAAGTAGGCATCCACCATAGGTCTAGAGTGAATCCACGAAAGCTGCAACTTCTTGCGGTTCTTCTACTCTGTATAAGCCGACCTTCGATCGAATGTAGTGGCAGTCAACGATAGGAATCTCTGGCAAAGAGTTTGCAAAGGAATGATGTACTCTCATAGGACCACTACCGGGGAGAATCCGGATATACTTCTGCTGTAGAAAGGATCCATTGGAAAGCAAACCGTCCAGAGAATTCTTGGTGAGGTCTTTCAAATCAAGTTTTGAACCTTCATCTAGAGGCGGGATCTCCATGCTTTCTCTTTTCCGCTCATCATCCATGGTGTTTGAATACATTGAACCAAGAAGATTCTGGTAGTTGATAACAGCGTTTAATCTAGGACTCATTCCAGCACCACATATTTCAACAATGCGACCCTCGTTCGTACCAACGGTACAAATTGGACGCTTGATACCCATATTATCCAATACGTCCTGTAATGATACATCAGAACCTTCCAATGTGGTATCGATCACACCTATGGATCCAGCGTTGAGATTCATTTCACTCACCATTGATAGACACTTATTCTGGTTGAATTGAAAGAGACAAAGATTTCCTAAGGTGTCACAGACGACAAGGCCATCCTTGCCTATCATTTTGAAAGTGGAAATGTTAATTTGGGATAGCAGCCTTTCCACTTTGACCACCTTATCCTCTGAATCATGAAGCCTAACGAAATAAAGACCATCAAATGAATCGGCGACCATGAGCTCTTTACCATCGGGAGTTATTTTTTCAACCTGTGTGATGTATGCACAGGGAAGTCCAAGACATCTGCTTGCCAAAATGAACTTAAGGGAGAGAGAGTTGGCCTTCACATACGCAGAAATAGAGATCCAAAACATACTGTGGCGGCCCAACAAAACGCATTTCCGTTCGTTCAATTTCAACAGGTAGTTCAATTCTCTATTGATTGTAGCCGTGGTAGTCAAATCTAACTTTCCATTCTCATCGACGGTAAACAGAAGTACATCTGATTTTACAATATTCATCTCGTCCACAAAGCTGCTCACAGCTAGAAACGAATCCGACATCTTGTCCCTCAGACCAGAAGATACCTGTTCGGTTACCTCTACTTCTTCAGAAAAGTAGCATTGCAGCCCCTCAAGAGGTAGAAGATCAAAGCAGCTACAGCCTGAATCAAATTCATAACTTGAAAGCTTGCTGAAGTTGGAGTCATAGATCAAAATACGGTCTTGAACGTTAATCGAGTCAGGATCATTAGGATCATCTGCAGCATAAGACTCGGTCAAGATAACAAATAGGAGGCCCAATATAGGACTATCCACGATAGATACCTTCTTAATTGTTGCTCCAGTGACACTTAACGCTCTATCTCCATAATATAGTTTGGCACCTTCATAGGTTCCTCTGGCATACATTATTCTCTTAGCATTGTGAAAGGATAGGAAAGTTATTGGTAGAAGCTCAGTGTCATCTATTACCTGTAGGGTATCTTTTGGGTCCTTCCAATCGAAAATACCGCTAGATGCTGTGGATGCAATACCCAAAACCAATCTTTTCAGCCCAGTAAGTATCAGATGATCCGCCGGAAGCTCGTTACGGCCACCCTTTGACATAGCCCATTTCTTAAGTTCGAATCGATTCTTTCTACCATCCGGTAATGCGAAGTGGTTTTCTCCCCTTAGCCTTTCACTCACCATAGTGTTCAGTTTCTCCTCCCCCTGCATCTGGGTTTCCATGCTTATAAGGTGATAATCACCCTTCTGAGAACAAATCAAAAGGCAATCCTTGTCAACCCTGCAAGAGGAAATAGTGAAAGAGGGATTGCCCACGTCAAGGCCTACAAATTGCTTAGATGCATAGCTTCTAAATGTCTTAACGCCCTCTAAATCGCACTGCATCCTAAGATCAGGAGCAGGATAACAATACTGTGTAGAACTGCACACAATAAGGAGAGCATTATCAGGGAGTGGGCATATAAGAGTAGGCTTGGAATCCAGGGGTGTCATTCTCTTGACTGATTCCACTCCTAACAGCTTCACCTTAGCTATCTTATACCAAGAAAGAGAATATCTTAAACTTTCATCCCGAACAACCATCCCAAACCAGGTGGTCTCGACATTATCTATATCAGAAGTGTGTGGGAGAAATTTGATAAACTCCACCGGACTTGATCCAATGGTGACTATGAGGGGATCCTCGAACACCTTATAGGCACGTAATAGGGCCGCTTCCTTGTTCTTGAGGACCTGCCTCGGGGTCTCATTTAATGCAGCCTGATTAAAAATCTCCGACTTGCTTGGACGTAACTCGAACACCATCAGAAAACACCGGCAAGAATAAAGAATAATGAATCTCTGCTGCGAGTCAACCTCGATGATTGGTGCCACTGAAAGCACTGTGATAGATTCACTGACGGTATCAACATTGCCTTTTCCAGAATTTAGATGATCGTGAACTTGAAACGTTTGGATGACGACCAATGATGGACCATTGATATCCAGACTCGGAGCCAACACAGAAAGGTAATTAGCCTCATTCAAAAGAATTATCCACTCAGACTTTTGACCGCTGGCCAGAACATGATTGGCGGCGACAATTCTGAGCTTCGAGTCAAAGTGGGCAACTAGTAAAGGTTCTGCAGTGCCTGATCTGAACTTGAAGATCTCGATAAGGAACGGTCTAACAACGAGGTAGGATTTCTCTCCTTGTGCGCCTAGTTGAATTGCAAAGCTGTCAATGACAACATCAGGATGTTTATATAAATCCTTCAGTATTAGGGGCATGTTTGCTTGGCCATAGCTACTCCTGTCGGCTCCTTCTATAGAGAGAACGGCTCATCATCCTTGGAATCTGGAGTAAGACAAATCAAAAAAATATGCAGGGTTTGCCACGCACCCACGGTGGGACTCGAACCCACAATCTCTTGATTAGAAGTCAAACGCGCTAACCATTACGCTACGCGGGCAATCTGCGAAATAAAACAGGCGAATGTTATATTTGTCAAGAAAATATCTATCAAATCCGGACACCAATTCCCGCTTATTTTTCATTAGTAGCTTCCTTCATTCAATTCAGATGATTGTTTATGATTAGTTTAGAAGCCTTCGCTCTTCTATCTAAGAATCAAGCCGTTATATGTGTCTTAGTTTGAAAACGGTAAAAATTCCGTTAGATTCTGGTCTGAGCAAAATGATTTGTTACTCATCTCTCAAAAGTGATGTCGGACCCATAGGTTTCCGTGAACGTCCATCTAACTAGCTTATGGCAAGAGGGACCAATATGAAGTTGCTAGACCTTGCACGCTAGTAGATACGGTTCAGAATGGACACTGTCTATGAAGAGGCGGGATCTACTTACCTTGTTAGAGTTGGACCGATTTAATATTTGCTTCCTATTGACAATAAGATAAAGTACTGATTAACTGTAAGTGATACAGTTATATATACAACCCGTAAGTATATTATTCTCTGGTAAGTAGCCCTTAAACCTCTTGACTCCAGAAGCAACTATGTGGTATATAAATGATAAAGTAATTCTCAACACTTTAATATGAGGATGTAATTCCCCACTTTCTCTACAAGCTATTTGCCGATCCGTATGTTGTTGTCCTAAAAGGGTAATTTCCGGATCGCCGTTCATATTATGTAGATCACTAGTCAGAGCCATGACACATCATGGATAGTTATATCACATATATATAATATATGATCAGTCTATCCAAATGTCCGACAAGTGAAGAAACGCAAAATAGACTTTCGTACTTTAACTACAGTAGCAGTATCACCTATTGATTGTAAACCGAAGATCGGAATAAATCCATTTTAAAACAAAGCAGTCTTGAGCGAAAGATTCAGCACTAATAAAAAGGAGCAGAAGCAGATAGGGGTCTAAGAGATAAAAAAAGATAAAACTGAATACAACTTTTGGAGATATTTAAGACCTAGGGAGATTCTCCTGGAATCACTCATAGGAGCAAGTTGGCGGCCAACATAAGGAAGGCAGAAACCAAAGAGGTGCTGACAACAGCGGCACCTGCTTTAGAAGAAGAGCTACCTGAACCAGTAGAGTTGGACGAAGCAGAATGGGTTGAGGAGCCGGAAGCGGAGCCAGAAGAAGAAGCGGAAGCAGAGGAAGAACTGGTGGTCTCAGGGGCAACATCGGTGATATTACCAGAGATAGTGGTGGTAGTCGAGGTGAGGATCGATTCTGAAACCTGAGCATTGTACTCTGAAGCCCAGACAGAAGAGATGGCTGGTAAAATACTGCTACCGGCAAGGTTGGTGGCAGACACGTTTGGAGCAAGTAAGACCTGGTTGGCATCGTTCAAATAACCCTGGTAACTTTCGTTGTTAAGCTTGTAAGTAGTGTCGACCTTGATGTTGGTGATGTTTGTAGCGTTAGCAACAACCTCGAAAACATTGGCAGAGACATCATTTCTTCCAAGATGATTCAATCCGAAGGCAGCCTCAACGGAAGAAATCTCAGAGTAGTGGTCGTAGTAGGTGTCATCGGAGGTACCCTTGAGCTCATCTGGGATGGCACCACCAAGCAAGATACTGAAGACCTTGTTCTGAATGCCGTAAGATTCGTTCTCATCAAAGGTCAACAAGACAAGGGTGTCGTTCATGAAGTAATCGTTGGACAACAATGGTGTAATGAAGTCGTTAGACCATTGGGCGGCAACCTTAACACTGGTATCGTGACCGTCGTTGGTCATGTTTGGAGTAATGAAGGCATACTGAGGCAATTTCTCAGCCTTGAGATCGTTATCAAACTCGGTAAAGTTCTTGAGTAATCCCAAACGGGTAGAATTACCGGTAACGGAATCAAAAAGCACTAGAGGATGATGTTTTCTGACGTAATCGTCGGCGAAAGTCTTTTGGTTGGAGTAGTTGAAACCTTGGAAGCCGGAGTATGGCATGTCCTCCTGGTAGGTGGCCCAGGAGATTCCCTTGCTGTCAAGAAGATCAGCAATACTGGAGACATTCTTTGGCATGGTGGAGAAGTTATCGGAGTCCAAACCGAAGTAGTCACCACCAGCAGAGGCAAGGTAGTTTGGTTCGGAGGGATGGGTGACACCCCAATAGTTGGTCAAAGTAATACCTTGCTTTGCCAATTCGATCATATTTGGATCATCAGCTGCCTTGTCATAATCGGTGTTCTCCAACCAGATAGTGAAGAATCTACTGAATCCCTTACCCTTAACATCAGAAGACCACTGCAAAGTAGTGGCATTCTCAGCCTGTAGGGCGATCTCCGAAGCGGTAGGCTCAATGGTGGAGAAGGTTCTCAAATCCTCCGAAGAGGTGGTGGTATCAGCAGAGGCAACACCGGTAACGGCTGCGGCAGCGAAAACAGAAGAGAACTTCATAGCGACAGTAGGGTGTGGTTATGTTATCAGAAGATGAAGATCCGGATGTGGATTCAAAGGGGAATAAATTTAACCAAACAGAGAAGAGGCAGGAAAGCGATACTCCAATGGCAAATATTCCTTGCTTTATATCAATTTATAGAGGACCCCATGTGGGGTGGGTGCAAGGTAGGGAATTGCAAGGAGCAAATCAATGAAATTAGGTCTGGGAAGATCCCCTAAAACAGTCTCGGAGAAAGATAGCAGGAATAAGGAGAGAGCCAGAATTTACTGCAAGCAATTTGTCCATCAAAATTCCTTCCCGATCGAACCGTCTGGGTAACCGAGGTTCCCCAATTGGTTCACTAGATCCTTCGGCCGGAAGCAAGTCATACCATTGCATCAGAAAATCTCAACCACTCCTTTAGAAAGCCACAAACTGCATGGCGGAATGCGAAGGAGATAGGGAACCCCCAGGTGAAAGTCCTTGAAGAAAGCGTCTCCCCCCTATGTAGAATATTGCACGGCTTCCACTTACGGTACGGCTGAAACGGATCGAGAACCCGTGGGACGCGCGCTATGAAATCTGTTCCGCGCCATTTCCCTCTTTTTGCTAAGGATTAATTAAATGAAGGGCCCACATGCTTACGAAATATAATCATGTGATTGGGTATTTTATAGCTAAGTTACTCAAAACGGCTAACATCTCTATTGTCATGTAGTCCCCTGCATAAATTTCACCCTTCGGAAGCTGCAAGAGAAGGGGTCACAGAAGCGCTTAAGCGTCGGTACCCCTGTTTTCCAAATAGGCTTGCAACGTGCTTGCTCCCGAATACAAATTTTGGTGAATTAAATCCACTTTGGGTAAATCTTGGCAACAGATTTAGGGTTATCAGAGTAATTGCAGACCAGCCCTTTGGATATACAGGATACTATTGGCTATTGCAGACCGAAATGCGATCCTTCAGACTTTTGAGGATCATCCCACAAGAGAAGTCTGACTTCAGATGAAATGTAGCAATAGGCATGTAGGATTCCGTTGGCCCTACCAATGTAAAACAAATGGGATCCACCCAGTCAGATGTTTTCTCCGAGACCAATTAGAATACTCAATGAGGTAATATGGTTGGCAAGGGGTTTAGCTGAATTGCTTTTCCAGTTTTATATGTAGTTGTATTTCCGCCTTTCCTAGTACACCCAAACGCTAGTCACCGTCATCTTCTCTTCAATCAACAAAAAATGGCAAGCTCCAAAAAGGTTGAAGATATTGAACTTCAGGAGCCGTTTGTGGCGATCAGAGAGGATCGGGAGAGTAGCATTCCTCCAAAAAAACCACTGTTCAAAAGGAAATTGTTCTGGCTGATCTTGGTTCCTGTAACATTTCTTCTACTTGCTGGAGTTTGTATTGTTGAGTACCAAAAGTCCCACATCAAAGAACTAGCCTCTGTTGCTCCAACTAAAATCGGACCAGTCATTAGAAGAGGCACTGATTCAGTGAATAAGGACGACAGTAACGGCAATGATGACTGGAGATTAGATTCTGCCAATTACACGATGGACCTACCTAAATGGAGGGCCGATTATGGTGAGGCAAAGGAAAGACACTACTACTTCAATGTGACCCAATTGGTTGAAGTCAAGGCCAACAATGCTGTTAGAAACTTGACGGTTATCAACGGTCACTATCCAGCTCCGTTAGTGGAAGCCAACTCTGGAGATACCATCTATCTCCATGTTCAGAACCAACTTAAAAATGATCCAGTTTCCATCCATTGCCATGGAATGTTTTATCCTGAGAATCCTTTCGATGACGGTGCAGTCAGTATCAATAACTGTCCTATCCCACCTGGAGGTAGTTATACCTACAAAGTCACAACGTCTAAAAACCAGTCTGGAACTTACTGGTACCACTCTCATTGGGGTACACAATATGCGGACGGTGTCTTTGGCCCCTTGGTTCTTCATTCACCGGATGAGGACAGTAAATTGGACTATTACGATACTGACCGTGTGCTTGTGATCAATGATTATTATCATGATGATGCCAGCACCTACCTATCTGATTACCTTGCTCCCGGTAACGAAAACAGCGAACCAATTCCAGACGATGGATTGATTGATGGAGTTTACAGCCAGTCTGCCTCCTATATGGTTCCTAGCGGATTTGAAGCATTTAACGAAGCCTTATATTTCGATCCAAATTCCAAGCATAGACTTAGAGTCCTCAATGCGGGATTGTTTGCACCTTTCTTGTTTTCTATAGATGATCATCAATTGACGATCATTGAAGCCGATGGTACCTTGGTGGAACCAAAGGAGGAGGATTCGGTGGCACTCAGTGTCGCCCAGAGATATTCCTTCTTCATCGAATGTAAAGGTGACTTGGGAACCAACTATTGGATCCATGCAAGATTCAACTCTTTCTGTTTCACCGAGCCGGCAAACTTCGATACTGATGTTAGATCAATCCTTTCGTATACTGGAGTATTCACGATTCCTGAGGATCAACAAACATGGACTTACGACGGAGGAAATCCGAATTGTCTCGACTATGACCAAACGAAGCTCAAGACTCTCGATCAGACAGTGCCGCTAAACTCCAACGGCTCTTCAAGACCCGATGTCATCGTTAATCTTGATGTTTCGTTTATGATTGGGGCATACCAGTTGGATAAGGCATACTTCAATCAATACACATGGCAAGCATTCCCTAACACGTCTACCATGTACGAGTCGCTATTTAATGACGACTTTGAAACGACCGACGTGGAAAATTACGTGGAAGACCAGTATATTCTCAACTTTGATAAAAGAGGTCAAATTGTCGATTTCGTCATCAATAACTACGATGACGGTGCGCATCCACTCCATTTACACGGTCACAAATTCTGGTTGATAGCTACCTCATCAACGGGTACTTTCTCCGACGATATGTACGATGATGAGTCCAACCTTAATCTAAAGAACCCCATCCTACGGGATGATGTTAACGTTGCACCTTACGGCTATGCCGTGTTCAGATTCGTCGTTGACAATCCAGGTGTTTGGCCCTTCCACTGTCATATAGGCTGGCACATGGAAGCGGGTCTTTTACTTCAGATTCAAGAACTTCGTAGCGAGTTCTCACAATATACGCTACCTGATGGCTGGAAGGATGCCTGTGACTATGATTTCTCGGAGTGATATGTGACCATAATTTTAGTGTTCTTGTTATCGCATCCCCGAAATGTACTCTGCCCTGCCCCCCGACGACCAAATTTTATTTCCGCTTCACTCTTACTAGAACGTACCTATGTATCTATCAATCTATCTCCGTATCCCAATTAACCCTTTTTTTTTTGAACATTTGCATTCCCGCCAATAGACCCGCACGCATCCGAATACCGAAAATGGACCGTTCCGTTCTTGCCGTACTCAACGGAAACAGGTTGCAACTTTTTCCCTATCTTGACCTCAAGATCCAAACGGTCGTTTGCAATTACGTAATTACTTGCCCACCGGAACAGTACCCATGCAGTAAAGAAAAAATAAAAAAAAATTTCCCGGTTCCTTGCTGCGTTTGTTTATACAACGGGTGGGAGAAAGAAAAATTATAGCTGAGTTTTTCGAGGAGGTCGCAAGGCATACAAAATACAGTCTACCACTTCTTTTTGCTTGTTCGTCGTGCTGATTGTTTAGAGCTTTCTTCGAGTAGTAATAGCCACATCAAAGATGAAGTTCTCTGCATTGTTGACCGGAGCAATTGCCATCTGTATGGCAGCTGTCTCTGCTGATGAAAACGCATCTACTACGGTTACGGTTACCACGGCTTATCCTGCCACCTACACCAACGGTAGATTCAACAACACCCACGGAGAGGAGTCGACCACTACTACTTCTACCGGTACTCATACCGATGGTAGATTCAACAATACCCATGGTCAGAGTGAATCTACTACTACAAGCTCCTCTGAGGCCGGTACTCTTACCAAGACTAAGTTTACCTCATCACCAACTGAGAAGGCTGTTTCCACCAACGGTGCCGCCGCCGGACCAAAGATTATGGCTGTTCCAGGAATTCATGGTAATGCTGTTGTCGGCATGTCGTTGGCTGGTGCTGGTGTCATCGCTGTGGCCTTGCTTATGTAAATGGTTGGTCTGAAGCTGTATGGGGGGATACATTCGAGCGACTCCGGCTTTGTCGAGTCACTCTTAATTGGACCTTATTATACTCAACCTTTCAAAATACTCAATTTTAGAACGCCAATCCCAAGAAGAGGGTGATACCACGGATTAGACCCTCTCTTACTTGACCCTTTATTCTTATCTTTCTTTCGAATCCTTTTTCTTTGTTACTTTCGGTTTCGATTTCCCATCTTGATGTTGAACTTGAAGCGAGGGTACCATTACAGTTCTATATACAGTATTATAATCTTTTACTTATCCTTACTGTGAATAATCTAGGTTTAAAAATTGATGAAATTAGGTAGAAGATAACTAAAAGAGAAAGAAGGAGAAGGTAGGATAGGAGAAAAGAGAGAGAGAGAGAGGGTGAGTGAAAATAATGAAAAAACAGGGTAAAAGGTAATGCATGTCGGCGATCAGCTAAAGTTGAATCCACCTTGCTGGTAGTTATCATTGACACCAAAGCCAAACTGATCACCGGACATCTCTGGCTGCAACTCGTTAGCCTCATCGTCGTTCTCGTCACCATTGAAGTAGGTCTCTATGATATGATAGGCCTTAGAATAGATCTTGTCGTTCTCGTTATTCTGGCATTCAAAGATCTTATCTGCACCTCCAGCCTCTTCTATGAATATGGCATTCTCGTTGATGTTGGCACCTCTAGTCTCCTTCTCCATTTCACCAACTTTAAGAACGTTTTCGAGAGCGTCCAACGTAACCTCAATGACCTTATTATCGGCAATTGCCAACAAGTCACAAAGTGGTTTAATGCAGCCTTGACTCACCAGATATCTAATCTGCTCAGGTCTTGTAAGTCCTCCAGATGAAGCATTCGAAATAGCCCAGCAAGCTTCCTTTTTCGTCTTGTAATCGCCTGTAGCCAACAATTTTATAATCTGAGGAATCAAGTTTGCATCTATCACCGACTGAATCTGATCCGTGTTACCGGCAGTGATGTTAGAAATCGTCCAGCAGGCTTCCTTGCGGATCGACTCCTTTTGAGATCTAAGCAACGGTGCAAGGGCGGGGAGAACTCCTGCGTTGATAACGATCTGCGTTTGAAGATCATTACCTGTGACTATGTTACCAACCGCACGTAGTGCTGGTGTTTGCACGAGAGCAGACTCATGACCCAATAACTCGACCAACCTCTTAGGTATACGTGCATCACAAACGGCCTGGATCGCCTCGGTGGTACCATCACTCAAATATGAAATGGCCCAGCATGCATCGATCAACGTCTCCACATCCACAGAGAATATTAGCTTTGCCAATGTTGGTAGGGCGCTCTTGACGATCTGCCAGTCCGGCTGTGGGTTCTTGCCTCTACAGAGGTTAGAAAGCGTCCAAGTGGCAGTACGTATCAAAGACATCTTCGAACACTGGAAAAGAGACAAAACAGGATCCATAGCATTACAAGACAAAACGTAATCTCTGTAAGCGGAAGAATCTCCTGCGACATTACCTAGGGCCCAAATTGCCTGCTCCTTAACATCCATCGAAGGAGAGTATAGAAGTTCCACAAAGAGAGGCACAGCTCCAGCGTCAACGACAATCTTGGTCTGCTCAGAGGACCCGGATGCAATATTCGTCAAGGCCCAGGCTGCCTCCAATTGTAACACCTCCGGGCCAGTCTTCATAAACTCCACCAGTCTAGGCACCACACCGGTCTCGATGACAAGATCAATAGGTGGGTTGTGTTCCTTGGAAAGAATCTGACGGAACTTGATTGTTGACTCCAATTGCCGTTCCAAATCAGCAGACATCACATCCTCCATCATTTTAGGTAACTCTTCCTGCAGTTGCCTGTAAAACATGTGGTCTCCGTTGGATGTATCTGTGTCTTCCTCACTTTCTGAATCCTCCTCCTTAGGAAGAGTGGAAGCATTGAAATTTCTTCTCTTTGTTAGCAGTTCCTCACGTTTCTGCTTTCTTAGTTCCACCTGCTGAGTCTCCCTTCTTCTTCTAACCTCATCCTGCTGGAACCGATTCTTGTTCTTGAAATTGGCCTTTCGATACTCCGGAACGTATCTAGTCGTGTCTGTTGAATCCATGTTATGTATAGAGATCTGAATATTACCTTAATATGAAAGAAAAAATAGAGCCAAATAAGATGAAAACCAAAATCTTCAGTCCATATGCCACCAATCAATGAATATCTGAAAAAACAGGGGGCGTGCCTATTAAACCCTATGAACTCCAAGCGATAGGTCGATCTGCGGATCTTACTGCTTGAACTGAAAAAAAACTGAGTTACCGTAGCTCAAAAGCCTTGTAATTACCACTTTTCTTCCTTGCGAAGGGTCCAAACACAAAGCTTTTGGCATGCGATAAAGTTTGATTTAAGTTGAGTGCCACACAGGCAAGCGACACAGGCTAAAGAATCAAAAAATATAAAAATTTTTTAGGGCGGCCTTGCCCGTACGCAAAAGTGGCAGAGCCAGCTAGAATAGAGAAGTCATCATATACACAAGTTCATTACTATTTACATCATGCCATCTGTTTCCGTAGTGCCATAACATCCTCAATCTTTCCCAATGCGAGATCTAGCAATTCTTTCCTTTCTTGAAGTTCAATGTGGCGCTTCACCTTCGGATCCTCTTTAGCGTAGGCTTCCACTTGCTCCGGGGTTAGTCCCGAGCTCAACTTGCTTTCCAACTCTCGAGGGAAGCTGTAGTAGAAATCACTCAACAATTCCACATTTAAAAAGAGCACAGCAGTCTGCGTTAGCTTATCCGCAACAACATCCATGAATGCCTCTGGGCAGCGGTACTTGTTCTCCTTATATTTACAAGAAGAACTACGTAGGAACTTCAACCGCATCGAAAGTAAAGCTGCACGGTCGCTTAGGAACAGAGCCTCCTTACCACGGAGAATTAGCCCTGGACTGAATCCAATATTTTCCTTAGCAATGGATTGACCGACGCTATTATTTTCGTTTTGGAGGTACGTCATAATCTGCTTCAATTTGTTCCCACCAACAGTTCTCTTGAGGTCACGATAGGCCTCGTTACACTGCTTCAACTCTTCGCGCAAAAGTCCCACTGCATGCTGTCGGCTAAGACTCCATTCGCGGGGCTCCACATCAATCTCATACTTGTATGGCTTTATACAGTTCTCCACCTGATCTGAGGTCGAGTTGAAACGCTTGCTGAGAACGGCCACTGCAGCCTCCTTGATGGCCTCTTTCATTCCAGGGTGCGTACGAAGTTCAGAATTATCAAGCATAACACCGATCTCCGTTAGTAATGCGTCACTGATTAGGGTAGTAGAAAGTCTACCCACTCCTAATTTCGTAAGGCTGGCAGTTGAAAGTTCCAACTTCCGACGCCAGTAGCTATCTTCCTGAGTAGCCTCAGATAATTGATTGAGCGGTGGCTCGGAGTAATCTGATGGTTGTGCAGCAACACGTTTCTTGTTCATAACAGGCGGCTTGTTCCAGTATCTTTGCGCCAAAAGATCAAGGACTTTTTGATCCAACTCGGAACGAAGTAGAGATTTCAGTTCTGGCCGACCAAACCTCTCGCTGAACTCTTTAACGGACAGCTTCAAATTATCGATGGTCTGTGCCATATATTTCTCACTTGTCAAGTCACGGTCATTGAACTCTACTTTGAACTGGTAGCTGGTCTCCTCCAACTCGTTGGCAACCTTGTCATGCATAGGTTTCAATGCCCTAGCCATGGAAGACTCTAAGACCTTCATTAACCTCCTCTTCAAAACCTTTGTACCAACACTCGTTCCATTAAACTCATCTCTATTCTCTTTAAAGTAGGATCTCTCAAACCCTTGCTGAGCAACGTACGCCTGTGAGCCAGTCTTACGTCTGAAAATCGAGCCCGCACTTGGAGCCCTGGTTATCACACCGACATAACCCATCCTTAGCGGATACTTACGATTTGTTAGAAGAAGTTTACCGTTTTCCGGCGTTACCAAATCTAACTTTGTAATGACTCCAATGGTACGCTCACCCTTCGGGTCTGCCCTCTTGGCAGCTCTCAAAGCGGAGGAATTTGCAAGATCAACATCTGCTGCACTAATAGCCAAAATAATGTTTGGCTCCTCAAGATAGCGTGCACAAACTTCACGGATCTTCTGCTTCAAACTAGCAGGCTGATCTGCAGCTTCAACTTGAATGTAACCAGGAAGGTCCACTAGAGAGAGATCTGGAACCTTCGGTGACTTAATGGTGAGTTGGATAGGATCACCCGAGACGGTTTCTTCATCCGGAACTGCCATATTCAAATCCCTAAGGATCTTCTGAACCTGCTGAAAGTCAGTCATATTGTACATCTTCAAGGCGGGGAACTCGGCAACCTCTGCAGCCTGAGAAGGATCATTTACAAGGGTCAATTCAATTGGACGCCTCGTAACCATGTTCGAGCCCTTTGGAAGGAATTCCTGTCCCACTATAGCCTCAAGCACAGAAGATTTACCAGAGCTTTGTGATCCAACCACTACAATTGCCGGAAGTGTAAGTGCAGTCGCACCATCAACACTCATTAACAAGCTTCGGATCTCAATCATCTGCTTGGTGAGATTCATCATAGCATCGTCAAGACTCTGATCCCGCTCTCTTTCCGCTTCTTCATCCTCTTCGTCATCATCGTCGTCCTCAGAAGTGACATCCTCATCTTCCGCAACGCTCACACCTGCGGCAGCCACAGCAGCACCAGCAGCAGCACCCTCTCCACCGCCACTACCACTACCATTATTCTTATTTCCTCCCTCATCATCACTTGACACGGGAAACATCGACCCAATGCCCTCCTTTATATCCGCCATTATTCCTTTCACCTGCTTAAGCTTATTTGCTGTATAGTCCTGTGCCTGGTCTAGCTTATACATAGCATATGATCCAGCAGCAGCGAGTCCTCCACCAATGTAGGCGGGGAACTTAACGGCCTTAGAAGCCGCCTTGCCTATACCAATAAACGATATGGTTCTGACAGCAGTCCCCGCCTGCAAAGAAGATATGCCCCTACGAGTCGCAGTGGTTCGAAGTTCCGACATAAGCAGATTTTTGTGCAGTGAGGAAACTTGATGTAGTCCCCTGGTGAAAAAGGTAGAGTAGAGCCGACTTTTGTATACGGAGGCAAACTCAAGGGGCTTCCTCTGCATATTACGGCACGGTATACCTAATAGACCTCTTGAGAGCATAAAAGTGCCCGATCGATAAGAGCTGGTCGGCAGCATTGTATAATAGACCTGATGAGGTGCTCGAATAAGGAATCGTCAATGAAAGTAGAAAGAAACGCCCTAATCGTTAGCAATCTGGAAATCAACCACTTTTTTTGGCGTTATTTTTTCTTTGGTGATAGTTCCTCATTCGATTCTGCGAAAAATAGAAGAAGGAGCGTAGAATTCACGAACGGAAAGGATTGAATATGAAGAGAGAGCCTCATAGGATTTCGCTTCGTAGCAGCGATGATTAGTGGCCGTCATCTGTATGTGCACTTTGCTGGTGGGTAGCGGTATGACTAAGACCTATGGCCCCTGATACCTCCCTCTCTCCTTTCACACCTCCCCCCTCCCAACGATTGAGTACTTACTTAACGTGAGCAGCTAGATACGCAAGACCTCTACGTCAGTGCTAGAGATAGCACTGAAAACTAAGGAGGGTCTCTGATCTACTGAATACATTATAGATATAAAAAGAATCGATCTGAAGCTAAGAGGGACTACGACTTCAAATCACCTTCTCTAGGAAACAATGGAGTTAAGCCTCACTGCTGGCGTAATAGTGATTACCAATTGCATACCTACAGAGGACGGAAAATGACGGAACCAAGGAGATGGATGATACTTCGGAGCCCAGATCCGTTGTATTTTCAGAGTTATGCTTCACGTTACTTACTTAATTTTGCAGTGGACGTCTTCCTACATGTCGACAGCTTTCCGAATGGCTGACCAAAATTTCAATGGAAACTGTGGGGTGAGGTGCGCTATCCAGGGCTCATTCAAGGTCACATCGCTCTTTTTTTCTTTTTTCTTTCAAGGCTTGTGGCGCATGAAATCCTTGGAGAAAGAAAGTGATTGACGTTAGCCAGGCGCTGGAGAAAGAGAAAAAAAAGAAACAAGACTAGGGAATTGTTGCGGGGCAGATTTTGAAGCGTTGCGGTCTAGTGGTCTCGCCCACCAGGAGATGGTCTTCTGCCTTAAATGTGCGTTATATAAATAGGAGGGTATTATCCCCCCTGCTTTTGGCATGTCGATCCTCAGTGTTTCTTTGATTTCGGTCAATTAGCTTTTCAATTAATTAAAAAGGATGACTGGAGCTACTAAAGTGTTCTACCGTGGAAAGAAGGTTGACTTTTGTCTGTTCATAGACTCCGAGCATGCCTACCGCAAGTGGCTTGATGGTGACAAATCAGTCCCACTTTCGGATGTATTGGGCAGCTTTGAAATTTATGTCAATACTACAGGTACAGGTGCCGAAGGCGAGTTAGAGGCAGCTTCTAAGCAGACGTTGGCTGAAGAATTCGGATCGTTCGACTCTGTCGAAGACGATATCATTCCCAAAATCTTGCGTGAAGGTAAGATTCAGAAGACGAAAACCAAAAAGAAGCATTCTGGCCATCAGGAACCAGCCTACAAGACTGTCGGTTAGAGATAATCTTGCATCAAAAGTTTTCCCCGGATATTGATTTTTTTAACGTTATAAACCTAATGAATTTGCGTTTAGAATGACTTACTTAGCTGTAAAAAAAAGGAATCACATAAATTGTCAGCAAATCGTCCGCACTTTAGTTTCTGCTTGACTGAGTACCGGAGGCGGAACCAGAGTTAAACAAGGACCTTAGCCTTCCCCAGCTACGTTCTACTTGCTTCTTCGATCTCATACCCCGACTTCTTCCCACTGAGAACTCGCGAGCCGTCTCAGCTTGCAATGCTGGAGCAGGCAGGATAATGTCTCTTACATTGCTGAAACTTTGACGGAATTTATGAGACCTGCATAATGAAAATGCTGATTCTGATTGCTGTTCATCAAAGCTGGTGGTACCGCTGAACAGGGAAAATAGTGACCTTGTCTCTTCACTAATAACATTTCGAAAGTTGATCGTCGAGACCTTACGAGATATAATGCCACCTTCGAGATGATATAGCGGTAATTCTTTTGACCAAAGACTACCAAGGATCTTTTCCAAGGAAGTCCGTTGATCTCTTGGAACTTGGACCAACACGGCAGAGAGATGCCTGATTTCTTCGGCTGCTCTGATTATCTCATTCTGATCACATCCGTTGATCCTGGTAACGAAATGACGCACCACAAAGATGTGTGTCTCCTCCATTTCCTCGATATACTTACCTCCATTTTCTTTATAGTAGTCAAGTGAACTTGGTAAATACGAAGTGAGATTGAATGGGAGTTTGTGGGAGAGATAATGGGGTAAGTTCTCCACGAACGCTGAGTATCCAAACTCACTTTCTGGAATCTTAGCCCTCCACTTCTTTGCACGTTTCTTTAGCTTTGTGGCCCACATATTCTGCTCGTACTCCGAAGGAAAAATAAGGACTAGCTCATATTGCTTGAACGATTCCTCGAACCTGAGCTTAATGTGGTACGGATATCTGGTAAATAACCTCGTCACTTCGATTTCTTCTCTTTGGAAGCTATTCAAGATTGAAGCACAGGGAATTATGAACCTGATTTCAGGCTGTCTCAAATGATGCATTCTGAAGAGCAATATATGGGTATCGAAGAGGAACACTGCCATGCAATCATAAATGACATGATTGTTCTCCAACCAAACAGCCCCGTAGCCACCAACGAATTCGACAGCTCCTAGATTCTCAAGAAATACGTGCCCCATTTTCTTCTCAACGGTCCCTTCAGACAACTGGTTGAAAAGCGCCATTTTATTCTGCTTTTCTTGAGCAACTCCAATGTAGGCATTAATTGTCAGACACTTCTCGGTGAGATTGTCTATAGATAGCTGCCCTTTTCTCAGTATCTCGCTGTTGGGATCATCAAGACGCACTTTATCCAGAAGCGATCTGACGATAAGGGCATATCTGGTGATTCTTGCCGTTGGCATTTGGACCAAGGAGATGAATCTGGTATCTAACTTTTGTTCCGTCATGTAGTCAGGACTTTCACTTTCCACCCGTTCTACCACACAATCGTTCATGATCTGAATTGAAAGACGTTTATATTTTTCAACATTCTTATCTTTGGAAAATTCCAACACTCTATTGAAAAGAGAGCAATAATGGCAATAGCTTGGAACATCAACAGCTTCTTCGGAGATCAATCTGAAGATCTTCTCCAGGTACGGCTGTTCATTGAATGGTACCTGGAAATTGTCGAACTCTGGTGAAGCGATTGCCTGGATCTCTTGCAAGGCGCAACTTGCACTAGCACCCCAACTCACATAGACGGCTATCACTGTCTCAAGGAAATTCTTATGGGTGAAGATCAATTTGTCGATCACTCTTCTGAATTTGCGGAAGTAAAGTGGTGTCTCAAGATCCGCCATCATGCCCTCTATATAAGTTGCATTGAGGATTTGAAGTGATTGAATATATACCCTCTCAGTATTTAGGAGTTCCTTAACCTGCTTCTGCCTGGCAAACGATCGCTTGATGGTACCAGTAGATGCTGTAACTTTGGAAGTCGGTGTGGACAATATTGTATCTGCAGCAGTGGCAGCAGTATCTTTTGTGGCCAAAGATTGCATAGTTGGCAGTGCGGCAGCATCTGCAGGAGGAGAGTCAAAGGCCGTAGCGGAAGCTGCATCAGAAGTAGTTTCAGAGGATGCATCAGATAGTGCATCCGTAGCAGCAACGAGTGAATCAGCTAACAATGTAGCTCCATGCTCTGAAGAGTCTAATGTGCAGTCTTCAGAACCTGCATCTACTTGCCCTATTCTAGAAGATGCTTCAGGAACGTCAGACTCTGTAACCTTAGTTATTGCCGTGTCAGAGCCAACGTCGGTTAGTCTCTCTATTGAGGCAAGCGTGGTAGATCCACTACTATCGCTTGTTCTTCGATTTTCATCGATCATAATTTTCTGTCAAAGGAGAGGAGGATAGAAATAGACAGACTTAAGAAACAATCCTCACAGATTTCCCTTTGAATCCTCAGTGATTTCCTTTTTAACGCGATCCGCAAGCGCTCCCTCCACTCGCTTATTCAGACGGGATCAGTTTAGCTGATAATATAGTGTTTTTATAGTTTGTCAAGCAACCTTGCCAATATTTCACCAATCTACATGCGGAAATGACCAGTGTTTAATTCAGGTGCGTAATGCTATTGGAGACTCAAGACATTCTCAATAACTGTGACTGGTAACTATGAAGCCCAGCTCCCCCTGCCATTTGGTTTTACGTGTAAATATTAATCTGGCCAAACCGATTTTCCAACATGCCATTCTGACCTGTATACAGTGACCAGCTTTATATACATCAGCCTACATGGTAGCTATGTTTAGAAAAATTTCATCAGCCGTCTCTGGAACGGTGCTTCGGTTCCGATGTAATGCTCCCATCATGCAATTAAAATGGGTTACGAGCATGCAGACCAGATCATTTACAAGATCGTCTCCAACTCTAGCCAAAAAGAAGAAATCCAGCAAAAAGGGTGGAAACAAGAAACAGGACGCTCAAGATGAAGAAAACGAGGTCGTCGAAGAGATTGATACCAGAAAGCTCTTGAAAGAGGCAGAGAACGAATTTGCGAAAAGTATTGAGCTCTACAATAAGAGAGTTACACAGGTGAAGATGGGAAGGGCCAACCCAAGTATTTTTGACAGCTTACAAATCCAATTAGCCAATCAGCGTAAAGCGAAGTTCCAAGATGTTGCTCAGACAACTTTAAAGGGGGGAAAGTATTTGACGGTGACAGTGTTCGATCCCCATGACACAAAAAATGTTGTGAGCGCCATATTAGCGGCAAATTTGAACCTTAACCCTGAAGCGGATCCGAATAACCCTCAATTGTTGAAAGTTCAGCTTCCAAACTCTACCAAGGAGTGGAAGGCTAAACAATTGAAAGAGCTAAAGGAATTGACCGACGATTTTAAGACGGCTCATAATAATAAGTCCTCTTTGGCTAACCTTAGAGGGAGATATTTAAAGCAGATTAAGGATGTGGATGGATCTAAAGATGTCATTAGAAAGTTAGAGACAGATATTGACAAGCTCTTCAAAGAGTACGCCGCTAAACTTGCCGACTCATTCAAATCTTCTGAAAAGACTTTGAAGTGAAGTGATACATAATAATGTGATATTTTGTAAATAAATCTCAAGTATAACACTGCCGATATTCAATTTGCATTCTTCGCCAATGTAGTGAGAGCTTTTAATCTCTCCCAAAGGCTATAATCGTAACCAGCCTTACACATTGATGAGACAAATTTCCAGGCCTTCTTGCCGTTCGAAATAGGATAGTCTATCACTTTAGGGATTGATGTTGCAATGAATCTGCTTTTATCGAAGCACACTGATTTCTCAAGACATAGACCTCTTAATCCTTCCTCACCTCCAAACTTTCCATAACCAGAGTCTCCAACACCACCGAATGGAAGCTGGCAGACATAGAACGTAGCGAAATCGTTGATGGCTACATTTCCCGTGCGCATTCCGGCAGTGATACGTTTTGCCTTAGTGAAATCTGTTGTAAACACTGCACCTCCGAGACCAAAGATAGTACTGTTGGCAAACGTCAAAGCCTCAACATCATCTTTAGCATGAATGACGCATAAAACAGGGCCAAACACCTCATTGGTGGCAAGTGTACAAGTTGGATCGACGTCAACAAGAAGCGTTGGTTCAAAATAATGACCTTGGGGATAGTTAGGATGTATGTAACGCTTACCACCGTGAAGTAAGCGAGCGCCATGCTCAACAGCATCAGCAACCCAAGATTCAAGCTCATCAAATTTGGCACCTCCCATGATCATGGCACCCATATCGATTTCTTCGTTCTGATCAATGTCTGAGCCGACTCTCAGCTTAGACACCTTCTTCGACAAAGTTTGGACAAACTTTTCATAAACGGAATCGTCACCTGAAACTATAACACGCTCAATACCAATGCAATTTTGTCCAGCACTCTGGAAAGTACCCCGCATAACAACTGAGGCAATACCATCAACACCTTTCTTTTTCAAATAGTCTTCACAAATCAAAACGGCATCTTTACCGCCCAATTCGACGACGACTGGAGTAACTACCTCACTAGCCGCACGAAGAACCCTCTTGGCAACAGGAATAGAACCGATGAAAGTGAGGTGATCGAAACCAGGATTTCCAGAGACGAGATCACCGTCCTTACCCCAACAACAGATCAATTGAACAAGATCCGGATCAATATCGCAAACTCTTAGGGCGGTTTTGACGAGATTAACAAAATACTCAGAAGACCATCTGACCCGCTCGCTGCATTTGACCACGATACCGTTTCCAGTGAAGATAGCAGCAACAACAGGATTCAACATATTATGGAAGGGATAATTCCAAGACACCAAGGCACCAACGACTCCACGTGGCTCATACCAAACCTCAGCCTTTTTATATTTCATCAACATACTGGAAGGACCAGGTCTTCTTGAAGGTTTAAGTGCAGCCTCTCCGTTGTTGAGAATCCAATTGATTTTCTCCAATGTCACCATGATTTCACCCATCGATGCATCGACCATCGTTTTGCCAGAATCACGACAAGCAACCCGGGCAATGGAGGCTTGATTACGAATTATGAACTCGTTCAATGTCCTGAGAACTTTCCGCCTTTTAAGAGTGAAATCGGGATCATGATAGAAAGAATCATGTGCTTTCCGAGCACGCCCAATGGCAGAATCAATCTCCTCCTTTGTGTTCGATTTGAATTTACCTAAAAACTGGGCCGTTGCAGGACAGTAGCAATAGATATGATCAGGATCATCCTCCTGAGAGATATCGGCCGGGATTAAACGGCGTCCTTTCCAATTCGGTTTCGCCTCTTCTGGTGCTGGGAACTCAAACTTGGTAGGCTTTTCAACATGTTTTCTTGATCTTCGAAGAAGATAAATAATCACCGGAATAAGGCCCAAGATGACCGAAAGGGATATTTGAACGGGGAATATAGAATCCTTACCAACAAGTTGCGTAGAGGTCAAATTGGTACTAAGTAAAGCCCTCACCAATTCGCTCACATTCACTGAGTGGATCGATTGATTCACCTGTGAAACGAAGTCTGTAAAATTCGACATGGTACAGTTCGCACTTCAGGCTCCGATCCAAAAGATCTCCCAATTCTTGTTAGAGAGGTGTTAAAACCAAGGCTGGCGGATTGAAGTCGCTTCTAGCTAGTGGTCTCAGAAACCGGTGGTAGACGCGGTATTTACCCTCACCCGAGGAACTTAGCGCTAATTTAGCCAGTCTTTTTTCCTCCCTCCCCTAAAATTCCATACATTTTGCTCGTTCCGCATAGATACTGTACTCTGTGGCTGACGCACGGATCAAGATGCCTATTATCTATATGCTATTAGAAAAAAAAATGATAATTAGGGACTTGCCTATTCTGCCTCACTGACCTCATCGTCAAGATCATCTAGGGCACGATCTAGCTCCTCTTCATCAAATTCAATATCATCATCTGGTGTATCATCTTCTACTTCTTCTGCCCTTGCAGATTCTTTCGAAGGTGGGGAACTGGAGGGAGAAGATGCACCACTTTCCAACATTGGCGTATCAATGCTAATTCTAGGGGATGATACCCCCAATGGAGTACTTCCTCTTGACATCAAGTTTCCAGAAACTGCCAATTTTCTCATACTAATCGGCCTTTTGGGTAGCGGAGATAGAGGAAAAGAGGTGTCGGAGAGTGATGATATTCGAGATTCACTGACTCTTCTCTGGGATTTCATAAGCCTTGGATTGTCCTCAACGACAACTTGAAATCCCTTCCCGTCACCATCCTCATCGACAGAATCATCAGGTGATTCTTCAACAGCATTTTCGAGGTCAGAAAAGTCAAGGCGTAAATCGTCACCTTGAGTGCTTCCTCCACCGGTAGATTTCTCCATAACATCGTCAATGTTCCTAGATACAGGGAGTTGTTCATCAGTTTTATTGTCTTCGTCTAATTCTTCTTCCAAATCGTCAGCGAAATCCGCAAGATCCTGGTCACTCATAACATGCTCTGTAGACTGACTAGATGTACTTTCCTCCTCCTCGTCGTCAGATAGTTCTCCGGGAGATTCCTTAGGAACAATTTTTGGGGACTTCGAAATGGGCACTGAAATCCCTCCTTTCACTGGCTTTGCATTAATGTTTTCCACGGGAATCAGCCTTGCCATTTTAACCTTTGGAGATTTCGAAAGCGCCCTCTTGGCGGCTCTCAAAAGCTTCGATTTCTTTGGCCTCTGCTTCTGTTTACGAATGCGGGTAGCTGTAGAGGTTCCAGAATCAGATAGGGAACAGGTCTGTGTTGATGTTCTGGATGGTGTCCTTGAGATCACTGGCTTCTGTGTAGTCTGTGAAGAACACGATCTTATGTGAACAGAGTCGTCTGCCTGAGAAGGAACGCGTGAATGGCTGTGGGTTCTTTTCGGAAATGAGATCTGATTGATACTCTGGGTGTATGAGATGGTAGGAGCATCATCCGGTTTTGATGACTGTAGGAGGGAATCAACTAAACTTGGGATGAAGCCATTCTTCTTATCCAGCGGCTTTGTTCTATGCCTCTTCTTGATGTCGACTAACCGGTTCTCTAAAACATCCGGTTCTCTGGACTTGTTCATTTTAATGACTCCGCTAAATCTCTCCATGCGAAACTTGTTAGCAACATCGTCATACATGAGAATGAAATCCGACAAGCTCGACATTGCCAACGGCGTACTGTATGGATTTGTAATGCCCAACCCCTTCGCAAGATTTGCGGGGTTAGAAGTAGTCCCTCCCTTTGAAGGAGATGACAGTGATTTAGATCTGGATTTGGTCTTGATTGTCGTCGATTGAGGCAATTTGCCATCAAAGAGAATGTGCTCCTGCTTCGGAATGCCGATGTGGGCATTCGAAGTTATTGCTTTCGCGTTCTCCTTAGCTTCCGTCCTGAGGATATACAGATCGTCAGCAGAATCTTTGACTAACAAAGAGCTGTATGAATCATCGATTGTCTCAGGTCTAAATCCATCTGCAAAGGTCGTTAGCAAGGCAAGAATTTAGGCAAACTTTCGATACTGCTATACTTACACCTTATACCGAAGACGTCCGCGACCGGGTTGGAGCAGAAGAGTCCAGACAGATCAACCTCGTACTCTCCATCTGGCACTATCACAGTATCCAAAGCCATGTGTATGTTTGAAGAAGGATGAAATATTCAACAGGAGAAAATGGAGTTTCGATGGCAGGTTGAATCTCTGCCGCCCCATCATACCATTCAACCACAATTTCAACTCCTTTGGGAGAGGTCTTTTCGGATCTCTGAGCGGCTGTGAGGCTTCAGGGAGGGGACAAATATTAAATATGAAATACACGATTTATATTCTGGCAGAGTAATTACCATCCACATGTTACTTTCGCCGGCTCTAGCTAGTACAAACAAAGAAAGGAACAAGGGGAAACCAATAGCTTCAGGGTAATCAATTACGCAACGCTCTTAATCGTTCGCTCAATTTATCCTCAGTTTCTTCACCGGCAGCCTCTTTCTGCTCCGGAACGTTCAAGTTCTCGACTTTAGCATCACCAATCTTATGCTTCAGCTCTAAACCAGCCTCATCGGCAACCTGTTGCATTAATAGCTCAACCTGATCCTCTGGTTGCTGTGTAGCGTTCATTTCTCTTGAAACGTTCTCATAATAGTTGGTAGAACTCTCCATATCCTCAAACTGTTCTTCAAACTTGTCCATTACCATAGTAATTCTTTCCAAATTCATAGTCTCCATAGCCTTATCCATTCCTTTCACAACCCGGCTCATATTTCCTGTCACTTGACGCATCGTTACAGCGGTCTGGATCCTAGATGCCACCGCATCTATTCTAGACGACAATCGAAGAAGGTTAAGTCGTTCTTGACTTTTCCTGATAGCATTCTGTGCGTATATCTGTGCAATATCATTATTCCCTTCGATTAAGGCCTTCTTTACTTTATTCTTCTCTCTCTGCTCCTCCTTGCTCGCCTTAGCTGCCTGTCTATTGAGTTGTTTGGCAGTAAACTTGAGCTGGAATAGTGATTCTAAGTATGGTTAGCACATCGATCAGTCGAATACATTCTTCATTTACTTACTCTCTAGTCCTGACATCCCGGTTAATGTAATGAAAGCACCAGTGCAAGACTTTCAGCACTCAGTTGATAACGAGTTAAACGCATTTCTGAGATCTGCCGCCCCTTAATTATTTTTATCTCCCGCAGCGATCTTATGGCTACCACCAATTCTGAATTTTTGCTCTATCTGTCTATCTATCTATCTATCTATTTGCTACCAAGTTTCTCTATCCGACTCACTTCATCGCTGAAATCCTCCGTATTTCTATGTGTCACAGTTCCATCGCTTTTGATCGTAACAATGGATAAATTATCTCCATTGCTTGTCTCCGGCCTCGTCAAATCTCTCTCTTTCTTTACGAACCTCTCAGTATCTTCTATGCTACTACCAAATTTCTTCGACCTCCTGGTAATACTGTTATAAATAAATTGATCTTCGCCTGAGCCAGTTTGTATCAACAACATTCTTGGTCCCTTGACTTTAATGTACGAGCCGTTACCAGCAATATTTCTCGCAACTCTGCCGCTGCTCTTGGATATCGATGTGGTCAATTTCATAATCCACGATTCCAATTTATCGAGGAAATTTGGAGTGTAATCTTCTGTATGTTCGGTCAACAAGTTGATTTCACTCTGTCTATTCTCCAACTTCTCTTCTTCGCTCTTTCTCTGTTCAAAAGTCTTGTTGTTTAGTTGTTCAGCGATGAAATATCCCGATGAAAATTCCGCAGAGTCTCTAATTGTAGATGCCAAAACATTGCCCTTCTTGATGTAAACTTCCTCATTCTCCGCCAATCCTAACTTGAAGATCGAACCCGATCCGACCAATGATATGTATCCCCTTCCAGTAATTCGTGAGTATCCTGGCTGGAAGAAACTGGACAAGCCAGTGTCCACTTTCTTCTTCTTGGGTGCCAATACGGTAGTCTTTTTAGGGAATTTCTGACTCGTAATTAAAAGAGTGTTGCCAGTATAAACGTGCAATGAGTTTGGTTGAAACAATGCCCAGTCCATTGTACCATCCATTGCTATGTTACAGAATGTTTTCGTAGACTCTATCTTGGTTGAATTTCCAGTTACGGTAGACAGTATTCCACCTTTTGGGTAGGCAGACACTAGTAAATTCAATGGAACAGTGGATAGTAGACGCTGGTATGTGGAAGTGATTCCACCATTGAAGAATCTACGTAATGGATGCAATATCTTGAGGTTACTGGTAACTGTGGAGTCAATCTTGGCACCTGAACTGGCAGCAAAGAGGGACATCAATGAACCTCTTTTCACATAGATAGGAATAGATGGAGGAACTGTAAGTGATAGTGTGGATTGAGGATTGCCCAATGCTGTGAAAACGGGTTCATCCTTGGTGAATTCAATGGCAGACTTCTCCTCTTTGGCAACCTCCAATGATGTGACGTTATCAGAAACCTCACCACCATCTGAAGAGCCGACCTTAATAAAGGGAGACACCGATGGTTGCTGAATAGATATACATCTTGAGAATGCAAGGAATGCTGTGCATTTGATAGAGCTGGTTGTGTGACGGAGCATTGGGGAAGGCAGGAAGGAGCTCCGACATGACATCACCAACCAATCATGCTTTTGGGAGATTTTCTCTTCGACTTTGTCCTCAGGGTAAAAGATTATTCGCGACCCTCACCTGCCCAATGAGGTTCCAGGATTAGGGATTGGATACATAAGCTGAAGACGCTACATAAAAAACTAATACTATCATTAAAATACCTATTAGCTGTGACCAGACCCAGGAATTACCACCCTAAATTCCGATGGATCAACCAAGGAACCCTCGGAAATACATGAACCTATATACTTATACGTAACCACCCTTGGCATTCTTTTAGATCGCAAACTAGCTCTCTCTTCCATGATTTTCTTAGTCTCATCCATTACACCGTAATATGAATCTCTTCCATGCCTCAAATCCTCCTCGAAGGATATAACGAGAACCATCGATGCGTCCTCCAAAGCGTCTATAACCTCACCTCCGTTAATTTCAATCTCCTCCTGAAGCATGGAGGCAATCACCGAATTCTGCCGTGAATAGATCACCTTGAATTTCATCTTATAGAAAAGTAGGAAACTGTGAAATTCATCTTTTTCCAACTGCGATGTCGATTGTTTATAGTCGGCGGGTACATTACGAATTCCCTTTTCCGCCATCTGCCAAAACGTTAGCTTATCTAGAGGGATAATGGCGTTTCCCCCGAACCTGTTGGAGTTCGCCTTTGCTTTAGCCTCCAAAATGGGATCAGCAAATAGTAAATGAGATGTAACTGGGGCCAACAATTCACCAGCTGCAATACAATCCTCACACCACTTAAACTTGAACACATTATATCTGTCTCTAAAATTTCTTACCTCATTAGTCATTATCTCAGCAACTATCATTAACTTCTCTCCCTTGTCGGAGTCAAGTACAACGGATTCCGGATTTCTAGCCAAAACGCCCCCAAATTTGACAACAACATGATTGAGCTTACCAATTATGCTCAATTTTCCCTTGTACATACAGTCAGTCTTAATGCTGAACACATAGTTCTTGAATAAATCACCTCCCTTATCAGCTTCCGGCTCATCATTATATCCCTCATTCAACATGCCTAGCATAGTCATCTTTTTGCTTGGGTATTTAAACCTCTTTATCTTCCCTTTCTGAAAAACGCTCTGTGATGACTGAAGCTTAGCTTGATTGGAAGACCTTTCATATTGACTTAAAGTGCTTGCAGTTCTCCAGTCCTTATCCGTTCGAATTCTTACACAATACGCATTGTATAACGTTGTATCAGTAGCGTAGCTGGCCTGAGACGGCTGTCTAGTTATTGATCTTGCCCTAGCCTCTATGACAATCGAAATTCTGGGATCAATCCAAAGAACAGGAATTGTCTTACCAAATTTGATCAATTCTGAGTTAGGAGGAAGCAAATTGATATCCTCCCATTTACCTTCGGTACTTCGATCAATATACCGATAATCTTCCATCGATAAACCGTTGGAGATCTTACATAACGTCACAAACTTGCAATCACTATCAGTAAGAGCATCGACGTTCAATTTATCGTTCGATTCCTCAGAATCATCTCTCAAGGCACATAAAAAGCTGGTCTTTGTAGCCGGGATCTTGCCAACAAGAACAAGATCTAGATTTTCACCAAACTCTTCTAGGTATTCAGGTTTCACTTTGATCCATTGCTTAGACGTAGATCCAACGACATATTTAGATTTCATGTCTTTCAAAACGATACCTTCAGAGTCTGTACCTATCGCTTTTGACATTGCCTTCTCAATTTCTTCTCCACTTCTTGCAACGCTATAGTGTGAGACTGTAAATAAGTGCGGAATATCTTGACTAACAACATACTTCAAAGCAGCCTTACGTTGGTCAAGAGGATAGCTTTCGAGGGAAACATCGTTCAAATAAACACAATCAAAGGCCACAAACATTGGATGAGGATTTCTCCCCTTATCGTCGCTCTCCCCACCGACCTCTCGATTTGCAGCAAAAGTTTGCAAAGCAGAAGTCTTCACAACCGAGTAAGGAAGTGGAATCTTCAATACTGGATCAAAGCAGATCATCTCGCCATCTAGTATACAATTCCTCATATTTGGATGGAAGTTAGAAGGTCCTAGCCACGGAGATATACAACCCGTTGAATCCGTATCCTTTCCAGAGAATTCACCGTATATTGAAGTGTAATCCATGGCATTCCTGGTAAAATACCTGAATTTAAACCTTCCAAGATCCTTCTCTCTTTGAATATGAACTTGCATCCTCTCCCCGTCAAACTTCTCTTCGACAAGGAAAGGCATATCATGAAACTTTCCACTGGCGATCTTGGCATATTCATTTCCAACTCTCTCACATCTCTGAGGTGTAAATGGCAGCATTAAACGGATCTGTCTATCTTTATCGGAAAGCCTTACAGTCGGATCCGAAAGACCCCAAAATACAACCTTCAAATCATGAGTTAAATCATACAGCCTCCTTGCATCGGGATGCCAACACCTGAGGAAAACATTCTCTGAGTTAACCGGATTACTCTTGAGAACGATACGGAAGAAGAATCGAATTTCGTTGTCACTCATCTTATCGATGACCCCTTTAATAAGATTCAGTTGCTCACCTCTGGAATCTTCGGCATATCCATGAAGTTTATCAAGGATCGAATTCACATCATCCACTCCCAATGCATCCTCTTCACGTACTACCGTCCTAATCCGTCTTCTAGAAATGATATCGGCTAGTAAATCAGAGAACTTGACTTTGGACTGAAATCGATTATATGACAATCTCTTCCAGCCTTTGACTCGTTTGTAATCTTCGGTGTCTTTGCTAAGATTTAAGTAATCACACACTAGTTTACCTAACTTGTACTCTTTCATCATGTAAATCCTCTCTCTATCCCATTTAGGGAAGAATAATCTAGCAACAGGTAAAATATCATCTCCGACAGATTGCCGATAGTCTCTAATGAACCTTTCGATCACGTTTGACTTGGTATTCAATTTGAATTCTTTATTTCGAGTGATACTCTCCACCCGTACAAAGAGTTCTTCCACAAGCTTCCTAAACTTCGGCAACGATCCATGATTCTTCGGTTGAACAACAGACCGAAAATTGAGTTGGCTTACAATCGAGTCATCTTTTATATCTGTCATTAGATAGGAGATTCATAGAGTTAGGAGAGAATGACAAGATAAGATTGCGGGGAAAAATATTAGCGAGAAATTAGCTATATAAGTAGCCAGCCGGTCCGCAATTCCAGGTCCACTCCCTCAACTTTGACGTGTCCCTGAATTCCTTATGCGATTCAATTTCACTTGCCCTACTATTTCATTACCGTCCGCATCACCATCTCACAATGATTGAATAAGGACGGACACTTCTGCTTTATTCCAGAGAAATCCTCAACGACCTCTTCCAAATCACATATACAGTAAACCATCGCTGCAAGCTTATAGTCAAAGATGCAAGGTTGGGTGTTACTAGAAAGGAAGCTATTGCCGGATTGTGCATACAGCCTCTCAAACTGTAAGAGTGTCTCAATTCCCTCGTTTTGGCATCTCTCAAATTCCTCTGCAAGGGCCTGTGTATAGTATTTGGGCCTTATCCACGAAATTAGTGTGTTCCCATTATATTCCAAGGCAATCGTGGGATTTCTCACGTCGAATTGAAACCTCTTGACTAAGTGAGCCATCACTGCCGGATACATTAATTTATCAAATATGCCCCTTTCCTTCTCCTCAATTCCCGCCAGGGAATAAAGCCTCATGATGAGCTTCTGATCATGCGATGCCGCTAGAGCAGCAATAAAGAAGTCAAAAAGAATCGTATCGACCAATTTGATATACATCAATTCTTTAGGATCCTTAACATTTCCCAATTCAAAGTTGTTAATCACCGAGGTTGACCTCGTCTTCCTCTTAACCTTTCTAGTAGTTCGATTCACTTCGTCCTCTATTAAAATGGGCAATTCTCCATCGGGAGATGCACTGTACGACAAAACTAGGACCACTCCTGATGACGTTGAAGCGTCAGTTCGTGAGGATCTCAAGTGATGTAAGCTATGGTGGGTCTTCGATGCCAATATGAGCATGGTAGAAAGACATAAGGGATCAAGTGTTACCAAAATATTCTCATCAAAACTGAACGGAGTCACGTTGTATATGCCCAACTTAAACTTTGAAATTTTGTTCTTCTCATCGTCCTCCGATGACTGTCTAAGATCGAATTGACGTTTGGTGATTAGTTGATTGAAGGAGTCCGATTCGCTCGAGATTGACTGGTATTTAACCAACGGAAATCGACTGTTGAATTCATTAATCGCTGATATGATCTGACTCATGATATTATACTTGATAGGGTGCTGATATGGCGTCTAACGTATTGATCTCAACTCTTTTATCATCTGTAGTAACAGCCGCTGACCCATCTTTTTCCACCTTTTCTTCCTTCCCTCCGCATCCGTACACCATGAATTTCAATCCGTGAAACTACCCTATTCGCATATCCTTTGCTGGACTTGAGACATTATACGTGCAGTCAACGTATACTACAAGTATGAGGTTTCCATGGTTCCATGCTAGTTAAGTACCATGAACAATATATTCTTTCAAGACCCCACACAATACTTAACCTTCCAGATATTAATCACATGAAAGTTCATTAAATTCTAGAAGTACATAATAATTATACAGGAATCAATCGAAGTAGAATCCTCCGGCAATAAAACGGATCATATACTCGTCAATATGTCCAACATCATCTTCCTCTTCTTCATCATACTCCTCAACTCCATCCTCCTCAACTTTATCACGCTTGATAGCTTTGTCACTATTAATCCTCTTAACCATTTCCTCGGACTCAGCCACCTCCGTTCCAGTATTCGTCGCAACACTCGAACTTCTACGACTGTCCCTGTCATCTTCAAAGTCTTCAACGTCCAGATTGGCCTCTTTCATTGCAGCCTCTGCAGCAGCAGCATCCTCAGCGTCCTCCGCCTGCTCGAGGACCTTTGCAAGATCTCCTTTGTTCGAATCTAGAAGAACCCGGTTGGCTCCACCGTTGCCATTGGTCTTACCGTCAACTTCATTATCTTCCCCACCTAGTAAATCCTTGACCGTGATCTTACTGAAATAATCTGTAGTGAAGTCTCCTTCCTGAATGATGACATTGTCCAACTGCCGCTTCTGGTTAGCTTTCTTAAGTATGTTGGATTCAATAGTATACTCCGACACAAATCGGTAGATGTGGACGTCTCTTGTTTGTCCAATTCTGTGACATCTATCCTGGCACTGCTTATCCATTGCTGGATTCCAATCTGAGTCATAGAACACAACTGTATCGGCACCAGTCAAGTTTATACCCAAACCTCCAGAACGGGTGCTCAAAATGAAGCAGTTAACACGACTGTCTCTATTAAACCTTTCTGTCATTAACTGTCTGTCTTCAATCTTTGTTGCTCCATCCAATCTCATGTATGTGTACCCGTTGTTATTCAAGAATTTCTCTAATATGTCCAACACTTTCGCCATCTGAGTGAAGATGAGCACCCTATGGCCCTTGGGTATCAACTCCTGCAACAAAACGGCAAGCTTCTGCAACTTACCACAATCATACTGAAGTAGGGACTTATCTGGAAATGCAATCGATGACTTAATTTGAACATCATGAAATGGATTGCTGATTAGGTCGTTCTGTGCACTGTACTCAACAGCATCTCTGAGCTCTGAGGGAATCGACAGATTTACCAGATCTTCTGCAGTGGCCCTAGGAGTGACGAAGGCATAATTCTGAATCGTTGGAGACATAAGCTTGGCCCGCAAGTCTATGGTTTTGATTGCCCTAAGCTCGTGCAGCTCCTCAATGTCCTGTTCGGAGAAGCGATTAACTGTAAGCAATCGAATCAAATTGGACGAGAACATCTGGCTCTTATCGCAGTTTCTGTCATTGACATACTTAGCGTGTTCTGCACGCTCAACAAGTTCATTCTCCTGTTTGTAGATTACCCACTTGTAGTATTCTTCCAAGCTATCAAAGTTCGGACTTGCTTCTTTCTCCTTCAACTTCGCAGTCATGTCTTTAATTCCTTGAGCAAATAACTTAGATGCAGAAAGCTCTCTAGCGCTGTCAACTTCGTATGAAGACAGTTGATAATTATTCGCAGGAATCAGATTTAAAAAGTTGAGGTCAACATTCTGCGACATATCTGACCTCATGTTCCTCCTAACAACGAGTTCCTTCAATAGGAAATTGGATGGAACAGACTTAGGCAAGGAGAAACTAGTGTTAATAGGTCTCACTTCAAACAAATCCGGATGGTTGCAAACCTTCCTCAACTGCATCAAGCAATTGATAATACTTAGGAAGTTACCACTTGCAAGAGTTTCTTTCGTTTGCGCCCTACTCATAAAGTCGTCATAGAGAAGCCTCTGCCTTTTTGACAATCGACAGTAGACGATGTGCTCATATTTGGCAGGCAGCTGCTTCTCCACATCCCTCTTCAACCGTCTGAGGAGATATGGCCTCAAAACCTGATGTAGCTTATCCACCGTCTGTCGTGTCTCTTTGTCATCACCTAGACCTCCGCCCTGAATGATCTTATCCACAGGTCTGCCAAACCATTGCTGAAAGTTCATCAAGTCCGCAAAGCCTTCGGGCATCACTTGATTAGATTTTGACGAAGGCATCAAAAAGTATAGTAAAGACCACAATTCTATGATATTGTTCTGGAGAGGAGTACCAGTAAGCAACAATCTATGCTCGGTATTGAAGTTTAGCAAAGATCTCCAACGTTGCGACCTGAAGTTCTTAATGTTGTGAGCCTCATCGAGTATCAAATACTGCCACTTCTTCCTCCGAAAGATGGCGTGATCCTGGACAACCAACTGATAGGAAGTGATACAGACATGGAAAGAGTCCGGAGTGTTCCAACCTCTTCTCTTCTCTTTACGTTGCTGCGGTGAGCCATAGTATGTCATAACCTTGAAGCCAGGAGCAAATCTTTTGAATTCGATTTCCCAATTTAGCATCACCGAAGTAGGAACCACAATCAAATGGGGACCCCACTCGTTCTTCTCGCACGCAAGACAAGCAAGTAACGATATAGTCTGAATTGTCTTTCCCAAACCCATCTCATCAGCAAGAATACCGTTGGTACCGTTATTATATAAAGAGACCAGCCAGTTGAGTCCCTGCTTTTGGTATGGCCTTAACGTTCCACGTAATAGACTAGGCACAGGCACATCAGGGATTGAAGAGAACTCATCCTTACCAGACTCATCCTTTGGTGAAGATGTCGGGGTTTCATCGTTATTGTCGCTGTAGACAGAATCATCATCGGAATCGCCAATATTCTTACCAAATAATGATTCCAAACCTGGATACTCACCATTCTTAGACCCGAGGTCGGAGCTAGGCTGCTCTAGGGAGTCTTCATCGCTCTCTTTTCCAAGTTCCGGAGTTGAGCTATCTTCTTCTTCTTCCTCACTTTCCTCCTCGCTGTCACCTAACGAACCGCTGTCATCCTCATCAGACGAACTTTCTTCCAATAGTGGGTCTGGGGACTCACTTTTCAAAAGCTGCATCTCCTCCTCTGTAATCTTGGTGGACGGTGACTCACTCTTCACTATCACAGATTTGTTTCCGTACAAGGCAGACAAATCAGTCCCCTGTATATCTTCGTCTTCAGAGCTAGTAGACTGCGTGAGCGAAACATCGATGTCGTCTAGATTCTCATACTTCTGACGAAGCTGTTCAGCCGTCAACATATTATCATCGTCCTCTTCTTTAGCGACGGCATCAGTTTGCGATCCGACAGTCAGGTCACCTTCATCAGTTTCCTCCTCCTTAGTAGACGAACTCGAGCTGAAATAGTCGTCATCATTTACGGAGGACGTTGAATCAGAGTCATCAGAGGTTTGGAATTGAGGACTAGCACTCCTACCAGCAGCTAACTGAGCACCAAGAACTTTTGTACTTTGATCAAGTATCTTAGAAAGCTGCTCTTTTGACTGAGCGGCTCTCTCCTTCTCCTTTTCTCTCTCTTCCAGAATTTTGAACGCCTTAACTGCTACAAGCCACTTCTTTTTAACCTCCCTCGCAGTATCCTTTGCCAACTTAAGTCTCCTTTTCTCGAATTCTCTCTTCTTCCTCTCATCTTCTTGCGACAACCTTCGGAAGTGATTCTCGATCATCTGCGCAATTTTTCTTCCCCTCTGTAATTTTGTAGTCCTCGTATCACGTATAAGCTTGGAAGACCTGATTCCTTGAGCAAGTAAGTGGTCATAATGAGTCAACTCATTCTTCATACGAAAAGGAGACGGATGTGGTCTATAATGGCCCAGATTGTGCTGAAAGTTTCTCTTAATTATCGTCGGCTCACGACTACCACTTGGCACATTTCTAAAAACATTCTCGTTTAAATCTAGCTTTAGCAGCTTCCTATCCAACCCGTCCTTGATTTGATCAATAAGATCCTCCTGCGATTTGAAATACTCTGTGTATTCTGGAATAGAAAGGTCCCTAGGTGGATCTTCAATAGTGGATCTGTATGAGTTGAAAAATTGGTCTAGATCATCAAATTTTGGTTTCGTTATATGCATTGGGTGGGTAATTAGTTGGTGTTTCACATCAAACGATAGTCTGACGTGCTTTGGTAGATGATAATCCTCAGGCAAGGGTGAAATTGAGATTGTGGAGGGATCGGACTCTTCCAACTGTTCTAGGTCCTCGGGCTCCTGCTCTTCTTCTTCTTCTTCTTCTTCCTCCTCTTTGACCTTTGCAGGAGGCCGTGAGTTTGCCTTCTTCATCTTGGAATGCACCTTTTCCACTGGGATCTGCCGAGATCGTCTAACGACCTTTTGCGGCGAAGTTTTGGGCTTGGTTTGATTCGCTAGCCGTATGGTTTTTGCACTCTCCTTGGCACCTTCCTCTAACATTCGGTCAATCTCCATACGAAGAGGATCAGAATGCTCCTGAACTCTCGAACTAACACGCCTCCCCGATCTCTTTTCTTCAATATCGGGCCATAGTTGATATTTTTGTGCAAACTGTTGAAAGCTTTCAAACTCTCTGATGTTGGAAACATTATTAGGATCAAAGTATACCAACGATGTATAATTTCGAAGATGGAATAACTCGTCAATAAGCTTTTCATTTGATACGAGTAGATCACACATCTTTTGTTTGCCCGATTCATGATCCACAACTTCTCTCTCGTGGGTAAGTACCGTGGACCGAGAGTAGTATGCAGGGAGTTTCAAAGGGTCATCAGCTGTAAATTTTCTGGAATCTTTGTTGTCTGAAGATCCAGTTGACGACTCTGGGGCAGATCTCAGATTGTAAGAATGATTCCTGGGTCTAAGTCTTCTGGCAATTTTGGCATTCCCATTTTCCTTCTCCACTTGATCTAACCCACGTTTGTTCTGCCGATGCTCATCAATCGGCTCATGCTTGACACCAGAGGCAGTCATTGTACTAAGCTAATGATCGTAAGACGCTCCCTTCTAGCTTCCTGTGCTTGTTCTCGAAATAGGAGCAAAAAATTCCAGCTAAAACGGTCTCCTAGTTACCAAAATGGTTTTCGAAGTAACACCAAGAGTATGATAATGGTGATATAACGATTCAAGTTGGAAATATCTGTAGGGGAAGTCGATCTATGCAGGCAGAAAGAAGAAGAAGGCTTGAAGGCCGGGAAGGAAGGGAAAAGTTTCGGAGTGAGTACAGAATGAGAAACCTAAGGCGCGAAGAGAGAGAAAAAAATACTAAGAAAAAGTTGAGCTTGAGGTGGGCCCAAGCTAAGTAAGGGACGTACTTACGCCTCCAGTGGGGTATGAAGATAGGGAGCCGGGATTGAAGAAGGGACACAAACCATAAATAATTCAGAATGCAGATGCTGAGCAGTAGTCACAACGATGAACAGGATTGTGATTGTAGTGGTTTTTTGAGAGCATCAATGTCAGACAGTAAGAATGATATTATGGGGATCCCCTAGATCTAGTAAAATGGCAAAACGGTGGAAGCTGGGGGGCAGGCAGGGAGGGTGATTATTATATTGTTTGACTTGGATTTCTATACCATTGCGATAACGCAAAGATGGTCGCAGTCATCTCTTATCCGGACAGACTGTTAATGAAACCAGTAAGGCGATTCCCCGCTGTTGGCAGCCGTCAGCTAACACAGTCTTTAGGTAGGTGGTCTGAACGACCGATTAGCCACCAGCAGATCGCCCACGGTTACCAGCCACTAGAAGAAGCCAAAGCAACGTGGCTGAGGAGTTACCTAAAATTTTGCTCTCATTTTTTTTCCGAAGGATGTGTATGGTGGAGCGCGAGCCATGAAGAGGAGGAAGAAGAAGAAGAATAAAAGGAAACAGAGCAAGCGGTAGAAGGGAATATAAGATTCAACACTCAACAGCAGTTTGTATTGAGAGTTAAGATAGTTTCGGTTACTACTAAGCTTGTGTTTTAGATTTACAGGGATGTTCACACCAATTGTGAGGAGCTCTCGTAATGTGGGCAAGAGGGCAGTTATGGTGAATGCCAGACGATTCATAGGAAGTCAAGAGAAATATGAACTTCCAAAATTCCTTCCGGATGCACATAAAGAATTTGGTGTTGATGTGCCTAAGAACTATGTTCCACCTCAATACAGAGATCCTTACAAGAAGTACGATGATCAACAAAATCGAGTCAACTTTGGGGAAGAAATTCACCCATTCCATGATTACATGGATATGTGGTCCCCTGATCATTATCATACAGTTACGGATAGATCAGCAGTGAAACAGTTATCAGTTTTCTTTGGTCTATTAGGAGCATTTGCTGGTGTTCTTTACTTTGGAGATATATGGCCTGACAGACCAAGTATGCCTAGAGATTATCCATATGATGGCTTATACAAGGATCTAGGTGGAAGGGAAGGAGAGGAGGAGTTGTATCAGGCAAGACCTGACAAGGGGTTTAAATGAAGTTGACTGAAGCGTGAGCATGCCGGCTGGGTGCATTTCAGCGAAGTTGGCGATTTGGGTTGTCACGGCAGAGTCAGAGGAATGGAATGGTGACCAGCGCCGAATTTTCACCGAATATCTGAAAAGATAGTGGAATCTCACCTACTTGTTTGTGTATGAACTCAGCATGGCCTCTATATTCTGGCAACTATGCTCTCTTATTTATTATTATTTATTCATTTATTTATTTGCAAGGATGGTTCGTAGATCTAAAAACAGCCCGCAAGTATCCAAAATTTAATGGCTGGAAGACGTTCCTTTAGGTTAACATCGAAACTGGCAGCTGAACGCATCCATTTTCTGATTTTCTCCAGCCAGAGAGACAGAAACATTTCTGCACCATGTGGACAAGTTCGGCATCGCTCATCGACCCTACCACCTCAAACGCTACGCTGCATAGCTTCAGCAATTTTTATATTAGGTAAAACCTCGATTAACATACATAAAATTTAGATCATGTCTAGCGCTCAACACCAGAATCTGTAAGCACGGTAGTAAAATGGTTTGGAGGCAATGTAAGCCTTCTCTTCAGCAACTTCCTGCTTAACGAGTTCCAAATCCAATTCTCTTCTACCAGTGTCAATATCGATATCATCGGTCTTAATGAACCAGGTGAAGTCTCTCTTCCAAGCAAGGTAGAAAACATAGAAAGCGATTAAGACCGGAACAGTCAAATAAGCCTCAAAGAAGGCCTCAGCATTTGGAGAAGCTCCAAGTGGGAACAAGGCAACCCAGAACTGGGCAATCAAAATCAAGACATTCATAATAACACCCCAGTAAGAGCCGAACTTTCCAGATTGGGAAACGAATGCCAATTCTCCAATGTTTCTACCTCTGTGTTCCAAAACGTATCTAAATCTTAGATGGCAGGCACATATGGAACCCCAAGTGAAGACCGAGGACAAACCAGACAAGGCCAATAGCCAGTTGAAGACTTCACCTTCCTTAGGAGATGCAGCTAAGAAACAAAGCAAACCAAAGGCAAGAGAGACAGCGATACCAACCAAAGGTCTTCCCATTCTGTCGATGTAACCGAAAGACTTTGGAGCCATACCCATTTCAGCTAGAGAAGCCAAAGATCTAGAGCAACCGAAAACTGAAGAGTTACCAACGGATAAGACGGCGATCATAATGACGGCGTTCATAACAGATGGAAGACCCTTGATACCATGGTTCTTAATTGCAATAACGAATGGAGAAGCCTTGGCATCAACGGAAGAAGTACCGTTCAACAAAGCTGGGTCATTGTATGGAACCAACAAACCAATCAAGGTCAAAGAGATGATATAGAATAAGGTGATTCTCCAGAACACTTGCTTTGTTGCAGTTGGTAGAGACTTTCTTGGGTTGGCGGTCTCGGCGGCGGCAAGACCACACAATTCAGTACCTGCAAAAGAGAATGCAGCAGTAACGAACACTGTACAGACACCCTTAAATCCATGAGCGAATGCACCTGGGTTGTGCCAGTATCTACCTCCAATATATCCCTTAACTGGACCACCACCACAGTCCAAGATAACACCCAAAAAGATGAAACCAATAATGGCAATAACTTTGCAAAAAGAGAAGACAAATTCGGCCTCACCGTAACCACGGATTCCGAACATGTTAATGACAGAAATAGCAACGTAGAAGATTGCGACCCAAGCGGCAGAGCTGACAGAAGTATTCCAGAACTTAATAGTCAAGGAACAAGCAACCAACTCCAAGGGTAAGACGACCAACCATTGTAAGGCATAATTCCAAGCCATACAGAAGCCCCAAGCGGGAGAAATGAATCTCGTGTTATATTGAACGAAAGAACCACTGATAGGGAAAGTGACAGCCAACTCACCCAAAGCCTGAACGGTACAGTAGATCATAGTACCGGTAAGTAACCAGGCAATCAACAAGGCAGCTGGACCACCAGAGCTCAAGGCACTACCAGAACCAACGAACAAACCAGTACCGATGGCACCACCAATGGCAATCATCTGTAAATGTCTACTCTTCAAATCTCTATGCAATGGTGCTTTGGCGGAAAGAATATTGGATTTTTCCACATCGTTAAGGTTTGGATCAACATCCTCAACAACCATAGGCTTGAACGAGTTCTTGAAATGTTGCCATTTAGTCTCATTCACAGGGGCTTCAGCAGGTTCTGCTGATGTCTGCGAAGAGGCATACTCTTGTGCGGGAGAAACCACCGCGGTATCGACCTCGTATTTTCCTTCCTTTTCAGATTCGTGGCTCATGGTGTACTGATATTAGAAAAGATTAGTTTATATAAAGGAATCCCCCAAGGCATCGACACTATAAGCAGCGAAGGGAAATGCCCCGCTTAAATATCAAACAGGCCTTTCTCCCTTTTGCACACATTAACGAAAACACACTCAGCAACTATGATATCTACAGACAGATAAGAGATAAAACAGGCTGAAGAGGCATTCCGTTGTAATAGTTGGGGTCGTGCAGCAGCCATACGTCCGTCGTGCCGTACCAGCATTCATTTTTTGCTAATTTTTTGTTGCCCGCCTACGGATCTGTACTTATGAAGTATATTGGCGGATAGCGCCGCTCACTGGAATGCATGCGAGATAGCAGGGCACTGATTGACAAACCAGATGCGCGGATTCGATGTGATCTGTCTATGGCACCATATCTTTTCGTTATCAGTAGGGGAGGAGGAAAAAAGCAACTTTTCTTAGTGGGAAAAGGGCTGCTGTCAGAAAAATACCGGCGATTGTTAAAAAGTTGACAGTGGCTGGACTGTCAGCGACCGCATAATATGCCAATAGATGTAATTAGATCGATTATGTTTTGCTGAGGTTTTCACGGCATCAAGTTGAGGGGTGGATATAAGGGCTGATCAAGCAAGTTCGTTAATCGAATGATCCTCCCCGCCTTCTCGTCTCCTCAGTTTTAGCACCGCGGTGCATGCGTGAATGAATCATCTTCGAGAGGCATTTCACTTGTAAAGCCCTTCGCAGGCATTTTCAGGAAAGCTCTCTCACTGTCTTGACCCTTCTAAGTTTTCCCGGATAGGAATGCCTATGTGGCATTAACGGTTCCCAGACCTATCAAATTAAGTGATCCTACGTTACTTAGGCAGGAAGCCAATGCCGTGTCGTGCAGAGCCCAGAACAGAAATATTTCTTTTTCACAGGTCCTGTTTGGGGATAATTACGTAGTTAGCGGTAAAGACCCTGATTTTTCTCTACCTTCGATCGGCGTGGCATTACTGGCGCGCACCGTTAACGGTCGCGTGGAAATGAATTGGCATTACATATCTCCTTCTCTTGCAGGACCGGTCGATTTAATGCGTCTTAACCGGAAATGGATGCATCAACTCTTATCTCGTAACTCATCGCGGTAACATAATCTATTTAAGAGGATTTGGCACTGTGTGCTGCCGGTGGTTCTAGAACCGCTAGCCGGTGACATAAGACCCGCACCTACGATGACTACATGGAACGCTGATCTTGCGATCTGATCTGGCATCGGCATTACGACCTTCCTAGCTATTGTATCATGCCAGGGAGAAACTGCGGCAGGAACTGCCGTACAGGGGTTGATAAAAAATGGAATGTTTTGTTTCTTTCTCTACACAGGCGTGAGGGGGGGGGGGGGGGTAAGTGATCCGTTCGTTATCATTCCTTTTCCTTCTTGTTGTCCTTCTCCTCCGGACCTCTTAGAAGGCTCTCAATGTCGATCTTGTAATTATCGCCATCCTTCACAATAACTCCCTTTCTTTGTAAGTTCTCGAAGACGTCCTGAGGAACCCATCCATTTGTGGCAGCAAATGGGGTAGAAGAAAGCTCCTTTTGGAAGTCCATGAAATCCTTTTCAAACTTTTCAATATCTTCCTTCGTAAATCCAACTGGGCACTCACCTTCCCCGACAACATGATCCTTAGAGAATGAACTCCATAATTGTTGAATATCTGCTAGTGCACCTTCCACATTAAGGTAATCCTTGTCATTCTTATCTTTCAATGCAGTTGTGAACACTTCCCTGATCTTTTTGACGGCCGGTGCAGCAGCGACAGCTAGATCGTGTACTTTATCAACTAACTCCTTTTCCCAGTAAACTTGATTTCTGGTCTTCTTTTGCATATATTCATACTGTTCCTTTAGTTCATCCTCTAACTTCTCAAAGTCTGGAACTTCACTGATGTTGAACACTTTAGGACCCGTGTATTCCACAAACTTAGGTGCAGGGTTCAAAATGAAAGGTGTCACAGTACTATCTTCAAAGTCGACAAAATATTTGCCGTTACTTGAAATAATAACATTCATTGGATCCAAGTCAGGGATAAACAATCTTGGCTTGATAAGCTCTTTGAAATTAGGAATGCTGGATTTCTCAAAGTTGAACAATTTATCCGAAACGGCAAGCAATCTCTCATACACTCTGATAGAAGCTTGAATACTTCCAACAAGGGATTTATTGTCCTTTGATTGGGCATTGCTTAGCTTCTTCTGTAGAGACTTGATAATAAGCCGGGCATAATCAGAAACGATCCCTAGAGGTTGATCAACAGTCCAAGGACCAACATACTGGTCAACTTCTTTCTCAGTTAAGTCAGACACCTTTTCGTAGTAAGGCTTCAATGTTGTGGGTCCTAAAACGTACCTTTCTTCTCCTTCAAGCGCTGGCTTTCCCTCTGGAAGATCCTCTTTGAAATAGAGAGATCCATACCCGGTGAAAATCGGGGTAGAAACTGCCTTGAAGAAACCAGCAATAGGGTCGATCACTTTATGCAATTCCTCGCTAACCTTCTCATCATCGACTTTACCCTTGACAAGTGGATACCATTCCTTCATTAGCAATTCACCTTCAATGTACTCTGTTAAAATGAACGGATAGTTGAGAGGATTGTCGAACTTGCCTGAATATGCGAGCACCTTTGGCACCTTTAAGCCAAGGTTACTCTGAAGGAAATCTGTAGTGGCTGCTTCACTATTGACCGCCCTTTCGGTGTAATAGTTTGGATATAGGTTATAAGGTAATCTCAAGACCAAATTCTTGCCATTATCTAAGATAATCCGATAAACATGATGAGACAATCCTTCATGGATGGAAATCAACTGCTTGATGTTCTTGAAAGGGGCTCCAGTTAACTCATCTAAGTTCTTCGTGATAGCTTTAACGTTACTTCCAACGTCCAAAACTTCATCCCTTGAACCACTGGTAATCTCAACATCACCAAGGTCCCTGATAAGGATATTCATACCGGAAAGGGAAAATTTAGTCACTCTCTTCTGCTTCTCTGCTTCATCATTTCTCAACCAGGTACCCCAGTTGTATTCAAACATTCTATCCCTAACAGGATCATGTTCGTTCTTCAGGTTCGTGAATACTTCTTCTGCAGTCTTTTCAGCGGCCTTCAAATCATCCTTGGCGTCCTTAGAAGGGGCTTCTTCAGACTCCTTCTTCATCGAAGCTGACGTCTGGAAGCCTCTGGTAAGCGTCCTCATTGGAACACTGGCCGTTCTTCCAGGTCTTCCGGAAATGCGGCATGAGCGGAGTGCGAGTCTTGCAGTTCTGGAAAGCATTGATCAAACTATCGAAACTATCGAACGATACAACTAATAGAAAAAGGCCCCAAGTAGCAAACGTGCAACCTTTCCACACCTCAATTCATTGCCTCCATCTGCTGACACCCCGACCGCGGGTGGCCGATGCCTGAAAAATTCTGCTTCCCCACACAATCTGAGGGCTAGAGCATATCAAGGGTACACAGCCTTGATGGGGATCATCGTGCTAAAGAGTGAATCAAAAAAAGGGACCGAATTGAGTGGCAGGTTAACCAACCACTTCAAAACACTCCTTCGTATCTCTTTCCGTCAGTTTCATCCATGGAATTTCGCAGGTCAAATAGAGTCACGGTTGAACAGAGTGAGGACGCCATTGATGTTCTCCTACTTTTAGCTGTGAGTTCGTTGTCGTACTTAAGGGGACTTTTCGATGATAGACATTTTAAAGATGCCAGCTTTCGAAGGATACACGGAACTTTGAAGGAAGAAGAATTAGAAGTGTCTACGATAAGTGCTAAGGTGTTAATGCAAAACGTTTCTAGGGAGGCCGATACCCTCATTTCGTGGCTACGAAATCCCGTTTCAGAAGCCATTCGGAGAAAGTATTTGAGAGCCATTTCTCTTTCAGTCATTTTGGATAAGCGGCATCCTGAAATATCATTTGAGACATATATCTTCAGGATTTCATATGAGAACCGAGTCTCTCCATTTTTGCCGGCTCCTGGTGATGACACCTTTTCCCGTTTGGGGGTTAGTGAGCAGGCGGTGAATATGTCAAAGAACTTCATAGCTGAAACGCAGGATCTACCTGACCTTCCGCCTAAACGATATCTCTGTATGAGACTCATCCTCTCAGAAGAAGCTCCCGAAGATTATATTCCAGAGACGTTCGAGGAATTGCACGATAAAGTGGACGCATGGTCCAAAACACAGAAAATCGTCAACTGCGGCTCTGTAACCACCATTCACCATCAGATGATTTCTGAAATCGGAATGTGTACAAATGTCGGCTCAGGTAACAAACTTCGAAGATCTGATAAAAGGAATGGGAAGGATATCGAAGGTGGCGTTTCAGAAAGTTCCCAGCAGGTTCCTGACCAAGAACAAGATATGCTTCTTGGCAGACTTAGCACTTCGGAAGTGGTCAATCCTTCTCGCGATCTTGACAGTGGTCAGAGCTACATCCCGGGGATGATTCGCCGGAGTGGAGCACCAAATACAGGAAACAGGGTCCTGAAGAGTCGTTGTTTTCATCCTGCTGAAGATAATGCTTTTGGGGTTGCTACCGATCGAGCTACGGAGTCCGCAACGAGTCCTCTGAACCAATTAGTACCAGAGCTGGAGGCCTCTGACGTGAACACTCTAGGGAGTTCATCAGAAGCGGCCAAGCGAATTGAAGTCAATTCAAAAATAAGCTCTTCTCTGATGGAGACGGTCAAAACACCTCGACTGGAAATAAGCCAGACAGCGGACCCTGGAGCTGCAAGGCCTCAAGCAGCCGCAAAGCATCCTAAGGTCTCCGCAGACTTGACAATGCCCACTACGTCAGTGCACTCCACTCAAGGCCACATCAACATGGGAATATCATGCACCTGTGGATCTTCTCTGGCCCTTCCGTTCTCCGAAACACTCTTCTGCAACAGATGTTCAAAAGGCTTCCACAAAGTCTGTTACTCTTACTGTGAACAAGTGGATGGAAACTTCATATGTACAGATTGCAGGGGCGACCGAACTGGTTTTAAGGGAATTCGATACAATTTCTGTCTCCAGATTTTAATGAATGTTAGAAAGTTTATATCGCTAGTCCAGCACCAGAAGGGCTGTGGGTTCATGTCAGCTACAGAGCTCTATCGCAAGTTGGGATTTACCCCAGAAGACCACACGCATATTCGAACCATGATAAAGGCACTTTCATTGCTCATTGCCGATGCGGTAATCGTACTACAAAAGGAGTTACAGCCATTGCTGACACTATTTGTTGTTGATCTACCTGGAATTGAGGACTATCGGTGCGGAGTCCCAATCCAACTAGGCACGTATTTCATTCATTATAACCCAAAGGATATTATCAGCAGCTATCTAGATGGAAAGGATACCGACTTGTTTATCAAGTCTTATAGGATGCTATATCCTCTATAGTTCATGACGCTATAAAATGTTCGTTAAATTTACCTCTCTCATCTGAATTCATTCTTTAGCTTCCTGTCCTCCGAGTGCACCAACTCTACCAAATCTCGCTTGCTTATCATGCCTCGGCATTTGCTGGAACCGGCATGGCAAACAAAGATGTTGCTCATTTTCAATTTGTCGAGAACTTGGTATGCAGTGAGTAGACTGAAGTTGGGATTCACGACAAACAAATCTTCAACGGGGGTAATAATATCTCTCATTGAGAAGCATCCTTCATCTAGCTCTGTGAACTGTACAATGCTATCGGGAGAAGCCAGATATTCGCTGGGGATGCTATCCAGTTTTTGGGCTATCTCATAACCAGTGACAAACCCGATAAGCTGGGGATCGAAAGGTGATTTTAAAATCGGATGCCCATATGCGCTAGCTGGAAGTTCCTTTAACATACGAAGCGTCGTTGTCTTATTGTCCCAAATAACTTCTAGCTCGTCGATGGAAGACATCAATTGTGCGGCCGTTGTTGTAGAAAGTTGAGATATGGTCATGGTATCTTCCAAATCTGATGGCAAGTATGACTGATTAGAGGCTATGAGCCATAGCTCGTAAAGTGACTTGCCTAAGATTAAGTCGTTTAGTATTTTGGCACAGAACACACCCATCATAATAGGAATAATGTAGTTAAGAGCGCCAGTAAGTTCTGAAACTATTACCACGGATGCAACACTCATATTCGTTACAGCAGCAAAGAATGATGCTGAGCCGACCACTGCATATGATGCCACTGAAATGCAAGAGGATTTCTCGTTGTAGCATTGCAAAAAGAAGCTCGACTTGGAGAATATCGATTGGAAGTACTCAAGAAACACTCCAAGAAGTCGGCCGATCAATGCACCTATAGTCAACGAGGGAACAAGCACACCTCCAGGAAGTGAGATGCCGTAAGTGTAGGCTGATAAGAAGTAGCTCTGAACTAGAAGGAACAATATGGTAAGGAGTGTCTTGTAGGGGAAACCATGATCAGAAGATAAGCATAGAGGATTACGAGGATCATCGGCACAATCAGTGAAGAGCATACTCATCAACTCATTAAGATTAAGATGGGATGCTTTCAAGAAAAATGCAAGGATATTGGTGACGGCAGCCACGACAAGCACTTCTGCTAATTTGAGCCTGCTTTTATCGCCAATGGTTTGTTTTCTGAAGCTAGCAAATCTGATGTTAAGTCTGTTGAAGGCAATTCCCAACGCACCACAAATCAATCCCAATAGGACGTAGAAAAATGCCTCAAAATAGAGCCAGTTATTTTTGTGATCGACTCTAAACGAGTCGTTAACACTAGAGTCCTTGAAGGAATGAAGCATCTGCAGAACTGTAACTCCTATGGTCGTACAGACAAATGAATTCCACATAAGCTTATCAATTGGAAAGAAGGACTGGATTTGTTCGAGAGCGAACAAGACACCCCCGATAGGAGTGTTGAAAGCCAAAGCAATTCCTATAGATATCCCTGAGGCAAGGAACTCTCGTCTTAAAGCTTCATTTTGGAAAGCGACGCCAAAACGAGAGAAGGCATTCAGAGCTGTATTCAATAGAGAGCAGGCAATGTGAACTAGGGGACCCTCGTATCCTAGCCATAATCCACTGGCTATGACAAAGATAAGACTTAGGATCTTATTAAGTATCATAGAGAAGTCTAGGAAACCTTCAAGCTTAAGGCCAGAAATTATCATCTTCATCTCCGCAATGCCACTCTTATTAATGCTGATGTATCGGGAAGCGATTAGGAATGCAATAATGACAAAGAATATAGCTGTAATGAGCAGAACAACGAAGTTGATGGATGTTTTCAAAAGCCAGCCACTGACCAATTGTGAGCCCCAGTCTGACCATACATTCCCGCATTGAAGTCTAGCGTGAAGGAAAGTATCTAGACATATACCGAATTTGAGGTCGTGAAGAAGCATGCCGAGGTAGTCTACCAGTAGCGACACAAGTGCAGTAGCTATACTGGAGAGAATTAGGATGAGCCATCTCACGGTTATGCTTTGTAGATGATGGAATTTGGGGGCATTTTGAGTCCACCTTCGTTTTAACGAGATGAGATTAGTATACTCGTACTGCCAGTCGATGAATGTATTATTTTGATATTTCTTGGGAATTTGTTCAGGTGATGACAATGGGTCTTCCAACGATGATGATGTTGGGGTATATGTTATTATGGGTATGTTGGCTAGTCTGGGATCCGTTCTGACTTGTTGAGTAGATGACATTGAACGATCCAAGGAAGGCGAATGATTGCAGTGGCAAAGGGATCCTAACACAGACCGAAAATTGTCTAACTGAATGTAACGAACTACGATATGCGCGAGATAAGGCTTAAAATAATAATATATGAGGATCCAAAATAGTAGCTCCCAGCATAATCGAAAAGGATGTAGATAAATGTATGCTACAAAAGGAAGCAGCTCAAGAGTAATTCCGTTAATACTTAGAACTTGACAGTATTAACTCCCCCAATTTTTCACACCCACTTTCTCCGCCTGCTAGAGTGGGGTAATCTGTGTGTAGTTCAATCCGGAGTGAGGACAATCTTAATAGCATGGCTCTTAGATGCATTCTTAAAGACCTCATAGGCTTTTTCCACTTCACTCAACTTAAAATGATGAGTGATTAGTGGAGATGGATCCAAATCACCATCAACAACCTTCTTCAACAATTCGGGCGTTGAATTAGTATTGACTAAACCCGTGGTAATCTTAATATTCATGATCCATAACCTTTCCATCTCCAAATTTGTAGGCTTTGAATGAACTCCAACGTTTGCGATTATTCCATTCATACCGACCAACTTCTGGCAGAGCTCAAATGTGGTTGGGGAACCGACGCATTCAATGGCAGTATCAACACCAGGCTGCTTTCCCTTCCTGTTGATTGGTAGCTTCATGACAAAACTAACAGGATCTTCCTTGTTAGGGTTAATGGTGTAATCGGCACCCAATTTCTTGGCGAGCTCCAATCTTGTATCATCCAAATCAATAGCCACAATATATGCTGGCTTCAAGGCCTTGGCGCTAAGTAAAGCAGCTAAACCAATTGGTCCTAGTCCAACAATGGCAACGGTACTCCCCTCCTTAACACCACCATCCCGAACACCAAGTTCGTAAGATGTTGGTAAGATATCGCTCAACATCAATAGGGATTCAAGAGGAATACCTTCTGGACATTTGTAGAGCGATGTATCTGCCAATGGTACTCTGATATACTCTGCCTGAGTACCATCGATTTCATGGCCTAGGATGCAACCACAGTCACCACCATTTTCAGCACAGTGAGCTTCACAACCTTCTTCACAGTAGTAGCAATGGCCACAGGAACTGACGCATGACACGATGCAAATGTCGCCAGGCTTAAAGTTCTTCACTTCGGGTCCAACCTTCTCAACTTTAATGAGACCTTCGTGGCCCAATACAACGCCTCTAGTTCCATTCTTCTTGGCAAGAGCATTTGTCTCGGGAAATGCTCCCCTCCAGAAATGAAGATCAGATCCGCAGATCGTAGTCAATACCGTCTTACCGATAACATCAGTAGGCTCAAGTAATTTAGGTTTCTCCACCGTCTGGTATTTAATGACACCAGGCTCAATATAGGTTAATGCTTTCATCATTTTGGCAGGACTAAGTAAAAGTAAGATCTGTTACTTACAATGCCTAATATCTTGCTTGCATCTTACATCTCGTAGTCCTTTTCCATCCCTTTTATAATTTCAGATCCATATCAGATGATGCAGAAAACACACCTCGTGACGGCCTCCAAACTAATCTACCCCAACAGGTAAATCCGAATGTAACTTCCGGACCAACTAATTACGGCCGCCAAATTATTTGCTGCATCACCTAGAGATGATGATGAGGCACCAGATTTAGTGTGAGATCACACAGATGGCGAGTTCCATCAGGTTACGGGGGAGTCCGAGCGGGCAGCTGATTTTTTTCACTTAGACAGCTCACTAATTAAAATTCCCTTCCCGGTGTCACTTCTCACCTCCCCTGTAGGGGTGGGAAATTCTCCTAATTCAATCAGTTGCTTCCTTGCGGCGTAACAGAAGCCCATAGGAATCAACTACAACCGAAACCAGCTAAAGAGAATCGAATGTGTATCAATATGATCTGGAGATATATGCGCCCCGTATTCTTCCCCGTATTGGCGGTAAAAAGAGGACTTACAATTTTTATTGATTGTAATTTGCTAGTACAACGATCTCTTTGCGTTGCTACTCCTCCCCCCTGTTCCTGCCTTTCTCCGTTTTCAGCAACTTCTGTCAAATCCCCTTCTCAGTCCCTTTCTGAGTCCCTTTCCGTCGATCTCATTCCTACGAGGCATTTTTCCCTCTCCCTGCTTTCCCCATTGGGAAAGAAGTAAACGAGCGAACCAATGAGGCTGGAAGTTTTTAGGAGGGCAGATCAAATTATATTCTCGGACCCCCAGAGAATGAATGCTCATATACGCCTATACGTTGCTTTCTTTCTGATTCTTTCTTCTTCTTCTTTCTTCTTCCAAGTTCGCAATCCATTGTCCGTCAATTTTTAGCATGCTTAAAACAGCCAGATCGCTTCCCTCATTGAGGCTTTTAGCACAACAGCAGGTATCTTCGGTATCTGCATCTGCCAAGCAATTTTCAAGTGCAACTTTCAGACCAACTCCTTCTCGTTTAGAAGGTGGTTTCAAGTTCAACAAGTTCATTCATCGAGCAGTGCATTCCACATCAAAGAAGGAAACCATTCTTCTAGATCTCAACAATGATTCTAGGGCTAAGTATGCCTCGATGAACTGTCAAGGACTCAAGATGGAGTTGAAAAGAAGGGGACTTCGAGTCTCTGGTAAAAAGCTTGACCTGATCCAAAGATTATGTCAAGCAGATAGTTCTCAATTGACCAAGAGTTCAAACACTTCTACGAGATCATTCTCTACAACCATGGAGACGCCGACAGAGCAAGCCAAGAAGAGAAAGAGACGTACAAAGAAGGTTCAGAAGAGAGAGCTGTCTACGCAGAAGCACGAAACTGTTGCTAAACCTTCTGAGACGAAAAAGGTGGCCTCTAGGGCGGTTAGTACGTCGACGGCAGCTAAGGCAAAGGATGATTCTTCAAGAATTGATTACTTCAAACCAGCAAAGAAGGAGGGAGAGCCAATTGAACATATTAAGATTCCATCGTTGAAGACTCAGACAGCCAAGGAGGTGCCTAAGGAGGAGCCTAAGGAGGAGCCTAGGAAGGAGGAAAAGCAAGAACCATCTAAAGATGCAAAAGATGCACAGCAGGAACCTAAGTCGGAGGATCCCGTTGCCAAAAAAACTACATCTGACGCGTTCTTCTGGAGTATTGCAGGCTTCTTAACTATCATTTGGTGGGCTGGCAGAAAGAGAGATGGTAGACGTACCTAACTGGTATCCTTCACCACTTTTATACCCGGCCTACTTTACGACCCCGTCCTCTAATTTTTAATCTTGTCTTTACTTACTGACTACGCTTCGCTCGGTCAGATCGTTTTTATTGCTTTCTGTTTTCTTTGTACTCTGGATCTATTACTTCGCTCATATCAAGTAGAGGCTATCAACGCATCCGTATCCCGCAGCAACACCTCCTTCGTTGCTGCTGCTTATTTTTGATCTTAGAAGATGTCCCTGATATTCATTATGGATTATCTTGCCAGTCTTCTCGTTGAAAAGGAATGACCCGTAGACACCCAATTCGGAAACAGTTCCACTTCTAAGTAACTCACCATCCCTGAGCATAACATTTTTGGCGACCGGAGGATGTATCAATTCCATCAAAATGAATCCAGCCCAATCCTTTTCCGGAATCGATTTCAAAAATCCGGGTATTTCTTCCTTATAGATGTTATTTCCACCGCCCTCTCTCTGTGGCTTAAGGACAAAGTTCTCCGGCTTTTCGAAAGCCAATTTCTTGGCAATTGTTGCATCCTCAGAATCATCTAATGGATAAATCTTGCAGAATGTCGACACTAGGTCGGCCTTTTTCTCATCCGCTGGAAGGAATTTATCTAGAATGGCGGTAGACGTAAGCAACTGTTGAATCTTCTTGGCTCCACTTAATTGCACAAGCAACGACGGACATTTGATCGCAAGTGTACTCTCTAAAAGAATTCTACAATCCCAGGTCTCCTTCTTGATAAATTCTCCTGGACCATATGCCGATCTATAGTAAACAACAGACACTTCTCTACCTTGATAGAATAATTTGTGAGTCTTGTTATCCACCTTGACAGATGCGGTAACATCTGGTAATTCAATTCTCTTCGAAACTATACCGAATTTTTCAAATAGACTGTATTCAATATGTCTTTGATCAAAAGCATTCCTTTCATTCGGCTGCACAACGAACAACACAATAGTCTTTCCGAGGGAAGAATGGGTCCTTTCATAATATGACACCGCCTCTCTTAATCCTCTAGCTAACCCATCTGCTGCATCACTCACTATCAAACCATCCTCCCCATAGTATTTCTCTCCACTTTTCGTGTATAATCCAGAGTCATTGAGGAACTTATGGAGCTTGCCAACTTCTCTCGAGATTCCAGCAAAGGAAACACTCACTGTATTATACTCTACCTGCTTGATAACCTTTGATACAGTATCATACATGTAATCAGATCGAACCAATCCTAAAGCTACAGGCTGAACTATACCTCTCTTTTCAGCCTCTAGATAGCACTGGTAGAGCTTCCCCGTAAAGGTCGTATCGAATTCAGATAATGACCGGACAGTATCCAATAGCCATTGATGCTGCGAAACTATATTGGCATAGAGTTTGTTATATGCAGTTGCAATGGACTTTGCCTTTTCAAATTCAATCCGTGGGAATGGAGTTGGAAAGAGAGTGAGAGGTGCCAAGTTTGCCTGATATTCTTTGTATCCATTTGGATACATGATCAAACCATTAGCAAGTCCAAATTGTGTGAGGTCATGTATAAAACTATCTTCATCCTCTAATTGAGGAAAATCCTTGGGGGGCGACGCCATCGTGGCAAGATTAGAGATTGTAGCCGAGAGAGACAGGGAGAGAGGGAGAAGGTGTCAGAGATCTTGAATTTTGTTCTTGTCTTTACCAGCAGTCGCGGTGGAAAATATCTGAGTATTGCGAGCCACAATTACTAAGCGCGGGAGAAACGATGCGATGTAAGGACTGTCCGAGGAACAACATAAAAGGACCTACCGGCGCCTGCCAGCCTACCCAGCTTCTTAGCGGTCTACAACGGTACAAGGGATGCATCCAAATTCAACTACTACTAGCGAATATATTCATCGACCGCAGAAAGCATCACTCTATCCTGCATATCGGAAGCTTAAGGGCGTCAATTCCCTCCTAAGGTGTATATATTCCTTTCGTCAGTACTTATTTACTTTCGAGACTCCTTTTGTGCTTTTCTCCCCGTTACCTGTCCTGAAGTTTCCCATTCCTTCGACCTCAATCCCTTCTCATCTCACTCCCTTCTACTCCCTGCGGCGATCGACCCGGCTGGGGACCCCTCTAAAAAATTTTCCCTAGAGCTGAGCTGAGCTGAGAAAACAAACACGATCAACAAGTACGGAGGGATCAGGCATTTCCTCGTCAATTCGACTCTGATCCGTCTCCAACTGCAACCCTTTCGGTGTTTGCTCTTTCTCGAGTATGTCATTTCGTTTTTCACAAGTTCTTGGGTCGGAAGGCGCAGGTAGTGGAACCAACCCACCACAGCCTAAGATTGAAAGCAATGACCTTCAGAGACGCAGAGCCGACAAGAGAACGAGAGGCAGTGGAAGGCAGGCATTTATGGGATCATTTTTCTCCGCAAGGACCGCCAATAGTGCACTTTCTTCAACATCGTCTCAGTTGATGAAGAACCATCAACCTGATGAGACGTACAACGGAAAATTGGCTTGTCCGCCTCTGGGTTCATCGTCGCAACTTACCTTGGCGTCGGGATGTGTGACCAACGCTATAGTTAAGGACAACAGTACTCCCACCCTATACGAAGTCTTATCTAAATATGCCGTTGACAATTACAATTACAAACCAAATACATCTCTTGGCCCTTTCGCAAGGTTTGAAAAGTCCAATATTTACAACATTCCAGACAGAATCTTTCAGAAATATAATAGCCTTGATTGCGTTACAAACATAGGTATCTTCTCCGAATTACAGAAGGCTTGGTTAACGATTGATGATAAATTGATCATCTGGAACTACAAGGCAGGTTCATCCTCTTCATCTGAGCAAGAGTTTTACACCATTGATGACTTTAGAAGCACAATATTGACTGTCGCCCTAGTGAAGCCTAAGCCGAAAGTATTTGTTGATAGTGTGAACTACTTACTTCTCGTATCGACATCAATAAATATCCACATTCTTGCCGTGCAAGCGACGTCTGACCACCTCGATGTCTCTGATACAAAGATGTCTGTGCCGACTCAGGGTTTAATGGTCAACATATTTGCAACATATAATGCAACTGGTGAGATTTTCTTTACTGGGGCAGGTGATAGTGAAGGTATCTGGAGATTGGACTATACAAATAATGATGAATGGTTTAGCCGAAACTGCTCCAAAGAGTGCCTCACAAACTCCAGCTTGTCCTCGGTGCTGCCAAGCGTGCTGCAAAAGCTTCCTAGCTTTATTGCGGGTGCAACAGGAAAAGAATCGAAGTTGGAAACAGTGGTTGAGCTTAAGATCGACCAGTCGAGAGGCATCTTATATACGCTTTCATCAAAATCTATCATTAAGACGTTCCGATTGAGGACTGACAAGGGTAAGACCACTTTGGGATCTAAGCTTGTTAAGCGACCTTTCGATTTGTTGAAGGAGTTATCGACGACAACCATCAATATGGACACACCATTGCTAGCAAGAAATAAGATGAAGGTGGTCAATATCTTCCCTGTTTCCAAGAATGAGAACACTAATCTATTTTTGGTGGCAGTTACAGATACAGGTTGCAGGATCTTTCTGAATGGAAGTACTTTGTACGGAGATCGGTTGACTATGACGGCAAGTCAGGCTAAGTTTCCACCACCTGACGCTAAGTTCTACGAGGATTTGGAGAAGAAAAAGGAGCAGCGGGTGATTCAAGAACAGAATTTTGTAAGTAACGGGGCTATGCCATCTCAGGCAGCTAAGTCTTCAATAACAAAGAACCCGGTTGGGTCTTTAGTTACCGTTCAGGATTTGAAACACGCACAGGAGTCTTCACAACTTCTCTCTGGTTTGACAAATACTCTTATAATATCTCCAGGTATCTTTCTTGGGTTTACGAAGGATAAGCACGTCTTCTCGTGTGTCCCTGACTACGGTATTTTGAAGAATTCTTCGCAGTATATCGAGGACTTTGAGTTCATTGACGGATTTGGGAAAATCCACTCCTTGGTGCAGTTGACTCCAAGTTTCAATGCCACAAATACTCCTTCCGGGTATTGCAATGAATTTGCGTCTCAGTATTCGGGTACTCCGTTAGAATTTGCAGTTTTGACAAGTACAGGAATTCACGTGTACAGATATAGGACACCGGATTTGATCTTGGAAGATTCCTTGGATGACAAAACGTTCGAAGAATTCTCAAAAAAATATGGTTCTGAAGAGGCATGCTCTTCCTCATTGTACTTAGCTTGCAAATATGGTAAGTCTGAGAACTTCCGTAATCTTGCAACAAAGTACTTCATTTCGGGAGGTCAGAATGCTAGATTGAGCAAGAGACTGCAGCCCACAATCGATGATGTTGAACTAAGTGATAGATTTTTTGCGTTGGTGATTTTGGTGGCCAGATTGGTCAGAAATTTCTGGGATAAGGAAGTGTTTCAGTTAAGCCCCGATGTGAAATTCACTAGATTAGGGTACATCGATTTGGAATCGGTCAAGAAGAAGAAGAATCCTAAGATTATCTTACAAGGATTGAGTATACCGAAACAACAGTTGGAGTTCTTCCTTTGCTCGATATTGATTTTGGTTAAGTACTTCGAAGAGAATAAGAAGTCAATTCCAGGATTGTTGCATGGATTCAATCAGCAGTTGGACTCAACTTCGTGGAAAGAGAAGGAGTCAGAAGTCTGTTTGCAAGCTGAGCAGATTGGGTTCAGTTCCATGATGAAGTTTTTGAACACAGTCAAGGAAGGACTATCGTTTTTGACGGTTTTGCTGGATGAGGACCCAAAATCTAAAAACTTTGAAAAGATCATGAACTATCTCTCTTTACAATCTCAAGCGGATTTGAGTTGTTTGACGTTTAACGAATTCTTTACCTCTTCAGACCCATATGTTTCCAGACTCATCAAAGAGATTCTTTCTGCGGTCATCAACAATAGTATTGCGTCTGGTAACTCTGTCGAGTTGGTTGCCAACACATTGCAGGAAAAATGCGGATCATTCTGCTCGACTGGTGATGTGTTGATTTTCAAGGCCATTGAAAGCTTGAAGAAGGCCAAAGATTATGCGAACAACAACGACCAGGAGATGATGACGAATTATCTACGTGCTGCAGTGAAATTACTTAAAAAGACGAGCGATTCGTTGACAGAGGAGACCATCACGGACTGCGTTAACATCATGCTTCAATTGGAGTATTATGATGGTGCTGTCGAGTTTCTGTTAGATGTTGCCAATAATTCTGATCAGGGAAAGCTTTCTGCTCGGTATGAGGGAGATGGTAAGACTCAGATGGTGGGGGAATTGGATCCAAAGGATCCCAAGAAGAAGAAGATTTTAGATCGTCGTTCGAACTTGTATCAGCTGGTGTTTCAGATCTTGGCAGATATAGACAAAAAGGCCATACTAAGTTTGGAGCAAGCTACTGAAAATACCACCACCTTCGGTGCTGCCGCATTTGTCGGAAGAGATGGGCAGTTGATAACCCAGTATTCACAGATGAGAGACAGCTGCTATCAAATCTGTTTGAGTTACAAGGATAAAATGTTCCACTACGAATTCTACAAGTGGTTCATTGGGAACGGTGTTGGTGAGAAGTTGTTAGATATTAGTACTCCGTATATTTTGGACTTCTTGAAAGACTACTCTTCGAAGGACTTGGAGATGGCCAAGTTACTTTGGGTTTATTATTCGAGAAGGGAGCATTATTATGAGGCAGCCAAAGTCTTGTACAAGTTATCTGTTTCCAACTTTGCTGTGGATCTTTCCACCAGAATCGAGTTTCTTTCTCGGGCCAGCGGGTTCTGTCATTGTATACCACCGCAGTCTTTGCGGCAGGAAGTTGTGGCGCTTTCATCTGAGATCATTGATCTCATGGCTGTGTCCAATCTACAGGATGAGCTTCTCCTTGCTATCTTGCAGGACCCAAGAATCAATGATGCAGCCCGACAAAATGCAGTGGCTTCATTAAATGGGCAGATACTCACGATCAGTGATTTGTACAACGACTTCATCGATCCTTTAGGCTACTATGAGCTGGCATTGATAACGTTTAAGATTTCGGATCATAGAAACTCCGAAGATATTCTCACAAAGTGGGAATCTCTATTTGGAAAGTGGTACATTGAATACAAAAGTAAGCCAAACTTTGCAAACGAGCCATTCTATTTGGAGTTGACGAACAAGTTTGTGCTTATTGGCGCAAGGCTTAACGAGACCGATGTTTTGTTCCCAATTCTGGATCTTTTCCAACTGTTGGCCAAGTATATTTACGGAGGTGAGCTGGCAGGCAAGGTGAGGGCGCCTGCTGGTGTTATTGTGGATGCCTTCGTGAAGTCCGGAGTCACCTATGGGAAGTTGTACTACAATTTGAGAAATATCATCGAATCGACGACTTTCGAGATCTTTGATGGATATACGAAAGTCCTTAATGAAGAGATGTGTTACTTGATCCATGATTGGTACAAGAATGACAAAGCACTTAGAGAGACTATATCTGATGATTCTGTGAGAAGTCTCAGGGAGTATTCGATCGAGAAAGATCCCATTTACGAGTATATTAGAGCCACAGGCAATCCTTTATAATATAGTGATGTAAGTTATGGTTGGGGTATATATCGTAGCTGTAGTTAGTCTATTATGATAATGTCTTCATTATTCTCACTCTTCGGCTTCTTCCTTGGAATATCATCCTCCACTACAATTTCATGATCTTTCGTTTGCTTCGCTTCCTGAGATAAGTCCAAGATTTCAAGATCATTATCCGCTGGGACAACCTCGTTAATCTCCGATTCTGCCATATGAGAAGAACATAACTTGTTATCCCGCAGTCGTCTCTCGGTAGCCTCTAGAATAAGCTCTCGCATTGATTTCTTCCTGATATTCTTCGTATCCTGTAAGGTCCCCAACTTACCAACTTTGGCAAGGTACTTCGGTTCAGTGAGCTTCTTTAATCTCAACTCCCTTACTGTCATACTGGACAAAGAGGCTCGTCCAAGCTTGTTCTCCTCCATCAGATAGCCTGTTGCCTGATAGCTACCCTTGGCTTGAACTTCATAATACTTCTCCTTCAACGTATCTAGCAACTTGTAGAACTGATCATTATGGGGACCACACTGATTGTGAGCTAACTCATGGAGCATTGTTCCGATGAGATCATTCATAGGAAGAAACCAGTCCTTGTTATGAGGGGGCCGAAGCCGTATGCAGATTTTCGATCCGCCACCGACATTGAGACCAAGTAGACTGGCATTCCTAGGATACATCTCGCATAATATTCCGACCTTAAATCCATAGAAACTCATTATAGGTGCAACAGTTCTTGCTAACTCATGAAGTAAATCTAACGCCTGGTCCCTTGAACTCATCCGAGTGAGCGAGGCAATCTTGCCTATCAAGGGTGTAGGCGAAGGTCTATTAGGCTGGGTTCGTTCAGACCCATTCGAAGACTGTGGGCCCCGTGATATTTGCGATTGTCGCTTCACATTTACCCTCCTCTTCCTCTTCTTCGCAGGAAATTCGCCGTGTCCTTCCACCACCATCACTGGTTCTATGACGAAGTATAACAAATAAATGGGGTGAGTGGTAAGGAGCTCTTAGATTTCGCGCGATCTCCCCTACCTTGCCTATCTATTAGCCTTATCGCTCCGGATATTTTATACTCTATTAAATGTAAATATAAATATATTATATACACAAACGTGTTTGTGGCAAGGAAAGATGTATCCACGAGTACGGGGGAAGGGTGGCAAATATTCTAGTAAACTTTCTACTAACCAGGGTGTGCCCGTAGCAACCATGGCTGCCCTGGTTACGTCCGCTCCTTAGAGACCCCTGTTAAACTGGACCGTCGTTATTTTATTTCCTTCCTTATCCTTGAGGTCGGAAAACTTATCCTCCAAACTGCTGACATTAACGGTTGTCTTTTGTGGAAAGATTGCCAACGCAAATGGGAGCACGGCGAACGAGGTCACTGCAATCAAGCCGATGTTGGTGACTGTCTGGATACCTAATCCTCTACCACGCAAGAAACCCCTCTGTAATCTGACTAAAATCAATGGAGGAATAACCATGATTGGTGCTGCATTTATGACTCTAGATGCTGCAGTTTCACCAACTGCTTGTAAGGCTGCCTTCTTGGAAGATCCAAGATCGTTCCCATCTTGATCAAACACTGATATACCTAGTCTAATTTCCTCCCCTCTCATTAGAAAGACGTTCACTATTCCGGCAGCGACGACAGCAGCAAATGGGACCAACCGTGACATTATTAACCGGGTATGCGGACCGACATTCTTTAGCCTTGGTATAATGGAGTTTAATCCGATAGCCACACCGCAAGAAGATCCCACCGCTAAAAAGTAACTGGTGACGAGTTGCTTTGTGGAGAGCGGATGGGATTTGTTAGCATTGGAAGTATTGATAGCAACGTTCAAAGATTGGTTAGCTATCTGCCAGAAGGCAGTACCCAGATTGCCCAAGCCAGGGGTAAGCATACCCGCAGTAACGACAAGATTTGATAGGACACAACTGGACATTCTGAACGGAAAGAACACGGTCTCGCCAGTATCAGGATGAACCGACGAATCGAGCACCTTCTTGGCATGCCATAACTCGGGAGTCATTTCAGGGATCACACCGTTTCTGTAGTCCCAAATAAGTCTTTTAGATTTCTGAATATCCTCTTTGGTAGATAAAAGCATTGTGGGATCTGAGATCTCTGCACAGTGTTTGACCCTACCGGTGAAGGTCGAAAGATCATAACGAGACTCAGGGAGTGCAATAGGGCCAGGGACGGAAGAAGCCATGATAAGACGAGGATGGGAGAGAGAGCAAGGAGAGAGCCACCAGAAGGGAAGAGAGAATACGGAAAAGAGAAGATCTACACTCTCTTAAATAGTTATTGGATGAACTACTCGATAACGGAACCTCGAAAACGAGCTCATGAGATTTTCAGTCATCGGAGATACTAACTGAGTCAATCAAACAGTCTTAAAATTTTTCACTTTAAGCGCGCTCGCTACGTATTGCCTGTTTGAGATTGGGGCGCAGGCACCGCCACAAATCTATCACATTTTACTCTCCCTATTTACCTTTTTCCCTTTCCGAACACTTTGATCTAGGGGAATGGAGGGAGGGGCCGGCGGTTGAAGTAGCCTTGGGATTTGTTAGACCTCGGTAAGGTTTTAACGTAGAGTCTTTCTTGGAGATAGAATCATCAAGCATTTTATGGGGATCAAAGACGCAAATGGGAATCCTCGGAATCCATGGCATGAGGTTCTCGAGGACTCTGATTACCGAGACAGCATGTACAGCTGGGAAGAACAAAACGGAGCCGGACAATCAAGGCAGAGGCAGCGCCTTCAACCGCCAAGACCATATATAGGAGATGACTCGCCAGATAATAATGTTCTCCAGGTACCGCATGGTGGGGGTGGGTCAAGACATGTAGACTTCCGAATGCCGTCAAGAAGTTATGCGCCAGAAAGGTATACAGTTTCATCTAGAAGTAGTAATTCTGGATCTCCAATACGGCAGTCGCATTTACAGTATTCAAATCCTCCTTCGCCATCACGTCCCCTTCTTCAAAACATACAATTGGACCGAGCTCCGAGCATTCAATCGAGCAGTCGAATACCAGATATTCCGGATCTTGATGTGGATTCTTCCGCAACGAATGTCTCGTCTATGATCGGAAAGGGAGCACTAGGCGCAGATCCCACAGGGTCCGATGTATTCTGTGGTTATGATTTTGATAATGATGATGCTATAAGGCACGGTACGGGTGACCATACTAAGGATGCACTACCCGATGATTTTGTGCCATTTCCTGAAATTGACAACTCATTCTATCCAATCAATCCACCACGTAATTTATACGACCCTTTTGAGATGGAGGAATACTATAAAGATGAAGGATCAATAGGTGAAGATCATACCATAAGTGGAGAGGGATATGGAGATGACAAAGTTGACGAGTTCATGCAGATGTATCAGAACGAAGAAGAACAGCCAGATCTTGCCGCAAGGCAGGTTCGAATGGTGAACGGTAATTTGGTGTTAGATTGTCCAGTTTCAGATGTGTTATTGAGCAAGTATAAAATCCCATTGACCGAACGAGATAGAGAGTTTCTCTTTATGCGGTTCCAAGCCTGTACCGCTGAGCCTTACGACTTCAGCAAGAAGAACTTTTCTTTAAGGCAGAAGTTCTATACCCAACCCAGACAAACAGAAATGCTGGTCGTCATCACCATGTACAACGAATCGGAGGTTCTTTTGGCAAGGACGTTAAAAGCTGTGTTCAGAAATATCCGATACTTGTATTCATTGAAGCATTCATCGACTTGGGGTAAGGATGCGTGGCAGAAGGTAGTCGTGTGTATAGTAAGTGATGGAAGAAGAAAGATTAATCCTAAGTCGAAAGCTTTGCTTGCCGCAATGGGCGTTTATCAGGAAGGATTTGCAAAGAATAAGATCAACGATGATAAGGTCGTTAGCCACATATATGAATACACCACCATGGTGGGTATTTCAAAAATTTACAAGGATCGGGTGACACTCACGACTGAGAATCAGATCCCTATTCAAATGGTCTTCTGTTTGAAGGAACGAAATCAGCAGAAGATTAACTCTCATGCCTGGGCATTTCAGGCATTTGCCGAAGTGTTACAGCCGAATATTGTTACACTTGTTGATGTTGGAACGGAACCACAAGGTAAATCTCTCTACCGTCTTTGGAAGGCTTTCAAAGATCCACGTGTGGCGGGTGCTTGTGGTGAGATTAAAGCTTCATTAGGTCGGCATGATAAGCTTCTTTTAAATCCACTAGTTGCCGCTCAAAACTTCGAATACAAGACATCCAACATTCTCGATAAGCCAATGGAGTCGGTCTTTGGATTTATCACAGTTCTTCCCGGTGCATTCAGTGCATATAGATATAGAGCATTATTAGGAGCACCATTGGATAAGTATCTCAAAGGTCAAGATTTGCGTAAGAGCAACGATGATGGTATCTTCAATGCGAACATGTACCTTGCTGAGGATAGAATCCTCTGTTTTGAATTGATAGCCAAGAAGAATTGTTCCTGGATCTTGAAATACGTCAGCTCAGCTAGCGCATATACGGATGTTCCCGAACAACTACATGAGCTCATCAGTCAGAGAAGAAGATGGTTGAATGGTTCATTCTTTTCGGCCATTTATTCTGTTTTCCAGTTCTATCGGACATGGCATACTTCCCATTCTACAGGTAGGAAGATCTTGCTACATATCGAATTCATCTACCAGTTTCTGAATTTACTTGTGTCATGGTTTTCTTTAGGATCGTATTACTTAGTGTTTCGAATCTTGGCCGTCTACTTGGCAGAGAAGGATTCCCATTTCGCACCAGGTAATGTTCTCTCGGTGATCTTTTTGTGGATCTACCTTGCATCGTTGGCCACCACATTTGTTCTTTCCCTTGGTAATAAGCCTAAGGGAACAAAGAAATTCTACTTGGCAATTGTGTCATTCTTTGCTATTCTTATGGTGTACATGATATTTGCTGCATTGTACATGGGAATTCAAGCAATTCAGGACATTCTTAAAGAGCATGCCAAAGATTTCAAATTTAAGTATCTTTTCACAGAGACACGATTTAGAGATTTGATAGTGGCTACATCGTCAACCTATGTGCTCTACTTGGTTGGTTTCATAATCTATCTCCAACCTTGGCATATGTTCAATAGTTTCATTCAATATCTACTATTGAGTCCTTCTTATACAAACGTGTTTAACGTCTATGCGTTTTGCAACATTCATGATATCTCATGGGGTACGAAAGAAGAGGAAGGACTGAACGACTTGGGTGTGGCAAAGACCACAACGAATGTGGTCGATGGAGAATTGGAAATTGTGATCCCAACGACTAAACAACAGATTGATCAAGCATATAGAAAGATCATGGATGAACTCACGACAAAGGTGGAGAAGGATGAAGGACCAAAGCTGAGCATTGATGAGCAGACCGCTTTTTACTACGCAAACATGAGATCCATCACAGTGTTAGTTTGGATCTTCACCAATTTTGTGCTTGTGGCAGTTGTGACCAACACAGGAGGACTAGAACAGTTTTCATCTGTCGTCAGCGATCCCTTGCCACTGAACAAGACGTTTGTCTTTCTTACTGTGATTCTTTGGATCGTGGCCTTTATGGCTCTATTCCGGTTTGTCGGTTCGACAACCTATTTAATATTAAAGTTCATTGAATTTGTGCGGTTACGGATATTCAGGAAGAAATACGGAGTGAGAGGTGCACAATATGATGCGTGAACATGAAGAAGGCATTATGTACTTATCTATAAGAGTGAACTTCTCATTGAGGTAAAGCAACTAGTTATGGAGAATATAAATTATCCCGTATAGTAGCGAGGATTTAGTGAGCCCCAGGCAGATCTTTAAAAAATTCGCTGTGAAAAAATCCGACCGTTAAAAAAGAGGTGTTGGTCTGGGAGGCATACTTAAATCAAGTCCAGCCAGCATCATCTAGCGACCTAACTGCCGGATCACTGCAATACCCTTGTACACATCATGGAGAATCCATTCTTGCCGGGTGCAAAGAAAAGCCGGGATGAAATGACCCAGGAAGAGCAGGCTCAATACGGAGCGAAGCAAATAATGGAGTTTGTTGCCTCATGCCCTGGTAAGACGATGCTTGCTGGAGCCTCCGGTTATGCCTTGGGAGGATTCTTTGGTTTATTTATGGCATCTATGCAATATGATCAACCGTTTACTGGTACGGTGTCAAAGATCTCGGACCTTCCGTTCAAACAGCAGATGAAGATTCAATTTAGAGATATGGGTAGGCAAACGTTAAGTAGTGCTAAGAACTTTGGTTATATCGGAATGGTGTATTCTGCCGTGGAATGTGTGTTACAGTCATTTAGAGCTAAGGACGATCTTTATAACGGCTCGGCGGCAGGCTGTATTACCGGTGCAGGCTTGGCCATTAAGAGCGGGCCTGTCGGAGCATTCACAGGCTGCGCGGGATTTGCAGCATTCTCGCTGGCTGTCGATACGTACCTAAGGAGTGAGAATGGAGCTCCTCCTGCCACTGACTATGATGACTGAGGAGGCATGTAAATGGTGGTTAATCGGTGCACCCGCCGCTGTATAGTACATGTATATAATAGAATGACGTTATTGTCTATATATGATATGCTAAGCAGCTACAATGGTTCTACTTCTGCCTTCCCTTTCCAAAGGTGGAACCTCTCTATCAGATGTTTCTTCTTTAGGAATTGTTCCCATTAATCCCTTACTCTCAGCAAATTCTCTAGATCTGATGAACGTTGGGTTCTCTTGGTAGAACTCGTCAATAATTGGATGCAGCATGACGGTCTGTTTCTTAATAGTTAAAGTCGAATTTGTCGGCACAGAAATCCAATCTCCCCTTTCGAATGTAAGCGGTTCTGATGCAACCATGATAATATCCTGTGATCTATTGAGTCTTTCCATCTTAAATTGGCCAGGGCTCACTTCAATGAACTTGGATCCAGTTGAAAAATAAAGTGACGCAGCTTCATCGGTCTTAGATGACACATACCTAGAAACCACTATCGATGCACCGTCAGTCACGGCGAAGTTCATAAGCGACGGATCGGAATCGTCCAAATTCAACTCCGCAACCCACCCTTTGATGAGCTGGATCGCATTAACCAATGCCTCCCTGATTATCTCTGCAGGAACGGCTTTGTCCAACTTGGGATCATATCCCATCTTGTATAAACTATCCAAAAATAATGCAAAGCAACATTCCGAGTCTGTCGAGCCCTGAATGGTAAGAAAGAAATCATCTTCAATGTAACTGACCAACTTCCTCTTAATCCGTCGGAAGCTGTTAATAGCCCCGTTATGCATGAACATAAAGTTGTGGTATGTGAAGGGGTGACAGTTTGTTTCACTTAGAACCCCGTACGATGATGATCTCACATGGGCAAAGATCATTCTCGACCTTGTCTTCTCTGACAACCTCTGAAGATTCAAGTTGTTCCAAGCAGGTGTAATGGCCTTGTAAACGCAAGGTCCAGAAACCTTTCCCGATTCAACCTCATTCTCTTCATCGTCCAAAGTATAGTAACCAACACCGAAACCATCTCCATTAACCGGTTGTAGATCTATTCTGAGACGAGAGTCAAAGGATTGATTTATGATAGAATGCGCAGGCTTTGTGAGAAGATTAGACAAGAGCATCGGCTCTCGGCCTTTGTAAATCAAAAACCTACACATGTCTGCCTAGAGAAACAAGTGAACGGTCCTACTCAGAGATGGTGGCAATGAGAAATCCTGTAGCAAAATAGAATGACAGATGAGTTAACGGATGGCGGAGAAATAAAAAGGATGTTTGCCCAACTTGGAGCCGCCACAGTTGATCAAATTTTGAATGACATGAATTCTGAAATGAGCTGAGCAGATATCCGTCCAGCCAAAATTTTCTCTTCTGCCGCGTTGTGGTCTGGCCTCGCCTGGTAGTGGCATCCCTACCGGGCGTCGGTCGACTGTCTCTCTTTCCCTTCCTCCTCATTGCGGCTGGGAGAATGATTTAAGCTTTGTAAGGCTGACCTTAGAAATGGGTGACATAATTGGGGGCTTCCCCACCCTAAGTAGAAAAAAAAAAGCTTGGCATCTGAAAAATAGTCGGTAGAAGTAACATTCGAACAGTCTCGAGTACCTCCCTGGCAGCTAACCATCTGACAATCTTTCTCATCTGGCTGTTCAGCGCTTTGCTTAATCAGTATCTTCCAGGCGTTCCGGCATTTGCTTTCGCTCCAAAAATGCCGCAACTCTCAGTACACTTGGGTGCACGATTGTCTCGTTTACATAGTATAGATGAAAAGCTTACGGAGGTTCCCGATAGTGCCCTCCCACCGTTGAAAGAGACCGATACTGAAGCTGAAGCAGAGGCTGATGACGAAAGAGAGGAAAAGGAAAGGCAGCCAATGAAGGCCCGCGAGGTTAATGATGAGAGAAAGCAGTTACAGAAGTTAATTAATGAGACAGGCTTCATGATGCTGGATGAAGAGATGCCTGTAGATACGGAAACTCAACGAAATACGCTTCAAAATGCGTTAATGTATCAACTCTCAGAAGATGAACTTAGGCAAATAGATCCCAAATATGTTTCAGATAGTGAGGCCGAAAGACTATTGATGTCGCCAGAATTGTCGCCTACCCTCGCCGACACCGCCGAGTCATTACCAATATTCCCACTTTCTCCAACTGCAAGTACAGATGAGAATGTGTCCAATCTTTCGAACGTCTCCAGGGAAAATAGCTTTCGAAAGGGAGTGACACTTGATACTTTTACAACGGCAGATGCGGATTTGTCGAAGTACCAGATCACGCTTACCAGTAAGCATAGAGATTATAGATATACAAAGACGGCAAGAACTTTGATCTGTACTTATGATGAGAAACAGATGTCGCTGTCAGCATTACAATGGACTCTGAAGGAGATGGTGAGTGATTCTGACACGCTGGTCGTGTTCAGTGTGCTCGATCCTGCAGACTTAGGACTTGTAGGATCATCCTCACAGAATCACCGAAAGAAGGCCAACGATCTGCTTGAGAGAGTTATTTCTCTTAATGAAAAGGGTCAAAAGATCAAAGTCGTATTGGAATTCAAGGTTGGGAATGTACAGTATATGGTGAATAAGGCGATAAGGGATTATGACCCCTCCTTCTTAATAGTCGGAACAGATGGTAATGAAAAGACAGGATTTCGATCTCTTATAGCTCCAAAATCAATGTCCAAATGCTTCTTGCAATACGCAAAAGTTCCTGTCATTGTGGTGAATCCGCTCTATAATACGTCAGAGAATGAGTTTAAAGGGGGCCCCTTCAGTGATAGATCGTTTATTGATCAAATGCTCAGTTGTCCATCCATTTATCAGGGACCGGAGGAGGTATTATCGGAGGATTCAGGGGATTCCCTTAGTCCTATATCTTCATTGGAATCTTTGGGAAGGAAATCAAGGTTTTTCAGATTCGGTAGTCCACTTTCTGCAAGTGTATCACCGACAAGGACAATTAGTCCTTTACGATTTCTTAGAAGGAAAAATTAAGTTGGGTTTACTGTCTATGAGTCTATATAGAAATCTATTTACTATCTTTCGTATCCCACACGATCGTGACAGGTCCTTCGTTGACCATTGACACGTCCATCATGGCTCCAAATTCACCGTCCTTCACCTTTTCATCGCCAAGCACTTTCCGAAGTTCTTGTAGGAACGACTCATACAGTTCTTTGGCCAGCTCTCCCTTCTGTGCCTTATGAAAGTCGGGCTTGGTTCCCTTCTTTATACTCGCATAAAGGGTAAACTGTGAAACTGAAAGGATCTCTCCGCCAACATCAATGATGGATTTAGCCCATGGTTTACCGATCCATTTTGTCTTCGTTCCTGCATCTTCCTTTATGTCTTCAAACAATCTCAATTTCAATACTTTATTGGCCATCTTGGAAATGTCTTCTTCGGAATCTTCCGTCGAGATCCCAACAAGTAACACGAGACCCTGTCTGATCTTCGAAATGATTTTATTTTCCACTGTCACGGAAGCCTCTCTCACTTTCTGGATAACAACTTTCATGATGAAGGGAACTAATCGGCCAGCTCTAGTGTACAAGCAACTGATCCTCTGAAGAACAAAGCTGTGATTTCTCAACCCCCAGCAGGCCTTATCTTAAAGCGCGACAAAATTTCAGTGATCGATTTCAGATCTGATGGAAATCAGCTTATACCAATTATTATGTACAGGTATATATATATTACTAATAAAGGAGCCATCCACCTATATCTTCACCCTACTTAACAAAATGTGCCCTTCCATTATCGATTCCGCTCCTCTTCTCTGCTAGGGAAATAATTCTGTCCATCTTCACATTGCAAAATCCGTCATTGATGTAGTAATACATCTTCAGGCCTGTTTTAGGGTCCTCGCTCACCAAGTTAACGAACCCAAATCGGTTCTCATAATCCGTCCTGGAAGGAACTCGCAATGAATCCACTCGAACCAATTCTCTATATGTTCTGAACCCGTTCCAATTCAATTTCTCGAGAATTATTCTCTCGTCCTTGACAAGATTTTCCATCGTTTGGGGCTTCTTCGTATCATAAACTCTAAATACACGCGCCACGTACGGATGATATAGGTAGAGTAGTACTGGAAACGGTATCACACTGATCACAGCAACGGCTTGCGAAATCTCTGGCAACACAAGTCCCGTTCTATCCATGAGATACCCAAACAAAACTCCAATGACTCCAAATGCAAGCGATAGTCTCTTTGCACCGATCACAAAGTTGATCAACGGGTTTTGATACATGGCTTCATTTCCCAACCGATAATTCTCTGGAAGTTTCAAGTTGTAGAATGACGTACCATGCGTCCGATATTTTATTGGTTCTTCAGCCTCCTCCTTGTTAGGCACTTTATACTTCTGCTGATCCTCTCCCATTTTGATCTTGTTATATATGATAGATTTTGTGCTGAAAAGTCTTATCCCCGGAACGCCCAGGCAATAGGTTGCACTTCGGATTGGCACCCGTTTTAGTATCGGAATAAACGGCAGCATTATGAGCACAAAGGGAATGTACGACTACCATTTACTAGTCGGAATAAGTGACGGTTGGAAATATTTCAGTTTTTCAGATTTGGCTCTCGTTTATGCTCGACTGCACAGCCATCGATGGTTAACTTGGTGAAGACATTAGAAAGGACTAACCAACTGCGGACAGGAGTAATAACTTTATATATATAGATATGTATATGTATATATTTGCAACATTCCCCTTACATTAGTAATGCTATTGCAAGAAGAGCAGCTCCACGAAGCGATAAACCCACAGCAGAGGCTTTTCCGGCACCTTCGTTTATAGATGTGAGTTTGGTGACCGTAGTTGTACCTGGGACAGAGCTACTTGTGGTGTTGGTATAGGTTTGATGTTCATGGTGAGTATTGTTGAATCTCCCTTTAGTATGAGTTCCGGTCGATGTTGTAGATGTAGTTGTTAGGTGGTGAGTGTTGTTGAATCTGCCCTTGGTGTAAGTAGCAGGATAAGCAGTAGTAACTGTCACGGTCACTGAGGGCCTTGCATCATCTGCTAAGACAGGCAGTGTGCTTATTGTGAGAACAGCGGCAAGTAAGGTCGAAAACTTCATTGTAGGACGAAAACTGGCTGGAGGGCTAGACGAGACCCGTAGATTTGGAGTTCTTCTGTAGATCTGCTCGTATTTATGGTCGTGCGAGCCATTGTTCTTCGGCTCAAACGAAAACGGTTTTAACAGAGAAGCTTCAGTTGTCCGGTTGAGAAATCATTACGTACATGGTGCGGCTAGACCAACAATGAAGCAAGATTGGGAATTGTCAATCAATGCAACATTGGCAAGTCTAAGTTCTCATGAATACATAGCTCCTTCTGCAGAACTTCGAATCCCGTTTGTGAGCTACTCTTTCCATTCCCGCTAGTTCCCTTTGGGATAGACTAGTCGCTACTACCTGGGTTTAATTTACACGGATTTCGTGGTATTGTTCACGGCTTTACATCTTGCTTTTGCCACTACGTTGGTTTCTGTATATCTCTTTGTCCGTCCTAAGTTCACCAAACGTACAAAAGACATAAATACATTCTTTTTTGGTTTTCTTTAAATTTCAAGGTTGGAATCAGTAAAAGTATATATCGTCAGGTAATCATGAATTCAATTCTTTGCTCGACACATTTGTTACCTGCATTATGTAACTAGTGCATTGTAAGACTAAAGTGTATAAATAGTGGTTCATTGCACTCATTGTAGATATACTTATGAAAACGTATATAAAATGAGGGAATTGAGCATACTCCTCTATTGTAAATCATCCCTTAGGGTCCAGCTGACCTTTTTCGCCTGTAAATCTCACCTTAGCTCAGTTGGAAGAGCACAAGACTGTAATAGATTTAGAAATCTTGGGGTCCCCGGTTCGATCCCGGGAGGTGAGACATATTTTTGCTTCACTGGATATAGACATCTCCAGAATTATCCACTACCAAGTTGATTCTACAATTCGTATTCACCTAACAAGTATCGAATAAATCTAAACAAAAGTAAGTTACAACCGAAAAATGATCAATTTTTCTAAGCACAGCGGAGAGAGGATACCATGATCTGGGAAGGACCTTCTCACAGGTCAATCAAGCTACCTGGTTGACCCTTCTGGGAAGAGGCCTGGGCCTGATTGCCGAATCCATAACCGGTGGGAGCAGACAAAATGGTGTTAGGGACACCGGTGAACTGGGTCTCCATGAAGGGATTTCCTCCACCGTTGGCCATCTCCTGTCTATAGCCAGTACCTGAAGAGTTGAAAAAGCTGCCCGTTTTAGTGTGCTGGGCAGGTATTCTGGCATCTCCCTCGTTACCGAACGTGTCGATACCTGTACCTTGAGCCAAAAGCTGGTTGAGTTCCGCATACTGATCGGTAACCCTCTGACTGCCAGTATTAATGGTGGATGGTGGAGCGAGCTGTTGGATCTGCTGGGATTGCTGCAATTCCTGTAGAGATGGTTTGCTTGCGAATGATTCAGTCGGCTTGCTGTTCAAGGCGAAAGGATTATTGGAACCGGTTTGAAGTGGGAGCTGTTGCTGTTGTTGTTGCTGTTGAGAAGCGGCCAACTGCTGTTGGTATAGTTGCTGCTGATAAAGCTGCTGTTGCTGAGCAAGATATTGTTGCTGGGCCTGCTGCTGGGCCTGCTGCTGAGCTTGTTGCTGAGCGGCTAACTGTTGCTGAGCGGCTGCTGATTGATAGGCATTCTGAAGATAACCCGTTGGCATGGATTGATTAGCATAGACGGGGTTGCCATACATATCGTAGCCAATGACTTGACCCACCTGTTGAGCTTGAGGCTGCCCTGTGTAGTATCCCAAGACGGTTGGAGGAGCAGAATCATCATCAAGATCTAATAGATTATTCTTCTTCTTGCGCATCTCCTCCTCCTCCAGACTTAACTGAATAGCCCTCTCAAGACTCTCATCACTATTATGACGTCTCCGCTCGTCTTCTTCAAGCGCAGTCTGCTTACTTTCCTCGATAGCCTTTTGGATGTCATCGTCGTCTTCACCAGCACCTTCACGAGGTGCGCCTTCATTACTAAATCTACGTCTCCTACGCCCTCTCTTCTTGGAAGCGGCTTCTCTTTCCTGCCGGAGTCTCTCATCATCGTTCAACAAGTCGCTGAGCTCACGAGCCTTCACTCTAACAATAGCTCCCTGATCCTGGCCAACAGAATCTGTTGCCTGAAACTCTCTAAGTGTCTTAATCACATAAACATTATCTTTACCCCAAATAACAACGTCCTCAGAACCATAGCGAACCAGATAATCAAGTAAAGTAAGGGATTTGGCAACATGACGCCAATACTTACCCTTATCATTCAATCTCCTATCAATGATATCCATGATCTCTAGAAATTCGCCCCTATCAAACGTATGATTGGCGACATCTGCCATCTGTGCAACGGTAGGACCCGAAGGATCATTACTCGTAGCATTACGCACCAACACCTGGGCTGCCGAATATCCATTCGTGACATTTTTGATGCTTCTAAGCACCGCTTTAGTCGTAGACATCCCAAATGCGAAGTAGAAGAAAAGAAGAGTAGCTCACGCAGATGCAAACAAGCGACGATACAACTGAACGAAGCCACAACGAATCGATTCAGTAACGACTACGATTAAACGAGCTAACAAGTACTCAGATTATTATCGATCGACGCTCGACTTTTTGGAAATGATTAGACTTTTTCTCTTAGTAAAATTATATTTTTTCCCCTTTTCGCTCCCATGTGCCGATTGCGAGAATCTCCTCCATGAGCGCAAAAGGAGCGCGAATACTGCGCCTAGAGGGGGGTGTGGCAAATAAGGGATTAAGTTGATGATGCTGAGGATGACAGGAAAGGGCTATGCTAATAGGGAAGTGGACTCTCGGCACAAGGCTTCTATCTCTTGTCTATCTTGATTGCTACCTCCGAAACCTTGAGGGCTGAGTCAACAGCTCAGCTCTAATCCATCCGCCTCTGTTCATATTCATTCCTCCGATTAACGAATACCACCGCCGCTCGAAAAATTACTCCAAAACAGAATCAGTTCCATCGGTGACTATCACTTCTTCCTACTATCACTCTCGCAACCAGGACAATTATGTAAAACCTCATGAATAAACACATCGCAATCAATGCAGAAATCTGTGCCACATTCTGTGCACCGATATCTTGAACTTGATAGATACTCCTTTCTATGCTTATTTTCAGCCTTGCTCTTCTCAGATAAATCTACTCCCTTGGAGAATTCTCGTTGACATCCAAAGCATCGCTTAGTAGGATATGAACTAGCGACGGGAACTTCGACAAAAAGCGTAAGTGGGAATAAATGATGGTATGATCTTGCCAAATGCGTAGATAAAATAAGCATCAAATCGCAACATGGACAGACGGTAGGTAACCCACACACTTTGCTTTTACAGTTCGGACATATATAACCACCATACACTAACCGTGAATGGCATGCGCAGAACGTAGGATTTTCTTCGCTTATTCTTTGAGGAAATCCCATCTTGACCAATGTAAATCCGTTCTTATTTTGAGATTCACTCTTCGTAATAGCCAATGGAGTCACTGCATCCATGAACAACTCTCTAAAGTGCTGTTCATTCAAAATGACGCTATACGAAGACTTTAGATCACCATGATTCGTAAGACGACAAAGCTCATCGCATATGGCGACCCGAGCAGTTAAACCAATTACTCTTACACTTATCTTCTCCTTCACCAACTCTTTGATCGTATTATGAATGTTTCCCGGATCTGAAGTGAACAAGGCACCGAATATAATCAAGACCTCTCGAGTACAATGGGATGCGACGTGCAATAGAAGACCCCTCGACATTTCTAAAGCATTCTGTAGTGAAGGATCACCTTCAGGCTCGGTTCTCCGAAGTCTCTTAAGTGCCTCTATATGATCGTGAGGGTTTCCACTTACTTCAGATACTATTTGAGCCAACCCATTCCTCATTATCACGATACTGAGCTGAGAAATGGGATTCTGGTCGAAGAATTCGTTAACAAAATCAATGGCATATGATATCATCATGGATGCTCTGTTGGGTCGAAGATCCTTCTCCCGCATCACTTTCGAATAGTCTAAAACAAGTACCATGATACGGATAATACCTCGCTGGAAGGGTGTCACGTTCTTCAGGTACCGCTTCTTTTGGGATTCTACGAGTCCAGAAACGATCGTTTCTAAACTACCGCTTTCATCTTCTTGAACAATATCCCATGATCTTCGATATTCATCCTCCCATGAATATCCGCCACCACTCCCGTCTATCTGTTCTTGCGCTTGCTTATCTTCCCCCTTATGGGATCTTCTGAGTCTCCGGTGCTTTGACGATCGTATAGATTCCACTTCATCGCTCATTTTTCGGTGTTCTGGAGCAGACACATCTATTCCTGTATCGGATACATCCATCTCTTCTTCTTCCACTTCCTCCACTTCTCCTTCCTGTACCTCCTCCTCGTCATCAGCAACCGCAGTCACTTGCTTCTTTAATCTGCGCCGTCCGATTGGAGTTATAGCATCTTCCTCGTCAACATCGGAAGGCATTTTTTATAATTGAACGCCCTTGCTTTTAAACCAATGGAGATGAGATATGTCAAGAAAGGATGGGGGGGGGGGGACTCTCTTTATTAATGCCAACCTCTGTAACTTTTTCATACATTTGATAATTTATGCCATTTAATGTCTCTTTAATTTTTTTTTTCAGGACTGAAAAATTTTAGACACATTTAGATCTCCTATCAAAGGACATCTCTTGTGAACAGATTAACGTACAATGGGAAAGAAAGTTAGAGGAAGAAAGGCAAAGAAGGAGCGGCATTCAAGGGATGAAAAAGTTGTGAAGCAGGTAGAAGAACATGACAAGCAAGATGACCAGACTGATAAGGTGGATACCGATAAGGAAGATGTCTCGATGGCACCTACTACAGTCAATCCGGATGCAGTCTCCTTTGCTGACACGGACAGCAAAAGCGAGCAGATGCCATTTTTTGGACTTCTAGATTCAGAGCAGTCGGCTTATTTCAGACAGGCTGAGTCTAGCCTAAACTTAGATACATTCGACAGTCCAGAGGCAAAACTTGCATTCGTTGAGGGAGTCTTAGAGGAGTCAAAGGGTAACGAATTGAAGTTAGCCACAAATCAGATCTGTTCTAAATTGATGGAAAGATTGATTCTTGTGAGTAACGAGCATCAGATGAGGCAGATATACAATGGATGTAAGGGATTCTTTTATCAACTCTGCATACATAAGTATGCATCACATGTTATGGAAACCTTTTTGGTTAGAGCTGCTGCAATGGTGGAGAAGGAAATGCTAAGAAAGAAAGACGAGGATTATGCGGAATATGAGGCCGAGGAAGGGGAATCTGGTGACGCTGCTACTACCATAGAAGGAATCATACTTGAAGTGGCCAAGGAAGTGGAATCTAAATTGAAGAAGCTTGCCAAGAGTCAATACGGATCTCATGTTCTCAGAGTATTACTTTTAATCCTTGGAGGTAAAAAGCTCCCATCTTCAATTGAATCGAACTCAATATTAAGATCGAAGAAGTCGAAGATTGCGAGGAAGATGGTGGAGATTGAGGATAATGAAGACTACGAGAGAAGCTTCCAGGTTCCGTCGACTTTTCAGGATGTACTAGGACCAATGCTTAATGGAATGATGGAAGGAGAGACCACCGAGTCTCTCAGGGAAACGGCTATTAATGCCGTTGCATCACCAGTTCTTCAACTCTTGATCCAACTTGAAGGTATGGTGAATAGAGATAGGCCCTTCTGGACGATGACATTTGCAAGAGCAGATGAAGAAAAGAATGATAAGGAGGAAGCCTTTGTGGAATATCTTCTCTCCGATCCTGTTGGTTCACACTTTTTACAGACAGCATTGTCTCAACAGAAGATGAAGAATATCAACAGGCTATATAAGAACTACATGGAGACGCGTGTATCGAAGTTGGCCAAGAGGGAAACCACAGGTTCATTTGTGATCCAAACTTTGCTCGAGAAATTGAAGCCGAAGGATCAGCAGACTATATTGGATGAATTGGTTCCGATCTTAAATGAATTGATTGTGAACAACTTTGGATTGGGTTCCAGTATAGTGGACTGCTCGGAGAGGAATAGTGGATATCGTAAGGATGAGATTGTGGCTAAATTATTTGAGTTCTTCAATAGGACTGCAAATGGAAAGAAGATGGACGATACCGCTATCTTAGAGAATATACTTCAGTTGAGTGGTTCTACGTTGTTCTCAACGAAGGACGATTGGCCCACTTCAGAAGAGAGACGTCGGGCCATGTTTTTGGAAAAATTGATCGAATATGATGGTCGGTTCCGTAACTCCTGTATTGAAGCATTATTGGGATTGGCCGAAGTTGAGAAACCCAAGAAGAGAGAGAGAAGAAGGGTTGGAAGGGAAAGGACTGGAGAGAGCGAACCAGAGAAAGAAGAGGGAAAGGAGGATGGGGAATCTATAGAAACCAGCACAGCGACACATCCTGAGCTGCCGTCCAATATGCTCATAGAAATCTGCATGCATGGTGTATTTTCACACATAGTGGAAAGTTGCATAACAAGTCCGGAAAAACTAGATTTGGTCCTTCGGAAGCGTTTCTTGAATGAGATAGTTCCTCATATAGTTGAACTTGCATGCAATGCTCAGGGATCACATATAGTAGACAAATTGTCCAGCCTTACGTTCAAATTGAATGTATATAAGGAGAGAATTGCCAGAAAGTTGTTAGATAATGAGGAGTTGGTGAAAAGAACGGTTTACGGTCGTCAAGTCTGGAAGAACTGGAAGATGGATATGTATGCCAGACATTTTGGTGATTGGAAAAGAATGATTAAGCAGGAAGAGATAGACAGGGCAGCAGAGGAAAAGGAGTTGAGAGATGCAGAAAGGGAAAGTCATATGAAACGTGCACGTGGCGCACACGACGATAATGGCCGTTTGCAGAAGAGAAGGAAGCCAAATCAGAAGGCACACTAGGCCAGATCGAACTCTGCAGCTGAGGTGGCATGTAATATCAACTAAAGTTAATCCATTTCGGCATAGTTTTGTAGATATGGAAGCCTACGACGTAGGGCTGTAGGCAAAAATGTGGCTGCATCGTTGTCACATTCATTCCGCCGGCGGAATTTACAAGTGTGTCGATAAGCGGTCGACGGTTTAATACGGGCTTGCAGGGCTGTGGGGGGAGGGAAAGGAAAAGAGGAGGGGGGGTCAAGGGAAAGAAAGGGTAGCTGCAAGAATAGCCTAGTGTTACGGATGTTTCCGTGCTACATGATCAGGCTGAACGAATGTGAAGGTTATTCGCAATGTACATAAGCCGAACTTTAGCTCAAAGGGAGGAATTTGGGTCAAAATTTGGTGAACGCAGGCGAACGGATAAAGACTATCAGGTGATCATCAATCACGATTCCACACACAAAAAGATCGTGTCAAAAGCCCCACAGAATGAAGAGAAAGCGAGAGCTGAGCAAAGTCTAACCAAGAAGGGTACCAGCAAACGCACGCATACATGAATTCATGCATAATTTTACATGCATAACCATGTAACCAAAATGTGGACTGAATAGCAATGACCTATTGGAGATTGGGAGCAAACGAGACATAGATGACAGACATTCAATAATATAGAATACATAATGTGAAAGACGAAAACCTTGCTTAAGCAAAATGGAAGGTCGAATCAACAAAAATAGTACGGGGTTAACCCGAATATAATATTAGTAGAAGCGGCCGCCATCCCAGTTATGCGAACGGCTGGCTAGCTTAACTTTAGCAAAGGCCTAAAACCGGCATTTAACTGTCGCCTGCGAACTATAGAAATTCGGTGTCCGACATCAAGCCTTGTCTGTGCTTACAAAGTACTTCATTAGCCCTTTTTGGTAATCCCCGTTTGACGGGCCCTATTTATACAGCCACACCCATGCAACTTGACCAAAAAAGAAAGTGTACTATCAATAACCGAGCCTCCGAAAATTTCGGACGGAAGTGTTCTCTCTGGTAATCGCCGTGATAGCCCCCTAGTCTGAATTGGGCATATTTGCACCATTATATGTGTATCAAGGCTGTAACATGTCTGGGACAAGGCTGTAACAAGATTACTGTTCTCGAGATCCACAATATCAGAAACGATTTATGTAAGCGGCTCACAAAATTTAGTTCCGATTTAGGAAACCTCTGTCAGGTTGCATGCAAATCTCTGGGCCCAGAACTGGAGACCGCGGCTTAATTCTTCCTCCATATCGAGAGGGCAAGACCCAAGTGGAGGACGACTCAAGAGACACTTGACGTAATACTTGGCTGAAAAAGAGGTGGACCTCTTAAAGCAGGTACTTTATCGAAGAGGACACCCAGGAAGATCTCCACCTCCCCACCAACCTGGCGACCTTGTGGCAGGCACAATATCACAAAAGGAATAGATTATCCCGAACAGAGCAACTGGCATATTGACGTACCTCATAACAATATAGACTCTGTAGGACGATCACACACTCTTGACAGCCAAACAATGAAGCGCTATAAACAGCGGTCGTATACATTGTAAGCAAGCTATTAAACGAAAGACCCCCTGAAACTTTCAGTCCCTGTCTCGAACTGGTTTCAGATATGTTCGAGGGGGAGGGAGTAGGAAAAAAGGAAAGGAAATAATAAGAAAGATGGTTCTATTGATCGATACGCCGGGGCGCAAATTTGCTGCATGCAATTAGATAGGAAATAGAAATTTCTTTTTGATCTTCTCCCCTTTTCCTTCTATCGGCCTCAGGCTAAAAAATAAGCCATCCATGTTTTTTTCCCCTTCCCCAGGCAAGGCACACCTGTTCATATAAAGCCAGACGATATCCACACGGTTTTTGCACTACAATATTTGATAACATCTATAGCGATAGACGGTCAAATCTAGACAGGGTCTTCAAAGGTAGATAGATAGATCCCCAAGTGTTCGCCTCACCCATCAGCTATTATTGTATTGTGCCTTAAAAAAAAAATCCTATTAACAATTGCATTGCTGGCCACTAGCCACATTACATAACCACAAACTGCATATTAGATAGAGTTATTTGGTCTTCTATTGACAGATCCATATTTCAATAGTTTTAATATTTTTTTTTCTCTCCAGGCACGCTAAAGCGCGAGAGAAGGAAAGAAAACACAAAGTCAGTGTCTTCATTAGTAAGGGCGGCTTCAAATTAAACCAATTTCATTTCGATTATCCAGAATTACTTTCGCATATCATTCATTACTTGTTACTGGCCATTAGCTTGTTGCTTAACACATCACTAGAGACCACTCATTACTTTCCTTACATATTATAACCTTGCTTGCTGATCGCCGTTCGTCTTTCTTTTTTCTTCTTCCTTACATCAATGTCTTCAGTTGACCATAAACGCATCTTGAAACCCTTGAAGGGTTCTAAGGACGCTGGGACCACCGATCAAATTGCTCCTCAGATTCCGGACGATGAAAAGCTGTCCACAACAGAGATCAAAGAGGTTGTGAAATCGCTAGATCTCATTCATGATCTTAAGTTCTTCTTGCTAACAGCACCTGTTAACTGGCACGAGAATCAGGTGATACGTCGTTACTATCTCAATAAAGAGGAGGGCTTTGTTTCTTGTGTGTACTGGAACAGCCTTTATTTCATCACAGGAACTGATATTGTCAGGTCTGTTGCATACAAGATGGAATTCTTTGGAAGAAAGATTGTGGACCGCAAGAAACTAGAAGAGGGAATATTTAGTGATTTAAGGGCTCTCAAATGTGGAGTCTCCGCTGTGTTGGAGTCACCGAAATCACAATTCCTAAAGTTCCTCCATAGGAACCAATGCCTTCGGACCCAGAAGAAACAGAAGGTGTTCTTCTGGTTCAGCGTACCACATGATCGTCTATTCAAGGACGCGTTGGCCCGTGACTTGGAACGTGAATTAGCAGGTATTCCCTCTGCCACCGTGGCATCTACAAAGCTTGCCAGCAGTTTTCATTATGATCATACAATACCGCTGGTTTCTCAGTTACAAAGCCACATACTTGCCCAAACCGGTAAGGATTTCTCATACATTCTAAGCGAAGACACGGTCGAGTCCTCTGCTGCCAAAGCAAATTCTGCTCCTGATCCTTCCACTGAACAGGAGGGAACTCTGGAGGCTCCTAGTATCCCTTCTTTCGAGAATAGATCCGAGTCTTCAGCGTCTTCGGATTCCGGCTTTCCTCTTGACTATCTGGGAGATGATCCCTTCCTTTTCAACATGGACGGTGTTGGATCCGTGGCGGAATGTGAGATTTTGGGATCCGCATCAAATCAGGATTTCACCTATACTCAAAATCCGTCATCGGCCTTCCTTCCTGATCAGCCATCCTTATGGCTAGTGTCTCCCACAGGTGTTCAGCTTTCTGAAGACCTATTATTAGATCAGGCTACTCCGGTAGTGCCTGTTTTCAACGGTGGAAGAACTCCTCTGACGGCCACTACTCCACGCTCCGTATGGATGACCACTGCATCGACAGCAGCGTCAATGGCCTCGCCAGGGTTCACCATGTTTACAAATGTTGCCAGTGCGGAGGTGAAGGTGGAGGATGAAAACAAAGTTACAGATTCCAATCAGCATGCACAGCCCTCACAGGCTTCTCACGTCTATAGCTTCTTGCCTGGCGCGTCATCTCTAGCAGGAACTGGTCTTTCATCCACAGGAATGAGATCTACTACGGTCAACGTTGATGAGGTTCAACCACAGGTTCTAACAGTGCCTACAGTGTCAACAGTACCTGCATTATCTGGTGTTCCAGGTGCTCCAAGTGGTTCTGGAGTGGTCCCCTTGGTTCCTACGAATAACGGTTCTGCAATATCAGCCAGTTTACAGGGCCAGTTTTTCTCGCCTATGATAAGTAATGGGGCAGAGCCAAACATGTATTATTATTACGGATGCTCGCCTTGCTACGCGGATTTCACGGTACTCCCATTCAGCAGACCTATTAGTGGAATCAAGTCAGCCTTCGATAAAGCTGATAAACAAAAGGTGAAATCAACCGTTAACACTCATTCGACGGAAACAGGTAGGGTTGGTAAGCAGAAGAAGAAAAACTTGCTTAACCCTTCACTTCGACATCTTGGTCTCGAACTTGAAGAGAGGGAGGAGAAGGGAAACGAGAGGAAGAATGTAAAGTTATAATAGAAGAGGATTCTCATCATTAAATAGAGGTCGAAGTTGAACAGAAGAGAAACTAGATCCCATCCACCGCCTTTGCTACCAGTCTAATCATTACAAGTGTATCAAGCCACTTACGAACCGATCAATCAAATAGCCTCATTGGTCGTTTAGCTCCATTACGTCAATCTTTTTTTTTTCTTGCTTATTTGCCATCACACATTCTTTCTATGACAAGTGTTATCTTGAATTCCGGGTTTTTCATTTAAACGTAGATCCTTTATAATATGCCAACTCCTTATAATTGGTCAGGGCCCGATTTGTTTTAGGACAGGAACCCTGACTTACTGTATTGTTAGGGAGGGAAAAAATTTCGTGGAGATCGCGCGCGGGGTTGTTTTGAAGTTGTCCTTTTTCGAAGATGACTTCTTCTTGGGAGGTAGGACTAGAAAAGAGTTCGGTGTAATCTCAAGGCTTTTTTGAAGATCGATTCTATTCATAAATACAGGGATTATCAAAGGAGACAGGTCTAGAAATTAGAGTGGAAGCCTTGTCATTCTGTGGCCCTCATTACTCCAGTCTCTGATTTCGATCAAATATATTACAAGGAGCTCTCTGACTGTAAGGCGCACACAACTAAAGGGCACATATTTTTCATATAAGCACATGCATAGTACAACTGAAATCATATCAGTATCAATCCACAGGTCATACATTCATTCTGACTTCAGTATTGACGACGCTGGAACAATCCTTTAGTCATTAACGTCATAGTCCGTCGTTAAGTTTGCCCATACGCGACAGGGAACCGATAGCTAGCATCTTCCAGCTTCCTCGAGATCAATCTATCGGCCTTGTTTGTGGTTCACATACATAGAAAAAAAGCATGAGTTTAGATTATCAATCCTTTCTCAATGGAGGACTACTTCATGACAGATACGTTAGAGTCGAAGGGATTAACGAGGGATCCTTCGGTATTGTTTCACTCGCTAGAGATACTTTAAATAATGATGGCTTAGTTGCTTTGAAGTACAATACCGGGCGGTTGGAGGATTTTGAAGCATTCGAACAGAAGGAGGCCAAATCAAGTTATGCCAATGCCAAGATTGAACACCCTGACGTTGATAAATCGTTCGTTCTAAAAGAGACGTACAAGGAAGTTAATATGCTTCAAAAGGTTGGCAAGCATCCGAATATTGCCCAGCTCCTAGAGACTTTTGATACGTATATCGTGCTAGAATACGTTGCACGTGGTGATTTACACGATGCAATTCAGTTGGGCATAGCACCTGTTTCGACAAGGGATGTTGTTGACGTTTTCATGCAGCTTGTGAGTGCCATAGAACATTGCCATAGGTTTGGTGTTTATCACAGAGACATTAAGCCCGAAAACATTCTTATTGCAGAAGATTGGTCAATCAAATTGACAGACTTCGGTCTTGCGACTGATAGTCTCTGGTGTACTGACTTTGACGTCGGAAGTGAGCGTTATATGGCTCCCGAATTGTTGGAACATAGTGATATTGCTTCATATCGAGCCGATAAAGTTGATCTTTGGTCTATGGGAATCTGCCTCTTGAATATCGTGTTTGGAAAGAGCCCTTTCAGCTCTGCCACTTCGAAGGATAAGCTGTTTCTCTATTTTGCTGCAAATAGAGAGACACTGTTTGATATATTTCCTACTATGAGTTATGACTTATTCGGAGTGCTAAGACACTCACTGACGATTGATCCAGAAAACAGAGATCTCGAGCAGATGAAGGAGAGTCTTTTAAAGGTGGAAGTTCTCACCTACGACTACGAGTTTGAGGAACGTGAAGAAGAAGAGGTAGAGAGAGAAAGACAGGAGGAGATAGAGAAAGAGCCCGCAACTCCGGTTTCCATCCCATCCCCGCAGTTGAAGGTTTCAGAAAAGCCAGATGAGTTGGGCAAATATGTGGTAAAGTCGGTACCAGAGGAGAGTGCATTGACCACTAAGATGAAAGAGATGAAGAGAGGAGAAACAGGTGTAAGGTTCACCGAAGCCAAGCTATCATCCGTTGATGGTAAAGAGCCTGAAGCAAGTGCTATCTACACTGTTCCTAAGGGAAGGCATAGATTCCCTCATTATCGGAAACCACTTAAGATTCCGACAGTTACAAGGCATAGAAATCGGTCTCAAACCGGAAGAGTTATAAAGACTAATGGAGAGCCTCAGGAGGGAGGGTTCCCATTTGCCAGGGAAGATTTCTTTACTCCACGGTCGGTTGTTAACCATTACATGGAAAAGACTACGCAGTATCGTAATTTCGATCATAGAGCACGGAAACAGAATCAGCAGTATTATGAACATGGTGCGGATGACTACAATGGAGGCCGTGCATGGAGGAAAAGGAAGAACCAGCGCAGCTATCCTTCCAATAAGTATAGAGCTGGCAATAAAGTGAACGGTAGGAAGAAGAATTATAACTCTGGAAGAAACTATTTCCGGGGCGTCAGATCCTCGTCCTTCGAGCCGGAAACACGCGGTAAATATATTCCTATCAAGGAAGCAATTCCTACCTACAGCAGATCTTACAAGCAGAGGAGTCAAAATTTCAGCAGTCCATCAGGAAAATATGTTCCCCCAAATATGCGGTACAGACCCCCAAGTCCAGTTCCGCTTATCTCTGTTCACCCAGAGCCGGAGCTTGAACCCCCAACCGAAGAAAACGAGGAAGATGAACTGTTCATGTTCGAAGAGGCGGGGAAGGGAAATGAAGGCAGAAAGGGTAGCCACGTGGACTACCTTTCAAAGAAGCTGGCAGATTTCAACTTGGACACTGCAGTTGAAGGTAATCTTTCACTTTCTGCTCCAAGGGACAAATATGTTCCCCCCCACCATCGACGCAAAAGCTCACAGTCATCTCGGCCAATTCTTCTAAAGAAGTACAATATTCCACACAGTCTTGGTCATGTGATGCCGAGGGAGCAGGATAGGGTCATTTCTTCTTCAGTCCCTACTAAGAATACTAACTGGTTTATGCAACACTATCAGCCACACAACCAAGAAAAGAGGAATCCTAATAGAGATAGTTTGCTAGACTATGGTAATCAAGATATGGCAGATTACGTTTCGGAAGGATTTGGACTTTCCTATATCAATGGAGAGGATGAGGGTACCAGGAAGATACATTTGAAAAGAAGGCCTTATTTATGATGCATATTCTCTTCTGAATATTAAGGTGGATAAACTGGCCGGTACGGGAGCACAGTGTAGCATTAGAGTGTAGACAATGGTTAACCAGGGAGGCGGACTGAGGATTTTTGTGGTTGTCTGCGTAACAGCGGCTGATAAATGAAGTATGCCCCGAAATTTAGGAGAATTATTGGCGCTGCTTGACGAAATGCGGTTGACGATCATGTGCTGGAACCTGATAATAAACTACTATATTAGTTGGTGCCATCTCGCTAATATTAATCATGTATAGAGGTGATTGTGAGGCTATTATTAGAGTATATTGTGTCTAGTTAATTATATCCCTTCCCTTGGCCCGTTTGATTAGTGATTTAGTACTCATGACTACCGTTGGATTGTAGTGCTTTTCTAAGAGAACGTTTTCCCATAACACGGCCACTTCAGTGTTTGCTCTCTCTATGGAATCCGAGTCCGCATGATAAACACCATTTTCTATACGGTCATCTGTAGTGTAGAGACACTTGACTTCGTCATATCTAGACATTAGCTTATCGACAAACTTTAGAACGGCAATAGAAGTCCTTTCAGGGAATTGAAGGAGGTTCAAGTAAAGTCTCTTAGTAAATGCTAAAGCACGAGAGTTGGAACCAGATCTAGAATTGAAAAAGATCGCATTAAGGCAACGAAGTAGCAATTCAGCCTCTGTAGACACATTTACAGAAGGTTTGACCAACCGCAGTTCTGTGGAAAGAGGATCGAGAAGTCTTAGAGTTTTATGGGAGAACTCGATATCGGGGTCCTGGGACAACACCGGAAGAAGAGAGTAAAGGTAATCAATAAACCTGTTGAGGTCGAGATGAACCTTCTTGGGAGGCATATGGGAGACCAATGAGAACGAAGTGATAATGCATAGAAGAATCTGTCTCATCTGATTACTGCTGATACTGTTTTCTGCCTTCTGATTCGCTAGCAACTCTTCAGACAATTCTCTAAGGACCTGAAGGAAATCCCCCATCAAATCAAGGTTCATTTGATGACCATATCGAGCCAATCCTTCCAAAACTGGGGCCATAAGTTTCTCAGGACGAGCCTTTAGGATCTCAAGATATAATGTGAGCACTAGCTTCAATATATCGGCTTGGTACTTTTCTCTCTGTTCAACGGTAATCTTCTGCTCAGCTTGATCCATCTCCTTCTCGATCTGTTTCCTTTCTTTGTACTGCTTTCTTTGTTTCTTTGTCAAATATACCCTGTCGTTCTTCTTCGTCCTCATCTTCATCTCTTTTTCTTCTGCTGTAGCCATTGGATCATAGTCTCCTAGCACAGTTAATGATAAGAAGATGTTAATGACACTTTCATCCACCCTAAATTCCCTATGTCTGATGGCTCTGCATAAAAATCTAACAATATCAAACGATAGATTGCCAGATTCCGCATCTTCAATTAATAATGCTTCTAATGTCTTAACACATTTCTTAAATGCATCATACTCAGCCGCACTTGCAGGTTTCCGCATTATCCTTCTCACCATCACCTTAAAAAGAGCATCTGTGAAGTTGAAGAACCTCAAAGACTCGGCCAATTCACAGACTGCACGCGTCGCTAATACTCCAAGCTCTTTATCAAGTGTGGAAGCCCTTGGTGACCCACTTACTATATTAGCTTTCCTTGCTAACACATCAACGTACTTTCTATAATATTTCACAAGGTTTTGCTCAAAAAACCGTGATTTCTGGACATCTTTTGAAACTTTCTCCTTCCTTTCCGATTCTGTCAATGGCCGAACTTGATATCCGGGTGAAATGCTTTTGAAAACTGGGACTAATGTAAGAAGAGAAAGCTTTGCCGTCACTGGATTATGCGATGTCATTATTCTGAGAATTCGTGAGATCATCAGCACGTTCTCTTCTGGTTCTTCCATCAATCTCTCAGCCATTGTCGCTAGGTCTTCCTTAACCTTCATAGTCCTTTGAGAAGGACTTAAATTGATATACTCATCGTCCTTTGCCTCATCAAATGCTTCTTCAACAACAATTTCTTTATCTGCATTCTCTGTATCTTCCTGCTGTTGCTTCTCCTCCTCCTCTTGCTTCGCTTCAGCTTCTCTTTCTTCATCTTTCCTCCTTGGAGTCTTCTGCTTCTTCATCACAACTCTCTGCATACTTCCATCAGCAGCTCGAACAGGTAATCCTTCGACCATATCTTCATTCTGGTCTCTAAAGTGACGTGGTTCGAGTTCATACTCAGCAACTTCTTCCCCTTCTTCTTCCTCACTATTCACTTCATCATCACTAACATTGTTACTAAGCTTCCCAAATACACTCGTTTCAAGCTTTTTATCTTCCTCCTTCCGGCGCTTCTTCTGCCGCAACTCGACTGCCTGTTTTGCTCTTTTCGCCATAAGGTTGCACTTGATTTAAGGATCAGCTAACGGTAAGTTCTACATGTGTATATCGATCGACCCGATAATTTTTCACTGAAATTTTTCAGTCCCCTACACAGCCGTGCATTGCCACAAATTTGAAAAAAAAAAAAGACATTCATCGATGCACCGCCACGACAACCTTATGTTAGCACTGCCACAGCAAACCCCCACGTCTTACACCGCCACATTCGCAGCGCCCCAGGCTCCTCTCGAGATTACGGATTGATTGTGCCCGTGCGGAGGAACCCCCCATGAAAAAGCGGTGGAGACAACCGCTTCTACGGGGTATCAACTGACTTTTTCTAGCGAGGGTTTGCCGTGCCATTGTAATTTGTATGGGGAAGGTCGGATATTATCATTAGAGCGATGCTTATTCTGGAGTAAGGTTATACAGCGGTCCGATCGTTATTAGGGGCTGTCTCTTTTAATTTTTTTTTTGAGAGAGGGGGGGACTTCCTGATTTCCGGAAGCTTTGCTTTTATCCTTCCGTATTCCAACATCTTACTCCTATAGCTACTTCACTTCTTCTTCGTTAATCGTTCCTTCGATCAATTTGCTTTAAATTTACATATCACTTGCATCATGCTTAGAACTTTCTCAATCAGGACGACCAGAATGGTTGCTCGCTCTGTCTTAACGAGACGAGGTAAGTAATGGTTGTTTGAACCAATTGATAAGGTCGTTATATCGACCACAGTTTTCGATGCGCTTCGTACTAACAAAGCAGCCTTTACAACATCCCTTACTAGACTCGACGTTAGGGTTTATGGAATGCCTGCAATGTCACCTACCATGGACGAAGGTGGTCTTGTTTCATGGATTGTGAAGGAGGGAGATGCTTTTGCCTCCGGAGATGAACTCTTGGAAGTTGAGACCGATAAAGCTACAATGCAAGTCGACGCTCTAGACGATGGTAAATTGGCTAAGATTTTAGTTCCTGCTGGAACTAATAACGTCAAAGTCGGTGCTCCTATTGCTTTCCTTTGTGACGAAGATGAAGATATTGCTTCGTTGACATTCCCTGATATTAGCACTCTTGCAGCAGCCAAACCTGCCGCTCCGGCAAAGGAGGAGCCGGCCCCTGCTGCAGCTGCAGCTCCGGCACCAGCCGCAACTCCAGCCCCAACTGCACCTACTTCCACCAACCTCCCTACCAAGGCCAATCCGGAACAGGTATTCTTCCCATCTGTGGAGTTCCTTTTGGAGGAAAACCACGTCTCCCGTGAGGATGCTCTACAGAAGATCACTGCTACGGGTCCTAACGGTAAGATCCTAAGAGGAGATGTGCTTGTTTACTTGGGTAAGCTTTCTGCTGATGTTAACAATAGCATTGCTTCATACATCGAGAAGAGTGAACATTTAGATCTATCGCACATCGAGCTTGCTGAGAAGGCTAAACCAGAGACAGTGCAGGAAGGTGCAACTGCCGAAGGTGAGGCAGAAGCCGTCGCTACTGCTGCTGCGGCACCTCCAAAGCCGGAGCCAACAAAGGTTTCTCAGCAGTTCGTCATCTCGAGTGCTGTGCCATCGAAGATTTTGGCTGCTCTAGTCGCAAAGGCCGCAACCAAGGCTGAAACCGCTGCATACGCTGCCAAGGACTACGAGCCTTCCGAGTTAATTGACCCACTTTTCGAAGACTTGATTGCCCCACCAGCCAATGCTGAAAGATTCACCGTCAGCTATTCGATAAATACGGCACCAGCACCTGTGGCTTCCAAGGAGATAGTAGACGAATTTGACTTTGAGCCTTATGAAGAGCCTGTGAAAGCTGCAGGAAAACCGGATCTTCTGACCACGGTCGATGTTGAATTGGTCTGCAATGACAAAGTTGTCGACTCTAAGGTCAAGGCTGATGTGTTTGTCTCCAAGTTCGGCAATTACTTGAGCCAGATTGATCGTAAGTTTGGACAGAATGCCTGATAAAAAGTTAAGAAACTGCACAACTATAGTATTTATTTAACGTTGTTATTGATTTACGAACGAAAGTAAGCAGTATGTAAGGGATTATCGAGTAGAATCAAAACTGAGGGAGAATTTCACTGCCTGGATCCTAATTTGACGCGTCGCGACGCGTCAAAGGGGACGTAAATTTGAAGAGGGTACATGCAACTAACTAATGTAGGTGGTCAAGTTGGCGCACTTCACCATCTTCAGATAGTCCGAAGTCAAACGATGGAGCTAGTGCAAAATTTTGAAAGAAAATGGATCAGGCAAAGTAAAATCTAGCGTATTATGGAAACTACATATATATTCGGACGCCTGTGGACAGGTTGGTACAAGGATGTGTCACTTTTAAGGAACCATAAGAAGCAGATAGAGAGTCCTCTACTCCATAAAACGGTAGGGAATAAAGTTAAGATACTTGTACCCCTGTCCAAGCGAAACGAAGTACAGAATTGGGTATGGGATTTCCTAATTGAGAAACTCGCAGGATATTCGTGATCCGCTGACGTATTCTCTCTTGACACCCCGTGGGGACGGAGAGTTTTGAGGGTCACGGCAGGATTTTCCTTAAGCAGCTGCCGGAGGCTAATATAGTTAGCAAAAAATGAGCCAGGATCGGTTTCAGACGCTGAAGTAGTTTGATTTCCCCGGTGATGTTAGTGGTGCTCCTTTCGACAAGAATCTCTCTTTGTCTGCCACCATTGGTTCATTTAACCTTCATAGACCAGTTTACCATCAAGTAGCGGTGGACATCATCGGTCAATAACCTCTGATTTCTTACCACAAGCCTCAGCTTATTCTGTATCTGGCAAGCCTTTCGAATCCTATCTTCGGCAATTCTTACATCCGTACACTGCATTCTAAGATCTCGAAATTCCGCTACAAGACAAATATAGCACAGTCCGGCAGACTTTCCCCGGCCACTTTCCCTGCAAAACTCAACAATACGCCGGTCTTCCACTGTCGGCATGTGTTTTGAATATCTAGCTATCTAGAGTCACTAACACATTCAATAATTACTCACTGCGGATTGACCACGCTATGTCCACATACTCCAGAGAGTCTCAAGTTCTCTCTGATGCACATTGTCACCTTTCACCAGTGGTAAGTCCAGCCAGATTCGAGAACTTGAAGAGGCAGCTTCATAGAAAGCTTGATGAGGAACCAGAAGCACCCAAATATCCATTTTTGAATATGATGTCGACAAATTTTATCGACTACAAACTAATCCATGAGCTTTCAAAGGAGTTCCCCGGCGTTGTGAATGCAAACTACGGTATTCATCCGTGGTTCTCACATTTGTTTACATTCACGGACTTCAGCGCTTTATCCTCAGCAGAAGAAATCAAGCGAAAACATTATGAATCTGTACTATTACCCAAAAAGGAAATTTCAAAGGGACTTCTAGATGCATTACCGGTCCCAGTGTACCTTCCTACTTATATTAATGAGGTGGAGAAGTTTTTGTCAGAAGATGACACTGCAGGAATTGGTGAAATTGGTATAGATAAAGCCTTTAGGATACCCATGTGTGGATACTTAGGTTCGGCGCAGTGCCAGGACTGGCTAGATGAGAATAAAAGTGTTCTTTCGTTCGATGACGGCGAGGCGAAACGTGAGTGGTCGCCGTTCAGAACCAATATGGAGCATCAAATGAAGGTTTTGGAAGAATTTCTTCAGCTAGCGAAGAGGATGCGTCGATCCGTAAGCATCCATTGCGTTGAAAATCATGGTAAATTGTATGCCTTGATGAAGAAAGTGTTCATAGATGAGGATGATAATGGATACAAGTCTCAATGGCTTGATTTGCATTCATATTCTGGTTCTGTTGAACAGGCCCGCCTTTTTACGAAGACTTTCCCAAAGTTGAAGTTCAGTCTTAGTAGTGTCCTCAACTTGGAGAGATATGCAGATAGACTTCAACGATGCTTCGAGAACGGCTCCCTTTCCTTGAATAATGTATTGATAGAAACAGATCTTGGATTAGATGGACTATATTGGGAAGATGATAAATGCGTTGAAGATAGGTATGAATTCTTGGTAAGTAGCAAGAAGGGAGTGCTTAATCGTCATGCAGAGCTATTGGCAGACACAATTAGGAGGCTCCATGAGATGAATAGCGATTTGACGCTAGAAAAGATAAACGAGAACTACAGGGAATATATCGGGATTTTAGTTTAAACAAAGCAGAGCGTTCTATAGAATTACTTAATAACTGTTAGCCGTCCAAGCAACAGTCCGATTCTGGCAGCTCTTCATACATTTCACAGCGAATGCTAACTCTTGGTAGCAATTCAGCGCAGAGGGTTGATACATTGCATCTTCGGGTTTGGAAGAAGAGCTCTCTGGTACCTCCGTATCCGTAGAATCGACTTGCTCGACGGAAAATATGGACGATGAGTTTCCAGAGCTTGAGGAGACCGATGATTGGACAGTCTGATTGGTAAGGGAATCGGAAAGAGGAACTCGTGGAGTATCGTCAACCTGCAGAGTGTCCTCTTCTTCTCCTTGATCACATTCCTCAGGTTCCACTGTATCTCTGTCCTCAGGGACTGGTTGCGGAGTGCAGAACATTAGAGAACTATCTGTAGAATCAAATCTAGTGATGGAAGATGAAGTAGTGGTGGTAGAAGGCATCCTTGACCAGTATCGTGAACGGCCAGAACCCCTATGCTGCCTTCTAGGCATACAATAGTCGATAGGCAACGGTTCACGAAGATCTAGATCTAGCGAAAGCTCTCTAGCGATATTAAGTCGATAGAAAGCCTGTATAAATGTTGAAGCGTTGTAAGAAACTATCAGATATTGATCAGAGGGGAAAACCATACGTAATGCAAATGGCTTTTCCTGATAATCACATGCATTTCCATATCTCACTAACTCTTGAAGTGACCAAGATGCAATGAGGTTGGAAGAATGCTTAAGAAGACGCATCTTTTCCTCCGCCGGTGAAAACTTTGTAAGACTTGCACTTCCCGTCGGGGGTCTATGGCAAACCAACTCTTGTGCAATCGCAAAATCAAAAGACTGAAGATCCTTTAAAGATAAATCCATGGATTTATGAGACTGCTTTCTAGATATGCGTTTCAAAAATCTGCGAACATGGTGTTTAACGGTTGGAGGAGAGCAGCAAGATGATGAGGACGACGGAGATTCAAAGCAAAGTGACTTCAGAGAATTGTGATCATTTGGATCGCTGGCAGAAGAGGAAGAGAACTTCCTAGCCAGAGCATTTGGGCCTAGCTCAAAGGTTTTTTCCTTAGCGCTTTTAATATTGAGATATGGATCGACGAATTCTGGCCTTAATTGCTCAAAGAGATAAGCGACATAGTGGGCTATCTTACCGGACAACCTATAGAGGCATACCTTGGTGCAATCTATTTCGAAGAGGGCGGGAAGAAAAGGCGGGAGATTTCCTGTGAGCAGCTGTGAACCTTCATCCAGACAATAACATAGTGATATGTGACATATCGAAGGTGTATAAGGAGGTGGCGGTGAGGTGGGATATAGTGTAGAGTATGTTGGAGGGGAAGACATGTTTATAGACCAAGCAATGAGGATAGAAAAGTACTAACTAGTGGATAGAAGAGCACAGGTTAGAAGGTTCAGAGATAACAGAGGAATAGCAACAGATAACTGATGGCTGACAACATATAGTAGCTTCAAGGAATAATGACCTGCAAATAATAATGACGATGGTATGTGTGTGTTAGTGAGATGCACTTATTTATTCTTCGTAAGTTCTTGGTTAACTATGACGAAAGAAAGAAGCAGTGGGAACTTCAAGATCAGCATCCCCTTTCCACGTTATCAGTTTCAGTCTGTCACTTGTTGTTTTAGAGCGTGCAGAGTTCTTCCAGTGGGAACCTAAGCCGCATTGTTCCCCGCATCGTCCGCCTATTGTTAAAGGGGAGGAACCTTATCTTCAGCCGTTGGCCCGGTAGCTACCGGGCGGCATCTACCAGGGGATGCCTTTGCTCCCCATTCTTAAAGATCTCACCGCGGAGAGACCATTCACTGCATTAATTCTACGGGGCCCCGTAGAAAAAGCTAGCGGGAAGCATCTACCCGGCAACCCTCACAACGTCCCTGCACTCCCCCACAATGGTGATTCTCCCGCAATAGTTTTTGCGGGGTCAGAATCCTGATTTTCTATTGGGTGATCCCCTCACCACGTTACTGCGTCACCACGAACGCGACCTCGTCAAATGTTAACGTACGTAGCTTAAATAACATGTTTTACGATATTTGTGATCCATCGCAGGGATTCTCGGAACGGCCGGATTCCTATCATTGTCCATCTAATCCAATATGAATGCCATCTACTCTGTAATATCAGCCTGTCTCCGTAAGTTTTTCCGTCTATGATCTAATGCTTTGCTCAGGCTCATCATCATTCTATGTCTGTGTAGTTTCACGTTCTTTCCATAAAAGGAGAAATAAAAGTAAATTTATATCAATCAACTTTCAAGGGGGCGCAGATAATTCCTGTCAACTTTAAATCCTTTTCTTATTCTGCTCTGGAGAAGTAGCTACAAGTTACTCTTACCTTTCATAGCTCGTAAGCTCATTAATCATGAATTTATAAAGCAAAGATAACATACAGATATAATGGATCAAACATACTCATCCTCTTCCACCAACTCTTTCTTTAGTTCGATATCGTAACTAAAGTCATCCTTATCAAAGTTGGTTGAAAACTCATCTATCGTTGGGAAGCAAACAATCTCGTCACGCTCTTTACCCTCCTTGATTAACACCGGTAAATTGAAGTTATTAAGGAGTCTCTTGAAGTCCATATAATTAGGGAATCCTTGCTTCAACAAATCCAAATGTTCACTATCTTTGTAGACTTCTAGACGGTATTTACCTGCATTGGCAGCTTTCTTGTTCAAGATCCGAAGAAAGATCCGGTTATCAAAGTAAAGCCAATCGGTGAATCCTTCTTGCATCTCGAAGGGAAGGACATTATATCCCTGGCGTGCATTTTCATTGGCCCGACAAATGTTGATCTTGAAGTTTTCATCGTCTCTGGAAACCTCAAATTGACAGTTTAGTACTGTAAACCGGTTAGGTTTATGACCTGTGAAAATATCCTGCATTAAAGAAGACTTCTTCTTATCAGAACTGGATTCGAAGAAGCCGGCGTATTTGCTGTCGATCTTGGTGAAATCATGGAAGAAATTTTTGTTTGGTGAAACCTGATACGTCTTAAGGAAGAGGTATCTGTCCAAAGTAAGGAAGCTATACCTTGAGAACATATCTCTAGGGACAGTTAGCTTGAGAGAGATCGTCTTTGGATCGAACTCGACAAATCCTCGAGCCGTCAGAGATTTATCCATTCCGGCAATTTGTCTCTCTATGCGACTGTTGAAATGCTCAACTTTACTAAGAGAGTCTAAAAGTTTGGCCTTATGTAGCATTGGTGGAAGCTTATTCTTCTCATCTTTTAGCAAATAGCGGTAGTAATTTCTCTTCGTAAGCTCGGGCATGAAATTTGTAGAGTCCTCGAACCAAACTAGTTCATTCTCCTTGCAGTAGTTAAGAAGTTCACTCTTATCAATATCCAACAGAGGTCTAACAACTTTCAAATTAAGAGTCGGAGATACCATTGGGAAGTTGCTTACAGGAGTCATCGAACGAAGACCAAATAGAGTAGAGTTGCTCTGCATCCTCATGAGGAAAGTCTCTAACTGATCGTCTCTATGGTGGCCCATGAAAAGATTGCCGTCTCCTAGTTTTTCGCAGGCACCAAGCATAAGCTGATATCGAAGCTCCCTAGCAGTTCTCTCCATTTGACGAGGATCTATCTTCTGCTTAATCTCGAGAACATGGTGTTCTATTGGAAGATGTGATATAAGTTTGCTTAACTGATTAACTTCGTCGGTGCTTTCCGGCCTTATATTATGATTCACTGTGATGGCATCTATCTTTAGATCGTTCAGCTTTTTCATCTTGATTTTAACGAGCAAGTTGAGGAGGGCAACCGAATCTGCTCCTCCGGATAAGGCCACGGCGATACGTGGAGGGAAGTTACGTAAGTTTGCAGCAAAGATCTTGGTAAGAGATGTAAGGAACTTGGACGAAACGGTGGCCGTTGCCGAATTCGTAAGGCCGAGAGGATTGATGAACATGATGGAGTGAAAAAATATGATAGGAAATGAAGTGACAAAAATGAAAAATTGGTCAATCAGTGACTATGTGTATCCAAATTATCCTATAGTATGGCTACCTAGTCCAGAAACCTATCTTTTATGACAATAGAGACTTGACCTGTCAAGAAACGTTAATGTGTCAGCTAATTCGAGGCGTTCAACGGTGAATGCGGAGCGAGATCGATGAACTTGAGAGCAATCTTACCTCAGAAAGTGGTGAGACCTAAATCGGAACCCGGATGGTGGCAATTGAACACTAGAGGAAAAGAACCCGTATAAATAGGAATTGGTTCAATAGAGATAGCGGTAAAAGGAAGAGTCGAAAAGGGAAGGAATTTTTTTTTCCATTACGTCCTCGGACGCTATACAGGCGAAAAAAGAAAGAAAACACAAAACGGTTTATTTTTTTTCTCGTTTCGTGGGCTGGAAATGATGAAGATACGGGTAATCGATAGGGTAGGAAGACAGGGTACAAACAATAGCCGGGGGTAGGTATTCAATTATGACTCCCCGACAACAGCAGATCGATGAGATGAACAAGCAATTAGAAGGGCTTCAAGAGAATCTCTACACTATGCGACGGCTTTCTGAAAGGAGTGCCCAACAGCTCGAGTCAATCAAGGAGTTGGGCAAATTGAAGGGTTCGTTTTTCATGAGCGCACATTCGGTATTCCATCAAGTGAACGAAGAAACGGACCAGCAGCAACAAGTTTGACTGGCTGCTGAAGCTAAGGGAAGAAAGTTGGATCGAAGGGGATTACAGGTACGGCAGGGACATCGACTAAAGCTACGATATCCCCGGTAGACGTCTAAGCTTACACCAACAACGCCACCAAGTCTGCCGTCAAAGATAACATCCGGTTGTACTCCGCGTAGGGCTGAAGAGGAAGGTTCTGGAACAATGAGTGGGGAATCAGGGCTCGATAATCAAACAAAGTCATGACTCGGAGTTCTGCCGCTCATATTGTCGTATGTCAATCGATTGATCCCCCCACGGGGAAGGAGCGGATAATCAACCAGAAAAGAAAGGGGAATTTTATGTAACTTTTTAGGGACTAGTTAGTCTAAGAGATGGCCGCGGGAGCGGGAGCTGGCCGGTTTTTTCCGCGGGGGAGGGAGGGAGAGAGAGAAATGTAGTGGCACCTATAATAATTGTAAGGCACTTTTCTATCACTCCATTATCTTTAATAAGTGCAATTTAGGAATGCCACGGATAAAGGTGGAGTACTTTGGCCCTGCTAAGAAGTTTACAGATGGGAAATCTGGCGATGTCGTAGATTTTGCTAGAGATTCGAAACACAGTTTAACTTTGCAGCTGGTTCTTTCAAAGTTGTCCGACTTGTATGGAATCAAGTTTGGTGAGTTCATTGCCGAGAGTTGTGGCATTGCCCTTAATGAGGAATATTTGACCGTTGATCGAGGTGTTCCGTTGGGTGAATTGGGATCAAACATAGAGATTGCAGACGGCGATGAGATAGTCTTGATTCCCCCTGTTTCGAGTGGTTGATGACGCATGGGGAAGGGCAAGCGGAAAATATGATACCCCTATTAAAATTCCCACCACTTACTTCATTTTAAATTATCCTGTAATTATTCTACAATCCGTAAACACAACCAGCAATTTATTAGATTAGCTGCTGATTTTTCGCCGCTATCTGTTCCTCCTCCGCATCTTATGTACAGTCTTCCAAAATAGCAATATATGACATGGCACAGTCCTCACTGTCGATCCCCTGGCTTACTCCTTCAACTCTCCGCTCTCTTCTACTCTGATCTCCTCACTCACCTTACCAGTTGAACTACCAAGTGCCTCAATTGCCTTGACAGTATCATAACCTTCAACGACCTCTCCAAACACGACGTGGTGTCCATCCAACCATGGACAAGGGATAGTGGTAATAAAGAACTGAGAACCATTAGTGTTTGGGCCTGCATTAGCCATAGAAAGCATACCAGGCTTCTCATGCTTGAAGACGAATCCCTCATCCTCGAACTTGTCGCCGTAAATGGACTTTCCACCGAATCCATTGAAGTGGGTAATGTCACCTCCTTGCAACATGAACTGAGGAATCACCCTGTGGAAGATAGAACCCTTGTATCCAAATCCCTTCTCACCAGTACATAGTGCTCTGAAGTTTTCTGCTGTCTTAGGAAGTTCCTTGTTGTATAAATCGAATACGATTCTAGGCTGTTTCTTTCCACCAATGGTGACATCAAAGAAACACTTGGTGAGACTAAAAGACGAGGTAGAGAATGCTCTTCTTGGAATTCTGGCAAACATGCTGAATTTGGTTGTTGATTAATGATGTCTTGACTGAAAATGGGTTAGCTTCTGCTATGTAGGCAAACAACAAAAGCCATCTAAAAATTGAAGTCCGAACTAACAGTTCTGCGATGCTGGAAATGAAAAATTTTCGCTGGTGCACGGACGGTATTATCCTTATTGGGAGGGCAGGGACTAAAGAGGGAGAGGTAACTGGGTGCAGAAGGGGAGCTAGAAGACAAACGGGAACTAAATCAAGAAATTAAGACTTATCTTTCACACTTACTTCCATTTTCTAAATTATTTCGCCTGGGGTATGTGGATGCCTATATATCTCGGCACCGATGTTGTCCGCACATTATGTTCTGGTAATCCAATCCGTCTCTGTCATGTCCTTTCATTAATCACATTAAAATACCTCTATAAATAACACTCTTCTACTTAAACTTCTTGTAAACCTTCTCCAAAGCTATATGAGTTGCAGCAATGTTCTTAGCGAAAAAGTCAGAGTTCCCACTGATCAAGGATTCGGTTAATCCTGGAAGAAGTTGAACATGGTCACCGGTCTTTGCATCCGGTGCAAATACTAGATGTTGAAACCATTTACGTCCCGCCAGGAGTCCATCCTTTTGTTTGTCTGTCTCTGAGTTGGTGAATTCTGGGCCTGCTATGAAGAGTTTATCAAGAGATTTTGTCTTAGCATTCGCCATTTTAATTTGGAACGCAATTTTGATCTTGATGTAGAGTTTGAACCATGGATAGTCGTGGAGAATCTGCTGTTGTAAATGAACTAGTTTCAAGTCAAATTTCTCACAGACTTCAAGAAGTTGGTCCAAAAGACTGGAAATCTCATCCGTCTCCTCCCTGAAAGTCGGGCAATCCTTGCTCTTTTTACACTTTTCCGTTATCACTTTCTTCTGCATCCAATCAGCTGGGATTTCCTTTGAAATAACCTCAAATCGATCTCTCACACCGGCAAGGTAATCATTCGACTCCACGTGGATGATTTCCTTCTCTGACAAATGAAGGATAAATAATCCAGCGAACTGGGCTGCCAAATTATGGAACTGAAGTTCCTTATCGAAGCTACGTAGCCAGTCAACAGAATCATACTTGGAGTTCTCATAAGGAATCGGATCCCTCCTAGGATCATTCGAGAAACCAATGTTCACTGAAGGGACTCCAAGATGAGATTGAAACACCAAATAATCACCTGGTCTTTGACAAACAGCATCAATCGAAGTCGACGAATTCGATCTTTGAGATGAATAATAATCCCAAAGTGTACTCTCATCGTCGACCATCACATGCTTCATACTAGTGATAAGAAGATTGTTAAAGAGTGGGTTCGACTCTAGCAGAAATTGTGAACCTTTGACACCATCCAAATTCACATATGTGATGGCATTCTTTGTGAGTTTCTTCGCATAGAACTCACCGAATTCTGTTGATCCTAATTGCCCAAAGGAGCTTCCATCCCAGGAAACAAGTCTAATTGTACGTAGGGGCTTCCAGCCACGTCTGGCGAGCTCACCAAATCCTCTAGCGACTTCAAGAAGGGTCGCATACCCACTGGATGCACCGCCAATCCCACCAATGACATCGCGTGAGGCCCCAACGAGTATCTCCTCATCACCTATAATTCCCCGAATCTCTGTTATGACGTTATAGATTGGGTTTACAGCAAATTCTGCTGAATTCCTAAGATGGAGAGTGTTACTCGAGATCCCACCTGTGTATGAAAAACCATTTAGATCCCCCTTCCAGCCAAAATCTGCGCCTTTTGGAAAAGATGAAAGAATCGGTTGGATAGCATTGTAGCTAATCGGTAGAACTGGTATCTTCGGAATAGTCTGTGGTTTCACCCGCTTCGAAAACAGAGTGGATGACCAACCAGGGGTAGTCGGATCTCCTGGTTGACTCAGAATGAAGTTGGCAGTATCCTTGACTACAGCGTTCTTGTTTCTGGCAAATCCTTCAGGGAACTCAGGAAATCCATTAGTCTTAGTGAATTTCCCGTCATCGTAAGGATCCGAATAGATTATCGCCCCAACGGCACCCATGTTCTCTGCGTTGCGGATCTTTATGCTTGGATGAGCATGACCCGAACGTATGACAACTATATGACCACTTATTGTAATACCTACGCGCTTTAAGGTGGCAAAGTCTTCGTCCAAACCATAGTTTGCGTAGATATACTTAGCCTTTACATCTCCATCTGCACTGTACGCAAATGAAGAGAATAGCTGGGACTCCTGAAGTCTGGCATCGTAGAGAAGTTTACCCTCAGGCGAATAAAGCTTCAAAGAAGTGTCGCTAGACTTCCCGAACCACGTCTCATATTTCTCTGTAGAAGTCCTGAAAGGGTAGGTATGTAGGAGATCCACAGTTGACTGGTAGTTCTCTCCTGGAGAGTGAATCTCAGAGCGCTGCAAATCGAGCCACCGAGGGACTGCATTTGCCATACTGAGATGAGTGAGGAAGAGCCTGGTACAATCATCGAATGTAAGATACTCTCCATGAAACCTACGAAGATCCCTGTCTAAGGAAGTTCGTGGCATGAATATCAGATTAAAGAGTAGGATGAAGATGACACCGAAAATGGACACAGAGAGGAATCGGCGCCGGCGCAGCTGCTCAATAGTCATTTGAGTAACACTACGCACGCTATTGGCAAGAGATGCCAACGAAGCACCCCGAGAGCGGGTACCAACGAGGCTGGGAGAATGCAGACGTCCTGTTGAAAAGGGATTTGATCCGTGATAAGAGTTGCGCTCTCGAAGAAGGGGTACACGGTCACCGGTCACACCATACGAAAGACTCCGAACTCCACGGGCACCAATGCCAGATCCACCTGGTACACCGAGAAGACGCCCCGATGACTTCCGAGCCATCCATTCTGTGCCACCGTTGGTCTCTGTTGAACGATAGTTAGTCTCTGTGTATCCATAGGTGCCTTCGTTATTACCGTATACTTCCTCGTCTGTCTCATTACTTGTCTGACCCGTGCTACCAGGGAATGGGGTGAGATCTGCCGGAGCACTGGCAGTGGAACTGTTATCAAGCGGAGAGTATTGAGATGGCATACCCTCAAGAAGCTATCCAGCGAGGCCTTAAAGTGTTGCCCCTGCAAATCAGTGGGAAATATCGCTCGTATATAGCAACTACGTATCCTTCGGTTTCTAAGGTATTCTGAGAGTGACAGAACTTAATTGCAGGCGGTATTTGGTAAAATTGCTTGCTGAAAAGGCCAATTAGATGCTTAGTTGCTAGAAGAATAATGTTTTTAAGATCTAACTAAGGTCTTATCCGGTATGCCCTGCCAAGTGAGATTTTAATGTGTACTGCTTTAGGGAAAAAAATATTAATCGGTCCCATCTACATCAACCACGTGGAATGGAGGGATGGAATGGGAATGGGAATGCGGAGAGAGAGGAAAGGAAACTAAGGTGAACATCCTGCAGTTCCATCGAGTGAGACTCTGTAGGTTTGCTTTGAAAGATATTAAATGTCGAGCTCAGTTTGCCTTACTGGCCTAAACCTTTTATGATTTCTATCTAATTTAATGTAAGCAAATTGTAAGCTTACTAAACATCCACGATATTACTAAATTCTGCAAGCAAAGGCAATTGTATTAAGAACACAATAACTTGGGGAAATCCTGGCTACCATAAGCAGTTCAACTGCTCGGGAATTATGCTTACAACAAATTATTTGTCGTACGAGCTACTGCGCATTATTTAGCCTCTTTGAATGCTTTTGCTGCTATATAGATAAAACCAAGGAAATAAATCATGAAGGGACATGCAAGGGAGTAAAAAAATGTAAATTCGGAGAAAGGGCCGATCAGAAGGAAATGCAGAAGAGTGGAGGAGGATCATGGTTTAAGGAAAGACCGTCAAGGTGTACTGCTCTCTAATTCGGGTAACTCAAAGACTATGTGCTCCACTCAGTCCACGCTTACGAGCTGGATTCTTCTGATACGCCTTCCTGTTCTGTTCACTTTGTATAGCACTTTCAGAGTTCTTCAAGTGACCACGATCATCCAATTCGACAGATCCAGCGGTGTCAAACAACGACACCTGGCCAAGAAGTAATCCCATAGTATCAAGAACCTGCTGAGGATCACTTAGATATGCCTTAGCGACGGTTTCCTTATTTGCTGGACCCACAGTCACGGGAAATAGTCCATAATTGCCAGTGCTGTTTCTTGCAACACCATCCTTGAGCCAGCATGACTCCACATCGTTAAGTGTACGGAACATGTCCTCGTCAGTAGTGTCATCTCCAAGACAGAGAACAAACTCTGGACAATCTTCCTGTCCGCGTGAAGTCATCCTGACTGGGTCTGAGCAGAGAATTAGTCGGCGAGCGATTTCTCCTTTATTGACAAACCTCGGACGCACCTCCACATTGGCTTTACCAGGCATAACTTCGACATCATACTTTTTAAGATCTCTTTCTAGGTGAAGCTTGCACTGAATTGCTTGATATGCACCCAAGTCTGGATCAGATTTTCTGTAGTGCCAAGTGAGAGCAACTTTCTTCTTCTCAATAAAGGAACCCGGAGTACGGTCAGTATAGTATTGGAAAACCTTTTCAGTAACCTTCTGCCAGCCCATGTCTGCTTCTGCAGCCAAGTTTGTCCACTGAGCAGCACCAGGACCTTTGAGGAAGCATCCATGCTCGGCACTGAGTCCTAATTGAGGAAGTTCCACAGCGAACCAGCGCTCCAAAAACGCCTGGTCCCTGCCCGAAATAATCCATATCTCGTTACGATCATCTGCAACCAAGTCTTTCAACAATCCCATCAAACGGGCTGACGGGATTGCAGCAGCAGGATCCCTAACGATGGGAGTCAAAGTGCCATCATAATCGAATAAGAACAGCCTACGCTTTGCATTCTGATAGCATTTCAGTAAGCGGGGCTTATTCAAATAAGGAGTCCCTTGTCGTGTGCGCAGAGGAGAGAGAAACTCGAGAAGCGACTTGAGAACGTTGCAAGTCCAGTCTTGAACAGTATGCGAAGTGACGGAATCGTAAAGCTTGGACTCTGTAGCCTGGCGGATTGGCATAGGCAAAAGAAGACACTCATTGATTGCACGAGCAACGCCAACAGTATCCCAAGGGTTGATCATAACGGCATCAGGTAATACAGCAGCTGCACCACTAAACTCCGAAAGAACAAGAGGAGCACTCTGCGTTTTCTGGCAAACCACATATTCCAATGCAGTAGTATTCATTCCGTCTCTAATACTCGTGACAAGGCACAAATCTGCAGCGTGGAGTAAGGCCAAGTACTCTGCACGCGGAACACGCATATTGTAATGCAAAACTGGAGTGTAATCTAAAGTACCATACTTACCATTGATCTCTGCAACACACTCAGCTACCCTTTTTGCCAGTTTACTACTATGATAAGAGGGTGTAAACGAGACCTGAATCAGCACAACTTTACCAACCCATTCCGGATACAGCTCGAGAAACTGCTCAAAGGCACGGAATTTCTGTTCAACTCCACGGACCGTATCCAATCTATCACGACCAACAATGAGTCTACTTCCTCCAGTCAAGTCATGAAGTGCAGTGACTTTTGATTCCACCTCATGGGAAAATGCATCCTGCTGCAATGCGCCAACATCAATCCCCAGAGGAAAAGTAACAACGCGAACTTGAGAAGAATGGACATAGACCGAAGTAGGAGTCACTTCGTAGCCCAACAATCTTGTGCAGCAGCTGAGGAAGTGACGAGAAAACGAGTAACTTTGGAAGCCCAACTGATTGGCGCCCAACAGACCATCGAGTAGAATCTTCCGCTTTGAAAGACACCTGAAGTACTCCGACGATGGAAACGGAACATGTAGGAAGTGAATGATGTAAGCGTCTGGAATCTCCATACGAAGGATCTGTGGCAAGAGAAGGAGGTAATAATCATGAATCCAAACGATGTCTCCGGGTTTATACAACTCCTTAACCTTGGCTGCGTATGCCTCATTGAATTTGACATAATCGTGCCACCACTGCGCTTCCTGTCTACCATCGCTGGGTTCACTCAGCAGATAATGGAAAACAGGCCATATGACGTGCTCCGCGTATTGTCTCCAGCGATCCTGATCCTTGCGTAGGAGCCATACAGGATGAATATTCGGAGTACCGTTCTTGGCTTGAATCTTTTCGGTCACCACAAGCTTATCCTGATCAGAGAGGTATAATGGATCATTTTCTATCTTTTGAGAGGCAGGAATTGAGCGAGGCACAACTCCATCGGCTTCAAATAGTTCACCAGTCCATCCAATTAGATGTGTTTCCCACTTCGTATCGTTCGTAAGAAAGCTGTTTGAACCATAAAGTGCGGAAGATCCTCGTAAATGCTTGACATCCCAATGATCATCAGCGGTACGGAAAATCTGGTTCGGTAGCTGTGAGACGCAGTTGAGGATTCTTCCAGAGAGATGAAGGTCTGTGTCCGAATAGTCAGAGGGCTGTACAATCATAATATGGCCGAGACAGCTGAGGAGAACAGGTGGAGAGAAAACGAAGGAAGAACAGACGAGAACGAAAGGAAGCCAAAGGATTGAGGATGGGAATTAAGGACCGTGAGAGAGGTTGGGTCAATCTAAACCGGAGTATCTAATCGATGAGGACGCCAGGTAATGAATTGCGTAAGTATGAGCAGCCTTAAAACCTATTGAACAGAACAAGACGTAGTAGACCGCAATTTATCAAATAACCATGAAATTCTGGTGTTTCTTACCAGCTGTAGCCAGATTGATTAGAAGAAGCGCCGCATATTATTACTTTGAGGCCTGAATCTCGACAGTTGCTACCTCAACACGAAGTTCCCGCGCGATCACGTGCTCTCCGAGAAAGGATGCGCAAAACTCCGCACCGGAGAGGGCTGTGCAGAAGCATCTGGCGTAACTGAGTATCCTTAATGAGTACGTCATATTGGGGGATATCCTTCCATTTTACGAAGAACTTCTAAAGCAGCCATTATCTATTAAACAGTACCAAGGCTTATAAGTTAGCAATTCTAGTAAATGATTGGTAGAAACACAAATAGTTAAAGGGAGCAACTATAGCTAGCTAAGCGTACTAAGATCTAATACAGATCTTTGAACCATCCTGTAATCTCTCCACATCTTCCTTAGGTAGGATCTTTGCGCCATCAACAGATCCTGGCACCTCCTTGGTGGGCTCAACCACCTTTGGAGCCTCAGCCTTTGGAGCCTCCTTCTTTGCATTCCTGTTATGCTGCATATGAGCTCTCACCAAATGTCCAGCTGCCAAAGCAGAACACAAGGACAACTCAGCTGCAAGGACAGTAGATGCGACAATCTTAGCCAACTGGCGAGCATTGGCACCAGGGTGAGTCATGTTCGGACCTCTGACGCCTAGCATATCGAGCATAGCACCCTGAGGTTCCAAGATGGTTCCACCACCGATAGTTCCAACTTCAATGGAGGGCAAAGAAACCGAGATCTCCAAGTCACCATTGGCAGTCTTATCCATCAAAGTGATACAATTGGAGCTCTCCACATTCTGTGCAGGATCTTGTCCAGTGGCCAAATAAACGGCGGTGACCAAATTTGCTGCTTGAGCATTGCATCCACCAATGGAACCAGCCATAGCAGAACCGACAAGGTTCTTGTCGATGTTCAGCTTCACTAATGCATCAACATTTGACTTTAACACCTTCTTAACCACCTCTGCTGGAACAATGGCCATTGCGACCACACTCTTACCTCTACCTTCGATCCAATTAATGGCAGCTGGCTTCTTATCGGTACAGTAGTTACCAGAAAGAGAAATCACTTCCATATCGTCGAAGCCACATTTCTCTTGCAGGTAATTCAAAGCGAATTCCACACCCTTAGAAATCATGTTCATTCCCATGGCATCTCCAGTAGTCGTCTTGAACCGGATGAACAACAACGTCCCAGCTAGAGCTGTCTTCGTATGCTGTAATCTGGCAAATCGGGAAGTTGAATTGAACGCACTCTTGATGGTCTTTTGGCCCTCTTCGGAATCCATCCATCTCTTGGCATAACCAGCCCTACTGAGAGATGGGAACCGCACACATGGACCACGAGTCATTCCGTCTGCAGTGAGAACGGTTTCGACACCACCACCTGCGTTTATGGCCTTGCAACCACGAGTAGTTGAAGCCACAAGACATCCTTCTGTTGTAGCCATAGGAATGTGGTAAGGAACTCCATCAATGATCAGGGGTCCTGCGACACCAACAGGTAATGGCATATATCCAATGACATTTTCACAACATGCACCAAACACACGCTCATAATCGTAGCTTCTCCAAGGAAGCCTTTCAGTAGCCAAAACAGGAGCATTAGCCAGCTTAGCGATGGCCCTTCTACGGACTGCAACAGCTCTCGTGGTATCACCAAGATGTTTCTCAAGGGCATACAGGGGCATTTTGCCACTAGTAGCAAGTTCACACACTTCGGCGTCGTTACATTCATCCTTAAGCTTTCCAGCCTTCAGAATATCAACCAACTCATCTAATGGGCGAACAGAATCGTCGGCAACAGACTCCTCAGAAGAGCTGCTATCCTCAACTATCTCATGTGCCTTAACGTTATCTGGAGTCGAGACTGGAGTAGTAGACCTAGGCAAAGGAGTAGTAGGAGGAATTGAAGGCTTTTTAACAGAAGGAAGAGATTGCTGTGGTTGAGGCGTAACCTGCTTTTCGACAGTGTTCTTCTTCTTCTCGATTTTCTGTTTCCTTTCGGCCTTCTCTGCACTAGGACCAGTAAACAGATGGTATCTGGCAACATTGAGTAGGTAGACATTAATTGCAACGGAAATTCCGGCACTTAAAAATAGGAACTTTGAAAGATATGGGTCTCTGATAGCTTTAGAGACAGTACTAAGCACTTCAAATACAACATCCTCAGACTGGGTGATCCATGTGACACGTCTGTAGATTTTTGTGGGCAGAAGTGTTACCAATGTGCCACGCTGTCCCAAGGGGATTTGTTTAGAAACCACATGCGATAGGTGGCCGCCAGCAGCGTAGCTCAAAAGTGAAGCCGATGGATTGTAGTCACTGAAGTCATCATACAACCATGAGGTGCCTAAGGCGAATAGGTGTAGTCCGATAAAACCAGCAATGGTGAGAACTTTGAAAGCCCAGATATTGTTGTCGTGCTTGAAAAGTGGGGAAGAAGAGTCATCGTTGGCGACAGACTGAGCCACTTCCTCACTGACACCTTCCTCTTCTAGGGCCTCTTGAAGTTCGACCTGGCGATGAACAGTATTGATTTGGGCTTTCAGCGAAATGATAGCCGAATAAAATGTGAAGGTAATGATCAAGTCCGAGACCATGAGAATGGCAGTAAAGAGACAAAAGTTGCGCAAGCCGGTCATGGAAGGAGCTACGACGGCAACGGCAACAAAGCAACTGGCCAATAGCAGCTGTTGCTTTATTAATGGGGCGGCAGTCTTCTTCAGCACCACCTCACCCATAGTGTCTGAGATGTCACGCTTTGGATCCTTTCTTATGGCATCCATAGCTGGAACCGTGTAAGCAATCTTATGACGGAAACCCATTGCTGCAACGATGAATGGGATTCCTTCAGTAAATGAAGAAAGTGGCAATTCAATACCACAAAGCTCTGTGTTGAAGACAACGGCGAATAGCATGGCAATAACAGAAGATAAGAGTGAACCGAAGGCTAACCAGAATTTGGAACCAGCTCTGCGCATCTCATAAAAGAGCTGAACAATGGTGAAAAGCATAGCCAAATAACCTAAAGCCACCATGAATAGATCTAAAGGTTCCACACCTTGCGCAGAACTCTTCAAAGTGAGTAGGATGTTCTTGACATACTCATAGTATCGGCCAAGTCTATTGCTCTCTCTGAGCTTGAACACATCACCTTGGGGATTGGTAAAGGAAAGAGGAAGATCCAAAGCTGAGGCATATTCAGAGAGATAAAACTTCTCATCTTCGTCGGTACTAGGGATCAATCTTGAATCATTGGTAGGACCATGGACATCTTTAGAATAAGCTCTAAAGATAATCGGGGTCAAAGCCCAATGAGGTGTGGAATTGAAAGAAAGAGACGAAAACGAAGAGCTGGAAACAGAAGAACCATTTCCATTGTCGCCACCAAGTAGAGCGGTTGTAGATAGTTGGAAATCCGTTAAGTTACTAACAAAGTCCCAACTCGAGGAATTCGCAGATGCAGAATGGTAGAAAGTAAGCGACCCACCACCGAGAGAATTGATTCTCGAAAGGTAATGGTCAAAAATTGTTAAATAGGAGACTGAGGCAACAAGGAGAGTTGCAACGATAAAGTGGATCGGTCTGTTGGCACAGAGTTTTGCAAGGTAGGCTGGGCCCTCAGTGAAAATCATTGGAATAGTATGGTAAGAATGTATGAAAATACGTAGTAGTAAGGATCAAATATTGTCGACTATGCTAACTAACGCTAACGGAATGATATTGGTATTGGCGCTTGAATGACTGGTCAATCGGTGCTTGTTGAGTATATGCAGCAATGAGCACTTGCCTGTATACAATTGGCCGTATGCACTTGCTAGTAAAATCAATCGTTGGCTTACAATTGATTAAATACAATTCCAGGTATGCAGCTGCCCTCGTGATGAAGGAAGGAACACCAAAAGAAGGAAGGATGCGGAGATCTTAGACCTGTTTTAATAAGGGCCCGAAGGGAAAGGGAGCAGAAAGTTCGCTACAAACAGATTTCGCTTAAGAGTGGGCCCAAAAAATTTTTCCTTAGTAAATTCAGCGCTGATTATGGGAAGCTATACGAGGAAGTAACTAAGATCTAAGGACGGAAGGCCTCATAAAACGTCCCGGGTAGGCCGTGCTTATCGTTTACCACTCGGTGGCAAAAGATACGTTTTGTAACGCTTATTAGCTGCGTGTGGTTCGATGCCATTGGTTGGGGGGTATATTCTGCTGCAAATCAAGGTGGAGGAAAAGCGGAGCAAAATATTTGTTGGTGCACGTCGGTACGGTGTGCATCGTAGATGTGACGTAACGAAGAGGCCGTTAAGGCTCTAAGCCAAGTCGACGAGGTGGTCTACCAACTGTAGGTCGTACGTAGTCGATTTTATAGGGGTAGAATGTGCCAAGTAATGATAAAACAGAGCTAACTGAGTAATTACAAACTTCCGTCACTGATAACTATGTTCCTATCCTAATCTACATGGGCTCACTTTTTTCTTGACAATCGGAGTTTCCCGGAACGAGCCACTCCCACACAGATCCTGCCGGCCTATTCTCTTCCTTATCCAGGATATGCAATCGATTCGAATAATTTATTTCAAGACATCACATCCGTTCACCAGCAAGAGGTTGAAGGGACGAAGAGAAAAATCTGGGGCTTTTGTCGACGACGATCAACTGACGACAGACATCAGCTAAACCAAAAAAGAGCACACAAATCATAATGGGAAAAGAAGTCATTAGAGCCGAGTTGGTTAGACCGTAAGTAGACTCCATAGTTGTCGAGCATCCTGAACTGTTACTAACAATTTTCAGCTACGTTCACACACCTCTTGCGCCAAAGAACCAGGCCGGTGATTTTGCTGCCACAAATTTACCGATGGTGGCGATGGTGATGCGTAATAAAGCCATTGCGCTATCTGCATTATTCATTGCGGTTCAGTCGTACATGAATGAACCTTTCATTAAGGATCCAACCGACCAATCACAGCCAGCCGTTATGAAGATCGTCTTCGCCTTTGTTGCTCTCCTTTCAAGCTACATCGATTTGCTCTTTCCTAAGTTCTTTGGCAAGATACCTAAAGTTGGTGGCACTGTCAAAGATGCGGCTGATACTGTCAGCGCTGCAATTAGTACTGCCACTACAGCTACCAAATAGTCCCTGTTTTATAGATTCTATTAACTAATATACATGTTGGTTCGTCTCTCAGTTCTTTTTTCCCGTATCTTCGTTCTTTTTCTTAGCCTTTGGCTTTCTCTTCATTAGGGGCAACACCTTTGGTTTCCGCTTTAACTGGGTGATCAAATTGTGATCAAATTTGGAGTGACATGTCGGACATTTTTCATCGGAAGGAATGACGCTCAAGATGCACAAACACACCGAACACACATAACCAATATCAACAACTTTACTTGTGATGAAACAGGATGCTCTAAAATCAATGGATGTATTCGTTGGAAGTACCACAATTGGTCTAAGCATAGGATCGATGAAGAGTGCTGTAGAAAGATACTGTATCAATCCAACAGGATTCTTAATGTAGATATATGCTCCGTTGGTTGCATCAGAAGCCTGCTGGAGAAATGTAGAGTCTGGTCCAAGCTTGCACACATCCACTGAAACCTTTTGCTTCTGAGCAGCAAAGATAGAGTTCATGATGGAAACGTACGGTAACGCGGTATCACCACTTACACTGATGCACAAAACTCTCCCTTTCAACCCTGCATGCTCATCAGAAGTCTGGAGACGATTTATATAACTCAATGATTGAGAGAGAGCACCAGATAGAGTACCCTTGATGTGAGTGTTGCCCTTATTGAGTAAGCCCTTAAGTCTTTCCGGTTCCTCCTTAATGAGCTGATCCAACCTATCCACTATGGTTTCGTCAATTATTCTGAACTGTCTATATATTCCAGTGGTCTTTAAAATGGTGTTGGCATTAATCTTCCTCCGTTTGTTAGCCTTCTTCTCGGCATTATCATCGACTTCATCCTCAAATGATGGGTATATCAGCCTGGCGCCATGAAAGTAGCTGTTCGCTATATATAATGCAACCTCATTACCACTGTTCAAAGCCAAGTGCGAATTAAGCATCACCAAGACAGCAGACGCAACTTCTCGGAAGTTTAACGTATGAGAATCGATCAACTTCTTCCATTCTAGTGGGTTCACATCTAAAATCACACTTAGAAGTGACGGAGTTTCATCAACAACTCGATGCAGCGAATTACTTCCACCAGAAATCTCCACGAAGGCTCTATCGGCGATGGCATCCATGGGGAGTGTAAAGGGAAAGCAGTTGGTCAGTGATAGCAGAAGAGTCCTACTTGATCGTTCCCATTGATTATTCCTTATTCGTCCCTTGCCCTTCCTTCCCCTTCCCCTTTCCCCTATTTTTTTTCCCCACTTTGGGGACGATCGACGGGTCGCTAGCCGAGAACTCCGCAATCTTATTTTTTTCTTCTGGCAACTTCTGTGTGCGTCTTGCTATCTATAAATACTGCAGGAAATCCAGGAAGCACGCTAACGTAACGTAAAAAGATTGTCCTCACACGAGTTAGATAAGCATAATGGAAGGACTATTAAAGTGGTCATTATCCCAGCAAGGAGATAATGCGGAGGCACGTGAGAGGGCAGGCAATCCAGATCCACAGGCTTTGGCTCAGCTTCTGGGTATGGTTCAAGGGAAAGACGATCCGACCCTGATGAAGGAGAGCGCAGCTATTCTTGAGGATGAGAAATCAACACCGGAGGAAAAAGCTGCCGCCCTTGGAGATATGGAGATGCTAATAGAAAATTTAGACAATGCAAACAACTTGAAGAACATGAAGCTATGGGAACCAGTTTTGAAGCAGTTAGATAGTGAGGATACTAAAGTTCAATGTTTAGCTTGCTCTTGTATCGGTTCGGCTGTTCAGAACAACCCAAAATCTCAGAAGGATTTCCTAGAGCAACCGGAGAGTTCTACAGCTTTTGCAAAGATTATCAAATTGGCCGAGGATTCCAAAGATGAGAAAGTAAAGGTTAAAGCGGTTTATGCCTTGGCAAATATCATCAGACATAGTAAAGAAGCATACGGATTATTTGAGCAAAACAACGGTTGGGACCTTATTCCCTCAATCTTGAATAGCTCCGATGCCAGTGATAAATTGAAAATGAGAGCATTATCACTATTGAGTTCGATCTTTTCGGAGGAGGTGGAGAGAAATAAGTTCTCCACCGCAGAAGGACAGGAAAAGATCAAGAGAATACACGAGGATAAAATTGTTAACTCGATGGTGAAGATGTTAGGGAAGGATGCCGATTTGAATTGCACAGACAGGATCTTGAACCTCCTTGCCCTGTTGATTAGTCACGGGTATCAATTTAGCGATGATGAGATCAAGCAGATCTCCTCGAAATTCAAGGAATTGAAACCTATAGCAGATCGTCTCAATGAGGACGATTATAGGACTCTAAAGTCAGTAATCTAGCGAATCTTTCTTTTATTTTTTTAATCGATTCTTTACTAACATGCTGCTTATTTCAGGACATTCTACAAGGTGAACTACATCAAAGGATTGAGGAAACCTGCACGCAAGTAGGAGAGCGTTTCAATTAATGCATTGGGCGGATTTTGTAGCTTTTATACTTGCAGTGGATTGAGAACGCTCTGCAAGGGACTTGAGAAGGCATTCACGATAATTAGTATCGAATAATATTTTGGCGGATTTCTATATTTTTGTAGCAACCTTCTCAGATTAAGTCTGCCGAGTCTTCTGATAGAAGCACTTTCCTAATTATGGTATCGGCATCGTTTCTGATAATATTACGACCGGCAGAGTTAATTAGCTTTTTGCCACTCTCCAACTTATCCATCAAATCGGAAATCGAAGTGATCCCTGCTTCTTCCACTATCCTTTTGGCAGTGCTGGGAGTCACAAACTTGAACTGCTTTAGCATCTCTACAAACGAGTCCTTCGCGTCTTTACCAGATCTTACCTGGCCGACGTTGGAAAAATCTATGTTTCTCTCCAACTTGTCGAAGTACCGACATGAGACTGTATAGCTCAAGCTTTTCAACCATTCCACAAGATCCTTAATTCCCTTAATGGGGAAAAAATGGATATCGTAATCAATCTCATACTTAAGAAGCCTCGAGTCAATTTGGTTGGCCGTATACTTTGGACTGCTCTGCTCCAGAGGTTTCCGCTTTCTTCTCTTCTTCTTAGGCTCTTGCGAACAATCATTATTATCATCGGTTTCGGTTTCCTGAGTCATCTCTAGTCTCACCTTGTTCACGTACTCCTTGTTAAGCTTGGTCTTCAGACCCTGGAGAAACGAGTCATATTCCAACAAGAACACAATCATACCGCATTCCACATACTGTTTTCTCATGGCCCGAATCATCTCTACAAAACTGTGGTCTTGGAACATCTCCGGGAGTTCTTTAGAGTCAATATAAAGACCGACCATATCCTCTTCCTCTATATGAGAATCAACTGGAATGAATGTACCCCTTTCGGCAAAGTAAACGGAATTGATTTTTCTTTGAAATCTGATGGTGGGATAATCGTTAGGATCCATATGGGACGAATAGTTCAAGGGATCCAGGAAGTCCGTGAATTTAGAATTCACTTCTTTCAACCTCGACATAACGCTGGTCTCAAACGAAACAATCATTTGAGACATCAACTCCGGCTTTGTTTTAGAGGTAACATTCACCTGCTTTAACGTCTTGAGATCATTCGTTTTTGCTGATTCCAACATTGCAGATAGCTCGCTGTCAGTATAGTGATGAGGCCTGCTCACATCATGCTGGAGGGAACTAGATATAACTGGTGCGCTAGATTGAACAGGCTGCTTCTGAGTCTTAAACATCTTAAGTCCCGATCCCTTTGGCTCCTTAGCTGGCTGTACAGTTCTTTGCATACGATTCTTCGCATCTACAGTGTGACCCAATGTCAATTCTTCAATGACAACACTGTCACTATTGGTAGTGCTAGAGATCGTACTGATATCACTATATAACTGACCTCTTCTCCTATTAGGTGCCACTATCTTTAAGGATGAACCTTGATGGCTCGAATATTTAGTGGCCGACAAAGTGAAATCGGAGAGATCAGAGGTCAACGGTTCTCGATCCTCAAACTTGTTTTCACCAACGATAATAAGATCCTCATTGTCCCTCGATTCCTCCTCCTCCGTATCCAAGGATAGTATCCTCGCTGTTCGGGCTCGATGAACGTAAGATACTCTTAGAGAAGATGCGGGTGGGGAAGAAGCGATCGATTGGCAAGATGGTCGTGGCTTATGATCAATTGAGGAAAGAATGTGAGATGGCTCGTTATCAACTAGGGAAGGAATTGTTTCAGAAGGCCGCTCATGCTCTGAACTGACAGCCAGGTTATTACCGCTGTGAATGCCAATTAGATCACCCAAATCCTCTGAGTCCCCGGATGATTCTAGATCGACTAAATCGATATCGCAAACTCTGACTAGAAGTTAGTATGAACCCGGAAAGGAAAGGGTAAAGTAGTACTTACCGACCATGAACGGGCGTATCAAGCTCTATAATCTCAGCATCAAGCATTGAAGCATTTTACGAGGGGAAGGGAAGGGAAGAGAATATAAGGATAAGGATGGATAAACAAAGTGAAATTACATTTTACGCGAAGGACTTATGGTGAGACGCTTAACCAATTGATAGGGCGCAATTGTCGGCTTTACACATAGACACGCCATTAATACAACATTACTTGAGTATAGCCAACGGGGAACTTAGCCATCGAAGACATCCCAGAACATGCTTAGCCCCCCCGCCAACCCATACTGCTCCATCCCTTCCCTCACTCCCTATTACAATCGACGCGCCGATCGGCTGAACCAGAGCTACATAACCGGCATCTCGTTGCTTTCTCTCTGCTTTTTCCACCCGAGTGCCTCCCAACACCCAAAATGGACCTGCCAGTAGCCAAATTGGGAATACAATTATTCCCTACGCCGCAAGCAACCATATCAGTTGGGATTCCTGATGTGTGTCTAATGGACTACCAATTTAAGGAACGTCACAATCTCGACAACAAAGCCCCCCCCCTACCCTTCATTGGCACTGACCTTCAATTATATCTGATTGAAGCTACTTCCAGTTCGCTACCTTTCCCCTCTCACCCATAGCCTCGTCCCTCGCATTTCTCTAACTCCCATCCCTCCACATCGGGCTCTACTCTGCAGACTATTTTTTTTCCCTCTCGCTCCTCGAATGATGTTTACGTTTTTAACTTAGCAAGCCTATGTATGCCTTTTCAGATTTTTATTATTTTTTTTAGGCCTTTTTGACATTGCATTCTTCTTATTTATCTTGGGGTCTCAATTTTTTTATAAGTAATTCTGTTCGGCCTTGAAGTTCTTTTCTGCTTTTTGTTTTCCTTCTTCACAGCCAAATACAATTGAAATCGAGTCTATCCATATCATTCTTCTTGGCCGGAGGACACTTACACCAACCGACATTACCTACATTCAATTGCTACCATGTTCTTCTCCCTCGTCTCAAGGATATTAAGCATCATCCTTCTTGCGGGTGCTACATTATGTCTTATATTCATCGTTCTCTCAGGTTCAATTAACAGCTTCCCATTCGACGAATTCTACTGGGTCCAAGCTGACACCTCCAAAATACCGGCAGCAGGCGGTGACGTCACGAGATGGACTTACTGGGGAATCTGTCATCCCGATGCTTACGATGCTTCTAACAATGGAAACTGTTCATCTTTGGGCCCTGATAAGCCTCTTTCCCCATACGACAACTTTGGTAATAGTACTAGCTTGCCACAAGACTTTGTTGAAAATAGAGACACCTATTACTATCTTTCGAGGTTCTCTTTCCCCTTGTTGTTGATTGCATTATTCTTCTCCGGTATCTCATTCTTGGCACAGCTTATTGTTCCATGTTGGGGATCCATGAGACATGTTACTGTTCTCTTCGTTACTATTGGTTTGATTCTTGTTTTGGCCGGTGCTGCTACCGAGACCGCAGTTTCCGTCCTAACGAAGCAAAAGTTTAAGGATGCTGGATACTCGGCTAAGTTGGGTTCCTCTATGATGGGTCTGCTTTGGGCTAGTGTCGCTTGCCTACTAATTGTCTTCTTCCTAACTTGCTGCAACTCTTTGCGCAGGGCTTACATCACGCACAGGGATTTGGCTGCGAACGAAAAAGCCTTGGAACTCAACCAGATTAATCAGCAGCCAGTTGAAGCTCAACCAGATCTGGCTCCTGCCCAATCTCAACTTGCAACTGCTCCTTTGGCCACTCAAGGTGCTCAGGCTCCTCTATCCCCAAGCGAAACTGCTGAGGATTACGGTCAGTCTCAGGGTGCGCTTCCTTCAAACGAAGGCGGTATAAGATTCTTCAAAATCAAGAGAACTAGTAAGAATGGCGATGAGGAGTCATTATGAGTTGAGGTCACCCAGATGATCAACCCAACTAATCCAAAAAAAAAAAATATTAGCATCCACCTCCCCATTTGATATCCATTTGAATCCTTCAAGTACTGAAATGCAGTCATTGTGTATTTTAATCCTCCTTTCTAATCATGTGCCTTGAAGGAGATACCCTTTACCATCTATAGTTGTTAGTTGGATGCTACTGTCTCTCTCATATTTTCTTTATCTTCCTTCGTTGTCATTTGTAAGTCTTTTTTTGGTGGGGGAGTGGGGGATAGAGGCTTCGTTCTGGTCATTTATCTCTGCCTTGTTGAACCTTTTGTTTTATTCCAATTCTCGTCCGTTTGCGTTTAACTGTCTACTGAATACAACATTGTATAATTGATGTGTTTATAAAAGGAGGCTTTGCAATTGTTCAGCCGTCTCTACTAACAAGGGATGAAGTTGTAGGCTTTCATCTGCAAATGCTCTTTTGACTTTCTTCACCAACTGGGAACCGCCGGGACATACTTCAATCTTAATCAATGTAGATAGTCCCTTAAGGTTCTCATAAACGAACTCCATCTTAACTTCATCTAGTGACCAACCGAAGCAACCATCAACAGGTTTGGTCTGAAGAATCCAGTCAGTGATGTCTTCAACGTTTCTTTGAATTGATGCAGAAAATCGGTCAATACCCTGGCTCTCTCTACAGGTTGGCCCCAAGGAAAGAAGGATCTCATTTAATTGATCTGATCGATTGATCTCGTCCCTGTATAGGTTCTGCTTCTCGAAGCTGAATAATAAAAGATCCTCTGCAAATAGGTCTTCTAATCTCCGATTGTAGTCAAAGAAAAGAAATGAAGAAGGATTGAACAACAGTTTTGTCAACTCAGGATGACTCTTCATGAGAGCAGCAAACCAGCCAACCATTCTATCCTCTGCCATGGCCGGAACCAAGACAAAATCTAGCCCTAGCACAGCAGTGGAGAGATGCTCTGAGGCGATAGCACGGAGCTCATGATCGTCATCACTGAGGAAGCGGAACAGTGTGGCCACAACCTCAATTTTCTGGTACCCTGCTTGTTTGGAACCAACGTAGTTCCTATCGAATCCGATCAATGAATTCAAAGCAGCACTTCTCTCAGGAAATTCCAAGTTATCATCGACGAGCCGTCTGACTATCGAAAGCCACTGCTTGAAGAAGGGTTCAACACCTACTTGGTCCCGCTGAAGACTCTCTCCAACTAATGGTCCCAGAGCCTCTGTTGCTGCCAATTGGAGAAACTTGTTGCCCCCTGGAGGACATAATGAAAGAAGAAGCTGTATCTTGGCCAGTGAGTTGGCAACGCTTTCTTTCGAAGACAAACTCTTCTTCACTAAAAGCTGGTTGAGAAGCTTCAAGGCAAGGGCTTTGACATAATTCCAAACTGGAAGCTTGACAAGTTCCCAAATCTCATCAGCGACAAATGAGATCTGTTTATTATTTAGTTTGTCATCGTTCCTTTCACAGAACTTTAACGCACCAACTTGCACCTCATATAGAGGAGAACGGAGGCAGGTGTGTAAAATCTGTTTGAGATCGAGCGAACCTGGAGACACCTTAAGAGAATGCTTTAATAGAAGTTGGCCAACTTCGCTTACTGCGAGCTCCTTCGCTCCATCCAATTTACTGCCTAATTGACAGTTCTTTGCCAACCAATCGCGAAGCAAGCAAAGTTGATCTTCATATCCATTAAGATGGTCAAAAGTAGCCAACAACTTGAAATACTCAAGCTGAACAGAATAGCTCCTCAAGAGCAGTATCTCCTGTGCCTTCTGCAAGACCATCTTTTTCACTATCGATGCCATTCCAATAGCTGTCTTATCCACAGAGGAAGCACCCCTTAACCAGCCAAACAGACCTTCTTCAAGCCTTAATAGTAACTCCTTTGACGCCAAAAGCGCTCCATGAACCATATTCATATTTTCTGCGGATGCATCTACGGTAGCAAGCCTCTCTGCAAGCTCATCAACCAAGGCCTGATGTGATGATAATAATGCAGGAAGTGATCTGGCAGCCATCTCTCTAACCTTCCATTGGCGACAGTGTAAGCATTCAAGAATCATCGGCCGGAACTCGTTGAGATTATTATAGTTGGGAGTAGGGTCTAGTCGACCCATGATGGTCAATATAGGGAAAATTCTTTCCACTTGTCGAGCATCACTTAACCCAGTAGCCACAGCATCTTGTAAGTTATTCAAAAAGGTATCCTTGATGAAATCAAATTTGGTAAAGAAGAGCTTGGCTGGATAAGTGGGCAAGAAATTGTTTCGAAGTTTCTTCGATGAGAACATCCTGTTCTCTAATGCTGTGAATAGCATAACTGCACAGTTTCTAATTGCCCAGATTGGAGACTCAAAAGATTTCAAGGCTAGCTCCATGCCTTTGTCAACATAGAGAACAGACTGCTGAGATAACGCCCTATCTATGAATATAGTTCTCATGCAGTTGAAAGCGTTTACCTGAGGAAGGTTAACATTTTCCATAGTCTGGTCAGCATCAGCTGGTTGTTCAGCAATCTTCATGAGCTTATCAAGTGTTGATTCGACAAGGTCCGGTTCTGACGTGAGAATGGCGGCAATGAGGTAGGGTAGACCAGCAGATCGACGGGTGATGAAGTTCGATTTCGCAGTGATCAAGGCCACGTTGGAATCTAGCCATTCTTTTGTAATGTGCCGAAGTGACTCCGTATTCTGGCATTGGATACAGCAAGAAATAAAGGTAGGATAAACTGAAGAGAAAGCACCTCTGTGACGAATAGTAGCAAGTTGTTGCATTAACAAAGAGCCAACATTCAGTATCTGAGTATCAGTAAGGGGTGCGTTATTGATAGCAGAGCCAAGCATGCCTGTACTTTCCTTCAAAGTCCTCCAAGCATAACTGGAAATAACCTGAGTACCCTTTCCATACTTAGCTTCAAGTTCCGGACTGTAATTGCTCTCTATTTCTTCAGGGAGATTTCCTTCCGGCGAATCATGCTGAAGAACTTCTCTAGTAATCTCCCAGGCATCTGAAGCCTGCCCTATGAGCCTCTGTAACATTTCATCCAAAGAGCTACCAAAGACGCGGAAATCTATAATCTCAATGATAAGTCTAAAAGCGGCAAAAAATCCTTGGATGCTATATCTGAAGCATGCAGACGCGAGATCCTCCTTGGCAAAGGCAAGTCCCTCTATCAAACGGGAATCCAAACGCCTCAGAAGATCTCTACATGACTCCAAGTCTCCAGCATCCTGATAATGCTGGAAGAGGAAGCGGAAAAATCTGGCTCCAGAATCAACGCTCTTACCCTTCATATCAGCCAACAGTTCCATAGCTCGACTTGAAGCAAGCTGGATGTCAGCTGCCGGGACCGGTAACGGAGAGATCGAAAGAACTGTGATAGCATCGTTACGATTGTCTTGGTAATCGTCAGATATGTTATCAATCATGACTCTAATCAAATACGGAGAGTAAATATCCAGATGGAATGGATAGTGAACAATTTTAAACTTGTCATGATGTGCCTCTTCAACTCTGGAGTCCAATCCAGAGTGAATCAACGCAAGAATGGTCATAAATGAGAAGGCCTTACGTTGATGAGACGAGCCTGGCTTCAAGTTGAAGAGCGAGAAATCAAAGAGCCTTTTCACGAACTGCTTACCCAACTCGATCTCAGTCGTTTTGGCCTGGATGAGGGGAAGAAGCTCAACTGCTTGCTTAGCCTCCATTTTCCTACAATCCCTTTCAAGTCTGTAGGTGGAGTCTCTCACCCTTGAAATGAACTTCTTCAATAGAGAGAACATCTTGTTGCGAGTTTGAACATTCATTTCAGAGAAGAGCGAATTCAGACAGGAGTCCATAACTTTGTATAGGTATGGCTTAATAGGACTTGCAAGCTTTGGGCTTGTCACCAATAATGAGAAAGCAGTCACTTTGAAGTACTCATTTTCTTGAATCAGAAGAGACTCGACTTGGTCCAACGGAAGAATAGGATTCTCTCCATCAAAAGGTTCCACAATAACAGAAGAATTCTGGGCCACAGTTAGGCAGCTAAGAAGTATAGAAACATCTCCTAAGTCATTGACCTGCTTCAAGAACTTTCTAACTGCACCTTTAGATACGCTGAAAAGTTGTGGAAGCAAGTAAGTCTCAGTTCCCTCTCGTAGGTTAGGGTTTTGCAGACTGCTGATGACGTCTTCGGACCACCTAGAAAGCCATTCATCATCACCATCCTCATCATCATAGATATTCTGCAAGACCATCACAATCGCCTTACCGACATTAGTCGATAACGAATTGGTCCAGATGTATTGTAGAGAGTCCCTAATGAATGTTGGCCTATGCTGCAAAATGAAGTCCGCAGGCTCGACCTCCTTGTAAAGTTGTTCGATCATAAAATAGAATACTCTCATTGAATATGGAATTTCCAACGTCTCCAAAGTCCATCTCTGTAATATGTCCTTCCTGAATTCCGAATCCTTGGTAACCGTGATGAAGGTGATCAATTTGGCGAACATCTCCTTCATGGCATTACCAAGTGCCGATCCAGAATCGGTCCAAAAGTCGATGACATAATGGAAAAGCTCATCGGCCCTCTTAGAATCAACAAATCGACCAAGTTGTTTTGCATAGTAAGGTGCCTTCTCGCCCTGTGAGTTAACTAGTTGCGTAGCCCTAGAAAACCATACAGCCAACGTATCACATGCTAGCGTCCTGTATTCAGTATAGGCATTATCATCCCTGTGATCTCTGCTTAGTGCTTCAAAGATTGCGTTGGGAACTTTGTCCAAAAATGTGATCTGTCCATTTTCACCGTCCACAAACTTGCGATGCTTGATAAGATATCGCTTGAGGCCCAAGATTTGCTGTCTAGAAAGAATGTCACATCCGAACCACGCAATATCTACCTGCAAATTTTCTTTCCCCTTTATGCTCGCTTTTTCCTTTTCTGTCATGCTGAACTTAGGGAACGGGAGGTTTATATGTTATAAGCTTTACTTCAGATCCAGATCTTGCTGCCAGATAGGGTCCATAGTGCCCTGAAATTCTGGTATTCACACCGCGATAGAAAATTTTTCCAGGCTTTACTATTATTTAGTTAGGGATTGCGAGTGAAAGATGAAGAAGGGAGCTCAGAACTGAGTAGACTGATTCAGAATTGATGAGCCTTTGGTCAAACACACCTGTCCGGCATTTACATGCCAAAATCTCCCTTCATCCCCAATTCGCCTGGTCCTTCTTTTCCCCTATCTGCCTAACCTGTCAGCGGTGCCCACAGCCTTCCTCTGCTGCTGCGCGCGAAAAATCGCGCTGGGGGAAATTCAAAACCAGCACCGTTTTGATCTCGAACATCATCGTGTCTTCTCCTCCCCTTTGACAGATCACTTAATTATTCCTCCCGGGCTTCTCGTTCGTTTTCTAGCTGTAGCCTCAGGATATTGACTGTTTCATCCTCAACATACCCTTATCCTTAGACCCAGCTGACCCCTAACTCCAGATGGAAGAAAAATATATAGGCTTAGCTTTGGCGATCAGCTCGTCGTTCGCCATTGGTTCCTCCTTTGTGTTGACAAAGTTGGGACTTCTTAAAGATGGATCCCGTGGAGAATCCTATACATATGTCAAGAATCCAATTTGGATACTTGGAACTGCTCTTATGGCAATAGGGGAGATTGCCAATTTCGCCGCATATACCTTTGCTCCTCCTATTCTAGTCACTCCCTTAGGTGCTCTCTCAGTTATTATTGGCGCTGTTCTTGCCGCTGTCTTCCTTAAGGAGGATTTGGGAATATTAGGAAAGATGGGATGCGCCATCTGCTTACTTGGATCTGTTATCATTGTTCTACATGCTCCTAATGACAAGGAGGTCACTACGGTTGATGAGATATTGGGTTACGCTGAAAGACCATTATTCGCTCTCTATGCCATATCTGTGATCGTGTTCTCCATTTTGATGATCTACAAAGTTGCTCCAAAATATGGATCCAAGAATCCAATGGTTTACATCTCCATATGTTCTGGTGTCGGATCTATCTCTGTCTGTGCTATTAAGGCATTCGGTATAGCTCTAAAATTGACTTTCAATGGCAACAATCAGTTCACTCATGTGTCAACTTACGTCTTCATTATTACTGTGGTCGTGTGCATCATGACACAGATGACTTTCTTCAATAAGGCTCTCGCACAATTTGATACTTCCATTGTCAATCCTCTTTATTACGTTACATTCACTACAGCCACTCTACTGGCTTCATTCATTCTATTCAGAGGTTTCAACACCACATCTACTGTTGACGTCATATCATTACTTTGTGGTTTTCTAATCATTTTTTCCGGCGTCTATATCCTAAACATCTCTAGAAAGAGTGCCGATGAACAAGGTAGGGAAGATCTCTTCTCTACAAATAAGGATGGTCTTAGCGATCTACCTTTGAACAATGACATATCTGCCTATCAATTCAGAAAGTCAATAGAGATGGGAAGACCTCAATTTCAAGGTGACAAATACCATCAGTTGAATGAAGATGGTTCAAGGAGAAGATCCGACAGCTTCGAGTTAAGCTGAAAGGAGACACCGTATGTACTGGGAAAAAAAAAATAAATACAGTTTAGGATTAGGTTTATCAATAAAAGAAAGAGATTGTTACAGCAAATGGTATAGCTGCTCCTACCGTTGCTGGTCGATTAATGCTTGCTTGGGGGTGGTGATAACGCTTATAAAATACACGGATCCATCAGATATCATCAATATCCAACTCTGCCTCTTCTTCATCGGCACTCTCTGCACCAAACTCGAAGTTGGCATCCTCATCTTCGTCCATATCGAATGTACCAGTCTGGTTAATCTTAGCACCTTCTGGTAGCTCTCCCATTGACACCAACGTTCTGGCCTCGTCAGAGTTATACTTGTGAACAACATCGCATTGATGATCTTGAAATTCTCTTAAAGCAACCAAAATGATGTCACCGAGTTGCATCCAAACTTTCTTTCTTAGTTTACCTCTAATGTGTGCAATTCTCTTCTCTCCATCAAAACAGGACGCCTCAACACGACCATTTCCTAACATCTTGGTGATCTGTGCATACTCTTGATCTTCTTCCCTTAATAAAAGTTCTCTCTTTTGAGAATAGTTCTCATGCTTTCCTCTTCTTCTATTCTTTCCACCTTTTCCCTTTCCTTTGTTGACCATACTTGTTATCAAACTCTAAACAAGGAAACGTGTCAGCTCTTTTCCCTGATAAGACGGACTTCAAGTTGGGAACTTTTCGCCTCAGTAAAGGAAAAAAAAATATAAAATTTTTCACTCGCGAGAGGTGATTATGTAATGCTTTACGTCTGGTTACTTACTAACTAAATAATTATCATGGTAAGGTAACTGAACAGGTCTTCTTTCCGTCTTCTAGGGTTTGCGTATCATTCATTCAGTTACAATGGATCCATTTGAGGCTCGCATTTACTTCTCGAAGCAGCTTACGTCTTTGACTCCTTCGAAGCAAGCTGCTCAGGATCTAGCGCACTTCCTCATCCGTAACTCTGAGATTCGAGATGATCTCTTCCCGGCTGTTTTGGAGACCTTACATCGTGTAGATCTCAATGCACGAATTAGCGTTCTTCAATTCCTTGATGAGCTTGTTTCGACGATTGTCCATGATCCAAAACATGACTCTACGTTGTCTCCGGCCTATGGGTATGTTGCACTTACAGTGAAAGGGCTCCCCTGTATATTAGCAGAAGTTCTCCCAATCAAGCCTACCGTGGCCACTACCGAACTCGAAGATATGAGATGCCTCACAAATCTACAAGCCGCCTATTCAATTCTAGTGGATATATCCAAGCTGCTACAGTTTCCAGATCTCGAAGAATATACGAGTAAGTTCAATACGACTTTGCTAACCGTGAGTGATGTGGAAAGCATCAAGCAAGCAGGATCATTTGCAGAAGCATTTTTGTATGACGACCTTATCAAGCAGAAAGTCAGCGGTGAAGAAAAGCAGCAACAGGAATTGGTTCCTCTTCTGCACCAGGAGAAGGTATTTGTTGAGCCGTTAAAACAAGCATGGCAGTTTGTGTTAGGAAAGAAACGGCAAAGTCAGTATGAAAGAGTTATGATAGATACACATCCAGGGAACCTCCGAGATTCTCTGCAAAGGCCAGAGTCTGCCTCGACAGACAATGCAGTGGAACATAGGAATCCATTGCTTCTCAGTAGAAAGCAGATGCTGCAACGTATGGAAGCTGATCGAGAAAGACAGAAGAGAGGCAAAGAGACACTATGGAAGGTGGATAGACCAAACAATGAGATTCACATAACGGAGTTTATGCATACATGGAACAGCTTGGATAGATATGATCCCAAAGCAGATAAGGCATTGCTGGATGAACTAAATGGATTGTACAATATTTGCAGAGGAGATGGAGGTAACAGGAACCGCAGAAAACAATTGCATCTGCAGTCGGCTAATCAGAGAACCCAGTTCGAAAAGGCAGGTCTGAGAGGTCGTCCCCAACAGAGGGGACGTGGTGGGGCTAGAGGTGGAAGGGGAGGACGTAGAAATAACCAGAATCATCATCAACCAGAGTTTAAACGAAGGCATGTATGATAAATGGAATGGAATATAATGTATGTATAGAGGGCATGTACAATATAATAGAAATGATCATTGAATTCTTGATAATGCAATCAAAAGTTCATTCATACCTTGTAGCTTGAACTCTGCCCCGCTACTCTGCCGTGGCTTACCTATCTTCACCGTCAACACGTTGTTGTTAAACTGCTCCTGCTGCTCCTTAAAGAAGTTATACACTTCCTCGTCTGTAGATGACGAACCACCGGCAGCCATCACAAACTTAAATTGACCCTTCTTCTCATTCTGATCAAGAATGTATTGAAGGGCTCTTTGCACAGTATCCGCCTTCTGAACCACTAGCACCCGCTGAGTAATGCTGGCATGCAAATACCAATCGTGACCATATAACTCGTTGATATGCGACATCAATTCGCCAACTAGCTTATCTCTGTGATCTGGGTCTATATCGTGGCTGCCTTCAGTGTGGAATCGAACCATGCAAGATTCCACTTCAACATAGCTTCCTGGGATCCTCTCACTCCACGATCTCATAGTCTCTACCACTGCCGCCATCCATTCTAGCTCCTTAGCTTTCACCAAAGGAATGAAGTCTGATTCATCACAGAGTCTTACGTAACCTCCGTTCTCGGCGAGCAACCCGACATCACTGAAACTGCGGCAACGCATACCCATATCAGATCTAGTAGAATGGCTTAAAAGGTAAACCGCATTCGAAGGGTCTGCTGTCAAATTATTGAGAATAGCATCAACAAGTCGCTGCTGAACCGGGTTAATAGTAGTTCCCTGAATTTCGACGCTAGTCGTGATATTGAGGAGATTGATGACGAAGAGTCTTGAAAATCCACCAGCAGGTTCACGTGTCGGAAAGTTGCTTTTCTGCAACGCATAGTCAAGATCTGACCAAGTGAGTTGTCTCACATCTCCTGAAAGCTGACTAGTATTACGACTGTATGCATCATTAAGGTCATCCATTGCCTCCTTGATCCAATGAAGTGAGTCATGCCGAAGCACCGCAGCATGCATAGCTTTCCACCGGCGTTCTCGTTCCTCAGCACTCATCTGTATGCATTCCTTAATGGCATCCGCAACCTGTTCAATGTTGTAGGGATTTGTAAGTAAGGCTCCAGAGGACAAAACAGCAGCAGAACCAACAAATTCACTTAGAATCAAAGGCGAATGGTCTTCAGCAGAAGCTTCAACATATTCATGGCATGTGAGATTCATACCTTCATGAAGAGTAGATACAATGAAAAGACCGGCCTCACTAAGCAAGGCCAAGTACTGTTCGAATTGTAAGTCCTGGTTGAGAACCACCACAGGTCTATCACTTGCAATATTGTCGGTCCTTGAATTGATCCGCTCAACGATAGTGAGGATCTCATTCTCCAGTCTTTCACCAGCAGCAGCCCGGCCCGGAATACAGATAAGCAACAGAAGTGTATGCTCCATATACTCTGGATTCTCCTTTAAGAATCTTTCATAAGCAAGCAACTTTTCCTTGACACCACGGATCCTGTCAAGCTTGTCACGGGACACGATTAAAGTCTTCTGCGGCCACCTATCCCTAACTAAGCCACGCCAATTGTTAACAACATCACTATTTAAAACGGTATGAAGTGCTGCAGCATCTATTCCGACGGGGTTATGCGTCACACTAATAGTTCTGTTGCCATACCGGACACCGTGATCATCGAAATCTGCCAATAAAAGCCTATTGCAGCTTTGGAAGAAATGGGCAACAAATTCGTCAGTCTGCATACCAATACAGTCAGCGCCGAGCATTCCCTCTAGAATCTGATTTCTCTGGGCAACACAGCGAAACACTTCACTGGACGGGAAGGAAACATGTAGAAAGAAACCGATCTTTGCAGCCGGCAATTTCTTTCTAACCATTCCTGGAACGAGCATTAGATGGTAGTCATGAACCCAAACCACATCACCACGCTTGTATCTTTCCACAATACGGTCAGCAAACTGCTGATTAACCTTTTCATAGTCCCTCCAAGAACCTCTGACAAAGGCATTAGCCTTCTGCTGTTCCGGAAGTTGATAGTGCAGAATTGGCCATAAAACCTGCTTACAGTATCGATCATAATGGCCCTCAAACACATCATCATCAACATAAATGGCATCTGATCTGTATTCGGCTCTTAGTTTAGTAGAGATAGCATCTCTTGTAGCCTGAGGGACCAAATCAGATGGCATACCAGGAGTTCCAACCCATTTCACATCCTGCAGGTCACCAGAAATTGTAGCACGACGAACGGCATTACGTAATGAACCATTACCACGTTCGTACCTAACTACTTTCCAGGGTGCGGTTGCAAAGACATTGTTCTGATCCTCAAGGAGTGCCTTATAATCTTTTGAAAACCCACCGAATGGAACAACTTTACGGCTGCCAGTCTTGTCGGCAAAGTACCGGTCTAACTGATCATCGGCCTTCTGTCCGCTCAGCGGCTTAAGTTCGCTACTAACGGAGCTCTCTCCCTCACTGGCCGACATCATGACAGAGGTGTCACCGTCACCTTCAAATCCGGTGTCATTGCTTCCGAATGGTGACCTTTGTCGCGAGGAGCCCGGTGGGTTCATACTTCTACGTGCTAATAGGGCACGACCCATGCTACTGCTTCCAAGACTTCTGGTAGACCACGAGTGTTCCAATAATGGTCTCGGCTGTAACTCGGAAACAGTTGTTGGCGGTGGAGGATTACGAAGTCTGGACCTCGGCTTCACATATGCAGAACCAGTTGATCCAACGGATCCAGAAAGTTGAAGACCAGATGAACTTCTATGTAGTTTGTCGGTCGATGTGGAGCCAAAATAACCACTTTCGGAACGAACCTGAGTTTCATCCAGCGACGGAGATGCTAACGACAGCCTTGTACTGTTCGGGTTGTTAAAGAAAAAATCTTGCACTGAAACATGAGCAGATGATACTAGAGAGGGACGTGACGGTGTTGTAGTGGGTTGCTTTTGACTGGTTGGGCTAAGCTGTTGTGTTGTCTGGCTGACCTCGCCAACACTGGAGATAGATGCAGCATCCAAGTCTTCTAAAGGTAAGCTGGACGTCGAATTGTTGATTGCCAAGGATTTTAGAATAGAGACAGTGCTTTCCTCATAGTCAGAGTCAGAGGGACTGCCAACTCTAGACGGACTTCCTACTCCATCGATTTCGACTGGTTCCACTATATCATCAGCATTGAGCCTTGAAACCTTCGAGGCCTCCACTTCAAAATGAACGGTATATGGAAGAAATCTAGAGTAATTGATGACTGCAAGGCATAGGATGGGGAGAGTGAGTGTGATTGTGACATTCTACTCCCCGCAATTACTATGCCATAGCGGAATCCTCATGTTAGTACGTCTGCAGCTTCTCAATTTCAAAGAGCCTGATAAGGCAGTACTTACAAAGAAGCGATGTAAACAGTCATTGCTTATTCAATGTGGACAACTTTCGGTATTACCAAACAATTGTCTTCGATGCTCTTAAGTTATATGTATACGAAGGAAATGAACCACTTTTATATCCCTTCGAAATTGGTGTTGCCTCAGCTGAGGCCCCACTTTTGCTATCATAAGGCGTGCATAACTCAATTTGAAAGCATCCGAATATTGGAGAGGGACGGGAACGCCAAGCAGAACTGTCAGCTATGGAAAGCGTACGACCGGCATAAGTTCAGCACCAGATCAGTGAGAATACTGTTGAATGCTATCAAATTCTTGTGTTTTCAACGTCCTCAGTTTGATTAATCAATTTATCTCACCCTTATCGTCTACATTCATGCCTCTAACATTCGCACGTGTTCGGTTTGCTAAGGTGAGAATACTCGCACTTCATTTTGATCTCCTGTACATTTTCAGTTATTTGGTATGCCAGTGGATGATTATATGTAACAGGTGAATTGTATCCAGTCCTGAGAACCAACACATACCCACCTTTCTTGAAGAGTGAAGGCACAGTCTCTTCTGACGGACACTATTCCAGGAGCCTCAGCAGTTGCACTGGATAGCAGCAATAATTCAAAGGATTAGGGCCTACAGGGTATCGATGTCAGAGGCAGAAATTACAAATGAACAGTAATCCCTTTACAACCAGGTGATCCCTGTCCCGTCCAATTTAAGAGTTTTTCGCGGCAGCCGCTTTTGGCAGCAAACCGCACTCAGCGAAAGGGGGATTTCCGACTAGGAGGTGGTCGCCGGGAGTAATATTTATTGATTAAGTAGTTGTTATTGTAGAAATATCATTAAAAGGAGAAATATATGGCTGTTATAGAGCTAAGCCCAGCTCTCTAAAAGAAAGATACCAACAAACCAAATACGGTACCGAGTAATCCATTGGCAACCTGTCTCATTGCGTTATCGCAGTAGGTCGTAGAGACACCAACATCGGCTGTAAAGGTTGAGTTAGAATGATTGGAGGTGAAGTTACCAGCAACAGCAGACGAAGATGCAGAATCGATACTAGAATTAACCGAAGTAGGTGAACGGTCGTCGTCGTTTTCATCTTGATAATCTCTTTGCCAGAATTTTCTCTTGGATTCATAGAGGTTGGCACATAGCATCTTAGACATGTCATTGAAATGAACCACGACAGACAAGTCACCAATAAAGGCCTTATTACCTGGGGTTAAGGACAAATATGGGTCGTAATAAGTGGTTTCGAAACAGGTGGTATTGATGAAGCCATGTTTACCCGATAGGTCACCGACTTGACATAGACCATCATTGGCGTTAGAATCACAGTTCTCAGCCGGCGCATCATAAGGATTGAAATGAGTACCAGTAGCTTCACAGTCGCCGTTGCTGGGAACTTTATTTTTATGAAGATGATAGTAGAAGGGACCATCATGATCTGGTAATCCTGTGATATCTAGGTGGACCTTGGCGGAATGATTTCTAGCCGTATAGATCTCAATAATGCCTTTGATGTCACCCGAATCTAAATGGGCCTTATAAATGGCACCTTCTGGATTATCTGAGATTTCCGGGGCTTCAGCGGCAATGGCAAGACCAGAGCTAATAAGTAGGGCGGTTGTATATTTACTTAGAGAGACCATATTTGATGAAAATAATGGTAGAAATCCTTTTCGTAATAAAGGAGAAAGAGGAAAGGAAGGGAAGAGAAACCAGATTAAACAGCGCTTAAATCCTTCGAATGACAAAAGCAGGTGTGGTACAAAATCGATTTTACGGCGAGCTACAAAATTAAGCGCTCCTAAAGGGACGTAACCAAAATGGGAAACAAGATCGGTCAGATCGGTTTCTACGGATTGAAAGTATGGCAAATATTTTGTCGTGAGAAAATGACGACGAGGAAGGTAACATACAGTTAACGGCAGAGAAGCCGAACAGGGGGGGGGGGGGTTATTACTCTCGATGTCCGCAAAATAATGTCTTTAATTGCATCGTCACTACACATGCTCGGTTATATATGGACCAAAAATTACCTCATCTTATCAACATTAGTTACCCTCTTGATGGCCACACCCCCATTGTTGCTCCCAGCGTTGACATCGTATCTGCGCTACTGATTGGGTCTGCGCCAAGGTCGTATTTTCGGTAGTAAAAAATTTTTCATCTTCCCCGGAATGGCAAGGTCCAGCCAAACGAGGAGGCACCAGCGGATTTGAGAAAACGAAAGCAGGAGGGAGCCAAAGATGGGGCGCTGGGTACGATATAGCCCATTTTAATGACCTCTCATGGCCACAGCAATGCATACCTTACAAACTTAAGGGAAACTTAGGCTATCAGCCAATTTTTACAGCCTAGAGGCCAGAAATCAGTCGCTGCTCGTGTACTTTCATCGTATTAGCTCGTTATCTTTCCCTATTCGCACACTCCAATAGAAAACTAAATGAAAAATTTTTCCTCTCCAACTGTCTGTTATCTATCTAATCGACGCTGAAGCTGATGGTTATCTACTGTTTTTTTTTGTTGCTCCATTTTTAAAAAGTTTTCGATTTTACTATTATTCCTAATTCAAATTGAAATAGGTTGCTTTCAATTCTTATCGATCTAGATCAACTACTCGAATCGCCCCTGATCGGCTAGCACTCACTAATATAATCGCCACAGGTTGCGAGGATCTAAGAAAAGCGTTTATTGTTCGGTAGTTTACAGCTTATCCGATAAGCCTACTGTTATTACCAGTTCACGATTATCTAAGGAGATAGTTTGAATAGTTTTTTATGATGCTTCAGACCACGCAGTCCGATGTTATTGTGAAGGCTGACGTTCCTGATTCTTCTATCGTTGAACCCAAGCCGTTACTTTCTCCGAATGATCGGAGGGAAGAGGCGATGAGACAGGAGTTGAGGAGAGAAGAGCTGAGGAGAGAAGAGATCGGCAGGGATGAAATAAGGAGAGAAGAGTTGAAGAGGGAAGAGGCAAGAAGGGAAGGTAGTGATATTTCAGGACGGCCACAATCTCAGATCGGCACATCTCATCCTCAGTCTCGTTCGGTTCCACCATCAAGTCCAAACGGATTAAGCTTAGGGGATGGTCCCAGCGGTTCAACTAGTTCCAACGGTTCTCACGTTTCTACCGGCTCGACCGGTTCTACGTCGTCGACCTTTTCAGGTTCCGGAGAGCCTGTTCATCCTAATGCAAAGACGACGTCTACTAAGCAGTCGAATGGATCTGTGACTACCCGTCAAAATATGTCCACACCAATCTGCAAAAACTGTAAAACTCAGACGACTCCTCTATGGCGTCGGGATGAGTCTGGTCAAGTTCTTTGCAACGCGTGTGGACTCTTCCTTAAATTGCACGGTCGTCCAAGGCCGATCTCCTTGAAAAGTGATGTTATCAAATCACGTAACCGTGTCAAGCATAACAACTCATCTAAATCTAGCCCGAATACTCCCGAGTTGAAAGCCAAGGATTCCAGGGCCAAGTTTTCTTCCAAACAGTATAGACCAAAGTCCCGGAATGGATCCAAGAAGACGGATCCTGCAAAAGCCGTTCCAAGCTCGACCTCTTCTGTTATCTCTGGTCCACCGCGTCTGCCATCAACTGCCTCCGGCTCTCCAGCTTTACTTCCTTTGCTTCCACGCAATCAGAATGGACAGGCCTCCACTGCTGTTAGTTCCCAGACTTTCGGTTACACCCCTTCTTCATGGTCAAATAAACAACAGCAAGGAAATCAAGCAATCCATTCTCTCCATTATCCCTCATCTACACCTGCCCAATTTGCTTCCAATCTGGCAAGAGTTACTTCTCCCTTGCTACTTTCTTCGACTGCACCTCCAAAATTCAATGCTTCACAGTCATCAGAGAGATCAAGTTCCCAGCAGAATCTGGGTAGAGATGCCGTCCTTAATGCTGCCGGTGCTCTAGAAACTCTCAGTCAGCAGAATTCGAACGATAAGATCCCCGGTATGAGACTTGATGCTGGAAGTAATCCTGCCTCTAGCAAATCTGCTACTGCTAATGGTTCCCGTTCTGCGGGTGAGATTCTACCACCTCTTGATTTCCATAAACCTTACTCGCCTTCTACTGAGCTTAATGGCTATGCTACACCTCCACTCCTTCCAACACAGTCTGCCAAGCTTCCCTCTTTAGACCAGGCAGCAAGGCCTGCCATGTCACCAAGCTTCGGTGCTTCTCCTTTCCCCGGTCCGTTCCAGTCTCAAGCTCAATTGCCTCAAGTTCAGATCCAAGAGCAGTCTGCACAGAATGGTCAAAACGGTGCCGAGAAGTTGCCTCCGCTAAAAAATCTTACAGGCCATTCGTCTCCTCTGGGTTCTAATTCTTCCACTCCTAGTAGTTTTGGCGCCACCTCGGATAATCAATTGCAGCAGATACAGCAACAGCAGCAGCAACAACATCATCAACAGCAGCAACAACAACAGCATCAAATGCAGATGATATCACCAATGTTGATGGCTGCAGGTGATGGCACACATCTTCCGTCGATATCAAGGTCACCACTGATCGCTCCATATCAACCATCACAACCACAACAAAGACAGGGGCAATCGCAGATTCTGTCAAGTTTAAACCAGACTCAACAGCAGAGTCAATTACAAGGTCAGAGGCAACCTGATGGAATAGCCTCGAATGAAGAGCTTAGAACTAGGATATCTGAATTAGAGTTAGTCAATGACCTCTATAAAACCAGAATCATTGAGTTAGAAGCCATGGACAATGCTGCGAAGCAGAGAGAGATGCTACTTAAGAAAAGAATCGATGATCTTACAGAAATGCTAAGAAGAAGGAAGGAATACCATTATGGAGAATACGGTCAATCACAATCACAACAACCACAATCACCATCTCAGGCTCAAAATCGTACTTCGCAATCGTCACAATCGCCCCAGCCGCCACAGAGCCAACCTGGTGGAGATCTTAAGAGGATTAAGGTCGAACAGAATTAGGAGTGTATGTTATGTTACTAGGTATAAAGATTTGTTTTAATGTTACGCTGTGTTTAGTGTTGTAGGGACCTTCGCGGTGTATTGCATACGGCATCTAGTAGCACTGTTGAGTAGCAACAATTGACGGACAAGAGTGGATTTATAGCTCTCAACTAGAGATCGACATATCAGTGATAATCAGTTGCTATTCAGCCCGGCTCGATTTACCAAATAAAAAGCTACGCCACATTGACCGAGCCACATTTAGTCACCTACTATACGAGTGCCCTCCAGAGCGCATTCCTCCTTAACCATCACTTCCTCTCCGGTAGATTATCATTAAATGACAGAAAGCATCACAATATCCAGACTGTTTGATGCGATCACTGGAAATGCCGAGGATTTCCATAGGGACGCCAACAGAAGGATATTCGTCCAGAAATATTCTGCGTTACTCGGCCAGCTGAAGAAGCTGGACTCTAAAGTGGAGCAGATGCACTTATTCAGCTCCAATGAATCGCTCGACGATATCAGTACTGAGAACCTGAAGTTTCTCAGTATCCACTACCATATGGCCAAGTTCATTCAACAATTTGGAGGCTTCGGAAATGATGGGACCCCTGACAAGAAAGCAAGATTGGCAAGTTTGCTTGAGGTGAACAATCTATTCATGAGCTATCTACATCGTGCACAGGACTACAATATCATTGATAAGAAGCAGAGTGATCTATTGGATTCATTGAAGGACAGTTACCATCCTGAATTGTCGGAGATTGAAGTAAAGGATCCAGTTATGAGAAGACAGAGTAAGATTGAGAACTACAAGAAGGAGAAGGCATTCAGAGAAGCATTAAAGGTGCTACAGGACAGGGAAGCGCTGGAGAATATGGACGATGAGGTTGTGAGGAAGATCTTGGTTGATCAATTAAGGTACTATGCACTAAAGAGCTTCCAGGATTTAGAGGACAATTTGATGGAGGTTGAATTATTGAAGAATATGACCAGATTTGAAGAAGAACCAACGAAGACCGATGAACAGGATGTTAGGGTGAAGGGGAAATTTGATAAGGGATATACTGATAAGTTGGAAAGTATTGAGAGACCCGTCTTATCTGAAGATGGTAGGGTTCTTCGACCATTTACGATAGTTCCCAGCAAAAATAGAGAAGAGACAAGAAGAGAAGTTCAAGGAACGGGTCAGAAGTTACCTACGATGACAGTCGAAGAGTTTGTTGATCATGAACTCAAGAATGGTGGAATGGTGGCACCGTCGAATACTAATGAACATGAAGATAATGCGGACAGGGAGGATGATTACAGATATCAGGATCAAGAGACGTATAAAAAGAGGGAGTTTGACGAATTCAAGGATTCTCACCGAAAGGGCAGTGGAAATGTGAAGGGGAATATGGGTTAACTTAGGGTTGAATGACCGAGCGTGAGCTTGAGTTTGAGCAAATTGGGGAATGGTAATGCGAGGATTAATTAGCAAACAAAACAATTTCTTAGGTCAGAGTCTCATGATTCTGCCTACTACGTTCGTGACCCATTATTTACAGCTTCTTCCACCCCATATATATATACCTTTTACTTAGACCTTACCTTACTCCTTTAAATTTCAAATTTTCATTTAACGCGACTTCGCCAAGGCCCAGCTGAACAAACTTTAGATCTTGTTTATTCTGCTACCCTGGAACATATTCCACTTGAATCCGCCCTACAATGACGTCGTTCGTTCCAGCGCAGTTCTCTGCGTTCACCTCAAACTTTGACTTCGATAAATTCAAGGTAAGTTTCCAAGTTCACTTCATTTATTTCTCACCAAATCACTAACCGTTTGTGCCATCTCAATAGACTGGAACCTCATCCTCCTTCAGTTCAAGGCTTCAACAGCTTCGAAAACCGAATGATTTCTTCGATTTCAGTCGTATGAGCAAACCTTCCGGGGTGTTCGATATTCAGCGTCGTGTGACGTATAATTTGTCTTACTTCGCCTCAAATTATATACTCATTGTCGCCATAGTCTCTCTCTATTTGATCGTCACAAACTTCCCATTGCTTATAGTCATTGTTTTCGACGTGGCCAGTATTTATGGTATCCAGAAAGTGTTTGGTAATGCAGATGAATTGGATCTTAAATATTTCACCGTGCATAAGAATGTCCTTTACACCATTATCTTCATCGCTAATCTACCAGTTCTATTCATATCGAGCCCTATAACTACGCTAATGTGGTTAGTCTTGGTTAGTGCATCCATTGTTCTTGTTCATGCTTCATTGATGGATAAGCCTGTTGAAGCCTCGTACTCTGATGCCGTTTGAGAGTACTTTTTTATTATGTACTATGCTTTTATCCCACATTCTCCTTCGTTATAGTTGGGCTCCTTCGTCTTCTAGATCCTTCAAACCCTCTCTCTCCTCCTCTCTCTCCCTCTCCCATCACATACTTTCCCCCATAGATAATAATATGAAAGCTAACTTTTGGTGGTATCTTGATCCTTGCACTGCCCGGGTCCGATACTTGCCCCAAAAAATCTCTGATTGCCCTCAACAAATTACCTATCGTTATCTGTGTGACCAATAATTTCTTATCTGACAGACTGTTGATCTATTCTATTTAATTATCTATTTTCTACTCTACTTAGAATAGATACAGTATTCATACTTCATGAGGCACAAATTTCTAGCTTGGCTTTCATACGCCAGCATGCTATTGGGGGATGGTCAGCAGCAGCAATCGCTGCAACAACAACAACAGCAGAGATTACTCACAGAAGATGCCTTCGATGAGCCTACATTTACCCTCAAGCATATATATCACAATCTTGGAGATGGTAAGGTACATCAACGGTTGGATATAGACGATGACTTTCTGAAGAAGGTTGAAGAAGATTCGTTGTTCAGTGCGGAGAGTCTCGGTTCATTAGACGAAGAGACCAGACAGGAGATGGAGATGCTTGATAATCAACCTTTCACGTACGAATTTGATTTGACTGCTAGCAGGCGGAAAACAATGAGGTTGGCTAACAGAAGTCCAGATTTTGTTGAGTCCTACCTTGACTATGCATTACTGTTTGGTGATCAGCAGAGGCTTGATGCTATGGTTGATCTTGACTGGTCAACCGATGAAATCAGCGTTCCCAATGTTACAGATGTGGAGACTGTACTCGGTTTGGCAATGATGTCGTCAAATGCATACGCACACCTTCCCTCTGATCCTACCTGGCGTGATTTAGGGGAGAAGTATAAATTAGGTAAAGGTTTTGGCTGGAAGCATGCTGGTGTTCGGGGCCATGTTTTCGTTGAGAAGGGGTATACAGTGGGTCCTCCCAAGGTGGTTATAGCCTTGAAAGGAACCACTGCATCCGGATTGGAGAGTGGTGGAACTTCCGGTGATGATGGAGGTACTGCTGATAGTGATAAGGTGAACGATAACCTTCTATTTTCATGCTGTTGTGCTCGTGTCTCTTCGCTTTGGTCGACCGTGTGCGACTGCTACGAAGGATCGACCTATCAATGTAATCAGAATTGTGTGGAGAGGGAAATGAGACGGCCCGATAGATACTACAAGGCTGCATTGGAAATATACAGAAATGTTACTGCACAATATCCAGGATCCGAAATATGGATGACTGGTCATTCACTGGGGGGAGCATTAGCATCATTAGTTGGTAGAACATATGGTGCTCCAGCGGTTACATTTGAGGCACCTGGTGAACTTCTTCCTGCTCGAAGATTACATCTACCAATGCCACCGGGATTGCCCGAGGAGTACGAAAATATCTGGCATTTCGGTAATACGGCAGACCCAATCTTTTTAGGAGTTTGCAACGGTGCTTCTTCTTCCTGTAATATGGCAGGATACGCTATGGAAACACAATGTCATTCAGGATTAGTCTGCACTTACGATTCAGTGAACGATCTAGGCTGGCACGTGAATATGTTGAATCATCGTCTCAATAAGGTCATTGACGACATCATTTCAGTTTACAATGTGACGGCTCCTTGCTCCAAGCCACCACCGTGTGTTGACTGTTACAACTGGTACTTTGTGGATCATTCAAATGAAAGATATGGCACCTCTCTAGAGTCAAGCTCTTCTTCTACGTCTACATCTACATCTATGTCAAGTCCGACGGATTCACCTGAAAGGAAATGCTTGGAGAGAACATGGTATGGACGGTGCTACAAATGGGAGGGCGATGAAGCTGTTAAGTCGGAGGAGTAGGCGATCGATTAATTTGCGCATTAGTATTCGCTTTTTGCATTAAGTAGCTGTTTTTAACTGGGTTATACATATAATTTATTCGCGACGCGTCGCTCAACGCGCTATAGTTACGCGTAAAATGGGTTTTAGTTTATTCTTTGTATTCAAACACATCTGCCCTTTATTAGATTCATTCTCTATCCACAGCATGTTCAGAAAAGTCAAGAGAAGAGTGGATGGCCGTCGAAATTTCGATGGAGATATAAGTAAGGGTTTTGTCGATGACTTGACCCGGTACCCCCATAGACTATCGTTCTATAGGATGCCACCACTTGAGGAAATCACATTGGAGGAGTTCGAAACATGGGCAATAGATAGACTCAAAGTTCTTCTCGAGATAGAATCTTGTCAAAGTCGGGGTAAGAGTTTTAAGGAGATGAGTTCTATTGTTCTTCCTATTCTTGACAAACTACTCCCGTTGAATCCACCGAGCAAGGAATCCTCTTCATTATATCAAGAGCGAAAGAAAGATCATTATTCACACTTTATACTACGACTCGCTTTTTGTCGGTCCGAAGAATTGAGGTCTCGGTTTGTTAAGGCAGAAACTGCTTTGTTCCGGATTAGATATCAGTTGCTAAGTCTGCAGGAGCAGAGAGAATTCGTCGATAGCATTGATCTTCCCTGGGAGGAAGTGAGCGATGAGGAGAGAGACCGGTTTAGGGACCAGTTGCTTCGATGCTCATATGGATCGATTCGATCAGCACTCATGCAAACGGTGGAATATCAGAGAACCCAGCATGTTACTGATGAACAGATCTCAGGCTACATGGATACTGTCAAGTTCTATAGGCTTCCATTCGAGTATGTTCCAGAATTAGTGTCGACTCGGCAGACGTTTTTGCATAAGGGATATGCGTATGTTGGAGAATTTCAACGACTCTCGTTGATCGCCACCGAATTTTCTAACTTCCTAGTTCAACAATTGCAGGCTACGATGAGAGCTCTTCCAACATTAGATGAGGACGATCGACTTGTTCCCGTTTTGAACAATCTATCCAAGGGGTATGTTTCGATAGATTACAATGGATATGGAGGAGGTGAGGATGGTGAGGGTGAGAATTCTAGTGGTATCAATGCCGAGAACATTAGCCAATTTGTTAGTGATATGCCTCTATGTATGCAGAGGTTGATGGAGGGACTCCAAATGAACCATCATTTAAGGTACGGAGGAAGACAGGAACTTTCTCTCTTCTTGAAGGGAATAGGATTGAACGCCGAGGAGGCGCTGAAGTTCTGGCAACAACAATTCACTGCTGCAGGTCCGGGATCGATGACTATGGAGAAGTTTAACAAAGAATATCGGTACAATTTCAGACACAGTTATGGATTGGAAGGAGGACATATTCGATACAAGCCATGGGATTGTAGAACGATCCTATCGAAGCCTGCGCCTAATAAAAGTGAATTTCATGGTTGCCCTTACAGAGATCTTCGCAGAGGGGAACTAAGTTTCCAATTACAGAAATTAGGATTGGCCGATGACACCAGATTGGGAGAGGTTCTCGACCTTAGTGAAAAGGGGGAATATCAAACAGCATGTACAAAAGTTTTCGAACTTGTAAACAGAGATAAGATCGAGAGTTGTTTGAAGCAAGGACTCAAAGTGGATGAAAGCTCTATTGTTCATCCTAACCAATACTTTGACAGATCAAGATATTTGGATCAGCATGCAGAGATAGAGAGGGCCGGCGGTTAGAAAAGATTTGATTACGCGCTTACGCGTAATCGTTTTTGGGGCGCGAAGATGAGGGAGTGGAGTGTATACAGAGTACTACCATATATCACTTTAACCGTCAAACCTGTATCAAGGTAAGGAATGCAGCTTCTTTGTAACTTGTAAACCATAAGACTGCTAATAGCGAATTGCTCCCCTTTCCCCTCCCCTGGCCTCTCTACTGTGCCTCTCCTCCATGTCACCGTTTCCACATTCCCAAAATTGAAAATAGTCGCAATTAATTTTCCTAATCCAGCCACCCGCGAAGAACAGCCTACTAAAACGCTCAACAGTAAAATGGCATGCTTCAGCTAACAACCTCGAGAGCAAGAAAAAAAAATATAGCTGTGGAAAGTATTCTCCTTTATCTCCTTTGGAGTTTTTACATTGCTTTGCCGTCGCAGAGTAATAATTTACTCAACTTTACAACCGGTTTGCATTCTAACATTAATTGGACTGCTTAGTTGCACGTCGATTCGCCTCTCCGCTTTACTCGCCTTCATTCCGCATAACATTCCAAGGTTAATCCTAATCTCCGGTTATTCTTGGAGCTCCATCCAAAATGAACCTTTTTTCCAGGGTACGCCGCCAGGATGATTCAAGTAAATCACATTCAACTAAGCATCATTCGAAGACACCTAAGACGCCATTACTGGGTCTGGGGTCCCGTGCTGATCGGAAGTCAGCGCAGATGACACCGAGAACGCTGACAGATGGGGGATTTAGAGGGGAACAGAAACGTACACAAATGTTAGAAAATCAGATACGTGAAATTAGTCGTACAGCATCCGAAGCATATGATCAGGTTGATGACCTGAAGACAAGAAATGGAATGTTGGAGGAGCAAGTTGCACATCAAAAGAAGGTAATTCAGGATCTAATGATCGAACTAGATCAGGAGAAAAACAATGCCAAAAAGGCCATTGAGGAGAAGGAAATTCTCGAAATCGAAATGAATACCAGAGCAAAGGGTACACTTAGAGACAGTCAATCGTCAGGTAACACAACAAATAATACGTCTATGGGAACAATGGGAACAATAGGAACAACCGCCACCACGGGAACAATAGCCACCGTAGGAACCATGGGTACCCTAGGAACGATAGTATCCAGGAGTACACCTGCTACATCCGTTTCAACTTCTCCTAATAGCACGGTGGACATGAAGCAAACACAACAATTAGATATCGAGGTTCAGAAACTGAACGTTCAGCTCGCACACCAAAAGGGTGTCATAGATAACCAACGACAATCTATTAGTCAACTTAGAGAGAGGGTAAGTGAACTACAGTCACAGACAGATCTTGATACGAGAGATTACGAGGATACTTTGAATAAGTTGAAGTCATCGATGCTTGCAATAAGAGCCAATAGGAAATTCTTGGGATCGATAAACGGTCTCGCGGAAGAGAATGCCCGAGAGGCTTATGTGCCCAAACCCAAAGATTATGGTCAGAAATTCAGTCGCTATGGGGGTAATACAGCAACGGACACCGGTAAAACCTATGTTATCTCCAAGTTGACGCCATTTTGAAGTGAACTTTTTGTAACTTATATGCACTACGCGTCACGTCTATCGACGCGGTCTATATATTTAATATGATACTGTATAGGCGAGGAAATGTAAAAAGTTCACGTTCTCGGGGAGTCCGGTTAATGAGAGATCTCTCTTTTTCTTTCCCTTCCAATCGATCTTCGTATATTTTTGCCAGATATGAGATTGCTTCCAGTGTTATCCCTTGCGTCACTTTGTTGTGCTGCACTTACGCGGGATGAACTTGATGAAAGGGCTTCCGAATCGCCCAACAACGTAATCCTTGTTCAGGAAGACGAATTCGAGAAGGTGTTCGACAAAGAAGGGGGCAGGGATTACTTCATGGTGACAGTGTTAACCGCATCTCATTCGGAGTCAAGTTGTGATCTCTGTAAGACGGTTCAGCCTATATTCGAAGAAGTTGCTTATACAGTGGCCAAGAAACAACCAAACTCCAATATTTACTTCATCCACGTTGATGTCCACGAGAATCTTGCCAATATGAAGAACTTCGGTGTTAGAAGTGTTCCCCAGTTGTGGATCTATCCGCCATTCGAGTTGGTATACAAGGGAGATGATTCAGACCCGTATGATTCGAGAATACTGTATCCTGAATCCATCAATATCACCAGTGAGCATTACGAGTTCCCTGTGAGTAGTGAAATTCCAGCTAAGGATTTAGAACTATCGTATGCGAAATTTGTTTCTAACGTTTGCCAGGTGGATGTTCACATTGATAAGGGAGTGGAATGGCAGACGTTGGTGAAATCATTCGTTGCATTCACCGTGGTTTTCCGGTTGATCAAGAAGCGGAGCGGTAGTATAGCATCCCTATTGACTGATTGGAAAGTATATTGCTGTCTTTTTATGGCGCTTATCTATATAAACTTGTCAGGATTGAACTTCTGCATGCAGAGAGCTGTGCCGTTTCTCACGAGAAGTCGTACAGGAGCTATTCAATGGATGGCCGGTGGAACTCAATATCAGCAGGGAACAGAAATGATAATTTCGATTGCATTCCAAGCCACATTTAGTTTGATACTAATTGTATTGCTTGAAGGCCCAGTATATCTAGATGGAGGAAATAAAGGACTAGCCATGTCTATAGCGGGAGTTGCACTTTTCCTACTATATAACACATTTACAACAGCATATCTTGCAAAGGATCATGAGTATCCTTATAATGCTTTTGAGATGTTTAGTCAGACGTTGTAATCAAATGCCAATTTAGAGATCTATTATATTAATATACACTAGAGATGACGACTAGTCTAATCTTCTATTGTCCTCTTGTTCATTCTTATTCACCAGATAGAATGAAACACAAATAAGGGCAGCTCCCAAAGTGTAGATTGGGGAATTCCACTTAAACTTGAATATGAAATCGCAGATCATAGCGACAGGAATAGTCATTGATAAACCGACAGTAACGGTCAAAGGTGATGTAAGCAACATGGCTCTAGCCCAAAGAAAGTCTGCTAAGAAAGATGCGAGACAGTTAAAGATAATTATCAGGTACACGGAGCCATTCGGCGGCAGCTCCAATTTCTCGTAACCTAATTTGTTCATGATGATAATAGGAGGCCACATGAAGAAGAAATTAAATAGGCCAACAAAGCCAAAGAATAGTTTCATATCCATTCTCCAATCCTCTTTCACCTTAAGTTTGAGTAGGATCGAATAAACACCGTAGCACAAGGCACCAGCTAGTGCTAACAAATTACCCCACATTATGTGAGGATCCACCGATTTATCGTTTCTAACGGGGTCATCGTTCCCAGTAACGAGAATAACACCTACTATTGACAGTCCAATTGATATCAGTTTGACTTTGGACAACTCTTCCAAGCTGGCTACGTAGCCTATGACGATCGTAAATAGGGAAGAAGTAGATGCAAGGATCGTCTGTGAAGAGACTGACGTAAATATGAGCGAGGCATTATTCAGGAGGTTTGAAGTAAACCATAGAATACAGAACCAAAACGATAAATTGACGGTTTCGAGGAAAGTCAATCTTTCCAGTTTCTTATGCGATTCAACAATAATGAGAGCGCTCGTTGCAGCTTCTCCTTCATCTTCCACATCGGCGTCAGCCTCTAATGCCGCTTCTAGATCATCGTCGGTATCAGAATCTTCCTCATCGGTTTCCTCGGCAGGTACCACGGGCGGCTTCGAAGCTTTCTGAAGAGCCGCTTCATAGTGTATGAAATACGGCACAAGATAAAATATAAAAGCCGAAGTATTGATCCACGTGATAAGAAAAGGTTTCGAATAGATACCCTTCTCAAAAAGGTCATTTAATAAAAACGAAGAAAGGACCCAAAGAACCACGACGCACGCTAAGAACAAGAGACCCAATGACCAGTCCTTGGACCTTCGCAGCTGGTCTCGCATACCTGTAATTGTCATTTCCACCAACTGGGTAAATATATTCAACCGGGTAGTCAGAATCTGATTCCAGGGCTGTTCCGTTTATGTGCTGAGAGGATGAATCAAGGCAACTATTATCTATTGATGGGTCTGACTGATCTACCGAACTGTAGATCAAATTAGAAATGTTTCCGTTGTGGCGCGGAACGGAGGGTACCTTTCAAGTGGCTATGCTGTCTATCGTATCTCGCCGTTACTTAATAGATTACGTAACCAACATTTCTCTTTCTCTTGCCCCTCCCCCAAAAGCCGAAAAGGAATCAAGAAAAAATTTTCCATACAAAAAAAAGATGCAGTGGAGAAAAAAAAAGGCTAGACAAGAAGGAATCTAAAGGCCAAGTTGAAGTCATAAACACCAGTCATAGAGTCTGGCGATATAATAGTTGGCTGGCTTAAGACTAATAGGTAACGGTGTAAAATTAAAGCAGACATTTCATTGGTTTTGCTGACCCTGTTACTTGAATTTCACCATACAGTTTCCTCGGCTTCGTTTATAGAGAGACATCTTTAAGGAGACTCGTGTAACATTTAGTCATGTGGTTTGGAAACAGCGATAATAAGACTGCACAAAGCGGGGAGACTCTCCCGAAGCAGCAGCAGCAGCAGGAGGAAGAACCAAAGAAGAGTGAAGATATCTCCAGTATCTTGGGTAGTGATTTTGATCCCTCCAAACTACATCCATTGGCAGGGTTAGACAAAGAGATTGAATATCTTGATCTGGACGATGAAAAGTTGAATACTATACAGGGAAGTAGTAATGGTATCCTACCATCCAGAGGTTGGGGTGATGATATGTGTTATGGTACTGGAGCCGTCTATGTGCTGGGACTTGGGTTTGGTGGAATGCAGGGATTGAATGAGGGATTCAAACACCTCCCACAACCCAAACTAGATCCTGTGACTAGTTCATTACGTCCTGTTCCTTTCAAGTTGAAACTGAATACAGTATTGAACCAGGTGACAAAGTTTGGTCCTCATGCAGGAAATACCGCCGGTGTTATGGCTATCATGTACAACATCATTGATTCATCCTTGGATAATATAAGAGGACAGCATGATGATTGGAATTCCCTTGCTAGTGGTTGGCTTTCTGGTGCCTTGTATAAAAGTACCTCTGGTTTGAAAGCTATAGGTATCAGTTCCACTGTCATGACTATAGCCGCTGCTTCTTGGTGTGGTTTCAAACGTCTTGTGGCTGGTAACAACGGTAGTAGTTTCGGCGCATAAGAAACTGTAATTATGTCTCTACATCTGCCCATATATACATACAAAATACGTGAATATACTATACACATTACGACGATTGCCTTTCGTATGGAAACTTATAGTGAAATCCCCACCATGTGACCACCAATGAGTAGTGTGAGTTGATTAAATTCAACTCTTCAAGCTCGTCAAGCATCTCTAATCTAGAGATCCTTAATATATCCTCATGATTTATCCAATTGTAATTAACAAACTTGAGGTCACAAACGACTAAGTCGCAACTAGCAATCCCGAACCCAACAAACCGATCTGTTTGCTTTCGGATCGTATTATAGACCATCAAGTTGGGCATCTCGATTCCTCTGGTCCTCAAATTTCGGACCATTACTTCACCGTATCGACTTTCCTGTCTTGCCTCTCCACCCATAGGTTCATACACTAGAAATAATCCTTGCGAAAGATTATCTTTAAGGAATCTTAGAAGTGAGTTTGATTCATCCGTCCCCATGTAGCAGACACAGCATTCACTAAGAACTAGAGTCTTCTTATTCCAATCAAATTCGGGAGGTAACGCACCCCGCTTAGTCAACTTCCTTAAGTCGCACGGTATCAAGTGGTAGCAGCTGGAATCCAATCTGCCAGAACTTGCGTGGAAACTAGCATAGTCCGTTGGAAGATCCTGTTCTCCCCTTATAGTATCATCAACAAATAGGGATTCAGAGAGCACTTTACTACTTAGTATGGAAAACTTCTTCTCTCGACAGCTATCTTCAAAGTCAAGCTCAAAGTAAGTCAACCTCTCATGATATTTGGGAAGGAGTCGAAATGCCCGTGTATCATTTCCTGCTCCGAGTGAGAGAATCTGTAGATGTTCATTACCATTCTGACTTAAAAAGTCATCTATGACCATGTTTATCGAAACCGTTCTCAACCAGGTACCACGATTAATCACGGGACTCTTAAGAACTTCATTGCTAGCCCTCGTAATATTGATAGCCTGTGCTCCACATTCAGCTGCCTTAGGATCAATCAAGTTAAAGAACTCCTTTCTAAGATTCCTAGCGACGGCGAATCGACGGAATTCGGACTCTATTGACAGTAACTTATAGTGTATAAGGATGGGTATCAATACCGTGAGCAATCCTTCTTCGGGAAGGTATCCTTTGAGGAAGCATGACAACCTACTGGATAAAGCATCACTATCTGTACTTCTAATGATATCATCCTCATCTCTAATGGGCATCTTGTGCTTGCTTAGATTGCCGTTTGGTCTATCGACAAGGATAAACAGATGGAAGCGCTCAAGCACAGCCTTGAATCCGGCGCAACATGGTCAAGCTGGTGAGGTAGGTGTGAGGTGGGGGGGGGGGATGAGAATACAGTTTCTACGGAATGTGAAGCTTAGGGAAAGTTAATTTTAAGAGCATAATATCAGTAGTCACAATACTGTTTGAGTATATTTAAGTGCCAATAGCTAGGCAGAAATCTTGGCATTTACTACGAGTATCCTTAGTCAAGGTGTATGTTTCCCTGTTGAGGATAAAATATTTTTTGACGCTCTGGACGAGCCGAGCCGTTCCTGAGCAGTTAGTTAGTTATTGTTAAGATCGATTCCGACAGTAATACCGAATAATACCGGTGGCTGGCCAAAAGTTGAGGAACCTGACCACCATCGGCAATGACTCTTACGGCGCACTTCTTGCTAAAATAATAAGATGCCAAGAGATGCTTACATTCATGCAGCCCAGAGACGGAGCAAGGTGTTAATTTAACCATTCTGCTACTATAGAATATATATTGTAAAAACATTGCAAGTCCTCGTCAGAACATCGTTTATTAGCATTATCCGAGTAGCCGGCCATTGTTAGCACATGCGCTGCCGGCAACGGAATAGCGCTCGAAGTTGCTCTCCCTTCTGACTTGGGGAGCAAGGTGTTGTGTTGATCTCGCGCCAACCAGAAATTGGCCACCAATTAAAAAGCTTCATACGCATGTATAATCCAGCCGCAACGAGGCAATGGGCCGCTGGAAGCAACTAAAACGGATAGAGATAAATTGGCCTACAGTTTACCTAGTAAGGGCAGTCACTAAACCCCAGGGTTTAGGGGAAATTCGCCCATAATGTAAACGAACTCCAGAGAAAATTCTTCTGCTGCAGGTGAGTAGGCCTAGCGTTTCCTATTCGAGACGGATAAATTATGAGATCATAGCTTCGCGAACTTCCCCAAAATGAACGGCCCAATTTTTACACCGAGGGATTTCTTCATATGAATGCTAGGCAGAGTTAACAGCTACCCGACGGTAGTATAAATACTGCTATAGCCTGCCAAAAGTCAAACAATTGGTAGCAAGTGTCCTCCATGGAGTAGTTCCGTACCTATTTCACCTGGTAATGTTCACTAAGTGTCAGCAATTTTTTCGTAGGAAGCATAACGGAGCCCTATCAACATTAATTCTCGGATACGGTTCCCTTGGTGCGATTTATGGAGATCTTGCTACCTCACCATTGTACGTGCTTTCAAGCTTGTTTAAGAGCTCTCCTCATGATGAGGATCTTATGGGTGGACTTTCATGCATATTCTGGTGCTTTACATTTATTGTCATCATTAAATATGCATTGGTTGTCTTAACCTACGGTCCAAATCATAATGAAGGCGGCCAGATTGCAATCTATTCCAAAATTGCAAGCAAGATGAGATTTAACCAGAATAAAGTGATGGTTGGCAACCAGGAGGATTCCTATGGAACCGACAACTTTCCTACAGAAGATGATCTTTTGGCGCTAACCAGAACAACAACCGTCGACACTACTGCCTCTGTTTTCAGTAAACACTTTGCAAGAAGTGTTGTTTCTGTTATCAGCTTGACGTGTGCACTTCTTGGTTGTTCTTTGGTTTTTTCTGATGGTCTATTGACTCCAACAACTTCTGTTTTATCAGCAATTGATGGAATCTCCACCGCAGTTCCCTCATTCCATAGTGTTATGCCTGTGTCGGTAGCCATTCTATTTATTATGTTTGTTGCACAACGGCTTGGTTCTGGAAAGTTAAGTATAATATTCTCTCCCATCATTTTGATCTGGTTGGTTTGTCTCTTTATTAATGGAGTCTATTGGATTGCCAAAAATCCAAGCGTTATGAAGGCATTAAATCCAGCTTATGCATTTAAGCTACTTGCAAGACAGAAAAATATAGATGTTTTTGCTCCCGTTATGCTTTCTGTGACAGGAACTGAAGCAATGTTCGCAGATATTGCACATTTTGGAGCCTTACCTATCCAGCTCACGTTGATATTCTTTGTTTATCCTTGTTTAATGGTTTGCTACCTCGGACAAGGTGCCTATCTTAGGATAAACCCGCAAGGATTTTCATCGAATTTATTCTTTTCAGCTATTCCGTTTGGTGGAGTTGGCTCCGGCTACTATTGGTTCATTTTTGTACTGGCTACGTTGGCCACAATTATTGCCTCCCAGGCTTTGATACTTGGATGTTTCGCCATCTTGAAGCAGTTGATCCATCTAGATTTCTTCCCTAGGTTGACACTCGTCCACACGTCGAAGAGCCATAAGGGACGAGTCTACATCCCTGTAGCAAACTTCGTTCTTATGGTTGCAGTTATTCTTACCACCGTTGGCTTTAGAACCAGTAATAATGTTACGGCTGCTTATGGATTGGGAATTTCAATTGATTTTATGATGACAACCACATTGATCTCCATTACCTTACGATACGTCTACCATTTTCATTGGTTGATCTCAACAGCATGTTTCGTTATCTTTGGTAGCTTCGAAGCCTGCCTTATTATTTCTGGTGTCAGAAAGTTTATCCACGGTGCATGGTTTCCTCTAATGATATGCCTCATCTGCTTTTCATTTATCAATTTTTGGAGGCTTTGCAGAGGACTTGCAATTCAGGAGGATAGCAGGCAAAGAAAGTCGGTAGCAGAGCTCTTTGGTGATAGGGCAAGGACTATTGCTCGGAAGAGGAGTTTGGTCCTAGATCTTAAGGATAGAGCTCGTATCGGTAACAGTGAAGAGGACAGGGAAAGTGCAGCAAGCGCAGCAAGCACGGAAAGCTCTGAGAGTGCGGAGACAAGTGATGACTATGCTCTCTTCAACAATGATGGAGAGCTAATTAGTGTGCCAAAAATCCCTAAGGTGTTCTTCATATACTGTTCTTCCTATTCCACTGTAGGAAACAGTCAATCGCTTCCCCGATTGATGCAAACAATTGTGTCTTCTTTCTTCCTTATGCCTGCCGTCTGCATCTTCATAGAAACTAGAATTTCAACTTTACCAGTTATACCGGAGGACCATCCCTTCACTACAGTTGTTCCTATAGACAATCGCGACTACAGTCTACATCTTTACCGGTGCTTGATACGTTCAGGATTTATGAAGCAGACGATAATTGATGAAACAGTCCTGAAAGATATTTTGGGCCAAATTAGGGATTACGAGGACGATGACCAGGTAATGGAATTACCAACGCTTCACGTTTTTGAAAGGGATTTGACTGTTTCCAAAAGCGCCCCTGACAGGGAAGTAGAGGAAGAAACAGAATCAGTAGAAAAAAGCAGAAAAAGGACCAGAGTTACTCAATATATGGCTAGATTATGGATGGGGACCGTTTATTCTGTTAGAAAAGTCCTTATAGATTGGATCTTCTCGCCGTTGAGCAACGGGTCAATGGAGTACCTACTAGGCAAGGATCTCGAAGAAGATCGTGTTTACGTCGGTGAGAAAGTGTTCATATAACTGGTATTTGTTGTACACTAGACTATTATGTAACAATCTAGGTCTGACCGCATATTTGTGCAGGAAAAGAAGTGATCGAAGGTTTGGTCTTAGCGAGAGCAGCGTATTTATTGGCCGACCAACCGAACGGCCTACGATTCCTAGCTGAATTGTTGGCAATTTGTTGGGGCGTCCGCACTATTGGGGAGATTCTACCGGGGGATCCCGAAAGCTCTACGAGGGAGAAAAAAATAATCTACATGGGGGGCCCGGCAGCGCCTCCTCATCCGAGCCTTGCTCCTGCCCAATAATGAAAGAAAAAACAATTGTAGAGGATTCTTACGTCAGGGCCTAAGCATGAACTGCTTACATTCAGGCCTCAATTACTTGGAAGAACAGGACCGACTCGAAGGAGTACTCAAATTTTGACCTGTCAAGTGGTTCTGAGTCAGATGAGAAGCAGGAAAGTGGGCAAGAAAAGACGTAGAGGCCATTCCAATGTTGGGTACTCTGATTAGCGCCAATCAGAGAGCCTATCCTAGTAATCATCACAACCTTTAAGGGTATTAATGGCGTATAGCCCAAGTATTGGACAGCCTTTGAAATGATTCTAAACAGAGCCGAGACGTTTAGTAACATCTGATGCTCCAAAAGGAGTATCCAATCATCTGGAAAACTACACCTTTCTTTTTGCCCCCTCCCATTTTTTTTTTCACCAGCTCAACACTTCTTGGTATTTGTTATATATACCCAAAAGGCCCGATTTCGTGACAATTTTTTTACTATTAAGTTTCAAGTCTGACAGTGTTCAAGTGACAGCTTTCACAAGAACTAGCAAACAGATCCCAACCTTCGGAGGATACACTGGTATTGATTTCGGTTCTCCCTGTTCAGACAGACAGACATACCTACAGACAGACTCAAAGGCCATTGATCTTCAGTCGGTTTCGAACACTCAAGCTTACAGTTCTTATACATTCTGTTACTTCTTGTTCGTCTCTGTTTTGCTATACCCTCAAAGCTATACATTGCGCATCCGCTTCAGTCGCTTTCTGCGCTCTCCCTTTGATTTGCATCGCTTACAATTCTAAAGTCCAGGTTGAATTTACGGTAGGTATTATATTTTATTTTTATTCATTTTTTGACATTGCCATTGTGCCCTCGATGTGCTCTTCAACTTGATATCATCTTTGGTCTTTATCTCCAACTCTAACAACGAAACTTTTCCGAGATATTCCTTCGGCCATTCCTTTTCCTCTTCCTCATTCTTCATTGTTTTGCTCTTGTCTTTTCCGTTTCCACCGTCTCCCTTATCTGTCTTTGATCCCTTTCCATTTCAAGGCTGTGTTCCTCAACAAAGTTTTGAACTGAACTGAGATTTTGCGCGCGAGTGAAAAATGAAAAATAGAAAAGAAAAAAAAGCGGAATCTCCCTGGGACACAATCTCATCTCATTTAGATACGGAGGATTAAAAGGAAGGAAGAGAGAGATCCCATTGAATTGACTCAGTGGATATCAAGATAGAATATCACTTCAGGAAATATCTGGGTCATCCGACCTGGGGACACTCGCTTTTATGAACTATAAACTAACATTTCTAACTAGATATTTTACCAAGACACCAACAAGAACATTTAGAACGATATTAAGCTTACAGGGATATCATTTTCCATCTTTCTCTTATACAAATTCCTTTCATCAAGCTATTCCATCTTTATTTCGTCTATTCCATTCGTCCTATTTTACAATGACTCTCACGGAAAGACAGAAAAGACTCCCCTCCAACTTTTTCGGACTTCATACGGTCGATACAGCCGAGCCTTCTGTCATAAAGGACTTCGTCGTTGAACATGAAGGTCATACTGTGATCCGTAAAGTTTTGATCGCTAATAATGGTATCGCTGCCGTTAAGGAGATTCGTTCCATTCGTAAGTGGGCTTACGAAACCTTTGGCGATGAACATGTCATTCAATTTGTTGTCATGGCGACACCAGAGGATATGGAGGCAAATGCCGAATACATTCGTATGGCCGATCAGTATGTTGAGGTTCCGGGTGGAACCAACAACAATAACTATGCTAATGTGGATTTGATTGTCGAATTGGCTGAGCGTACTAATGCTGACGCCGTTTGGGCAGGTTGGGGACACGCTTCTGAAAATCCATCCTTACCTGAGCAGTTGGCTGCTTCTCCTAGAAAGATCGTTTTCATCGGTCCACCTGCAGCTGCTATGCAGTCATTAGGTGATAAAATCTCATCGACGATCGTTGCTCAGAACGCTCACGTGCCCACGATCCCATGGTCTGGTTCTGGTGTTGACAAAGTGGTTGTCAATAAAAAGACTGGACTTGTCTCCGTGGATTCTGAGACATATGCCAAGGGCTGTTGTGAAGGACCTGACGATGGTCTTGAGAAGGCTAAGAAGATCGGATTTCCTGTCATGATCAAGGCTTCAGAAGGTGGTGGTGGTAAGGGTATTCGTATGGTTGATCGTCCTGAAGACTTCGTCTCTATGTATCACCAGGCATCCGAGGAGATTCCTGGATCCCCTATCTTTGTGATGAGGTTGGCTCCGCATGCTAGACATCTAGAGGTTCAATTACTCGCTGATGAGTATGGTACCAACATTTCATTATTTGGAAGAGATTGTTCTGTTCAAAGACGACACCAGAAGATTATTGAGGAAGCACCCGTGACAATTGCTAAGCCAGAGACTTTCCATGAGATGGAGCAGGCTGCTATCCGGTTAGGACAGTTGGTCGGTTACGTTTCCGCTGGTACTGTCGAATACTTATACTCTCATCAGGACGAGAAGTTCTACTTCCTTGAGTTGAATCCTCGTTTGCAGGTTGAGCATCCCACAACTGAGATGGTTTCAGGTGTTAACTTACCTGTGGCACAATTACAGATTGCCATGGGCATTCCAATGCACCGCATCGAAGATATCCGGTTAATGTATGGAGTTGATCCTCATACCACCACTCCTATTGACTTTGAGTTCAAGGACCCTAACTCTCTCAAGACCCAGAGACGTCCTGTTCCTAAAGGACACTGTACTGCCTGTCGTATAACATCGGAGGATCCCGGTGAAGGTTTCAAGCCTTCTGGAGGTACTCTACACGAGTTAAATTTCAGGTCGTCGTCGAATGTTTGGGGTTACTTCTCTGTGGCCAACCAGTCATCGATCCATTCCTTCTCAGATTCTCAATTCGGTCACATCTTTGCCTTCGGCGAGAATAGAGGCGCTTCACGGAAGCATATGGTTGTCGCACTGAAGGAGTTGAGTATTCGCGGTGACTTCAGAACCACTGTTGAGTATCTCATTAAGCTCCTTGAAACTCCGGCCTTTTCTGGAAATACCATGACCACTGCCTGGTTGGATGAGCTAATTTCTAAGAAGTTAACTGCCGAGAGACCTGACTCTACCCTGGCCGTTATCTGTGGTGCCGTCACAAAGGCCTTCCTTCAAGCGGAAGAGTGCCGTCGTGAATATGTTGCTTCGTTGGAACGTGGTCAGGTGCCTTCAAAGGAGTTGCTAAAGACAATGTTTAATGTGGAATTCATTTATGAGGGAAGCAAGTACAAGTTCACGGTTGCAGAAGCTGGCCAAGGAATCTATACATTGTTCATCAATGGTTCTCACTGTGTTGTGAGTGCACGCCATCTCAGTGATGGAGGCTTACTTATAGCTCTGGGCGGAAAGTCTCACTCTGTGTACTGGAAGGAAGAGGTTGCTTCAACAAGGCTTTCTGTCGACCAAAAGACATGTCAGTTAGAGGTGGAAAATGATCCTACCCAGCTTCGTACTCCATCCCCAGGTAAGCTCACAAAGTATCTCGTTGAGAACGGTGGCCATATCTCCGCCGGACAACCGTATGCTGAGGTTGAGGTGATGAAGATGTGCATGCCTTTGGTGGCTCAGGAGAACGGAACTGTTCAGTTGTTAAAACAGCCTGGTACTACCGTTAAAGGTGATGACATTCTTGCAATATTGGCACTTGATGATCCCTCGAAGGTTAAGCATGCGCTGCCGTTCGAGGGCACCTTACCCGATATGGGCCCTCCTATGGTTGAGGGTAATCAGGCCGTTCATCGCTTCCACAAGCACTTCAGTATCCTGAGCAATATCCTGGCTGGATATGATGACCAAGTTGTCATGAAAGCCACTTTGGATGGACTTATGGCTGTTCTACGTGATCCTGAGCTCCCTTACTCTGAATGGTCACATCAGATTTCTGCTTTGCACTCTAGACTACCGGTTAAGTTGGATCAGGGTCTTGAAGAATTGGTTGCCCGTTCGCAAAAGCGTGGTGCTGAGTTCCCCGCTAGGCAAGTCCTTAAGATGTTTGAGAAGGCCAAGGAGACTGAGACAGAGACCATTATCTTTTCCCAGACTATTGAGCCTCTTGTTCATATTGCTGATTCCTACAAGGACGGTCTTAAAGCCCACGAGTACACTATCTTTGCTGATTTGTTGGGTGAGTACTACCGAGTGGAATCACGCTTTGCTGTACACAACTTGCGTGCTGATGATGTTATCTTGGCACTCAGAGAAGAGTACAAGGATGACCTCAACCAGGTGATCAACGTTGCCCTATCTCACTCGCGTATTGCCGCAAAGAATAACCTGGTGATATCTATCCTTGATGTTTACCAACCAGTCTTGCAGGAAAGCCCTGCTGCTGTTGCAGTGTTCAAACCATTCCTCAAGCAGATTGTTGAACTCGAGTCTAGGGCTACCGCCAAGGCCACTTTGAAGGCCCGTGAGATTTTAATTCAGTGCTCGATGCCATCCATCAAGGAACGGTCCGATCAACTGGAGCATATTCTCAAGTCTGCTGTTGTTAATACCAAGTATGGTGATTCTCCTGCTGCCGAGCACAAGGCTCCAGACAGTACCATCCTTCAGAACGTGATTGACTCGAAGTATACAGTGTTCGACGTGTTGACTCAGTTCCTGACCTCCAAGGATCCTTGGGTGGCTGCCGCTGCTGCTGAGGTGTACATCAGACGTGCTTATCGTGCGTACTCTGTGTCCGAGGTCAAGCATGAGCTGTCAGAAGCTGTCGCTGCTATAGCACATGTTCCCGTTGCTTTCTGGCGTTTCCAACTTCCAAGTTTGTCAACGTCGCAGTACAACGCGGTTCCTGCTGCACTTCGTAAGTCTTCACCTTCATCATCGTCCTCTCAAGTTATGAACCGTGCAGTCTCTGTTTCTGATCTCACCTTCCTGATTAACAAGAACGATTCTCAGCCTCTTCGTACTGGAGTTCTGGTTGCTGCTCCTCATCTTGATGATGCTGAAGACGCTCTGAGTAAGGGACTTGATGTTGTCCGTGCCAATCTGGCAACGAACTCTTCGGACTTGCTCAACGTCTGCACTGTGATCGTGAATTCAACCGATGGGTACGGGAACCAACAACACATTCTTACTAGAATGAAGGAGATTGTTGATGATAATCGGGCAGACTTGACTGCGGCACGCGTTCGCAGAATTACGTTTGTTCTGGGTGACAAGGCCGGAAATTATCCAAAGTACTATACCTTTAAGACTCCATCCCCTGATGCTGACTACTGTGAAGACCAGGTGATCAGACACATTGAACCTGCCCTTGCCTTCCAACTAGAACTTGGAAGGCTCTCAAACTTTGACATCAAGCTTATTCCAACCGACAACCGTAACATTCATGTCTACGAAGGTGTGGCTAAGAACTCCGCTGGTGTTGACAAGAGATACTTTACGAGAGGTATCATTAGGACTGGTTCGATCAGAGACGATATTACGGCACCAGAGTACTTGATTTCTGAAGCTCACCGTCTGATTTCGGACATCCTCGATACTTTGGAGATTTTAGATACTTCTAACACCGATATGAATCACATCTTCATCAACTTTTCTGCTGTTTTTAATATCACACCTGCTGACGTTGAGAGCGCTTTTGGTGGCTTCTTAGAGAGATTTGGAAGAAGGCTTTGGAGATTAAAGGTCACTGGTGCGGAAATTCGTATCATGTGTACCGATCCCGAAACCGGTGTTCCATTCCCGTTACGTGCTGTTATCAACAACGTGTCTGGTTATGTCGTGAAGTCCGAGTTGTACGTTGAAGAACGTAACAGTAACGGGGACTGGATCTTTAAGTCCATTGGTGCTACTGGATCGATGCATATGCGTGCCATTTCCACCCCATACGCTCCAAAGGAGTGGCTTCAGCCGAAACGGCAGCGTGCCCACAGCCTGGGTACTACCTACGTTTATGACTTCCCTGAGCTATTCCGTCAGGCACTCTCTGAGCAGTGGAAGAAGGCAGATCCGACCGTCAAATTTAGGGATGACTTCCTCTCTTACGAGGAATTGATCTTTGACGAGTCTGGCGAGCTAGCTACTGTGGCTAGAGAACCAGGCGCTAATACCATTGGTATGGTGGCTTTCCTAGTGACTGCCAAAACTCCAGAGTATCCTAAGGGTCGGCAGTTTGTTATAGTGGCCAACGATATCACCTTCAAGATCGGTTCCTTCGGCCCTAAGGAGGATTCTTTCTTCAGCAAGGTGAGTGAACGGGCCCAAAAGTTAGGTATTCCAAGGATCTACCTATCGGCAAACTCCGGTGCGCGTATTGGTATGGCCGAGGAGCTTATTCCATACTATAAGGTTGCCTGGAATGATCCTGCGGATGTTAGCAAAGGCTTCAGCTATTTGTATCTCACTGAGGAGGACAAGGCGGCCCTGGAGAAGGATGGGAAGTGGTCTGCTGTTCAGACCGAGCTCGTTGTGGAAGCCGGTGAATCTCGTTACATCATCAAGACCATCGTTGGTACAGAGGATGGTCTTGGTGTCGAGTGTTTGCGTGGCTCTGGTCTTATTGCGGGCGCAACTTCTCGTGCCTACAAGGATATCTTTACGATTACGTTAGTCACGTGTCGTTCTGTTGGTATTGGAGCCTACTTAGTCAGGTTAGGTGAGCGTGCTATTCAGGTCGAAGGCCAGCCTATAATTTTGACCGGTGCTCCAGCCATTAACAAGTTGCTCGGCCGTGAGGTGTACACATCGAACTTGCAACTTGGTGGAACTCAAATCATGTATCGTAATGGTGTGTCTCATTTGACTGCTGCTGACGACCTTTCTGGTGTCCAGAAGATCATGGAGTGGCTGTCATATGTTCCTGCTAAACGTGGTGTGCCAGTTCCTGTCTTGGTCCCTGAGGACAGTTGGGATAGGTCTATTGACTTCAAGCCTCAGCCAAACGAGCACTACGATGTCCGTTGGATGATTGAAGGACGACAAACCGAAGATGGCTTTGACTACGGTATGTTCGATAAGGACTCCTTCCAGGAAACCCTTTCTGGTTGGGCCCGTGGTGTCGTCGTGGGAAGAGCACGTCTTGGTGGAATTCCAATGGGTGTTATTGCCGTCGATACGAGAACCATGGAGAACACAATTCCAGCAGACCCAGCCAATCCAGACTCCAACGAGGTGTTGGTTCAAGAGGCTGGACAGGTTTGGTATCCAAACTCTGCTTTCAAGACTGCACAGGCAATAAATGATTTCAATCATGGTGAGCAACTTCCATTGATGATCCTTGCAAACTGGCGTGGATTTTCAGGAGGTCAAAGAGATATGTACAACGAAGTGTTGAAGTATGGCTCTTTCATTGTTGACGCCTTGGTTGACTACAAGCAACCTGTGTTTGTCTACATCCCACCTACCGGTGAGTTGCGTGGTGGTTCGTGGGTTGTGGTTGATCCTACAATCAACCCTGACATGATGGAGATGTACGCTGATGTCGATTCGAGGGCTGGTGTTCTTGAGCCGGCCGGTCTTGTTAGAATCAAGTACAAGGAGAACAAGCTCATTCGGACGATGGATCGTTTGGATGAGAAGTGTCATGAGTTGGCCACGAAGTTGGCTTCTCACCAACTTACTGAGGAGGAGAGGACTAAGCTCACTGAGCAGTTGAACCAACGTCACAGTATATTGTCTCCGATCTATCGCCAGGTGACTATCCAGTTTGCGGATTTGCATGACAGATCTGGCAGAATGGTCGCCAAAGGAGTTATTCGGAAGGATTTGGAGTGGACTGAGGCCAGAAAGTTCTTCTTCTGGAGGGTGAGGCGCAGATTAAATGAAGAATATTTGATTAAGCGTATCGCCGAACAGCTACCGGCTTCTAATCGTTTAGAGAGGGTCGCTAGACTTAACTCGTGGTTCCCGGTCACTTTGAATACCGATAAGGACCGCAACGTTGGATTGTGGATTGAAGAGAATCACAAGTTATTGGAGAGTCACATCAAGAAGTTGAAGGGTGATTCTGTGAAACAAACCCTTGCTCGGTTGTTTAAGACTGACCCTAAGCATACAGCGGAGGGATTGTCTGAGATCCTGTCGTTGCTACCAGCCGATGAGAAGAAGAAGATTCTTGCCGAGTTGAAATAAGAATCATAACCAATCTTAATATACCTGTCTTTGCCTATAAATTTATTGCTATTTAACTAATCATTTCTGTCTGTCAACTGTGTAAAGCTAAGATAGGATTTCAAACCGCTAACAAATCCGCGTTAGGAAATTCGATTTAAGCGCCCGAAGAGGATTTGTGTACTCTCTTACATTTAACACAATTCGGTGGTTAGCCAATAAATAGAATGACTCTTCCCCTTACTCTCATTACTGCTCTGCTATGTGTGGTCCAATTCATAAGCTGTTTACCGGTCGATGGTACCTGGCGCAAGCCAGCGCGCTACCTTATCCAACTGAAGAAACCGCTGACAATGGAAGCATTATGCCTCGAAGATGACAAAGTCAAAGCTGCAAGCCATGTTCGAACAGGAATCCGCAAAGTCTTTTCGTTTGGAAAATTCGAAGGAATAGTTGGTGAATTCACTAAGGATGTGGTGCAGAGACTTACAGACAACCCCTTAATCGAGAAGATTACGCCTGATATTATAGTGAACGCGGTAGACTTCAAAGTTCAGCCAGATGCTCCCCTTCACCTTGTTCGTCTATCTCAGGAAGGTCCAGTCAATATTGAAGATGATTCAGAGTACTTTTATGATGATAGATATCTAGGCCAGGGAGTCAATGCATACGTTATAGACACCGGAGTGTTCGTGGAGCATCCGGAGTTTGAAGAGCGAGCCGTTTTGGGCCCAAATTTCTCTGATGATGTCCGCCATATTGACTATGTGGGTCATGGAACGCATGTTGCAGGTGTGATCGCATCGAAGACCTTCGGAGTTGCCAAGAAGACCCGTATAATTTCTATCAAAACCCTCGACCGTCACGGTCTGGGTGCACTATCTGCGGTCATTGCCGGACTAGAGTACGCGGTGAACCATAGAGCAGATTCTGGTTCGCCTGGTGTTGCCAACCTCTCCCTTGGGGCCGCAAGGAGTGCGATTCTAGACTCGGCAGTGGAGGCTGCTGTAGACTCGGGTCTCGTAGTTGTGGTTGCCGCTGGAAACAATAATATGGACGCATGTCGAGCATCACCTGCAGGGTCGCCCTATGCTTTGACTGTGGGAGCAATAGATGACAAAAGGGATCGTGTAGCCAGCTTTTCCAACTGGGGTTGTTGCGTTGATATCTTTTCTAGTGGGGTTGATGTTGAAAGTCTTTCAAATAATCCCTTCGATTACGTCCAGACAAAAAAGCTGTCTGGAACATCCATGGCAAGTCCTGTTGTCGCGGGTGTGGTGGCCACCTTGCTTGGGGGAGGAACCAAGCCTGAAGACTTGCGCGTTCAGCTTTACCGTCTTGCAATAGATGGGGCGATCGCTCGTACCAGTCTTCTTCTTCGTCCCGGAAGTCCTAACCGAATTGCGAGTACTGGGGTTCGTGAGAACTCTCTGGGAAACCACAGCGGACTCAATAGGACAAATTTGGAAACTACAACTGGAACTTTGGTTCAATAAATCTACGTACGAAACGAACATTACAATATGCTGTAGAAGCAGTAGCCGAATTAAGGAGTATATCACTAGCTCACATAAAGAGTGAAGGAAGGCATGGCCTTCTCTGATGCATTCCTCAAAGATGTGCCTGATGAGTGAAGCAGATCACTAGGTCACCGTTTCTAGTATCGTATGACAAGCAGATAAGTGAGTTGCAGCCATGGTTAGGTGTCAACAAAGGTTTCACGAAAGTGTTCTCCTTGGACTCCTCCAATTTCAACGCCTCTGGGTCTATATTTTCATCACTGACTGCCCTAGAGGCACTGAGATCTTTAGCACACTTAAGAAACTTTCTAATGACTGGAGATCCATGGTGATGGTTTTCCCCACCGTTCGAATCCTCCTCATTGACTGCTGCTAACAGCTGCTCTTTAAGGAAAATAAATTCTGCACCAGCTGTTTCGTTGATCGGTGAAATATACTTGTCGTAGAGCTTATTGAGAATATTCTGGCGTGATCTATCAGCGCTCAGCGATGACTTAAGAAGATTTTCCACGGATATATTTGTCAAAAAGATAACCTTGTATAGATCTTGATGTCTGTTAACTTTCAATATAGTGAGATAATAGTTGAGCTGGCGAACAATAGATGGCTTGCTTTCGCAGGCCTCGCAAAGTTGTTTACCCAGCCTTTGAAGTGAAAGGTTTCTGGAACAATTGAGGCATTGATTTGGCCTTAAATTGACTTCACTATACTGAAGTGCATTACTAAACTGTTGATCGTAATGAAGCTTTGCAAGATATGCTATCTGGATAAGAGATTGTTGCTCGGGCGGGAGGGAAAGTGGGTTCAGTTTCGGATCGATGCTGAGTATATTGAAGGAGAATAGTTGCTGGTTGAACACACCGGTATTCGAGGGCTTCACATTAACAGAAGAAGGCAGTATGCGATCGGCGGAGGTGACCCCGTTTGGAGGCTGTCCTCCGCTGAGAGTGACGAACCCTGCGCCGTTACCTTGTGCGATATATGCAGGTTGTGCAACATTCGGCAAGGGTCTGCTCTTGGACGAAGCCATATTAATATCTATCAAACTACCCGTATTGATTGGTCCCAAATCAGGAACGTTGAGTCCGTTAGCGGTGGCAGCCACGGGAACTGCGGCACGTGCACGAGATGTGGCCGTTGAGCCCCCACGAGTATAGAAGGCAATGGACTCTCCATGAGAATCCAAGTAACGTAGCATGTTAGCGTCGCGTTGGCGAGAATGGTGCGATAGCGATGGAGATTGATGACGCGGGCTTCCCGGCTTCCTCTTCGTCTGATGAACTTTCTTCTGGTCACGTTCTATCATTCGACACCGATAGCACGTCTTAAATTGAAGATGTTCAGGAGGTTCATCTAGCGTTCTCTTCCGCTTGCACCTACGGCATGTCGAGATCTTGCCGTTAATGTAATAGTATCTTGGTGACGACATGATTGAGAGTGAACAAAGGTCAATGAGGTTGAAGTTGTAGGTAGCACTTTACTAACAATCTTATCCCTTTATATAATCAGTCAATGATAAAACTGGCAGTAACGTCTCGAACAGTTCTTGATGATAATGCTTTTCTCGGATGTAACTCAGATCTGCTCTGCTCTGTCCAGGTAGTAGGTACTAAGTTGATCCCTACCGTTCGTTATCTTCGCTCCAGAAAAACTTCGGCTTTGTTGGTATTCGCTAAATGCTCTCTCTATTTTCTAACTGTTGGCTTCTCGAGAACCTCGCTCTGGTAAATTTTTCAGCGATGGTTTCACGAAAACTTATGGGCATGTAAACTAGGAAGAGTAAAAGGAGTTCTTTTGTTCTAAAGGCTGCCTTCTTAATCGTCTTGCCCCTTGTTTTCCCACTTTTTTTTTTTGTCGACGTCTGCCATTTGCCTCCGGTCAACGTCGATGTTTGGGAAAAAAATTTCGACACGATATTGACCAATGGCTGTCTCTGGCGTGCACGACTCAATTACAGAATCGATGACAAATTGTCCTATCTGGAGGTCTGAACTAAGTAGCTTATCGGCTGGCCGTCAACTTTAACGGGACGTACTTTCAGGAAAGGGTACAAATTACAAAGTTCAGGTAGAGACGGAGATGGAATATAGAGACAGGGGAATCCCTTATTATTTTCGCGTTAGGGTTAACCGATCTGTTTTTTTTGCGGGGTTACACTGTCTGTCTACTCTACTGGTCTCTGCAGTCTAACGTTTTCATTTTATTACTATTTCCAACCAAGAATACTTTTTGTCGATCATGTGCGGATTCACTATGTGCAAACCTGCTCTCCTTTTTTCTCCGTACGCATCCCGATCGTGTGTAGTGATGGTTTCAAAATTCATAGAATCCTTCCTCCTCGAGGAAGAGAATGACCTTCTGAATAGCCTCGTAAATTCCATTGTCACTAAGATCCACCTTAATATCAACATCATCAGGAGCTTTGAAGTCCTTGGCTTCTGGGTATGCCTTGTAGAAACCGAATCTGTCGTTCTTAAGGCATTGTTTCAACGGAGTCTCGACAGATAATAGGACGAAAGTACCTGACTTGGAGACCGAGTTCTTCAAATCAACAATCTGTTCGGCCGTAGGAATTTCACGTTCCTTTTCATCAGCATTGGCAACAATTACTCCAGCATGTGCCCGAATCAGCTCCGAGATAACAACCGGATAGGTCTCTCTTGGGATGTTAAGACCATCGAGAAGAGTAATATGTCGTCCTCCCTGGAATTGATTCAAAGTGGCCTGCAAAGCGTATCCTAGAGCAGACACTCCAGAGTAAGGTAGTCCCGTTAAGTAGATAGCAAATCCCTGTCTAGGTCTTGGAGGGTGAGATGTTCTGAGGATATTCACGACTTCAGGATACGAGAACCAATCTGGAATCTTAGCACCGGTCTTCAATCTGGACCTGAGTTCAGTACCAGAGATGTTGAGCGTCCTGGTATCCTCGGAAACGGTATCGATGGGAGCATATCTGTCTTCGTCTGGTAAGTAAGTCACCATTCTAAATGGGACCATTTGAATTCCCAACTCATCAGCAAACTTCTTCACCAAATCCTGAGCATCGTAAGGTCCATAGAAGGGAACTCCTTCATGGTTTTTTCCCGGGCCGGCATGATCTCTTCCCACAATGAAGTGCGTTGCACCGTAGTTCTTTCTAATGATAGAATGCCACACGGCCTCACGGTCTCCGGCCATACGCATGGCCAAAGGAAGCAAGGAAAGTTCAGCCATTCCTGGGGGGTACTTCTTGATGATCTCTTGGTAGACCTTAACACGAGTATGATGGTCAATATCACCTGGCTTTGTCAAACCAACAACCGGGTGAATCAACAAATTGGCAAGCTTATCACGAGCAGCACGCACCGTCAATTCACGATGCGCACGGTGCATAGGATTTCTAGTTTGGAATGCCACAACACGTCCCCAGTGGCGAGCAGCAAACTCTGCCCTCAATTGGGCCGGAGTCTTACGGAACTCGGTGTAATCGAAATGACGTGGAAGCGAAATTGCCTCCACTGGTCCACCGATGTAGTAATCACCTGCGACGTCATACAAATAGCGAACAGCAGGATGGTCTGGATCACCACGGAAAACTTCCTTTGCCTCAACGGCCTTATCAGGCTTATACACATCCTCAACGGTAATGATAGCCAATGCTGCATCATCACGTGGATCTCTGAGCACAAATCTTTTACCAGCTTTAGCCGATGATGCAATCTCCTTATTCACATCCAAAGTAATAGGGATGGTCCAGATGGGACCGGATGAAAGTCTGAGCTTGTGAACGACAGACTCATAATCCTTCTGGTTAAGGAAACCAGTTAGGGGTGAGAAACCACCATTGATGATCAACTCCAAATCACAGATTTGCCTATCAGTGAGAACAATGCTCTCTAAAATTTCAGCCTCTTTGATTAATGAATCTCTTCTAGAGAGATCTCTCTGAATTAGGTCCTGTAAGACCCCTCCGTGCGGTGGTAACATAGTGCGTATGTGACAGAAAAAGCTTAGTTAGGCAACTAAGGAAGACTTCAATTCAGCAATTAAAAGTAGAGAAAAGAAGAAGCGACAGTAGCAGTGAAAGTGCACATAAAAGAGGTACAAAAGCGTTCTGCTCGGATCTACTACATGTCAATAACGGCCCGTGCACTGGATCAAGTATCGTTTCCTTGCTGACTCCTCCGAGTTAACTGTGGTTCCTTACAAAATAGGAAGCGCGGATAAGTCTTTGCAAGGTCATGTGAGCAGCCACCATCAACTTTTCAGACATATCCCCGATGACAGGGCTCCCACAGCATGCATGAATACAGCGTGTACGTTATGTTTTAGTACCAAGAGATCTGCTGTTGGGCCTATGAGGTCATTTAATGGTGTGCAATTGATCCGTCATGTATCTCAGGGTCCTGCCAGATTCTGCGCTATGAACGCGCATTCGAAAGAATGGAGGCTGTCAGAAATCTAGGAGGGTCGCTATCCTGGGCAGGTTTGTAACCTGCTGCGACTGTCAATTATCGGAAAGGCCCACTTCTGTGCACCCTACTGGAGCCCTGGTATATGAATTTCAATGTAAGGGCTTTCATGCATATTCTGGAGGCTAACTGACAGGTGCCCAAGTCAAATTATTTTCACGACAGTAAAGTTGTTGTAATTGGTGAACACAAATTAGAGTCGCCTGATCTCCCTGGAGGCTACAAGCGCATGAAACCGCTTATCTGAAGAACAGGCACAAAGATTTCTTCCTCCTTATTTACTAAATACAGAATTGATAGAACTAGATATGGTGAGCACCGTCCCAAAATAGGATTGTTAAAAATGTGCTTATTTATTGAATTTTTTTGGTCACCAAACTTTTGAATTATAACTTCAGTACGAACGATACCTCCTATAATCCCCCAAACTTCATACCAATCCTTCGGATAGATAACCGGTCTGTATCAACTGGCCTTCTTAGTTGCCAAATATCACCATCTAATCTAGTAAATCCCTAATCCAGAATCCATACCGAGAATTCCTCATGTATCATATACTGGCCGTCGCAAATCATCGCTATTTGTGAAACTATGCTACTTGCAGGATGTCCTGTAAATGCACTAGCTCGTTAATCTTTTACTTCTATGATTTGTATTGACCTTGTCCTCAATATTGGAAGCTTTCTACGTAAATCCCCTAAAGGAACACTGACATATCGTTTCCATCCACTTTTCCCACGGAATTCCATTTACTGTGCTCTACTCACAAACTTCTTTCCGCCAATTCAGCATATATCACATAATTGAATAATAATTATAAATTTTGAATATTGTATTCCTACAACTCGAAAGGAGCATAGTCACAATCCTGCTGTGCATACAGGTCAGCGCATTCGACTATCCTTAACTCGCATTCCTTCATCGTTTTGAAGTCCCCAATTTTGGCATTAACTTCCCTACCTAAATCTTTCACACATATTTCTCTGGTCACATAGAGTACCCTGGACATAATGCTCAGTACCTGATTCGTGGAGTCGACAACATCCCCCGACTTGTATAATCTATCTAATAAAAGGGCCGAGAAAAGATCGCCAACACCTGTGAAATAAGAGTCGTATCTATCAATTTCAAAGAATAGAAGTTTATCTGAATCCATGGATGAAATGCAACAGTACATCTTTCCACTGTGAGAACTGTCGAGTCCGAGTGCTTCTGCGGTAAGCGTGAGTGATGAAACAACTAAATACTTCACGGCGAACTCCAGATGAAGAAGCTTCACTGCACTCCTCAAAGAATTGAGATCAGTGATCTTAATGTTAAGTAATAGCTCCAATTCGAATTGATTCGGGGTAATGATATCGACCAATCGATGTGAAAGGATTTCTCTGTAGATTGGAATGACTTCTTTGCTGACATATAGCTGACCTTCGTCGCCCATAACAGGGTCTAGTAGCCAGACTATATTCGGTTGATTCTTTTTCATGGCAATGCATTTTGAACCAACCGATTTCAAAGCTGATGCTCCGTGGGTATACCCAGTTAAAATGGCATCATAGTGCATATTTATACCTTCAAGGCCCTCAAACAACTGCTCTATCTCTATTCCAGTGCATGAATGACCTTTCCAGCTTCCATAACCAGTATGATTGGAAAAGTTAACAGAATTGAGTACGTCAACATCCCAGTTTAGTGTCTGCAAGGGGAAAGTAGCCGCCTTATTGCCCACATATCCATGAACAACGTGCGACTGAATTGACAACACCTTCTTGGCACGTTTGGGAATCACTGGATTTCTCGATCTAGTCATGTGATAACGAATAGTGAAATGCCAAGGTCGATTGCAGGTGAACTAAGGGAAGGAAATGCCCCAGTTAAATAGTCCCAAGAAGCGACACGCGATACACCCGCCTAGACAGAACAAGCAGCTGTCGAAACCAATTACCTCCGACCGTTTTATTTGGACCAGATTAGCAAAGATAAGGATATTTAAGTTTTTTTTTCAAAGCCAGTATTAATTTTTTTCATCGGCCAGATCGCAGTCATCAGTCAGACCCGGCAGAACTGATATTGCTGCCTAATATGAAAACGAGTAAGAACTGATTAGGAAGGTAAATGCTACAAGGACGGATCAATTCTGAGTCGCTGAACAAGTGAGCCTTGCTCTTCTAGCAACATGAAAATATTGGAGTCCTTGCAGTTACAACTTGAAGCTTCTCTATGATCACTGTCTTGGTTCCTGGTATCATCAGATTGATCTGAGATGATGACGATAAGCGAGGGACATCTGGCAACTCGTTGTAATCACCGAAGGGATTTTGTAATTGTGTCGAAGTGCTGCCTATAGTTCCATAATCTGATCCGTTGATTCCATTACTAGATTGAGCAATGGTTCCCAAAATGTTCGAATTTCCTTGTTCAAAGCATTCTTCGTCAATCTGTCCACTGACGAATTTATTCCAGTTATCTTGGATGGAGGCTACTTGGAGAGAGGTCTTATTTCTGCCGTTTCTCTGCTCTGAAGGGTCATCAGCCGGTGCCATTGCGTTTGCTATCGTCGTAATTGGGGTTCCCACTGGGACTTGGACTTCTTGGTCGATAACAAGAACTCTCGTTTTGCGCACCAAGTCTAAAGGTCCCTCGTCGAATCTTTTTAAAGTTTCCACCACATTCCAGGCCTGTCCTTTCAGTACTTCAACTTGTTTGCAGAACACCTTCTCCGTGAATGCTGGATCCCTACCAAATATCTCTCTTAGAAGACTTGTAGTATCCTCCCACCATCTGGGCGATGTTAGGAGAGGAAGGAAATGCCTGCGTGTCTCATCCGAAAATGGTCTTCCAATAATTGATAACGGCAGGTAAAGCCACCCGTAGGGAAACGATCGCCACTCGTTAGGGTGTTTCCATGGAAAGGAAAGCCCACTGTCAATAGCTCCAAGTTTGATAATGGGATGTTCAGAATCGCTCAAATCAAGTTTCAACATCCAATTATCGGGGCCACGATCCGTATTCCGCAGAATGAAGTCCAAAATAACCAACTTCTCAATCTGCATTCGTAACCTCTCTAGTAGGTTTGCCGTCCCCCATATCGAATGGCCTTCTGTAGGGTTCTTTCCAGGCGGTAGAGGATACCGGTGAAAGAATTCTGCAGCTCCTTTATAGCCTGTCAAATAGAGCTGGAAGGAACCGATCTTTGCTCGACAGCTTGTGCTGTGGCGGACTCGCTCCCAAAATGGATAATAGAAGGAAGCCGATGAGATTTCCACTGTGTCCGTGAAAGGCACAATGTAAGTCTGTAGTTGGCGATCTAACAGACTCGCCGCGCTCTCAGCAAGGTAGCCAGTATTTGGAATTAGGCAGGACCTTCCAAAGAAGCAGGGAAAGAACCTTCGATGAATCCATTTAGTAATCTTCGGTGAGAGGGGACCGTATGGTTCTTCGTCCTGGGGCTTGAAAACGGCAGTTATGTTACCCTGACGGTCATGCAAGAAGTACGAACCAGAGGACCCGGTATATATCAATTCTGGCCTCGTCAATGGCGTGTTTTCGAGGATGGCCGCTTCAGCTTCGCAAACAACAGCTCGGAAATCCTTTTTCGTAGTAGGTCCAGTGTCAAGGAAACCACCCGTTAGAAGTCTCACTAGGGGTGTAATCTCCGGATGCGCTCGAAATACACTGTATAGGATCTCCATAGGTCGTGGGGTTGCTACCGGGGACGGTCCCTTGGAGAAGAAGCTGAACCTCTCTTTCCAGCGTGCAATTGCACGGTGAAGGTTGAAGCCAGAGGGTGAGCTATGAACATCTGTAGAAGTGCATTGAGCATGATCAAGGAGGGCATCAGTCTCGGCTAGTGGTTCAGTGGATGCAGAGCATGCCAGGCGAGGTGGCTTCGTTCTTCGTGGCTGCGAAGTGACGATAAAGTTGAGAGACATGGAAGAGGAATAAAGAAGGCACAAGGGACCGGAATACGAAAAAGACTCTCCAACAGAGGACGAGGTCATACAGTCAAAATAACAGGAATAGAATATTGCGGGTTCTCGTTTTCTCTGTTACCTAGAATAACTTTGAATTACTCCCTTCAATAATCACAAGAGGGCTTTGGTAAGGCTTTGGCTACACGTGATGGAAAGTAGTGTGCGAGCAAACGGTGAAGTGTGGAAGCCAGATGGTGTGAACCCCACATTACTTCAGTAACTGTTCGGTGGATTTAGAGAACCTTCTACTTAAATGGCCAACTCGTCTCGGATGTGGTGAAGAAGATTACGAAATCCCTAATTCATTTAGAGCCGTCTGAGAACATATCCAGCTGCCGGAGGACAATCGGATGAACGCTCCACAGGTACGAGGCGAGACCTTGTGAGTCAAAGGGCACATATCATTCACACTACCGGCGCTAGTCTCCCGTGGTTAGGGGAGTGCTCTTCCAGGGGCCCCACATCCGGGTTCGAGCATGGTTCTCGGAGCTTCCACATTGCGTCACTCTAATCAATTTTCAGCGGGAGTATTTCATTCCCGAGGCACCGAATATGCAGACTAGCAGTGGTCTGCCTTTAGAGGGAGCAGATAGGCACATATATATATATATATATATGTATAATAATACTCCGATAGCGGGTCTTCGTATCCCCCCGACCATTCGTCTTAGAAATTCTACTTCCCCAACATATCGCGAGATGCCTATAGATTGTTGGTACGAATTCGGATTGGATCTGAAAAATGCAAAAACGGGAATTCTCCCGTCTTCTGAATCTTGTAGTTCATCTCTCAACCAACTCAGCGGGCATCTGTCAATATGACCGGCCAGTCATTAGATAAGTTTCCTGATTCGGTGCTCGAAGTGATCACAGGATTACTTCCTCAACAGTCGAAGATCAATCTAGCACTTACAAACTATCGGTTTTACCGGTTGGTTCAACCTTTACTTTATGAGACTTTACTCTTCGCATTGAGTTCGGCTCTTCAAGCAGAGTCTGAATTCCGTTCTTCTTTGGCTACTATTGTTGGAGGATCTAATAACCCATTGGTGTCCAAGAGGACCAGTAGGAGAATGTTCGACTTAAGGCAGGAAGTCCTATTGCAGTCCCTTACTATCAACGAAGAATTATGTACATATGTCAAAAGGGTTGTTATATATACTGCCAAAGGAGAGAGGATTTCTGTCGGGGATGAAGACACCGAAAATAATGAAGAGAAGGAGGATGGAATCGAAGAAGGAGTTGAACAGATCGAATTAGAGGACTCATCGGCTGCCAATATTGAGTTAATAGAATTCATCAAGAAGCACTGTGTGAATTTGGAACAGTTTACTGTGATTGGTGACGAATTAAATGGAGTCACAGGGTTGAATGGCGCAGATATTGACCGATTGAAGAAGTTGAAAAGACTTGATATTGATGACCTAAGCTATCTTGATTATCTAAATAGAGATGGTATCAAGACTTTGGTGATCAATAAACTTGTTAGTCATGAATTCAAGATTAAGAGGGAGAAGGAAGTGATTATCGAAGCGTTAAGTAGGTTGGACACTCTCATGATTAACGATGATGCCGCACAGGTTTTATTTCTTCAATATCTTCTGGAAGGATGGGAACCGGAAAGGAAATTGAAGCTTGAAACGATAAAGTTCATTCACTATCACGGATTCAATGATTATAACATCATCAGCAGGAAGCAGATTCTTCAACTTCTTAAGGTTCTAGATAATAAGTCCCTTAAGAATCTGGAGATGACGATCGGTTGTGACCACATGGCTTGCAACTGCCTAGAAGAACTTATGGACGAGACCATATTGAAGAAAGACTTTAGACTGGAGAAGTTGGCCATTCAGCAGCATACAGTTCATAGGGACCACAATTATTCTGAGAAGTTCGATTTTTATGTGAGCGATTTGTTGACCAAATTGAAGAGCCGTGACTCTATTAGATACCTATCGATTAGTTATGACACTCCGCGTGATTTCAACATCGGTAATGGAATTGCAGGTAACTTCTACAAAAGGAAGAAGCTCTTTTTGGAGACGCTACCAAAGCTTAAACATTTGGAAACTTTAGTGCTTCCCCATTTTCTTGAGAATGTGGCATGCTACGAGCAGATGATGTCAGATTTACTTTGGAACGGTTGCAAATGTTCCTATTGCAAGAAATACCTTCCTCTATTCGACTATTATGTCATGCACCATCAGTATTACGACGGACTTCAAGGATACTTGACGGATTTAATTTCTCCTGTATTGTTTGGTAGTGCAGGTAGGGCGTTATCTGGAAGGTTAATTAACGATTCCAATCTATTCACTTTACAATATCCACCGCTTGATAAGTATTGGGATTTCCACGAGGGAAATGGCATAACCCATTTCAAGGAAGAGGAAGCGGAAGAGTGTGAGTTTAATGAGAGTTGCTTCAAGCCTCTAGCCAAGTGCATTTCCCATTTCTTCTTAACATATATTCATCTATACGGAGTCGCTGTCCCCGGCTTGAAATTGGTGGTTATGAATGGGGAATACTTTGAGAGAATGAAAGGACTGGCTAGCGAGTGGGTATGCGTTTACGATTTAGGTGTATAGGTAGACTTCTTATTTCCGTCTAGGAGATCTTAATCATTTTCAATCACATCATATATCCTGAATAACCAAGTGTGGGCAAGCGGAGTATTACGAGTACTAACTTTCCCCCACCCTGCATAACTTTGGGCGGCTCTGAGAAACCTCTGGTGATAGAAGTGTGCAAAGAGGAGACTGTAACGGGTAGGAATTCTGTTGGTTCCCCCTCTTGGGCTTGGCAAGCTATTGAAGTTCCGCTGGGAGAACAGCCCCTCCCTAACGTTGCAACCAGAAGTCTCTTACTGGCGCCTCTATAAATAGCCGACTTATCCATTTCAGGTAAACATCTGTTTTCTCCGCAGCCGGAAAAAAGCAGAGAGATCCAGCCAGTCCAATAAGACTCGAGCGGCTGAAAAAAAGAAATGATGCTCCGTGCTTCTACGTACGAGTACAGCTTGGGAGGGAGGGATCTCGAGGAGTACGTGTAAAGGCGCCAGTGTAAAGAGGCACAAGATATTCTTTTAGAGAACAGCCATATCAATCTCAAGGAGAATTCAATTGCATTCATAAGAGGAGACCCTGCATTGCTCTAAAAATAAGAAGTGAAGCAATTGAAGCAATCCAGTCAGCGTTAGAGGCTCCTTCTGGATCTTTGGAGAACCCTTTCCCCACAATTAAAACCCTTCCATTGTTCTGGTCTCGTGCGGAAAAAGAAAGGGGTCCTTTTGCTATTAGACTTCCACTTCTACACAACTAGAGACACACCGTCTGAAAGCGGAGCTGATGAAATGCCAGTGAAATGTTGGGCAGAAAGAGGTATAAATAGAGCAAGATATCATGGACTGGGTGAGGACAAGGAGATTCTGGGGATGCTAACAAGCCCCAGATATATTCTCCATGTCTGAAGTCGAGAGTGTTGATTCTACAAAGGATTATAGGGAGCCTGAATTTACCAGGGTTCCGGACGCTGATGTTTCTCCCAAAGCGTGTTGGAATTATTTGAAGTCCAGGGTTCCTTCGTTATTGGCCATCCCAGCCAAATCAAGCGATGGAAAAGCCGCACTGAAGAGGTTGCATCCGTTCGAAGCTATCAAAGCCATGAATAGACACCAGTGGAACTTGTTTTTCCACGGGTTCTTTGCTTGGACGGTTGATTCTATGGACTTTTTCTGTGTTTCGATCTCTGCAACTGATATTGCTGCGAGCTTAAATGTCGAAGTTACTAGCATTACCTGGGGTATTACCCTAGTCCTAATGTTAAGATCTGTTGGGGCTGTTATCTTTGGATATTGTGGTGATAGGTGGGGTAGAAAATGGCCGCTTTGCGTCTGCTACATTCTCTTCGTTGCTTTGGAAATTGCCACCGGGTTTGTCAAAAACCTACATCAGTTCTTGGCAGTTAGATCCTTGTTTGGAATCGCCATGGGAGGTTGCTACGGGTTAGCAGCAGCTACCGCATTGGAAGATGCACCCCAAGTGTCACGTGGATTCCTCAGTGGAATCTTCTTACCAGGTTATAGTCTTGGTTATGTTCTAGCCACTGTTTTCTATAGAGGATTTCAGACTACCGCATACACATGGAAGGCACTTTTCTGGTTCTCTGCTGGACCTCCATTCCTCCTCCTATTGTGGAGATTGACTTTTGATGAGTTGGATTATTTCAAGGAATTGAAAGAGGCCAAGAGACTACATAACTTAAGAGTTAGACAGGCCCAAGAGGCCAGAGATATAGGAGAAATTCCTATCGAAGGTGACGAAGATCTTCGGGAAATCACTTTCGCATCGGAACTGAAGGAAGCCTTCAGAACAGAATGGCCATTAATGATCTATTTGATTTTCCTGATGTCTGGCACAAATTTCATGTCTCATGGCTCTCAGGACTTGTTCCCGACCATGTTAAAGAAGCAGGCAAAGCTGTCACCAAATGCGCTCACTGTCACCAACGTTGTCGTTAACTTGGGTGGTTGCTTTGGAGGTATCTTCTGGGGTCAGGTTTCAGAATTCTTTGGCAGACGATTGGCCGTCATCTTTTGCACGATTTGGGGAGGCGCATTTTTGTATCCGACCTTCTTTAGATATACGGAGGCTTACATTATTCCATGTGGATTCCTTTTACAATTTGCTGTTATGGGTGCGTGGGGTATCATTCCTGTTCATTTAACCGAGTTGACTTCCAGGACGGCTCTAAGAACTATGATCTCAGGAACCGCCTATCAACTAGGAAATTTGGCTTCCTCGGCTTCTTCCACCATAGAGGCAAAGATTGGTTCCCAATTTCCTCTACCAGAACTTGGTCCAGGCGCTTACGATTACGGTAAAGTCATGTGTATTTTCATGGGTTGTGTTCTTGGATATCTTCACTTAGTCATGTTTTTCGGACCAGAAAGATTCCACACTTCAATTAGGACTGACTTCATGAAAGAAGAGCATGACGTTGATAGTACTTTTGAACTCGATAGAATTATCTCTCCAATTCCGCATCCCGAACTTGATGAGAAGGTTTGGACTTGTCATACTGAGAGGAAGCAGTAGAACAATCGGCGTATTTATGTAAGGTTATGTGGGGGTTCTTAAAAGTACGCGAAAATATTATTAAACGTCTAATTTTGCGATGGCATGTAAACATTGATCTGTATATATTTCAGATCCATACGCATCTCAATCTTCTTGATCTCCCGGTAATTTCACCTTATAAAACTTAACCTTTGTTGCTCATGACGGACATTAAGCCTTCGCATATTATCTCGGATGCTTCTCCTCCCACAGTGTCCGCGGACCAACTCTCACATTACATCTCTCAGATATTGGGAGCCTCGCTAAGTACCAGATCTGACGAAGGTCTTTCCTTTCTTCGCAACTGTCCTGAGATTACAACCTTCATTGGTACTAAAACTGAGGGATCTTTGTATTTGGTGAAGTCGAGGGATAATGGTACCTCACAGTTTCAATTGGTACAAGATCTAGATGCCAGCTTTGGTGACTTCACAGACATCTCCTCCTTGGCAATCATCGTCAAGGGGAAGGGATTTATTACCACAGAGTTACCCATAGGAGATCAAGTCTTTGTTACCGACCTTCCGTTTAAGGCTGGCGCGTATGCACAGAATCTAGACAAGCTACGCTACATCGTGTCGTTTGTGATTTCAGGCTATTTCGATGCTTTGACCAGATCGCATAGTGTTACCTCAGTTCCCTCCGGAGATTCTTTCCAACCAATTAATGTTACCAAGAAAAAGATCAATGAACTCATATTGTCTCTACAGCATCTTGAACAAACTATTGAGACTCCAAATCTTTTGCTCTCCCTCCACCCCACAATTCAATCACTCCTTTCTGAAGAAGAACAGAAAAGGACAGATTCAGTTCAGGAGCTTCTTGATGATTCTACATTTCTGAACAGTCTACAGTCAACTGCTGGAAGCTGGGTCAAAGAGGTTCAGACGGTGGTTGCTGTCTCTTATGATCTTGAGGAAGGATCGGCAAGCGAAGAAGTGAGCTTCTGGGGTTCGAAAGAACTCGCTTTAGAGGCAGTACAGAAGCAATTGGAGGAGCCCGGAATCTTACTAACCCTTGACATTTTAAAGAAATCTAAAAGGTTTCATGCGGGTCTTAGCTTCCTTTCAGATTCCGGAATTAGAGACGCTTTAACGACGGCATCTAGATATAATCGACTGCTTAAGGATATGCCAATCCAAGATCTTCTTTCATCAAATGATTTGGAAAAGATTGATCAATCACTTTCCTCTATCTTCGACCATTTGAAAAAGCTCAAAGTTACACAGTATCCAGTCGATCGATCGGTATTGTTGGTTCAGAATATAAACGAGGATGCCAAGAGAACAATCATAAAGGTACTCACTCAAACAAAGCTGATGGAACTTCCATATGATGAGTTCAAAGAGACATATTTGCAGGTTTCAAACCTTTTGGATACTCTTGAGACAGACATCCGGCAATTCACTATATTGGCAAGAGAACTTCTCAGAAAGCGTTCGGAAAGATTCATGGTTGTTAAAGTCGAGAACTCACATGACCTACGTGATCGACTCTTGGAACTTCGAAAGCTCAGGGATGAATACCAAGAATTATATGCTTCTGTTCATAAGCTTTCTGGATCTATGAAGCTTGAAGCCAGTTCTCTTCTTCCAGATGTGGAGTCAGCTTACGATGAGCTCAGTAGTTTTGATGCGCTCGACCTTAGCTCCCTTGGCAAAAGACGGTTTTCCCTTGCCATTAGATCCTACTCCGAAATAATTGCTTCTGTTGAATATAAGATAGTGAACAAGCTTAGGGGCTCCCTCAAAAATGCTGAGGGTAATCCTAACGAGATGTTTTCTGTCTTCCAGGATTTTGATTTCCTTTTGAAAAGGCCCAATATCCGTAATGCTGTTCAAGACTATCAGGATGAGCTGGTGCGTGTTCTTCAATCAGATCTTGTCTCCTTAGAACGCCAGTTTGAGTGGCAACAGCAAAGTAAAGCAATTATCCAACTTCGAAACCTTCCTCATTTTACCTCCACTATAGTTTGGATAAAGCAGGTAAAAGAAGGTATTCGATCCTTAGTGGGAAAGTTGGAGTTGGTTTTGACCAAAGATTGGGCTCAGTATCCAGAGGGAAAGAAGATTGAGGCACAAATAAATCTAATCGGTGATAAGCTAGACGTAAACACCTTTTTCAATGAGTGGTCGCACAGTGCCTTGGATCGCCTACGTTCTCCTGCTACCAATGAAAGCATCTTGCTGATTGAGAAGGTCTCCCAACAGAGTAAGATGAAGGTTTGTCTCGATGAACAATCTATTGAATTGGCAAGTGAGGTCGGCAATTTGCAAGCAATGGGGTTTGCAGTCCCAAGAAGTGTTTCTGCTTACGCTGATCAGCTCATGTTTATATATCCTTACGCTAGCAGCTTGTCCCACTCCGTGACCAACTTCCAAAGCATTCTAGAAAGAGTTGACGAACTCGGTGAATTGAAAGTTCTAATTCAACCGTTAATGAAGGCACCACAGAGTGCTATATCTATACTACTCAAAGCTCAGTGGAAGGATCTCATAAGAGCGCAGGATTTGCTTGATTCAAACATTAAAGATGTTCGGGAAGTCAAAGTTCTAAATACGATAAGGAATCTTGAGTCAGATGTTATTGAACTGACAAGGAAGTATGAACTCTTAGAGACTACGAGGCCCGAATTACTCCGTCTTCTACAGAGCTTTAACATTGAGAGCTACACAAAGACAGAAATCGCTGGATTGATAGAAGCCTTGCAAAAGCTTGTCGACAACCTCGTGTCAACAGGTTTTGCAGATGTGAGAGATTTGGTCGAGACATTAAACTTTACAGTTCAGAATATGCTTGTTGATAGATGTCGGAGAGAGCTACGCGATCTTGCAAAGGAGCTTACCCCTGATAGTCACATTCATCATTCGATCTCTCCAACTTCGCACCTTATCGTTTTTCAGGACCTAAATATAACGGTGTCTCCTGCGTTAGAGAATTCCCGCTGTCACTGGATACGCTCCTTGAACAATTGTGTGCTGACTGCCTCTTCTCAAAGGCAACTCAAGAGTACCAGTTATGACATTAAGCTGGAGACGAATGACAGTGAAGGTACTTTTTCGGCAGTGATCACACTACTCAATGACGAGTACAACCAGGTTCTTGCTGCCATAGATTATGTCTTTGCCGTTGTCACTGAGTATGTGTCTCAATGGAGAAGGGTTCAGGGCCTTTGGGAATTAACCTTTGATGAGACCAGCGCTGCTCTAGGCGATGACTTACTCTCCTGGCTTAAATCATTTCAAGATGTGAGGGCTTCAAGAGCTATTGTAGATTCGGTTGATACCACCAAGGCTTTTGGTCCCTTAGTTATCGATTATACTCAGGTTCAATCCAGAGTCGGTAATCAATACGATAGCTGGCAGAGGAAGATAGCTCATAGATTTGCTGGGATTTTTGGAACAGCAATGTCAGCGACAAACAAAAGCGTTACAGAACAGAGAAAGACCCTTGAATCGATCATGGTGGATTTCTCTTCTTCCGTATCCACTGTTCTTTTATGTTCAACTATCTATCAACTGCAATCGAACGAGGCCACGCTTTCTGCCGTCATGAATACATATGAGAAGGGTAATAAACTTCTTCTGCAAGTCGGATTCAGATTTCCTCACAACTGGCTAGACTTTCGGCAGGTATCAGACAATTACAAGTCCCTGCTAGAGTTGATAAATGATAGGCATGCAATGATAAGTAATCAACAGTCATTGGCTTCTGTTAAAATAAATGAAGCGGCTGATGCTTTGAAAATATCATTTGAGAACGCAAAGGTATCCTGGAAAGCTGAAACTGCACAACAATTTGGGGATTCAGCAGCTGTATTTGACCGCTTTGAGATATTATTTTCCGAATTGGAGGAGCAGAGTCGAAGAGTGACAGCGGCTAGCAAGCTCCTTCATATTAAGATACACTCTGAATATGACCTTGCGGACGTTCAGACCCAATTGGAGGACTTGAAGGAGGTATGGAAGTGTCTTTCTACCCTTAACAATACAATGAATTCAGTCCGAAGTACTTCCTGGTCCAAATTCTCTCCGCGCTTATTCCGCAAATCGTTAGATGATATGGTGCTATCATGGAGAGCCTTGCCGATAAAGGTTCGGCACCATTCTGCATTCTCTGATATCCAGTCTCGCGTCAAGGGCATGATTCATTTGGTGCCAATTTTGGCTTCATTCTGTGTAGATGCTATCACCTCTTCTCACTGGAACCAGATCTTTGAAACCCTTACCATGAAGCCCGTTCCTTCTCCGCTAACCGTAGGTGATGTTGTCGATCTTGATCCTGCCAGTCATGAGAAATTTCTAAAGGCTATTTTGCGGCAAGCACAGTCAGAGAAGGTCATAGCTGACTCAATCAAGGAAATACAGGACTCCTGGTCGACAATCACATTTCAGGTTGAAGACTACTATAATGGTTACCTTATCGTAAAAGGTTGGGATGGATTATTTGACAGGCTAGAAAACGACCTCAATTCTTTGTCCACCATGAAGTTGTCTCCACTAGTTGGTGCATTCAGAGAAAAGGTCGATAAACTCGAGGATATGCTTAGTTCTTTGCACCAACTTTTAACGACGTGGATTGATCTCCAGCGGAACTGGATATATTTGTTTGGCATATTCAAGAAGAACGCTGATATCAAGAATTTGCTCCCTGTCGAATCCGTGAGGTTTGATACCATAACCTCGGAACTTTTCATTATTCTCAATTCTGCCTACAGGGTATCATCAGTTCTCGACGTGATCAACATTCCCGGTATAGGGCACACTTTTCGCAGAGTATCGGATGTTCTTTCGAAGACCAAAAAGTCCCTAGTTGGATATCTAGAGAAACAAAGGGACCTCTTTCCGAGATTCTACTTTGTTGGTAACGATGATCTTCTCGAAATTGTTGGAAACTCTTCAAATATTGGTATCGCCTCCAAGCACATCAGTAGGATGTTTCCCGGTATTGCCTCATTGGTGTATGATAGTGATACCTTGATAATAAATGGAATCGTCTCTCCAGAAAATGAGCACCTTTCTCTCTGCTCCCCAATATCAATTGTCCAACTGTCTTTAACATCGGACTGGCTAGCGGAGTTTGAGGAATCCATTAAAAACACCCTATATCTTCTCATTCCTCCCTCTTTAAGGCTGTTCAAAGATATCTGGGAAAGCGGTATCCAGAGAGAAGAATTTATGTCTTGGGTTAGAAAATATCCAAATCAGATTCTTTTGGTCAGTCTTCAGGTACATTGGACTTCGATCACTGAAAAGAGTATCTCAGAAGAGGGTGATTTCTCCTTGTTGAAAGAGAAGTATGATAGCTTCTTATCTCTGCTCGCAACTTTGGTGCTTCATGATCTTTCTTCTTTAGAACGTCTCAAATTGGAGAATATCATAGTTGAAGTTCTTCATCAGCAACAGGTCTTAAAAGAAATCTGTTCGCTGACGAGCATTGCTTTGAATAGCTTCTCCTGGGCTTCTCAGCAGAGGTACTACTTCGATGAACACGGGAAGGATATTTTCAAGAGCTTAATAGTAAAGCAGGGAAACTCCTCATTTGTCTACGGCTTTGAATACCAAGGTTCACCACGTAAAATAGTCTATACACCCTTGATTAATGACTCGTTCTGTGCTATGACCGAAGCATTGAATCAGAACTTTGGAACCTCCTTGGCGGGTCCAGCTGGTACAGGAAAAACAGAATCGGTCAAGGCCTTAGGTCAGAACTTAGGAAGGATGGTCTTAGTCTTCTGCTGCGATGAGATGTTCGACTTTTATGCCGTCAGCCGTATCTTGGTTGGCGTCTGCCGGATTGGATCATGGGGCTGCTTCGATGAGTTTAACAGACTCAGCGAAAAGATGTTGTCGGCAATGTCGACACAGATCGAGAAAATCGAAGGGTATCTAGGGTCAGACGGATCTAAGGATATTGATCTTCTAGGTAAAAAGGTCAGCGTTAACAAGAATGCAGGTGTTTTCATTACTAGCAACCCCAGTTATGCTGGTAGGTCTGCCTTGCCAGACAATCTCAAAAGCAAGTATAGAACTTTCTCCGTTTTCGAGCCTGACACCATGGTCATCGCTGAGGCCATTCTAATTTCTCAGGGCTTCGTGAATGCCGAGTATCTTGCGCAGAAGGTCGTATCCGTCTTCGTTAAATTGGGACAGAAGTGCAGCAAGCAGCCTCATTACGACTTTGGCCTCCGTGCTTTAAAGGCTACGCTCCTGAACTGTGGCTGGATAAAGCGGTTCCGAAGCGAAGCGGTTGAAAGTCACAGCAGGGACCTTGAATCTCAGATTATCGTAAAAGGGCTTTCCAACATTGTCCTTCCGAGATTGGTTCCCGAGGACGAGGGCGTGTTTGCGGAGGCGATTAATGTGTTTGGTACATCCTATGATGTGCTCGGCGCTAACAAGCGTTTATTAGAGCTCGTAGCTACCGAGGCAAGGCGGAAATCCATTCAGGCCAGTGAGAAATGGCTTGCGAAGTGTCTACAGCTCTACGAAATCTGGAGAGCCCATCAAGGCTTTATTATGGTCGGAACGGCTGGCTCTGGAAAGAGTACGATGCTTGAATGCCTTATGGAAGCATTGAGGGATCAGACAGGTTTGGAGAACTTGTGCTACACCATCGATCCGAAGGTTCTTTCTAAGGAAGAGCTTTATGGTTCTCTGGACTATGCAACCCGCGACTGGACTGATGGAGTTCTCACTTCGATCATCAGGAGTGTAATCGATAATCAGAAGGGGGAGATTTCTAAGAATGTGTGGGTCATCTTGGACGGTGATATTGATCCCCTCTGGGTAGAGAACTTGAACAGTGTCTTGGATGACAACAAGTTACTCACTTTGCCGAACGGTGAGAGATTGAATGTTCCGGAGAACTTACGATTGGTTTTCGAGGTTGACAACTTAAAACATGCCACTCCAGCTACAATCAGTAGGTGCGGTGTTGTTTGGTTTAGCCCCTCTTTATTTGACATGGGTGGATCACTCTCCGCTTTGGTCTCACGGTTCATGCATGTCGTGGTGGAACGTGAGGAAGCCTACGACCTGAAGCTCGTTCAGACTGGTCTCTCTGTGTCTGACTTTAGGAACACGTTCGCAAAATACCTTTTGAGCATATTATCGCTTGATCTCTTACAGACGGTTGAAAAGCTTTCCGACAAATACGTCCACATGATGTCACCTAGCTTTCAGCGCTCACTTGAGACCTTTTTCAGCTTATTCTCCCAGAAGTTTACTCAGTTCATTGATTTTCTGGTTCAGAACGTTTCTCTCTCCCATGAAGACTATACTGAAGTCATCGGAAAGCTCGTCGTATCTTGCCTTCTGTGGGGTTTTGCCGGAGATACATGTCTCTCGGACAGAGCAAGCTTCAGTAAGGAGTTATTGGCCTTTCCAGAGTTTGCTGGCTTCAAAGGCTCGATTGTGGATTCATTGATATATTCAGATGTGTCATTTCAGACTGCCGATTGGGTAAGCTTCAAGTCGAGAGTACCAACTGTCTCTATAGAGCCGCAGATGGTTGTGAAACCTGATACGGTGATCCCCACTTTGGATACCGTTAGAACAGAGGATCTAATCTTTTCGGCTTTGAGTCAGCATCGCAGCATTATCTTGTCTGGGCCTCCGGGCGCTGGTAAGACGATGCTTTTGATGTCAGCATTGAGGAGGTCGTCCAAATTTGAATTTGTGGGTTTGAACTTCTCCAAGGAGACTTCACCCGAGCTAGTTCTTAAAACGTTGGAATATCACTGTGAGTACAAAAATGGATCCAGTGGCCCTGTCTTGCAACCTTCGACTCCAAACAAGTGGGTCGTCGTGTTCTGTGATGAGATCAACCTTCCTAGCCCTGATAATTACGGGGCTCAGCCCGTAATTTCTTTTATCAGACAGCTGATCGCCCGTCAAGGTTTCTGGAGAAAGAGAAGAAAGGACTGGGTTCGTGTTTCAAGGATTCAGTTCGTGGGTGCTTGTAACCCTCCTACTGATCCAGGCAGAAATCAGCTCAGTGACAGATTCCTCCGTCTCAGTACCGTATTTATGATTGACTACCCGGGAGAGGAGTCGTTCAAGCAGATCTACTTAACTTTCAACTCCGCGCTCTTGAAGTTGTTACCAAATCTACGTGGATATGCAGATGCCCTAACCGTGTCAATGATAGAAGTTTACAGACAGTTCTGTGCCAGGTTTGATAGGAAAGTAAGAGCTCACTATATTTGCTCCCCAAGGGAGTTGACCAGATGGGTTAGGGGTATATTTCAGAGTGTCAGAGACAACCCTGGCTTATCTATTGACGGCCTTATTCGTATATGGGCTTATGAAGCGCTGCGTCTTTTTTCAGATAAATTGGAAAGTCCTTCTGATAGAGAATGGGTGTTTGATATGATCAGCAATGTTGCTGCAAAATCGTTCCCCTATGTTGATCTATCTGCAGCCCTGAAAAGACCAATTCTTTATTCAGATTGGCTTTCTTATTCGTATCAACCAGTCAGTGAATTGGAACTTACAAGGTTTGTCAAAGAAAGGCTTAGAGTATTTAGCGAGGAAGAATCGAGTGGCTCACTTGTTTTGCATGGTGATATGCTTGAGAATATTTTGAAGATTGATAGGGTCTTGAAGAATGCACAAGGTCACATGATCTTAGTTGGCCGTAGCGGTAGCGGCAAGACGACCCTTACGAGGTTTGTTGCGTGGATGAATGGCATAAAAGTCTTTTCATTGACTGTGTCCAAGAGGTATACTTTGCGAGACTTCGACAAAACATTGAGAGAGCTCTTGATAAGGGCCGGTACGAAAGGTGAGAAGATCTGTTTCATTATTGACGAGTCCACTATTTTGGAGCCTTCATTCTTGGAAAGGATGAACACTCTTCTTGCCAATGCCGAAATTCCGGGCTTGTTTGAAGGCGAAGAATTCTCCTCCTTGATGGAAGAAGTCTCTCAAGCTTCTCAAGCAGCCGGTCTTTATTTGAGTTCTGACGAGGAGCTGTATAACTGGTTTACGCAGAGAGTGTCTACGAACTTTCATGCTGTCTTTATTGTCAGTGACCCGTATCTTCCCGAAGCTCCTCAGATCATTTCGTCTCCGGCTCTTTTCAACCGATGTGTTCTAGTTTGGATGGGAGACTGGAGTAGGAATTCTCTGTTAACAGTAGCTTCAGAGTACCTTCAGTCTCTTCCTCTGGAGAAGTCCGAATACCGTCCTCCCGAGCAAGCAGAAGGATCCTCGTTATTATCATTTCGGGATGCCGTTATTGACGCACTGGTATATATATATTGCAGTGTGAAGGACCCCAAGTGCACGGATTCTTCAATATCGGCCACCCCACTACAGTTTATCTTGCTCATGGATTACTTTTCGTCGGTATTCGTAGAAAAGGAAAGCGAGTTGATGCAGTCTCACAGACATATTCAGGTTGGCCTGGATAGGTTGAAAGAGACCTTGTTAAGTGTCAGAGAGCTTAACCAAAGTCTTCAGGTGAAGAAAAGGGAACTCTCAACAAAGGATGCAGAAGCCCAGCAAACTTTGGACAAAATGCTTACAGAACAGAATGAGGCTGAAAGAAAGGAAGAAGCCTCCATTGAGATTAGAAGTCTGCTAGAATCACAGGATCAGAAAATCAAGGATAGGAGAGAGATAGTGTTTAAGGAGCTTTCCGAAGTGGAGCCCTTAATAGAGGAGGCACAGAAAGGTGTGCGGAACATCAAGAAACAGCACCTTACAGAGATGAGGTCAATGAACAATCCGCCGGAGGCGATCAAGCTCACGTTGGAGTCAGTTTGCATCTTTCTTGGATTTGATGTAGCTTCATGGAGGGACGTGCAGAATGTTGTGCGGAAGGACGACTTCATTGCCAGGATTGTGGAATATGACAGTGAGCATCAGTTTTCCAAGGAAATTTCCGACTATATGAACTCGCATTATATGCCGAACCCTTTGTACAACTATGACTCGGTCAACAGGGCAAGCAAGGCTTGCGGTCCATTGCTTCTATGGATACAAGCACAACTTAGATATTCATCAATTCTCGAGAATGTTGAGCCGTTACGAAGAGAAATGAGACACGTAGAGAAGACCTCTGTGGAGACGAAGAATAAGCTTACTGCTATCGATGGCATGGTTTCTGATCTCAGAGAGAGCATTGAAGTATCTAAACTACAGTACAGCCTGTTAATCAGAGACACGGAAAACATTAAGATACAGATGCGAGATGTTGAGCGAAAGGTGGCCCAAAGCACCAAGCTTTTAGAAAACTTAGCCGATGAAAGATCGAGGTGGCAGAGTAGTATTGGGGAGTTTGAGCAACAGCGGGAAAAGTTGATTGGAAACGTGATCCTTTTGTCTTCGTTTATGACATTTGGAGGTCCATTTAACGAGGGAGCTCGTCAAAAGCTTTGGTCTCTTTGGATGGAGAAGTTGGATTCCTTAAAGATTGACTATGATAGATTCCTTTCATATAGGTACAGCGTTGTCAGTTCTGGTGAGTTGCTCAAATGGGAAAAATATGGACTTCCCAACGATGATCTATTCATTGAGAATTGTGCGGGGCTTACTTTTCCCTATTCTCCTCGGTATCCGTTTATTGTGGATCCTTCAGGCTTGGTGGTTCAATTTTTACAGCGTTGTACTACTCCCAAGAAACTGGTGATTGCCAGTTTCTTAGATGAAGGTTATCTCCGTCAGCTTGAAAACTGCGTAAGGTTTGGTGGCTCCATAGTTGTTGTGGATGCTGAGTATTTTGATCCTGCAATCAGTCGTCTCGTTTCTCGTGATACGCAGACTGCGGGAGGCCGTACTCTAGTCCGCATAGGTGAGAAGGAGATTGATGTTTCACCTAACTTCAGACTCTACCTCCACACTAGGGATCCGTCCATAAAATTGCTACCTTTCATATCTAGCAGGATGAATGTGTTCAATTTCACCTTCACCACAACTTCTTTGATAAAGCATGCCTTAGATATAACGCTAAAGAGTGAGAAGCCGGAGTTAGATGCGCAGCGTTTGTTTGTGCTAAAGGCCAACAGCGAGTTCAAGGAAAGATTGAAGAGCTTGGAGAATGATTTGTTGGAGTTGCTAAATAATTCGAACGAGAGTATTCTTGAGGACGAAGATCTAACTAAGAAGTTAGAGCTTATCAAGAAGGAGTCGTTGTCAATCAAGAACAAGATGGCAGAGTCCAAGAATCTCGTGGATGAGATAGGCAATGTAACCGATACATATCAAGAGCTTGCCCATTTGTATTCCTGGTTCTGTCTACTAGTTAAGGATCTTTGGAAGTTGAACCGTGTGTACGTGTTCTCAAGCGACTGCGTTACGTCCATCTTAAGGAAAGTGTTGAAATCCTGTAAGGGGAATGGAATTGATGCCATTACCCTGGAGTTTGCGAAGAGTGTCTATTCGAATATTTCTGTGTCTCTCTTGCAGGAGGATAGACCACTAATGGGTCTATTATCATATTCGCTATTCAGGGCATGCAAGGAAAAGACGCCAAAGGACTTCGAATTATATGCCGGCGGAGATTCATCTGATTCTCTGCTTCTGGGATTGCTAAATGACTACATGAGATTACAAGGAAAATCCGTACAGAATATGGATATCGAGGTTCAGCGCTTTGAAGATTCAGTTGCTGAATCCTCAATCTTTATTTTAAGATCATCTGAGGGATTTGATGCTTCCTTCAAAGTCGCCGCTTTTGCCAAAACCCTCAATCAGGACGTTGTTACCTACTCTGTTGGCTGTAATGATAGTCTTGAAGTGGCAACCAAATTACTAAGGGAATCAGGCAAGAAGGGCCAATGGGTTGTCATTGAAAACATACAGATGTCCATTGAGCTTTCAGATTTGCTTCCTAAGCTCTTTGACTCGTTAGGCAAGCATCCTGACTTCAAGTTGTTCTTAACCTGTCCTGTCGATGCCAGGTTGACCAATGTGTTGTGTGAGATGTCAAAGCAAATCGTCTTCGAATTTGGTCCAGGTGCAAAACTGATTATGAACGATGAGTTGCTAGCTAATGATGGTTCTTTGACCCTTTCGCAGAAGGATGTCTCGCCAGATGCAGAGAAACTCTACTTTGCGTTGGCTTGGTTTTACAGTGTTCTTAAAGAGAGAATGCGGTTTGTACCGATCGGATTCAGTAAGAAATATGAGTTCAATGATAACGATTTGGTGTTTGCCAAGGTGTTCATTGATCAAGCACTTCAGAATACGGATAGATTGGTCGGGCATGTGTCACCTGAAACTATACCATGGGACTTGATTTCTGGATTTATTGGAAGGATCATGTTCGGTGGAAAAGTTGATACATCTAAGGATCTTCAGTTTATTAGGTATCTTGCCGAGAAGATTCTGTCAATTTCAACCGTTGATGGTGAGACCAACCTCCTACTTACGGATAAGACCTCTTTGAAGGAACCTTTAGGAGGAAACTTGGAGGACTACCATAAATGGATCAACGACTTGCCAGAAATTGAACCGGCCAGTTGGATTGGGTTGGAAGACAATTCCGATTTGGTATTAAAGGAGAAAGCAAGTAAGAGAGCATTGCAACTTAGTAAGAGTCTATTTGATCGCATCGTGATAGCCAGTTAGTTAGCTAAGTAAGCGAAGAGGTGAAATTTTATGGTGTAAAGATTTAATAGCTGTCTCAAAAAAAGAGTAGGAATCGAAGTACCTCAGATGAGGTACACGTTAAGAGAGTAGAAAAGTGCGACAAGAGCAACCAGCATAACCGACAGGATTGAGATATACTCCCAAAATAGTGCGGTTTACGATGGGCTTCTTTGGTTGGGGTTCCTCCTCTGGAAAAGACAATACTACGAACAAGAATACAAGTGATAACACTCTTGAGGTTCCAAAGGATCTCTCTGATTATTTAGAAGGTAGGGAATCAAATGTTGATGATAGAGAATTCAAGGATTTTCTTAAAAGGAGCCAGAGTAGTGGTACGGGAAAGAATGTGATAGAGGAAGAGGAGGAAATAACGTTCCCGCAGGGCCAGAAGGAACGTGACATGAAGCTCAGAAATGAGCTGGAAGATATTCATATAGATCCAGCGTCAAAACCTACGTTCAAGAGTCGATATAGTGATACGGAATCTGAAATATACAAACGAGAGAATTCTATGAAGGAGGCTGTTCTAACAAACTGCTCCGAGATCCAGTATGCATTTATGGAATGTCTAAGGAAAAAGTCCACAATTGAGAGGCTTACGTCGATGGCCAAGGGAAATGACGAATGCTCAATGCTAGCTGATTTCTTAAACTCTTGTATGAAGATGCAGAAGATGGCATTGGTTATGTTTGATTATGCCAGCCTTGACAAAGTGGAAGAGTTTGAGGCTGCCAAGGCGGATGTTGACAGATGCTTCAACGGTCATTTCAAGAACATTGAGGATATTGAGGATGATAAGAAGTATATGGATTACACTAAGCAGTTGAAGAGGGAAAGGGAAGAATTCTACTCCAAGTTTGGGAGGTAGAGAGAAAACAACTCCTGTACATATATACGCACTAGATGAAATACTTCGCAAAAGCAAAAGATGGTATTATTGTAGACGATAAATATATCAAGATCAAGAATGTGTTTGTCTAACTGACTGCACTCACAGTAATCTGGAAAAAAATTGAAAAAAAATTAGACAAAGTGCTAAACAAATAAAAAGGTGTCGAAATATCCCGATAGCATGATCAGGAAATCAAAATGAAATAAGCTGGAAGGTATCCCAAAGGGAAAGAAAGATACTTTGCCCCAAAATTCCAGCTCCGCTCTAAAATGAGGAGTTTAGGACAAGGCCAATTACGAGGACTTCTCGTGCTGAGTAGAAACTCTTCTCATTGCAACCATGAAGTCTTCAATGGATCTCTGAGGAGGCTTGTTGCTCAATGGCTTACCATTCATGAGTCTGTCGAACTTTTCGGATTCAGACATCAAATAGTAGGCACCACCAAGAACCGAGAAGACACCAAATGACCAGAGGTAAACTCTGACGACAGTGACAATATCGGTCCAGTTCTGACACCACCAACCGAACAAACAGAAGCAGGTAGCAATGATATCAACAGACAAGACAGCACCGGCCAATTGCCAAGATGGGACAGAAGACCAGAATGGACCAACGGCACGAGTAATGAAAATAAGCCAGTTCTCGGTCAACGAGATTTGCAAGAACAAGACACCGTCAATGGAACCGAAGTTCTGAATGATACCTCCCTTTGGCAAGAACATTGTGGTCAAAGTGATCCAAGATCCAACAGCCAAGATGATACCCATAATAACGGACATACCCCAAAGTCTTGGAAGGTCCCAATTGACAGGCTTCATAGAGTAAGGAGCATTATCGTAAGCAATTGCAAGAGTGGCAACATCGGCGAAAATGGCAATGAAAACAACCAAGTTAATATCCATCATGTCATCCAAGATAGCAACCCACAAACCGTAGAAGATCTCCAAGTGCAAGGACAATGCAATACGATAGACAACGTAGGCATACATACGGTGGAAAATCTGTCTGGATGTCTTCAAGGCATCAATAATGGCAGATAAACCTGGGGCAAGGAAAACAATATCAGCAGCAGAACGAGCAGCATCGGAGGCACCTTCGACGGCAATACCGGTATCAGCCTTCTTCAAAGATGGGGCATCATTGACACCGTCACCAGTCATGGCAACCAAGAAACCTCTCTCCTGTAGGATAGCAACAACGTTGTACTTGTGCTGAGGGAACACTTCGGCGAAACCGTCAGCGTTCTCAACAAAGTCATACAATTCAGAACCGGCCATGTCACCACCGCCTTCTCCACCAAGACCTAACTTCTCGGCATCATAGATGTTGGTGCCGAGACCTAATTGTCTACAGGTTTCCTTAGCAATACCAACGGCATCACCGGTAAGCATTTTAATCCTCAAACCCAATCTCTTGGCTTCGTTAACGGTCTTGGCAGTATCATCTCTTGGTGGGTCCATACATGGCATAATTCCCAAGATTTCCCAGTGGCCCTCGGATCTCTTTCTGGCAACACCAAGAGATCTGAAACCTCTGGATGCGAATTCAGCCACCTTGTTTTCGTAAGCTTCAAGAACGTCTTCTGGAATTGGGTGATCCTCTTGAACGGTCTTCAAGACGAACAATGGGGCACCCTTGACACACACAATTTGTTCACCTTCTGGAGACTCGACAACGGCGGTAACCTTTTTGGAAACAGGGTCAAATGGCTGGAACTCAAGAACCTTGTACTCGGCCATTGCAGCACGAGCCTTAGGGTAACTGATCAAAGACTTAAGGAAGGCCTTGTCGATAGCATCCAAACCCTTCTTCTTTCTAGAAGCAGCCAAACAAGCAGTAAGCATCAAATCATCAGGCTCGACACCTTCGACGGTGTAAGGTTCATGCAAGGAAAGTTTGTTCTTGGTCAAAGTACCGGTCTTATCAGAACACAAGATCTCGACACCAGCAAGGGACTCAATGGCAGACAACTTTTGGACAATTGCCTTCTTTTTAGCCAAGTAAGCAGCACCGACAGCCATAGTAGTGGTGACGACGGCTGGCAAACCAACAGGAACACCAACAATGGTAATAGCCAAGGTGAAACGCAAGATTCTGACAATTGGAGATGTTCTATAGAAACAAGCAACCCACATAAGCAATAAGGTGGCAATAACAAGGATCAAAAGCATAGTACCAATACCGTTTAAAACTTCAGTGAAATGACCAGTACCACCGGCAGCCTTGTTGACCAAGGAGGCGGCTCTACCAACGAAAGTAGAGTCACCGGTAGCGGTAACCAGCATAAGAGCTTCACCACGCTTAACGGTGGAGGAGGAGAAGGTAGGATCGCCAAAGTGCTTGTCAACAGCAAGGGACTCACCAGTAATGGCAGACTGATCAACCTGTAAGAAGCATTCTTCAGTGACCAATTTACCATCGGCTGGAATAACAGTACCGTCCTCAATCTTCAAGATATCACCTGGAACGACATCTCTTGCCTCAATGTTGACCATCTGTCCATTTCTGACAGCGACGGCAGTGTTAGCAAGAGTCTTTTTTAATTCTTCAACGATAGAACCGGCCTGGAATTCTTGAATGAAACCCACACCAGCATTCAACAAAAGCAAGGCACAGATGACACCGAAATCGACCCAATCTTCCAAACCAAGAGCCAAAAGAGCGGCGGCCTCCATAACGAATTGAATTGGACCCACGAAGTAACCACAGAACTTAATAAACAAGTTTTGTTTCTGTTCAGCCATCTCGTTGTAACCAAACTTCTTAGTTCTGTGTTGAACCTCACTATCAGTCAAACCAATCGATGGATCAGTCTGTAGCAGATTTTCAGGAACCTGCTTGAAGGAAGATTTGGCCTCGCCTTCTTCTTCTTCTTCTTCCTCATCTTCATCACCTTGATTAGATTGCAATTCCATCACCAATTGGTCAATGTTGGCATCCTCATCTTCATCTTCTGGTGCCTTCTCTGCAGGGGAAGCAGCAGTAGCGGCAGCAGCTGCTGCGGCCTGAGCTTTCTTTTCTTCGTCAACAGAGGACATAGTTTTTGTTTAGCAGTTAGTGCTACTAATGAAAAAAAGAGAGTACTATTCTGTAAACAGGGAATTGTTTGCTGTGCGGTGCGAATTGGCAGAGACAGTGTTCCCTTTTGTGCAGAAAGTGCGGTAGAAAGAGAGAAAGAGAAGGAGAAGAGGAAGAAGAAATAAAGTAAGCAGAGAGAAAATAAAGAGAGGGAAGAAAAAAACTGCGAACGGTCTTTGGAATAGAGAGTAAAATCGGACGGAGGAGGCAGACACTCTAGAAATTGCAAAACAAAAACAGAGAACGATGAATTGTTGTTGCCTTTTCTTCTTTTTTCACCCTTGCGGATGGAAGTATAGACAATGGATTCTGTTTCCTTCCCTGCGAACTTTCCCCTGCAAGGCAGGAATTTTGCAGCCATGCGAAGCGTTGATTTGTCGATCTTGAGGTCGGCGTTGCTTTTTCGGCGTTTTTTTTCTCGAGCCCCATACCTTTTTCTTGATGTTTTCGGTAAGAATGGGCTACTAATTGGTCATATTCAATTCTTCTACGGGACCAATGCAGACATAAACCTACTTCAATTGGCACTCAGACCCAACTGGAATCTGAAGTTCTGCGTAATTTCTACATCTAACGACGCAAAAATGCCATGTACTGCTTATTACAACCGATGACCTAATATCTCCATGTTTTGTAATCTCTGTGGGCCCTTAATGCTGGCAACCGGGAAAGGAAAATTTTTTATTTTTTTTATTGGACAAGAGGCAGGGCCGCCCCTGGAGGCTACTTTTTCTCATAGTAAAAAAAATTTTCTTTTACCTGGCTTATCTATGGATGTACCACTTACAGACGGTAGCATCTTCTTTTCAAGACAGGCTTTGCAAAGATCCCTGGCATCTGGTTGCGAGGTATCCAAGGTGCGTGTAATCTTTCTTAGTAATATCAGTTGTTGATTGTGTCAGCGGGCTCAATATATATTTACTTTGGCCCCGCTGCCTCCCTCTTAGCCAATTCACGAATACTGTCTGTCTAACTGGTTTGCCTTGTACACTTTCACCATTTTCTTTCTCCGTTAATTTCTTGCCGAATAATCCCGCCACATGCGATACGAGTAAACCCAGCTCATTTTCAATGTCCCGAGTTTACCAATCGTAGGCTACAGATTGGATACAAACTCAAGTTTAGCAAAGGAACATGCAAAAAAAAAAAAAGGAAAAACCGACGAGGGGGAAAAAAAGCAAGAGCTTTGCTACATCCCAGTAGCACGGGGTTTTATTAATTGCCGTGCTGCAAAAATTTTCCAGAGCCTGGTCGAAAGCTGATGGCTGCCTAATCGTTAACAGCGGCAATAATGCAGTAGTGGAGAGATGCCAGTGCGCAGTGCATTGTAAGAGTCCAACCGGGTGACCTAAGGTGCGTACTTTGACATGTCGAGCATTCTTACACTTGTAGTTTCATTCGATCGTTATTTCCTATGAACGGCTGAATCCGACCGAGATCCGGTACTGGTAGGATTCTTTCATTGCGAGTAAATGTCTGCTTAAGATGAAGCTTATCTAATCTACGGCCTCAGAGTTTCTCCGTCTTCTCCTCTTATTTCTTCTGCTCCTATTTCGATTTCTCCTTTGGGCGGCTCCATTGATACCCTCAGCAGTGGCTTCTGAAGTTTCGATGGGAATAAGCGTATTCCCTGATCTATTTTCAATTGTAGCGTCTTCATCCCCATTTCTTCTTCTTACCGTCTCTCTAAATCCAACAGTATCGTGGTCCTCAGAGTCTGTATCACTCACAATGATCCCCGGTCTTCTCCTTCCTACCAAATTCAGACTCTCTCCTTCGTCTTCGTTCACCTCCTCTTCAATCCTCCGGGAATGCGAACCCAGTGCTGGTCTCGCGCTAGTAACCACTCTACTTCTTGTATCGATAACTCCATCGTCAGAATCGACTTCTTCCCCCTCACTAGGAATTTCTTCGTTCTCCTCATACGAATCATCATCGTCAGCTGGCCAAAGCCGATCGGTCGTCAATCGTTCTTGTAGAATCTCTTCTAATGGTCTGTGATCAATAAATTCGTCATCTTCTGAGTCTTCGGAGTCATCTCCTTCGGTATCCATCCACTCATATCGCTGTACCTGAGGATGATCATCGTTTGGATCGTAATCCGCATCATCGACATCTTCATCAATATCTTCCTCAGCTAAATCTGCAATGGCACTCGGCAGTACACGTTGCATCTGATAGAAGTGATTCAAAGCTCGGTCAACAAACTCACTACCTTCCTCAAAATCTTCATCCTCTGAATCCATCTCATTTGCTAGGCCACCCCTCTGTGAATTTCTAACCAATATCCGTCCGCAATTATCGCATGTACTCCCATGAACTTCCCAATGGCAAACACTGCATCGTGGAACTCCATCGCTGGAATCTATTACCGCCTCACTAAATTTAACAAAGGTCTTTTCAAATAAAGGTCCTTCAGCCTTCGAATCCTTCTCATAATCTTCGTTCTTCTCCTTGACAAACTTCTCTATTGCAACTTTCCTCCCCGGATCACCTTCCACTATAGAATCGATTATCTCTGCAAGGATCTTCCGAAGTTTGACGTCTAGAAATGGCTTTGATAGTACCGTACTACGGCACATCGGACATGAGAGGCTATTATCCAGCCAACTCTTAATGCAGCTATAGCAAAAGCTGTGTCCACACGAGGGCAAAACAAACGGAACTGTCATGGTCTCTTGACAGATCGGACATTGTAGATTGCCCAGAATTTGTTGTAGAAGCTTGGTCTTAAGACCCTTCTGCATTCGACTTAGAGGCTCACAGATTACGTCCGGCATCTTGCATTAACAGGCAAACAACGGCTTCCCGGAATAAAAGGATTAGCCTTTGAAAAGAGGGCGTCTGATCGTTTGCCGCTCACCTTTCTTTCCCCATCTGTAGCTCTGTGCACGCTATCGCGCGTCTGAGGAATTTCAATTTTCTCCTAACAAAACAGGAGAGCCTCCCCTGACAAGGGTGAAATCTACACAGCCTTGACAGTCGGTTTATCCACTACTTCACTTCATTTGGGTTCGTCTTAAAACATATACAGAAGTAAAAATAAGTGCATGCAAAATCAAGGAGCACGAGTCGGCTACGCAGCCGTCTGTGGTCTTGATCTATAAAATTGGATTAGGATGTCAGCAGTTCTTCTATATACAAAGTTCTAACGTTCTGCCTTCACTTTCTATGAAAGTCATCCCTTGTCCATCTACCAAGGAATCTCAACTCGGTCTCGACTTCCTCTTCCACATTCTTCTTTTGCACAAGATACTGTTCATTTAACTCCTCGATACTCTTATCATAGTAATTCAACAACTTCGAATAAACATGTCTTTTGAAGCTCTTTCTATCGTCGGCATCATTATCGTTGTCTGTTTCTTGTCCCTGTTCCGCCTCCAGATCCCGAATCATCTGTGGCGAATATTTCTCCTTAAGCCTTTCGAGACTTCTAATAAAGAAGGAATTCAAGTTGATATCGTTATCCTCTCTTTTAACCTCCTGTAAAACCAAAATAAGCTTCTCAAAATCCTGCTGTTTGAGGAAGAAGTTAACCAAACTATAACTAAACCTCTGTGCATCGTTGTAACCTGAGGGTTTCAAACCTTTTGTGGAAATATACTGCAAGATCTTGTAACCCATATCGTAGTCACCGAATTTCGTACTCATCATTAAAAGCTCGATTAAATTCCGCATCGTAACCCTATCCAGTGTGTCAATGTTTTCAATGACCCGCTGTAAAAAGCTTCTAACCGATCTGCCTCCGGGCATGGACATTCTAAATTGTCTCTGTTTCCAAAAGAGTTGGATCTGAAGACCAAGATCCTCCATCTTAAGTTCCTTAGGATGGTGACAAACTAGCATAAGGATCCGGTTCAACTGATCCGCGTTCACACAATACCTTAGTGCTTTAACGACAACGTGTTGAGTTGGATTGATTCCACATCTGATTCTGGATTCTATTGCATCAATCGAGGGACTATCGCTGTCTGGTGTTAGATCAGTTCTAATATCATTGGCTGCTTTAATTGGATATGAAAATGCGCCGTCACATTTGTCATCTTTTGCTACCGTCAACCTCTTCAGCAACTTCTTGGAAATTTGTGATCTATCCTCCTCAACAAATTGACGGAATCTTCTGGTTATCTGAACCGCAAACTGCGGATACTGCCGAATCAAACAGCTCCAAATTATTTCCGGATACGTCTCATGAATCTTCAATCCTGCTTCTTCATGTAGTTTAGATAATAGGCTAGCCAACGTCTTCGATTGTCCGTGCGCTTCCAAATTCACGAGCAACTTATCCAACCTCCTTAAGAAGTTTACCTGACTATCCGATTCCAAGAGAATATTCTTGGCACGCTCATAATTACCCTGGCTTAGGTTGAGGTCAAACAACTTGGTTTGGAATTCGTTTAGTAAAAAGTTGTCTGCACCTAAAAGTCGAAGCCATTTCTCATAGTCACCTTCAGAGTAGAACCTTTCGAAATCCTCTGGCCGTTTTAGCTTCATCATTAGATCGACAAGTAATATCTCGGCATGAATCGCCCGACCTCTCTTCGCGAGAGAAGCCTTGAACCAGTCCAGCTGTTCGGGAGACCCACAATCGATTAGGAGCTTGTACATGAAAGCATCTGTCTTCGGCCATGTATCTAAATTTTTTGACAGCCAAAGTCTATAAGCCGTATAGCAGAGCCCTGCATTTCTGGTAACGCGTTTCAAGTCCTTAAGATACCTATCAAGTAGATAGCAAGGAAGTTCCTGTTCAACTAGCACCGACTGATTGAAGATTTGAGTGGCCATACTAACATTGTCAGTATTTAGATACACTTTGAAGGCCATCGCCAAGATTGACGGAACGGTTCTTTCAGATACATTCAAAAAAGTATTGAAGAGCTGATTGAACATGGCATAATCACCATTGTAGAACGAGAGCTTGAGCATTCTGGCAATCGTATTGCTATCAAATGCAGTGATGTCGTAGTGCTTCGAGTAGAGTATTATTAGTGAGTATGCCAAAGTCTTGTGAGGATATAGATCTGCTAGTAGCTGCTCTAACTCTATCGGTGTAAGAAAATTTCCCCTCTCAAAGTTTTGTCTGACTGTAGTCGTGGCAGCGACGAACCGTCGCTCCGTAAGGAGTTCCTTCAACAATGCTATTGACTCATAGTCCCTGTATGTCACAGCCGGGATTGGTCCACTCTCTTTTTCTGACGTAGCCATTATCAGTGGCTTTAATAAACTGTAATCCGCGTCCAATAGAGTGGAATAATCTCTAGCAGCCTCGGATGTATTTGATATCGCGGAGATTATCTCAGAAGCATCGAAAGCATCATCTTCAACTGTATCCGTGGTTGCCTCTTTAGTGATCGTCTCGGAAGGTGAAGTATATCCCTTGAAGCAACGTGTATTCCGTAGTACATCTAAAGTTGACGAAAGCAGACTAGACGGTGTCGTTTTTGTCGGCAACGGTGTAACTGTTGCATGTCGTATCGTTGGTTTCGAACCTGGTCTTAAAAACTGTGACCTTTCATTCTCCACGTCCTGTAGGGGAATATGAAGTAGCTTTGAAGACGCATATTCAAATGATAACGTGTTGGAAAAGCAACGCTTAGACTCCGCCATCGATCGGATCTGCCACACACGAAGCATACCCAGATCAGGACCACTCAAATGGTAGTGTTGCTGATGATAAGAAGTGCATAGCGCTTTAGGAACAGCACTCTGTTCTCTTCTATAAGCCATTGCTGGTACCAGAGCGTAGCGCCTCATCAGGGAAAGCACTCCTATTCGTCCTCTGTCTCTTCTGCGTATCATTGTAAAGAAGAATGTGCGAATGTTTGATGGATAAATATATACATGGGATAGCAAACAAAATGAAATATGAAATGAAGACCTAAAGGCTTCGAATAAATTGAAGTTCTATGATGAATAAGTAGGACAAGGTGATGAACGATGGATAGATTGATCGGTGTGTTGAGAATTTATAGCTTTTCCAGTGGGGTCAGAACGTAGGTCAAGAAGGAAGGCCACGATACGTATTCACCCTACGAATCAATTGGGAATAATATGGGAGAGATTAACCACGAGCAGAACGAACACTTTTGATGTTCACTCGGTGATCCCCCAATAGGCTGACGAATAATAACAATTAGGCTTAAGAGCAGAGTACACGGAGCGAGGGGGAAAAAAATTTTCTGGCGAGGGGAAACCTTGCCGATTAGTGCTATCTAGGAAAATGGGGAGATCTATCACCATGGTCGTGTGGTAACCATCGATGAAATACGGGATAAGGATCGTATACGGGAATTGGATAGAAGGGATCAATTTTATCCCTTATTTTAGTACGTTGAAACTGTCGGAAACAGAATGTTTCTGGCAGGCCATCATTACCGTGGCTTCACTAAGATATCATCATTTTACTGAACATCTATCTGCTCAATCGTATATTCACAGCCGGCTAGAAGGCCTTATTTTATTTATAACTCTATTCCTAGATTGTAGTGAACGGCCTTCGTCTGTTGGAATGCAGACAAACCGGCTTCACCTAATTCCCTGCCTCTACCAGACATCTTATAACCACCGAAGGGAACTCTGAAGTCTGCAGCAAAGGTCACATTAACGAAGATCTGACCGCTCTCCACTTCCCTAATGAATTTTTGAGATCTCTTGATATTTGTAGTGAAGACGTAGGCTGCAAGACCGTAAATAGAATCGTTCGATAACTTAATCGACTCTTCGTCAGTGTGGAACTTGGAAACAGTCACAACGGGGCCAAAAATCTCCTCTTGAACGATAGACATTTTCTGGTTGCAGTCTACAAATATAGTTGGTTCAATGAAGTAACCAGTCTCTCCTTCCACAGTAGCCCGTTTGCCACCGGTTGCAATTTTTGCACCTTCGGCAACTCCCTTTTCAATATACCCTAAAACACGTTCCATTTGTTTCTTGTTGACCTGGGGTCCAACGTTAACTCCCTTTTTGAATTGAGGACCTTGCACTAAGTTTTCCTCGACATATTTGGTGAGTTTCTTAACGAACTCATCATATATCGTATCCTGAACGTAGATCCTAGAAGAAGCTGTACAGATTTCTCCCTTATTAAAGAATATTCCAAAAGAGGCCCATTTAATTGCCTGGTCAAAGTCAGCGTCGTCATAAACGACCAATGGGGATTTACCACCACATTCTAACGTACAATATTTCAAGTTCTTGGATCCTGCCTCCTGAATCTTCACTCCAACTCCAGTGGAACCTGTGAAGGAAATCTTTCTCACGTCAGGATGCTCTGCTAATGCACTTCCAGCGGTGTTACCTAAACCACAGGTGACATTAAGAACACCGGCCGGAAGACCAGCTTTCACAGCTAACTCACATATGTATAACGCAGATAATGGGGTAAGTTCTGCCGTCTTGAGAACCAAAGTGTTTCCTGCGGCAAGGCATGGAGCCACTTTCCATGAAAATGTAGAGCATGGGAAATTCCAAGCAATGACAGCTCCACAAACTCCGTAAGGTTCCGTGATGGTGTATGTGAACTTTGCAGGGTCCGTTTCGATGGTCTTTCCATCCTGGGCACCTACAGCTAATCCTGCATAGTATCTGAACACATCTGCAGTATGGAGAACATCCAATATGGCATTGTTATCTTTTGGCTTACCTGATTCTAATGACTCCAAATCTGCAACATGGGAGCTATTCTCCTTGATGAGATCAGCGAGTTTGTAGAGAATCTCCGCTCTCTTTTGACCACTATAGTGAGACCAAGTCTCATAGTATGCCTTTTTGGCTGCCGCGACTGCTTTGTTAATGTCCTCTTTATCTGCCAAGTAAACGGAACAGATCGTTTTGGTAGTGCCGGGATCCTCGACTTCTATAGTTTCTCCCTTCACGGAGGGGACAAATTCGTTGTCGATGAAAAGACCAGTCTTCTGGCTCCATTTGTTGCCATTAGGCACAGTGATGTCAACTTCGGTTGGATACATTTTTATAGCAGAGGCAATTGATTCGTTAAGTTTACATAAAAGTCTCTGAAGTACTCTGAGGTGGCGTTCTACTTCTTCTTATATGCGTTTCCTAAAGGCAACACCTTCCCCGTTCAGCGAACTTTTCACCCCGCAGCAATCTATCCTTACTAATTGCGGGTTTTGTTCAGTCGTTATCTAAACTTATAGGGATTCCGGTATTTTCATTGGTGCGGGGATAAATTCAGTCTGTTGCCTCGGAAAAGATGTCAGCTCCGCCTGAATGCATCTTCACTGGCCAGATAGTTTACTTCCTGCGAAGCTTATCAGGTCAATGGTATCGCGGAAGTTGACTTCACCTTCCTAAATAGGAAGGTGCTAGCATGTGCGACAAGGCATGTGTTGTGAGAAGAATGAGAAGCAGGCAGCGGGCATCAAAGCCTTCAATTATTTCAGTATTTTATCGTTAGATGCGTCGATCAGTTCTGCAACACCGAAACATTACATTCGTATGGATTTCAGAAGCAGAATCCTCCTTTTTGCATACCTTATCAGACTTCAAGTTGCACCAGCTTTCCACCATCACGTCATTCTCTAAGCCGATCGACGCGACGGCTCCCCACACCCGTTCTAGTTTTTTTGTTGTTTCCCTGACCTGGGAGGGAGGAATTAGGGCCAAACTACACCAACGAAAGCTCTCTGCATTTTGAGTCCTAGCTGTTATCGATTGAATGCGGCAACTTTTACCAAAGATATAGAAACAGTTTTACTAAACGTGCAACATTTCGGCATTCTACGACTCTTGTTGGAATAAACTACAACTACTCAGAACGACACATATACAGGATGCCATCCAGGCCTTCAACCCCACTCCATCCTGATGCTGATCAGGAAATCGAGGCTCCCGGAGTGGAGATTCCAAAGGAGCTTACCTCTGCACTTGATCTCGGTAGTGAGGAGGATACGGATGAGGAGATAGGTGGCGGGAATGGCTTACTTTTAGGCAAAGAGAGGATACAAGGCCACGACGGTCGTAATAATGATGACGATGACGATGATGACGACTATTCGATGGATAGTGAGGATTCTGAACAGTTTGAGAAGGAAGAAAGACCTCTAATTGATGCAGAGGCTTCAATTGGAGAACCTCTTTCGCCTAGAGCATCACCCACAGAAGACATTCCCTCGACCTTCTGTGCGGTTGATACGACATTCTTTGACAATGAAACCGAAAAACGAAGAACCCCAGTGAATCCATTTGGTGTGAATGAACGATTGGTATCTTCAGAACCGATCAGGATTATTAGGAAGAAGTCACGGGGAGCAGATTATGGTCCTAGAAGGCTTTCTATGACCCAGCAAAGTAGACTAATCGATTACATTGACGGGAGACTTATGGCCATTCAAAGACGATATATCAAGTATCTCTCTGCTCGTGAGGATCCAGATAATGAGCCTGGATCTAGTGCCTTACGATTCGGTCTCTCAGACTTGGCTCATTCTCTTGATGAAGTGGTAACAATTATATGGTATTCGATCTTCAAAGTGAAAACGGTTCCCTTTGTGTATCATTACAACGTTCTATCAAAGGAGGAAAGGAATGTTTTAGGTCAGGATGGAAGCAGTGAGATCGAGCTAGACGAAATTACTCCAGATTTTCTCTTTGGGCAGACCAATTACCTTATTAAGATCATGGGAGATCTGGCCGATTATTTGGAAAAGTTCCAGTTCACCAGTTTGGACGAGATCCATACCCTTCTTTTATTGTTCGCCAAATTGGACAATATCATATCAATACTAATCGATGAATACAGTGACGATGAGGATGGTATATTTGAAGAAGCCATTGCTGAAAATGACGATGATGATGATGTCAGGCCGCTGCCTTCGAAGTTTAAGCAACCTTTCATTAGCAATACTGAGAAGATTCGCATTGATTCCATCATCAATCGAACAAAACTCCTCGTTATCGGAATGTTTGACGGGTTCAAAGAGGGAGTTTTTGATGATGACGTTGTTACTAATGGTAAGAAGCGGGATCATAGGGGCACGGATGACGGTATCAAGTCAGAAATTCAAAGGCACGAACTTCTCATAGGCGAGATTTACGAGGGAATACTCGATAGAACATCGATATGACAGCAATATAAGCGGATGATCGTACTATATACTATAAATGCGCCAGCGTGAAGCGGTCACGCAATATATATAATTAGCTATTTGCGCATAGCTCCTGGAAGCCTTCGCGGTTGACTAAGGAGTCAAAACTGGAGGCTCCACCTGATTCTTCAATGCACCACCTATCTTCCAACTCCATGACAAGATTCTCCACGAATGGAAGATCTAAGTCACGAGCCACAAAGTATAATTCCTTGGAAATGAATACCCTGTGTTCTAATATCTTGGCAGCACAACCAGCAATGAAGAGAGGCATAAGCTTCAAGCATGAAACTGTCACAGATGAAGAATCGGACGGCACAGACTGATAAATGTGAATGAATTGTCCCACATAGAACGATATCACAGGGTTTGTCGACTTAATCGATGGATCGGTAAGCTTAATATGCAAGATTTCTAATGCTTGATGAAGATATTTGGCGAACATTAAAAGGCTTTTGTTTGGATGTTCTGGAATCGCATCTAGCTGAATCTCAGAGGTCTGTAATGTTGTCCAGATAATTGTCATATCTCTTTTAACCTGACCCAAATATGAAGTCTTCTCTCTATCATCAAAAAAGGCGGCATGCCTTAAAATCCACATGAGCTTACAAAGATTCTCGAAGCAGTTGAACACTGAGCCCAGTATGACGTTACAAAGCCAGCCGCTGTTATCCTTACTTCCCTCATGATGTAAACTACGTTCAGATTCAAAAAGAATCGAACTGAATTGTTCTCTGTTCTGTGGGAATATCTCGAATGGAGAGGGAAGTTGTAACATATCCTTTGCAGGTAAAAAGTACAGTCCGGTAGAAGAGTTAAATAGGAAACTCACTAGAATCGAACTCTCTGGCTCGTCGACGGAACACGAGTGAATGCCGCCGTGGATTTGGGACATCGCCGAGCTAATATTTTCAAAGCACTTCTCGCTTACCAAGTCCAGGGACTTGTACACAAGCTGCATAGCACGAACACACACAACTAACCAGTCAGAGGAGGCCACAAAAGATGATGATACATGTATTGGCCGTTTTCCGTGTTGTGTCGATCTGCTATCGGTGATCAATTGAATGGCTCTCCTGTAATGCCTATCTGCAATATCAGAGTAGTATCCACCATGGTGTCCGGAACATGTATAGCGCTTTGCCATACAGGAAGAGCCATACGCATAAAAGATTTCCCGAAGAGCAGAAACTCTCGCTTGCGGAATGCCAGTAACAGTTCCCAATGATGGTGGAACAAATCTTTGCAGGAAATGTTGATACATTGCTGTTTCCTCTATGGAGGTTTCCGGTCCTGGCAATGGCCATGGTAGCTTTCCCGAATTAATGGTATCATATAGAGATGAGAACATCTGGTTGACACTCTGCTGGTCAATAGAAGGGACAAGGGAGTGTGACTCATCCAATGGTGGAAACATGGAAATCGAGCGTCCAGATGTTATCGAAGATGGCGAAGAGGAGGAGGATGAAGACAAGAAAGGTGAATGCTTGGAGGCAGCAGGTATAGATGGTTGGACCTTGAAGAGAATAAAGTCTGGACTTTCTGGTACAACCTTTGGAACGGTGACGTTTGCAGATATCGTGTGAGTATACGAAGTTAGAGGTATCACAGAGCACATGTTGACAGGGACATCATAATCGATGGTATCTATAGAAGCCTCCATCTTACCAGTACGAGAATGTAGTCTATCTTGTAAAAGGAAAGTTGATTCTAGAGCCTGGGGCTGGTCGCCAGACCCAACTAATGCATAATCGTCAGCATCATCGTCATCGTCACGCTGGGCCTGTAAGTCAGCAGCAGTGGATGATGTGATCTCGAAGTCTCTAGGCAGCGTATCACTCTTATTTTCGGGCCAAATGCAGCAAAGAAAATTACGTGAACATCCTGAACAGACAGGATAACACTCGTCACATTTCTTCTTACGCTTTCGGCATGTAAAACAACCGGTCTTAGTCCTTGTTTTTCGATAGGAGGGACAGGGTAAACCTCTGTTGGCTAATCGTCCGCCCCCTTTAGACATTATTGTGGCTAGACAATCTCAAACTCGGGATCAAAATATAATAGTTATAGACGAGGCCTTCCATCTAGATGAGATGAAGCGGGGAGTATGGGTTGCTAAACACTAAAGATGGGGAATAGTCAGAAACGGACAGATCAGAAGTAGGCAGGACGATTAATTATAAACGCACCGTAAAATGATATTATCTTCCAAAGAGTCCTCCCTATAAGTGTGTTCTTAATTGCTAGAACTAGTCTTGCTCAACAGAAAGGCTGCGGGGGGTACATGATACGACTTCCGTGTCTCTCTGTCCTTCTGGGTTTCTCAGATTGCCATGAAAATTTTAATTTTCCTTGCTTATATGAAAGTGACGTAATTCAGATGTGGCTGTGTGAGGATAGAGCCAGGAGGAAGGATTTCAGAGTTCAGATGTTCAAGGAAGAGCTAACTAGACAGGGCTCGAGGTTCAAGGCTCGAGGTAAGTTCTGACAACCGAAACGAAGAACTGGGGTAAAGGGGCCGGACGATATCGGAACGGATTTCCCTGGCCCCATGGGGATTTTAATCAGTCTCATTCGCTCACGCGTCCATAGTGGCTTCATGTGGCTTGATCACCTCCTCCTTCACACAATCCCTAACTTTCCTCTTTAACTCATATAATCCTTAACTTTCCCCTTCAACCCACCCATTTCTCCTACGTTTAGCACGCTTCAGCAGCAGGTTCACCTCAGCAGGCTTGCCATGTGCCATAACCCAGAAAGGCGTAGACCTTCCCGATTCGGAAGCTTGATTGGCGATCTGGCCTTCCTAATCGAGCATCAACTTTCTCCGCGATTTGCTTCCTATTCGACCCCATCTTTCATTGGCGGTAGTAGCTCGCCCTACAGATAAGCTGCCGAGGAAATGCCTGGCTAACATTGTAGATAAACGAACAATAACCCGCTAGCGAATTTCGGATCCAATCTTCTTCGTATAAATAGATGCACCCCCACCTGCAGAATTGAATTGCTGTAGTAACTGGACCGAGTCTATCATTCATCACAGTTAATATTCATTGCGAAAACCACACGTCATCATGGTTGACATAGGAGCACCTAAAGATATTCAAAAGCTATATAATTTCGTCGATGACGTCTCTGATTCTGAATTATTCGAGACGTGGAAGCCAAAGATCAGGGCCTATTTAGCAGACTTAGATAAGGAAGCTTTAGAAGAGTATCGAGTTCCAAGCACGGAGGTTCCCAAAGATCTAGATGAGAAATCGTTCGATACAGTCGAGTTTCTAAATGAGACCAAGCATTTATCCGAAGAGGAGAAGAGGATCACCGATTCATCTGTTGTAGACATTGAGAAGGAGATTGCTTCCAAGAAGTTGTCCTCGGTGGCTGTCTTGAAAGCCTTTGCTCATAGGGCCGTGATCCTTAATCAGTTCACGAATTTTGCTACTCAATTCTTCATCAGGGAAGCGCTAACGAAAGCCCAGGAATTGGATGATTATATTTCAAAGACCGGCAAGACAGTTGGACCTTTGCATGGTATTCCAATCTCCGTCAAGGAGCAGATTGGAATGGCTGGAAAGGTGACCCACGGAGGTTGGGTTGCATGGCTCGATTTCATTCCCAAGGAGGATGCTACCACAGTGAAGGTCTTGAAAGATTTAGGTGCTGTTATGTATGTCAGAACCAACGAGCCTCAGACTTTGATGCATTTAGATTCCAACAACAACATAACGGGAAGAACGAGAAATCCTTTCAATTCTATCTTAAGTGCAGGTGGATCCTCCGGTGGAGAGGGTGCCTGTGTTGGTGGTAGGGGTTCAGCTATCGGTGTTGGTTCAGATATTGGTGGCTCTATTCGTGCCCCTGCTGCTTTCTGTGGAGCATGGGGTTTCAGACCAACCACAAGAAGAATCTCTACGGCTGGAGGTGTCTCATCTGGTAAAGGTCAGGAAACTATCGTTGCCGTGGAAGGCCCGTTGGCTCATTCTGCCGAGGACGTTGATTATTTCATGAAGAGTTATATCAACTCTGGCAAGCCTTGGGAAGAAGATCCTTGGTGTATACCTTTACCATGGAGAGAAGTTGCTAAGCCAAAGGCCAGTGACATTACCGTGGCAATTATTTACGATAACGGTTTGGTGGCACCACATCCACCCATCGCTCGTGGCTTGAATGCTGTTGCAGAAAAGTTGAAAGCAGCTGGTGTCAACGTCATTAAATTCGAACCTTTGGAGGCGGAAGAAGCTTACGATGTTTGCTGCCAGATTTACACATGTGATGGAAACTTAGCGCAGAAGGCTATGTTGAAACCCTCCGGGGAACCTCTTTTGCCATTGACGAAGTGGGCATTCTCTATGGGTAAGGGTGACAAGGCTCTTTCTATCATAGACAATAGAAACTTGACTGCCAGAAGAGACAACTTGAGAAAAATCTACAACGATTACTTTGTCAAGAATAAGGTGGACTTCATCATTTCTCCTACATACGTTGGTGTTGCTCCATGCACAGTCGATGACGGTATCGCTGGAGCTTTCTTCTGGGGTTATACAAGTCTTTGGAACATTCTAGATTTGCCAACATTAGTTGCTCCAACTGGTTTATCTCAGGATCCAAAGATTGACACACCCAACAAGGATTACAAGCCTAGATCTTATGTCGATAAGATTGAGCAAAACAAATATATCCCTGAGCTATTCGAGAAAGCACCAATCTGTTTGCAACTAACTGGTAGAAGATACTTTGACGAGGAGGTCGTCGCTTTTGGTGAGTTATTTGAGGATGTCATGAACGCATGAAGTGTACAAAGTCTGGATTATAGCTTATAAGTGCCAATAAACTAGTTTGGATTAGACTTTATATAAAACTTCAAGAATAGTATGTGGATGCGTGCTGGGTAGAAATACACGACAGAGAGTAGTAACAACTTCCCAATGTCAAACAAAGTAGGAAAGAAAATAGAAGAATGGTTCGAGAAATGTTCCTTTAAGTTAGTACGGGTAAGAACTGACCTAAGATAAGCATTGGGATGTCAAAAACATCACGTTTGATCGTCCAAACGCAGCAGCATCTCAAATAGTCGTTGTCGTTGGCCTTTCGCAAGTTGCAGTTGGTGAGATATGTAGCATTTAAGTCGCCGAAGGCCATCTCACTGAAACTCTCGAGATATTTTAATGTACTTTCGTCATCCATCAACTCAACTATAAATGTTCTCTTCGATAATAGTGACATTTTTGAGTATCCCGTCATCGTTGCAAATTCATTCGTGAGGGCCACGATTTCACCTGTTCTCCGCCAAATGATTGTAGGTGATGGAGACATGTTGATCAATTGCTCGTATTCTAACAAGGTACGTTGGAACGACCTTTCTGTGAAAATCAAGTCGTTCTCATACAATGATTTAGTAGCAGAAATAAAAGAGGGCCTGTATCTGGCCATGCACTTTGCGATCTCAATCAACTGAGGCTTATTGAAACGCTTCTTTAAGTAGGCAATGAGTGCATGGTAGGCTTTCGGATACTGGTACGCTTTCACAATGCTAGTCAAATAAATATCGTCAGGCCTCTTGATAACGTGCCTCATAATGAGCGGAGATGTATAATCGTCATCTTCTTGTAAGTCATGTGGGATTTCGCTCGCAGTGTTGTGCATTTGAGAGTGCTTCTCATTGTAGACGTAGGAGTTTGGAGTGGAGTTATCTGGATATGATGTCCTCATTGTATTATCATCGATTCCAATCTCAATAAACGGAAGCGATGCATAATCTTCGTCGTCGGTAGAGGTCTGCGCCAGGTCATCCCAAAAACTTTGGGACGGTGAAGGAGGATTTGTGTTCAAGAGATCCGTCAGTTTAACATATTCCTCGTTTGCTGTGGTTGACATGAATGGTTTGCTGGAATTATCAGAAACAACTCCTGCTTCATCCGATGCAATAGATGCATTGGTATTGATACCAGACACGTGCCGCTGGTTGTAGAATTCTGCATGACCTCCAGTTGTAGTATCTATGGATGGTGGAGCAGAGAGTAGCCCCTGGCTGTGAGCCTGGGGTGGAATCAGGGTATTACTTGCAGCTGAGACAGAAGCAAGTGACGGTCTTCTGGAAGAAGGAGCGGTGAACTCCAACGGTTCCTGATCATTCGGTGATTCGGGTTCCTGTGGAGAGGAAATTGGCAACCTGTGGTTTCCATTGGTTAAAGAGATCCCATTAGAAGCTGATGACACATCACTAAGACGTCCATGGTTGATTTCAGCGGTATTATCAGGGTTAATCACCCGAATAGTGGAGGAGTGAAAAGTGGGGTCTATCTGCATAGGAAGTGTATGAATCGCCGCTGATTGCTGTTCCTGTGCAATATTATCCTCTTCCTTAATTACGGGGGGATGTAACTGTGGTGGACACTTAATGATGTCCTGGGAGGGATTCAGTAGTTTGTTTAGTGTTGTAACTGATAAGCTAAAGGGGAGAATCGCTTTGGAAGTATCTTCAAATGGCATGAAATTCTGATTGTTCGATACGAGTTCAGGCTTTTCGGTGGGCTCATCTTGTTCTTCATCTGCATCTTCGTCTTCTTCTCCTTCCTCCTCATCCTCTCTATGTCCTTCTTGTTCTTCCTGTTCCACCACCTCCTCCTCCTCCTGTTCGATAGAATCCTTCCTCTTTCTCCTAGAATATTTTCTGCGCTTCCTCTTCAACTTCCCATCTGGACCAATGATAGCTTCATCAACGTTAACTGCTAGAAGTTGACCCTCAGGTACTGGAATATTCCCCCGAGAGGAAGACTTCTTCTTCCTGACAGCGTCTCTGCATGAGTCTTGTACACCCCTCTTTATGCAGTTCTTGCAAGGTCGGGTATCATCACACTGCAGATGTTTCGAATGGCAGAACTCGCAGGCCACCCTAGTTGGCCGCCTGCTGAGTTTGATCTCAGGAGGGAGTCGTTTGGTCATGGTGTGCAATTACGGCAACGAGACTTTGGTCTCCACGCGGTGAATAACTGGGCGGTTCAATTGGTGAGTGGCTTAGAAACGAAAATAGAGGGGAGAACGAAAGAAAGAGAAATTTTACCAAACCAGCTACTACAGAAAAGACTTCAACAAGGAAAATAAATCACCCACCGACTACCGACCGGTCCCTCACCAACTGGTGCCCCTTCCTTCCTCTCTCTGGGGTAAAATGCGTCTCTTCTTTTTTTTTTCCCTCCCATTTGATTGTCAAACGCACCAATAGAGAAAATCGTGGGGAAAGGAGTCGCGCCCATTGTTCTCTTACAATACCCATGCACAGCATTGGTTGATTTGGCAAATTATGCGGACTCACTTGTTAAGGACTATACTGGGCAACATATCTGATAAGTTGAGTCTCCTATCAATAGCTAGTCTACGGAGACATTAATTTACTCCACAATCAGATCTGGAAAAGCTACCGCTTGTGAAATGTGCGATCGTCCCAATTTGTTAGCGCGCCTTAAATATTGTATGACGAAACGCAACGGTTATCTTTTCGAGTCGTGTCAGATGACTCTATAGTTGGATCTTTTTCACACAATATTATGACCACATCAATATGCTATTATGTATCTTAGTTGGGTATCTTAATCTTACTAGGCCCTAACAGGAGTAGCTCTGCAGCCTACAGTTCCCCCTTCATCTACCCCGCAGATGACTCCATTGCAGGTGAAAATTTTATGCGTCGTCATCGATCAACGTTACGTTTCTCTACTACCCATCAGGTACACTCATTCATTCAAATAATTATACATGAAATTATTAAACATGGTCGCTTGTTAACTCAGTCACTAGATTCGTGAGTTAGCTAGCTCATCGCTTAATGAGACTTCAACACCTTCAAGAAGTCGTCCTTCTTAGCAGTCTTCTCAGCAGCCTGCTTGGTGGCAGCAGCCTTCTTTGCAGCAAAAGCCTTAGAATATGGGTTCAATCTCAAAAGAACCTGCTTGTTCTTCAATGGGTTCTTCTTCAAAACATGAGTTCTCTTCTGGGTGGCCTGACCAGCTGGTCTGATAACAGACTGGATCTCAGCAGAGTTAATGATGGTGTTAACGTCATCAGTGGTGATAACGTTCTTTGGAAGAGAGTAACCAGATTTCTGGGACTTAGTAGTCTCGGAACCGTAGATTGAGTCCAAAGCACCGAAGGCAGACTGGGACCAGATAACAAATCTTCCCAAATGAGAACCTGGAGCCAACTGCAACAAGTTAAGAGCCTGAACGCTACAAGTGTCAACACCTGGGACGTTTCTGAAGGCCTTGACCAAACCCTTGTCCTGAGCATAGACGACCAATGGACCTCTTCTCTGCGTGAATCTTCTACCTCTCAGTTTACCATGACCAGCTCTCATCTTCTTGGACTTAAGAACCTTAATAACATCCTTCTCGGCACCAACAGCCTTCAAAAGAGCAATGGCCTCCTTAGTCTTGGTAATAGACTCGATATCATCGGAAACAACCAATGGAATCTCGCTAACCTTCTCAATTCTGTGTCCTCTAGCGGTAACCAAAGAAGTAACGGCGGTGGCAGCAACGGCGGAAGCGGTAGCATATCTCTTCTCGTTTCTGTTCACCTTGACGTGCCATCTTCTCCAGGTCTTAGTTGGAGCAAACATACGACCACCTCTACACATGTTACCAAAGGCACCCTGAGCAGCTCTACCGGTACCGGAACCGGCAATACGAGGAATTCTGGCAACAGCTCTACCAGGACCCCAAGATTCAGCAGAATGCTGCATACCAGTGTCTGGAGAGACAGCATAAGCCTGTCTCTTGTTCTTGGCAACCTTGGTGAACACAGATTGGACGAGGTCCGATCTGATAGGAGCCTTGAAAACGGCTGGTAATGGTAAAGCGTCCGACGTCTTCTGGCCGTCGGCGGCGTAGACAGTAACTTGTGGTCTGGCTGACATTATGTTGATTAGTTAGGTGATGTGGAATAGAATCAAACGGAAAAGAAGAAGGACAAGAAAGAGATTTCAGTGAAAAAAAAACCTGAGCGTGAAGGGAAAATTTTTCAGCGACGATTTCTAGAGTGGGTCGTGTAAAAGCAGAAAGTAGAAAAGGCCGGGTAATAAACTGTATCGACGCGTCGGTCGGCGAGGTTAAGCATTCAGCGGCAGCAAGGTGTGTGTAGTAATGGGAGAAGTAATCCAGCTGTATCGATCTTATCACTTTGGGACCTTCTGGACTATGGATCTTATCCTTTTTTTTTGTCCTTATATTCTCGGTTCTCGTCTCCGTCTTTTGTTCTTTCCCCCTCTTCATGGTATCGATTGGATCACTGGACCCCTGGTCCCCGGTGACGCTTTCAGCAACCCAGCCTAATTCAGCGGTATAATTTTCAACGCCGCACGGGCCATGCCATTCGGCTGTTCCGTTCCCCAGTAATTACCACAGGAACCCCGTGGTTTATTCCTCAGCACCTGGTGGAGCCCTACGCCGTACGCCCGTGAGCATTCGCCCCGTGGCTCGCTTTTCTCCCGCCAAGTCTCTCCCTCACCCCCCGGGGTATTGGCTGCTTCGTCACGCCTCCCCACATCTCTTATCTCGCACACGTCAATTTCGCTTCTGATGTTTCCAACGACCTACTTCCACCACTTTATAGCCCTTCGACCTTCCTGCGTTTTGTTTTCTTCTTCTTTCTCCTTCATTTTCCTCCATCTGATAGACCTCGCCGTGCTAATTGCTTTTGCTCTTCGGCTCCGCCTATTGCCTCATCGCCTGTTCTCCTATTCTTCGTCATTATGTCTGAATCAAAAGAAGTCGCCCGTTCTGGCCCGTACGTCCCACCATCCGTCAAGGCTGTCGTTGATCTCGATGGTTACTTAACTCCCTTCGCTGAAGAGATAGCCTATCGTCGCAAATTGGCTGATGATTGGTTGGCCAAACTCAATGGCCACGAAGGTAGTATCCTTAAGTTTGCCGACTCTTATAAAGTCATGGGTCTCCATGTTCAGAAGGACAATTCGATCAGGTATCGTGAGTACGCTCCGAATGCAGTTTCTGCCTGTGTTATTGGTGACTTTAACAATTGGGAACATGATAAAAATGTTATGAACAAGGAAGACTTCGGTTTCTTTGATATCACTATTCCGCCAAACTCCGATGGTTCTCCAGCTATTCCTCATGACTCCCGTGTCAAGGTTTATTTCACCTTGCCTAGTGGCGAAAAGATTGCACGTATTCCTCCATACATAACAAGAGCTACCAAGCCTCCAAAAGAGTATAACAATTCTACCTATGAGGCCAGATTCTGGAATCCTACTGAGACTCATAAATTCAAAAATGCACGTCCTCCACTTCCAGAATCCTTACGCATATACGAATCGCATGTTGGTATCTCGACGCCTGAACCCCGTGTTGGTACGTACAGGGAGTTCACCAAGAATGTTTTGCCTATTATAAGAGATTTGGGTTACAATACTGTTCAGCTCATGTCTATCATGGAGCATGCCTACTATGCCTCTTTCGGTTATCAAGTGACTTCATTCTTTGCTGCAAGTTCTAGGTTCGGTACCCCAGAAGATCTTAAGGAACTCATAGACACTGCCCATGGTATGGGACTTCGCGTTTTACTTGATGTTGTCCACTCCCATGCGTCCAAGAATGTGGAGGATGGTCTCAATATGTTTGACGGTACTGATTACTGCTATTTCCACTCCGGTGGTAAGGGTAATCATGATCAGTGGGACTCAAGATTGTTTAACTACGGTAACTACGAAACCCTGCGGTTCCTTTTATCCAATTTGAAGTACTACCTTGAGGAGTTCCAATTTGATGGATTCCGCTTTGACGGTGTCACTTCGATGCTTTATCTCCATCACGGTGTCGGTAGTGGATTCTCTGGTGATTACAATGAGTATCTATCACCCTTTGCACCGGTTGACAAGGAGGCTCTTACTTACTTGATGCTAGCCAATGATCTATGTACAGAGTATGCCAAGGCTAATCACTGTGGTATAACCACAATCGCGGAAGACGTCTCTGGCTATCCAACTCTATGTAGACCTCGGATTGAAGGAGGTGTTGGCTTCGACTATAGACTTGCTATGTCCCTTCCTGATATGTGGATTAAGATCCTCAAGCATCAGCAGGATGAAGACTGGGACATGGAGAAGATTTGCTATACTTTAACAAATCGTCGTTATAAGGAAAAGTGTGTTGCGTATGCGGAGTCTCATGATCAGGCTTTGGTCGGTGACAAGACTTTAGCATTCTGGTTGATGGATGCTGAGATGTATACCAACATGTCTGTCATGACGCCTATGACTCCTGTCATCGACAGAGGCATACAACTACATAAGATGATCCGCCTCATCACTCAAGTTTTGGGAGGAGAAGCCTATTTGAACTTTGAGGGAAACGAGTTCGGTCACCCGGAGTGGCTAGATTTCCCCCGTCAGGGAAATGGAGAGTCATACTGGTATGCAAGGCGGCAGTTTAACTTGATCAAGGACGATTTACTTCGTTACAAGTTCCTCTACCAATTTGACAAGGCCATGAATACCACCGAAGCAAAATACACATGGTTGAACTGCGATCCAGCCTACGTCTCGTTGAAGCACGGAGGCGATAAGGTTATTGTGTTTGAAAGGAACAACAAGATCTTTATCTTTAACTTCCATCCAACAAATTCTTACGCCGAGTATCGTGTTGGTGTCGAGAATTCCGGTGCGTACCGTATCATTCTTAACAGTGATGCCGAAGAGTTTGGTGGTCACAACAGAATCGATGAAGAGAAATCCCGCTTCTTCACTACGGACTTCCGCTGGAACAACAGGTCCAACTACATTCAAGTTTACATTCCTTCTAGGGTGGCACTTGTTCTAGCTTTGGAAGGAGAAATTGAGGAAAAGGGTAATTAAATGTGCATTGTTTGTATTATTGTATTGAATTATTGCATCTTTAAACCTGCCCGGTGAACGGTATCTCCCATTATTTCTAAATTACTCCAGTAGATATCATTTACTTTCTCGTCAATTTCACAACCCCGTTGGCTATACAGTCCAGGTAGGTCTCTCTGAGTAAGTCGCGTGACTTCTTTACGGTGTTGCTGTAATTGAGAAACTTAGCTTTTTGTTGAAGAACTGCATTCACCTCGGTATCAGCAAACAACCTTGAAAGCTTCTCCACTTGATGAGATAAAGTGCACTGTACCCCTTCAACAAGCTGTTTTGGACACTTCGGGTCGATATAGTACATTATAGCATATGACCACATCAATTCACGTCTTGCCTGAAGTAATACGTCAACGGATTCTCGATAGAATAACGTTTCAATCCATGAAACCGAGCTCTTCTTTTGCATTTCTTGAATCTTCCCTTCAAATTGTTCGAGTAACTCTCTATCTTTGGATAGAGAGGATCTTTGGTTATCAAACAGTCTAAAATAGAACAAGTATCGTTCTAACGACTTTCGACTCTTCTCCTGCGCTGTCTTGGCCTCGCCAATATCTTCAACGTACTTGGTACAATTGAAGTAAGAATTATTGTGGCAGGCCCAATCTTTCAAACAAACCCAACAGAACTCGTAGTTACAATTACGACACTGCATGTGGTTGCATCCACCGTTCTTTTCGATCGGCATTGAGCATTCTGGACAGTCTTTAGTATTCGCCGTAATCCAATGCGCTGTTTCAGTATCATCCTTACACTTCTTCTCCCACTTCTCTGCAATGGAACATGGACAGGGAGAATGATCTCCTTTGAGACAACTATAGCAAAACTCATGCTTATGTGAGCACTGCACTGTCGGGATGAGTTGTCGTTTAGTGAACTCCTCAAGAGTAGCGACAACATTCGAGTCAAACCCTTGCTGCATTATCAGAGAATCACAATCCGGAAATGGGCAGTTCTTGAAACTTTTGCAATGCTTTGAACAATACTTTGACGCTACATTGAACCAATACTTTGACAGTAATGTTTGATTCCTTCTTCGTTCTCTTTCTTCTCTTTCTTGTACCAGGATTCTTTCTTGAAAGTTGAATAGCTTAGCTTCAGGATCTTCATCTGTATCATCTGTTTTATTCTTAGGCTCGACTTTGATCTTCTTTTCTTCCTCGTTCTCTCCTGTCTCGCCCTCCCCTATCTCCAAATCCGAAAACTCTGATAATTCGGCCTCAATCTGATCCCGCTGATACTTCTGCCTGATCTCTTCTTCTGTCAATGGAACACGCGATTGTTTCTCTGTCTCCTTTCTCTTTTCCTCTCTAGCTCTTTCTCGCTCTTTCCACCCGTAGTCACTAAGTTGTTGAAGCTCAGAGAGACGAATTATCAATCCACAGTCAGCCTCCGGACATGGGATCAAAAGTCTCGAGTTAGCATTAGCCTCCTGGATGTACTTCACATAGCATTGAATACAGAAGGGATGGTCACAATTACCAAGTCTGAAAACTGCAAGGGGTTGGTCCTTACTGGGAGAACTGAAGCATATGTGACACTCAAATGACTCGTCGGTTTTCTGTTCTATCAGATCCCGACCCCCCACAGGTTTAGAATTTTTGCTGATTCCTGACCCTTCAAAGAACTTATCCAAGCTCTCATTGGTGAAATCTTCTAGTAACTTGTCATCGTTCCAGTTATATCTCATTAGTAATATCCGGCATTCATCCGTCCCTATCTGTAGGATAGTATCTAACTGTTTCACCTTCTCCTCTAATGATCGCTGTACATCTTCAACATCCACCGGTTCATATTTCATTCTGTGCGTTAACGTCCCCATCTTAGTCTCCGAAGTAGGATACGTATACTCCACTTCCACCTTCTCCATGTTATCCTCTAGGTATTCCTCATCCTCATATTCAAATTCTGAATCTTCCGCATATGAATCCTCAAAAGATTCATCACATTCCTCCTCTTCGGGATCATCTCCTTCTACGTCAGACATTGGATATTGGCACTATGCTCAGAGATCCCATGTATACCCCATACTTAACGCCTAATATTTTAGGATCGACCTGCCACTCTCCTCTTGAAGGCGGTGCACCTTCCCGAATTGCACTTTTCTAAGATAAGCTGAGCTAGTATGTTATTATATATATATAGATAGATACTTATTACCTGTAAACGTTAATCACTCCACTTCTATCGACACTAATAAGTAATTGGTACGGCCTAAACGCCATCGCTAGACCGTTTACTTTATCATGGTGACTTTTAACGGCCTCAATCTTAGAGTCCTTCACGCTTCCATTTTCACTGTCCGAGTATATTTCGTTCACAAATGCCAAGTTGGAATTGATCTCCGTTTGAGAGAATTTTGGCTGTACCTTTAATTTGGCACTTCCAAACTCTTCTACCAATACCCTTGAACCTCCCAACTTCAAAAGATTCCATTCGATTACCTTACCCGAATGTGTAGCTGCAAGTAGATACAACTCATCAGAAGGAGACGAAACTACTTCCATTGCAGTACATCCCTTATCTTCCTGAATCAACTTCTCGGAAAGTTGCAAACGAGCCAAATCTTCGTCTATTGCTTCAGGGTCGTCATTCAATTCCTTAATACTGTAACTGTCTATTGCAGTTCCAACAGAGGAAGAGCATAATACAATCCTCGGCTGGAGTTTTGAAACATCCCATATTATAACATCGGACTCTCCTGTTCCACCAATGGTGGCAACAAACCTATCCTTAACCTTATTAAGTTGGAAGGTCGACGGTAGCACCTTCATCTTCACAAGGGGAAATCCTGAGTTTTTCAGTCTCACTGATTTCACCAAAAGCTTCGGAGAAAGATCCCATAAATCCAGAATTCCTTTAGAAGTACCAATGAGAATCCAAGATCCATCCGGTCCCACAGTAAAAGCTGTTGGAATTCCATGAGATACGTTGTTTTGTACGGAAATGGCACAGTCCATCGTTCGAATGTCTAGAAGTACAATTCTACACGTTGGTGTAGAGTAGGCGAGGAAAGGTGTCTCAGAGGTAAGACAGAATTGCAAAGCCATTGCATAGAGCTCTTCGGAAGGGACTTGATACTGCCTGACAAGAATGACGGTGGCTTTCCTTGGATGACGATGAATATTTTGCTGCGAGATCGTTGAAAGTTCCACTCTAAAGATCTTGATCGATCCGTCCCTTGTACACACGGCCAAGCATTGTCTATCCTTCATAAAATCTATCGATTGAACAGCTGACCCTAATCTTAACGAGCAAAATGATCTTCCTGTTACATTTATCTCCAATCTAACAGTATCCCAGAACTTTAAATATCCTTGCTCATCCCCTGTTACAAAGAAGGAGCTGTCTGATGAGCATGCCACACATTTAATGGAAGCCTGATGTTCCAGTAGCCTGGATATTAGGATACGAGAGGAGGAAGTCGAAGAAGGAGCCTCACCCTCCTTTTTCTCCTCGTTGTTCTCTAGTGCATCTCCAAATTCAGCGAAATCCTTTAAGGCAGGCTCAAAGGAAAGGCTTCCTAGGAATTTCAGAATATATCTGTTGTTGCCGATATAACTATGTTTGATTTTCGTTTTCATCCTCTGAGGGGTAAGGGTCTCGTTGATGATACTGAATTCGCTGTCATCTGAGGCTAGAATGGATCCTGCGGACATGGAAGCCCCGTGTTGACTTGGGGCATCGCCTATGGCATTCTCTTCCGACTGTCCAATAGAAGGCAATGAGGCTGTAGCATCGAAGAAGAGAAGAGGGCGTTCGAAAGACCCAGAATGTGCACCACCCCCAACAACATCTTTCGCTGTCTTTAACCTGAGCACTGTAGATTTCCTCCTTTTGTCCACACTGTTAATCTTCGGCTTTACTACCTCTGGTTCGTGAATTACATCCACAAACACACTTCTTGGAAGCATATTGACACGGTTATAATTGATCTCCTTCTTTCTCTGCCTACCGTCTGCAGAGATAATATGCGCCACTCTGTATATATAGGAACGAAGAGTGGCAATCTTCCAAAGATCGGACTCAGGAAATCCAACATTCTTAAACCTCTCCACTTGCTTTGCATCCTCCACGCTCAACGGGATTTCATAGTTCTCCACCACAAGATCGTCCAAAGAGGCAGAGTTTGAAGGATTGCTGACGTTCAATCTATTGGTTGAGCTCTGCTGTCTTCCTCCACCTCCCCTCTTTTTCATAAACGTCATCGGCCTATTACCAAATGAGTCTGTATTTGCAGAGTTAGAGCCACTTCCGTTGTTCACTCTTTGCCAGAAAAGAGTTGGTTCGGGGCTGAGTGACCAGTTCTGAGCGATGTTGTATACGGATCTGGGTATGGCTTGGTGGACGCAGGTAAAAAGGCTTTCCCAGGTAAAACTTGTAAGTTCGTGACGGAAGTATGGTCTAATCAAAGGGTAAAGCTGACAATAGAGATCTGCGGATGAGAGAGTATTCCCTGTGGCAATAATTAGGTTTAATGTGGCCTCTCTAATCATCTCATTAGGATGAAGAACCAATCTCACTACCAATCGAACCAAATCCCATAAGTATTGATTTCGAATCATTCCAAGTTTGACCAACTCCGTGAAAACCTTTAGTAGCTCGATCACCACCAACTCAGATCGATCAGTCAGAGACTGGACCAATAAAGGAAGAATGTATTGCTCAAGACTGACAACACCAACGAATATGGAGATAGTTACAATCGTCGACACAAAGGCTATCTTAAGTTGAGGATCCTTATCATTCAAATAGGTAATGAGATGGCTCACGATAACATCATTTGTCTTCTCCTTACCGAAGAATGTGCAGAGGGGGAGAATGTTAGAGAGCAAGGCAATCCTCACAAAGACATGATCTGTCATGATCTGGGTTGTCATCGATTCAAATCCATCCACCATCTTCAAAAAATTTCCATCTATCAGTGATCCGTTATGTCTAGTCGTGAAATCATTCTCAGTCTCAGGATCATCAAAGTGCTTGATTTGCGTTGTAAGTAAATTCGACAGGTCGTAGAACCGCTTCGCAGTCAACGCTAGATGTGGTAGACAGAGTGCAAATACCGTTCTAACGTATGAAAGCGGTGGATCTTCATTCTCGTTTGATTCATCTTGATGTGTTATATATGATCTTCCAAGAACGTGCCAAAGTTTAGGGATGAGATACTCTGGGAAAATTGACACATTTATCGGCGTTATTGAGTCTACCATTGTAAGAAGCTGTGTCAAAGTTCTTAATGCCGCACCTTGTACGTCCTCACTGGGGTCATCAAGCATGTACACAAGATATGGAAGGCACCTATCAAGTTTAACTTCATCTGTAAGCTGCTCTGAGAATGAAAGAATGAGATCGCAAGCCTTTATACGAAATGATGCGTGGGTTGTGTTCCTGCTATTGAACAAAACGATGGAAAGTAATATTAGAGTTGAACAGTCTGGGGCCGAATCTCTTTGAAATACCTCAGATGTCCTCTTCGGGATATGCCTGTGCATTCCAGGAAGATTAAGCTGTATCGGTATCACGGAATCTTTATGCTGAGAAAGCTTTTCTTCCTTTCCTTCTCCAGTAATATACTTTTTGAATCCCAAATAGAGAGCTATCTTATCGAAACCCTGATAGATCTGATCAATTCTCTGATCACACACTCGAAGCTTAGCAGCATTCGATGAAGATGTTTTCACCTCCAACTCGGAGAGTTTTCTCACATAATGATGTAGGAAAGTGTAGAAATAGTCAGGAAATATCGTTTGACGGAACATCCTGAGATATTCCTCGGCACCGAGTCGTTCTTCTGGCTTCAAACTAATCATACTAAGGACCATCTTTCTAATGTTTGGTTCCTTAACACCGTCTAAATTAGGAGTGTACTCGCCATTCCTGTACTTAAACATCTGTGCCAAGGTAAAAATCGGAAGTCCCTCGGTGTATATTTCGGCAATTAGACATCCTAGAGCAAAGACATCCATCTGCTTTGTGACCTTACTCTTCTGGTTCAAATTGCTCACCTCTTCGTCATTGGAGGACACAAATCTTTCGGGAGCAACATAGCAAACATGACGCTGAGCCGTATCGAAGTAAAAAGAGAATTGTGATGGATTACCCTCCGGCAAATAGACGGGTTTAAAGGTGGCAAAATCAGTGATGAGACACCAGTTCCAAGAAGTCAAAAGAACGTTTTCAGTCTTCAAGTCACCGTGAGTAATTCCCTTCGAATGGAATCTTGCGACAGCCAAAATGATTTGATATACAATCCATTTCTTTTCGATGCCTTCAAGAAACGGACGGATCGATAATCGATCGTATAAGTTGTATCTGACAAAAGGTCTAATGAAGTAGCATGCCCTCTGTGAGTCCATTATTGAGTGGAAGGGAAGGACGTTTGGCATCCCAATTAAAGATATCCGTAGCTCTTCCATTTGTTGAAGGAAGTGTGTCAAGTCAAGATCAGAACTGGGCTTGATGAGCAGCTTGACCACTACCGCTCCGTTCTTATCTAGGCATTTCACGGCCTTTAGAAATCTGGATGTGCCTAGTGGCTTCGAATATTGAATACCAGGAAGGAAGTCAATGTAAGCAGACACTGCCACCGTCTGTGCCGACGGCACCATGAGTGCCAATTCTGGGCCCATTGAAACTTACCGGGCCAGAACCCACTAACCAGACTAACTGAGCGTAACTTGGGCTGAGCAAGCTTAGTGAAGCAAGGCAAATTAGTTAATGAGCCTGCTGAGGAAGCTTACAATGAAGCGATTAATGACGGTTAAGTAGTCTTACTAATTGCTCACGATTCTATCAAGTGATAGGGAAACAAAGGTGGAACTGATAAGAATGGTTGAGGGAGCTCGCGAATCACGTGCAAAAATAACGGGCTGCGTTTAGAAGCCCGAGGGCAGTCCTATACAGAAGGAAAAGGATAATGCGGTTAAGAGGTCCGGTAGAGATTAAGCGGATGCCTCTGAATCTACCGGTCACTATCTTTACTGAAATGCTTTGCTCTTACTTTCGTACTCCTGCCTTTATCGGCCACATTAAGATAACTTCCATTAGCTACTATATCTTTCGTGGAGTCTCTCTCATTTGATCTCTAAAAAGTTCAACTTGGTCATGAAGATACTCCTTCAGACCTTCTATTGAACCCACTCTCCATTCAAAGCTGAAGTCGAATGGTTCTCTGGCGACGGGTTCTTCATCAATGCTTCTCACTTTGCTAAGAAAGGGACTCTCGAGTGAAAGTTCAACAGTTAGCCGTGCACTTGAATCCCAACAGACCAATTTCGAAAGCAACTCTCTTGCATGAGGATTTGCATGCGGGAATAATGAACTCCAATCCTTCTTGAGGAACTTCGGTCTAGAATTACAGAAGAAATCCCATGCTGCTGCTGATTCATATCCCAAGGCCACTTTTCTAGGTGGATTTCCAATCACTTTACAAATCTCGCTTACTTGATGAATTTGATTGTCACCTACGAACAGTGGTCTTCTCCCATAAAGCTCTCCAAGAATGCATCCAACCGCCCACATGTCAACTGGTTTCCCATAATTCTTTCTTGAAAGAATAAGCTCAGGTGCTCGGTACCATCTGGTTGCAACATAATGGGTTATCTCAGGTGGTCTATGGGTAAATTTCATAAACTTCTCGTTGATTCCTCTCGCCAATCCAAAATCACAAATCTTCAACACCCCCTGAGATGTGACTAGAATGTTTCCAGGCTTGAGATCCCTGTGGATTACATCTGCCGAATGAATGTATTTTAGCCCACATAAAATCTGGTAGGTAAAGCACTGAATATGATATTCAGAGAACTGAACGGAAGAATGGATCACTTTAGCAAGATCGTACTCTACTAGTTCTTGGAAGCAGTAGAGCCCATCGTAAGGCTTGATATAAACGATATCCAAGTCAACCAAGTTGATAATGTTCTTATGACCCTTAAAGAAAGCCATCAATTTCAACTCCCTTATTGCTCTCTTGAGCAATACCTCCTTATTAAAGATGTTGCAAACCTTCTTTATAGCTAGAGATGGATTTCCTTTACTCTTTAAGTTAACCGCCGAGCAAACAGTCCCGTATGAGCCCTTTCCAAGCATATTCACAATTTGATATTTATTATCCACATAGAAGTTAGCCTTTTCGTAGATCGATTTATCAGGATCGTTATAATTCAGCTTCTTTTGATTTTGATATTGTAAGGGATGACGAAGTGGTAAGTTGGGAATTTCATCCATTGCTACGCCTTCACTCATGTCAAGGTGGGAAGTCATTAGGTAAATTAGGAAAGGGGAAAACTTTACTAGAACATACGAAATCCCTAAAAATAAGCGCTGGAATTTACAACGCAAAAGTTAGACGCGCTTCCACTTAACATTGCGAAAATTCCATATTCAAATTGGGAGACAACTACGTAAACTGTTAACTAATGCGAGAGAAGAAGGGGAAAATGGGGAGGCGAAAGCATGGAAAATCGAAGAGATCACTGAATAAAATGACCGTATGATGGGTATCTATATGAGGATGAGAGCGCAGTTTCATATCATGCATATTCATAAGAGGGAGAAACTCCCCCGTCAGGAATATGGGACAATTCGAGTTGCTGGAATTTATCAGAGCATTTGTGGAAATACAAGCCACTGATAGAACCTGTAAGTTGGTTAAAACAGATATAGTAGAATCCAGCAAAAGAGGCGCCTCTTATATCCTTAACAGTTGCATCTGGAACCAAAAAGAGTTCCTTCCATCGCATGTATAAGAATTCATCGTTCGGAGCATTCTTATAGATCTCATCATTAGCCAGATCATTCTCTGTATTAAAATCTAGATTCCGCCAGCTAGGAAATCTACCCCAATGTTGCAGGTCATTTCTCTTACTAGAACCCCATACCGTATGGTTGGTATAAAATGAATACTGCGGTCCAATAATTTCCGCTCTGAAAAAAGTGGTGATTTCAGGGTGACTCTCCGTTAGGCCATGTATTGTAAGGAACCCCGTCAGAAACGATGTTTTCAAATCCACTTCTTTCAAATCGACTCTAACCTCGTAGATTGATCTCCCAGATTGTTGTGATCCAATAAATGAAGAGTTCGGTTTAAGGAACGACGAAAATGTCGAAGACTGACAGTTTGCAAATGGATCTATTATTTCTAGGGAAGATGAATCAATAGGTCTCTTGGTCTTATCAGATAGAGATCTATCCTGTCGCTGCTGTTGTTGTGTACGCAGTTTACCTTTGAGGTCTTCCTCCGATTCCTTTTGTGAGTAGTCAGAGTCTTCCGTATCAGACATGTCAGACGACTCTGATGATGATACTAATACTTCATCCTGAGAGACGCTTAGCTTCAGACAATTTTTGAGCTTCCTATGGAACCCCTCCGGCTCCGCCAAGGGAGGAACTTTGGAGTTTGGTGTAGGCATTTGAGCTGTAAACGTAGGCGATGAAGTAGATCGGCAGGTTGGGCCAAATCGAGTAGAACGAGATATTGAAAACGGCTCTTCCAGAAAGGTAGTTGATAAGAAAGAAGTTAGTTAAAACAAGGAGATAAAATTAGACCGGATTCAGCTTTCAAGAAAAGAGATAACTTTTTCTTTCTCCCTGTGACGATAACCAAACACAGAAAAGGCAAGAATAAGAAGTTCCACCAATCCGGCGGATGCGGCTGTGCCTCAGTAAGGAAAGAGTGATTTTCCCGGGCGGGTCTATCGGCGCGTCGATAGGGTGAAGGGGAAGGAAGGAAGGAATAAAGGATGGGGAGGTAAGGGAAGGATTTGGAAGGATCACACAGGTCAGCAAGGAATTGGCCATTTTCTCGCCATTCTTCTCGCTTATTTTGAGTTTACCGCTTTTCTACGTCCTTACATATACATCGCTGAGCACGGTATCTCCCAGCGATATGTTCTTACTCTTCAGATGGGCTTCCTAATAAGGTAGCCGTAGAATCCGCGGTGTAAAATTATTAAAACCGTTGATGGGATTGGCGGGAGTGCGATGAAGAGACGGCTGACAGTTGGCCAAGTCAGATCGAATAAGGAGGAGAGCGGGGGTGAAGGTCCAGGAGTCACAGAAATTGATCAAGTCAGCGTCACAAACTTAATAGATTCTAGACAATCCCATTAACGATTAGAACTACCTGGAACTCGGCGAAGACGTCTTACCTCACAGCATTACACTTCCTAATCAGTTGTGAATTTTCTATTACACAGTGTTGCATAGAATATTCCAGGATTGGTACACATACAGATTTTCTCGATTCCTCCTTCTCGACTCTGTTCATGAAAAAGTCCGAGCGATAAGCGGGAGAAGGTGAAAAATTAGGAAAAAAATTGCAATATCTCAGAAATTCATAGGGGAATCAGGTCGTATGTATATAGAAGTTGTGTGGCTCCTTTTTTTTTTCACGAGGCTTTAAATGAGGAAAAGACTGGAGACTTTTTTCCCTGATCCTTTTTTCAAGCTCTTCGTAGTTCTTCTTCCTGTCTGCCGATTAACTTCTTAACAAGCTATGGATGGAACTACTAATGGATTAGATGTCGACTCATTAGACGATCCATATCGTGCCGCCAAGGATATTTTCGCGGGAACTGTTGGTGGTATAGCTCAAGTTTTAGTTGGTCAACCGTTTGATACCACTAAAGTTAGGATCCAGTCGGCACCACCAGGAACATATTCATCGGCAGTCGATGTTGTTCGAAAATTACTTCAACTTGAAGGCCCTTTGGCATTTTACAAAGGTACTTTAACACCATTGATTGGTATAGGTGCCGTTGTTTCTGTTCAATTCGGAGTCAATGAATATATGAAGAGATTCTTCAATAAAAGAAATAATGGAGATAAAATGACTATGCAGCAGTTCTTCATATCCGGATCGGTTTCAGGTCTTGCCAACTCTTTTCTAGCCAGTCCTATTGAACATATTAGGATTAGATTGCAGACTCAAACTGTCGGTCCTAAAGTTTTCACTGGGCCAATTGACGTCATACAGAAGTTATACAAAGAAGGTGGAATTCGGTTAATTTACAGGGGATTAGGTGCCACATTACTTCGTGAAAGTATCGGTGCGGGTTCTTATTTCCTGACTTTTGAAGCATTGGTCCAGAGAGATATGGATAAATATCATAAACCTAGAAAGGAGGTTGAAAGTTGGAAAAATTGCTTGTACGGAGGTCTAGCTGGTTATGCTATGTGGCTGTCTATATATCCCGTCGATGTTCTAAAGTCTAACTTGCAGGCTGATAATTATAAGAACCCGAAGTTCAAAACTTATGCAGACTCGGCAAGATTCATTTTCCAAAAGTATGGAATCAGAGGTTTCTTCAAGGGATTTATTACTACACTGCTCAGGGCAGCTCCTGCCAATGCTGCTACCTTTGTGGCATTTGAGGAGACTATGAGGCTGTTGGGTTAAGGTAAGAGAACAGGCTCTCGAACTAAGTAGGTCTCTCTGGCTTCATCCTCACGTTCGGCATTCGATATTCCCTCCGTTATCCCTATACCGCTGGCTATGTGATATAATCACCTACCCAACCTTATGGATACATAGACTTTGCAAATTTAGATATATATATATTAATTAATGTGTAAACTACTCTCCTTTAAATTCTCCATTTCATGGATCTTCAACATCTAGTCTCCTTAAAAGGTAGTCGACCTCCACCTTTTTTGTCAGCGGAATCACATAATCTCTGTAGATATTAACTATAACCTCAGGTTTCACCTTTCCTTCAATATGTTGAGTAAACTTTAAGGTTGGATCAACACCATATGCCTTTCCCTTTTCCAACAATCTCAATAATATCTTATCTTCGACCACTTTATTCGTGATGGCATCCTCAATCCCCTTCACGTCATTCTCTCTGATCAACTTAGTAAACCTCTCCCTTTCGCTTCTAAACTTCGCCTCTGCAACGAACATCCCGAAATGAATTCTGCGGGATAGTGATTGTAATGCATCGATATCAGTCATAGCGGTGGATCCTAAGTTGACCATTTGATCTGCATCTCCTATACTGACACCAGGAACAATTGTCTCAATGTATATCTGCTTGATTGTGTTGTTGATGTTAATATCATTTGCATAGCTAGCTAAAATCGGTGGATAATTGATCTTTGGTAGGAACGTTGGTAGTAATGCGTCGGGGAAGAATGGATATTCATCTGGTGCTTCGTATCTCCTAACTTGTGATTGAATTGCCTCATGCTGGGACAATAACCAGTCAAGGAACGATCCCTTAAAGTTTGGAATTGGGAACACGTCCGCCTTGTAAACAGAAGGACATGTGTAGAATTGAGATCTCTCTATGAAGTTAAAGATAATACTATCCTCCATCCTTTGTAAAGCCTGACGGATATTATCTAAGTCAAGGACGGTTTCGGGTTTCATGAAATCCATTGTGAATGGTGGCATTGTAATAAGGAGGAAAGAAGAAAGGAGAGGAATGTTGCTTAACTAAGTTTGGCTCCACTGGCGATTCCTTCCCAGTGACTATATAAATTCCGAAATAGTTTATCGCGCAAATGTGCGCAAAGTGTGAGGATCGTTGCGGTATCATCCTCAAACTAAACCCGTGCTAATTACTAGCCTACTCTTCTTACAATAATAGCCAAATAGTTAAATAATAGTATCACCACATAAACAAAGGGTCAAATTGGGAAGTCGTTCACACCGCGCGGTGGATATGGAGTAGGAATCACGAGCTGGTAGCGGTTGTTGCTTCTCCTGCTTCTGCAGCTTCCTTAGTTACTCCTTCGGCTGCTTCTTCAATTGATGCTCCTACAGTCTTCTCACCGACGGTCTCTGGCTGCTTCTCTTGCCGATGCTTCATTAATTTCTTGTTTTCATATTCACGGATTCTAACCCTTCCAGTATCCTGATCATGAATTAGTAACTTCAGACCTAGCATATGTTCCTTTACTGTGTTAATATCACCCAAGCCAAGCAACATACTGATCTGACGGAACCAAAGGAACCGGTTGATACGGTCTTCCTTGGTTAGGCCCAAACCGTAATTCACACGTGCATCGACTAAGTCTCTTTCAGACCGATCCTGAATCTCCTCGGATGAATACGTCTGCCCATATTCCTCTCCGATATAGTTATCAAACATATATAAATGTGTAGCCTGTAATGCCGCATATACCGCCAAAAACAAAGCCACCGAGATGAAGATGTTCTTCCGGTTATTCTGGAAATGCTCAGAGAAAGTTTCACCTTCAGCCTGCCATGAACTGTCTCCCGTGAATCCATAGGTAGCACCACTTGTATCCCAATAATCTTCCCATGTTCCGGTGTTTCCGTGTGCAGACTTAGTACGTCCCATGTTCCGGTAAAATGCACTGTTTGGATTGTGATAATTAGGATTTGGAGACCGATGCATCCCAATGGAATTATCTTCCCATCCAACCCGATAATCGTCGTAGTTGGACTTTGTGAGTGGGTTCTTAAGTAATGAGTATGCTGAAAGAATTCTCTTAAATCGCTGTGCCTTGAGTGAGTTTGTCAACTTACCGTCATGCGCAGATTCTGTCTCGTTGGAATTGAAGAAGGTTTTCTTTGCCAGACAGGCTCCGTCAAATGCACTCGAATCCGGGTGATAGATCTTGGCTAGCTGATGGAATCGCTTCTTTAATGCGGCAGTTTCACAATCCCAGTGACCTTTAAATCCCATCACCTCATACGGCGATGCCCCGCGATGAACAGGGTAAGAGTGCAGCAAACTGATTAGCTCAGGATCGTGCGTGGCAGGATTCCCATTTTCCTTTTCGGTATCTCTGTCATTATCATTCTTTGGATTGTCTACAGGCGTTGCATATTGTCTGTGCTGAGCGACCCGAAGAGGTATCCTCACCAGACCAGGTAGGTGGTTTCTGTGACAGCAAAGACAAAGACGGGTGGGAAACAAAGAAGATCTGTAGATCATGAATAGATTAGGCGTAGTGATCCTGCCTCGGAAGCAGGCAAGTATGAAGGGGATGCGAATAATAAGATGGTTTATATATGGGGATAGATAGATCAACTGAGGGAAAATCGGTTATAAGGGATGGAAGAAGATATGTGAATTTGCTCACACGCGAATATGGCTGCCATATTATAGATAGGGGAAAAAGTCGTGCCAACAATCGATCGGCCAGGATTGCCGGGCTTCGGGATGTGATCAGGTTGAAAGGTCCTGGAGAAAGATCAAGCTGTGGGATAGGAGTAGGTAATGTATGTCATAGTTGACAGGACGAGGATTGTTGTTCTGCTGGCGTGATGCATTCTCCATATTTACTAAGTATGTCCTCGACCCCAAACCCCGAAGTCAGACGGGACTGCTACAGTCTTCTCTGATGGTGTATCTCTGTCTTTCAGCAGATTACGCTTTCCTACTTGGTTTTCTGGTTTCTCACAGTTATATCAGTAGCCGGCCGAGCCTATATAGTCTCTCCCAAGACACTGGACTCAGGATTGGCAGCCAATGGAAGGCCATGGACCTACATCCTCACTTGAATTCCTTCTCCAAATCGTTCCAGTTACATTTGGGGTGAATTATAACCTACCTTACCAATTGGTTTTCCTTTCCCCAGTCCCATCTTCACCGATCTTCCTTCTCGTCCTCCGCAATCCCAATCCTTATCAGCCTTGCCACAGCGTCAGCCACATATTGACTTCTCCGCTTCCGAAAATTTTTCTCCTATTGTTTTCCCTCGGCTACTTTCGCTTGCCTGGTCCGTGGTGACCCTCTATTTTTGTATTTCTGAATGTGCTTTTCGTATTGTTGTTTCTTAGTTCGCTCAACCAGTTCCTTCATTTTGCAATCTTCTCTGCTCCACTTTCGCTTTATTCATACCTTCACAATCACATTTCACTATTCCAGTTAGTTGATACTTTCCTACGTTAAGAAATACAACTAAGTTTGGTCCCCATTGTCTGAATTCCTTCTTTCGCTTACTCGTTTTATTCCCGTTCCACCTCTCGCAATTACGTCAATAACTTCATATCAATACCGACAACCGGTCCTTCCAGATAAACTGGCTCGCAAATCGCCCTCTTCGCCTTCGAATTCAAGGTTCATGCTTTATCTTGGATCCATCGGCCGAGGCAAGGATGACGACGAAACTGCCGAGAAGCTATCGTCATCATTTCCTCATATGGTAACTTCTTGGATTCCCAAGTTTGACTTGAAGCTCATTCTTCTTTGCGGCCTATGGTACTTGACATCTGTTGTATCGTCCTCATCCTCCAAGATGATTCTTAGGGAGTTCACTTTCCCTGTGACACTGTGCGAGGTTCAATTCATCATGAATATATTCTATTGCAGTCTGACTGTGTTGGCCGTGAAGAAAATTGACTCTTTGTTGGCATCATACAGACATACTCGCATACATTCGCATAATTATAGACGAGGGGAAAGTTTCGATTCAATTTATTCGAATTATTCTGATCCAAGTTATTCGCTGAAACGGTCTCCTCCACGTTCCCTAACACCGAAGAAGAAGGGTCCACGATCCTTGCTTGAATGCTTTCCTAAGAGGACCTTTCCTGATGATATCGATAACTACAACTACTCTATCATCAATGACTTCCTCCATCCTTCGGCGCTTCTACTAAAAGCCACAATTCCGATGGGCACCTTCCAATTTGTTGGCCAGATCGCCAATAATAAGGCAACATCAGTCATTCCAGTATCGCTGGTTCACACAATAAAGGCATTGTCTCCCTTAACTACCGTTCTAATTTACAGATTCCTTTTCCAAAAGCAGTTCAGTGCTCAGACTTATGTCACCCTACTTCCCATTATATTTGGCGTCATGCTCAGTTGTACGAAGCCAGGTGGTGTGGCCCATGGACAGGACGATTTCTTCCATACGGGCTGTGTCTTTGCCTTTATCTCGATGCTTATCTTCGTTTCGCAAAATATCTTTGCTAAGAAATTCCTTACCTACGAGGCATATAGTCACGGCGCAACGAAGGACAAAGAGAGCGGTATAGTTAATGCATTGAACATCCGCTTTGCTTCCACAGATTCTGCCCCAGTTACTCCTATTCTTCCCGTTTCCATGTCCGCCGATGAGAGGAGGAATGGCTCCGTTTCGGTCACTCCATTGTACGGGAATTCATCTCAGTCACTTAATAAGCTGGTGAAGGACTCTGACCGTCAACTGGATAAGATATCAGTTCTATTTTATTGCTCCATTGTAGGATTTGTCCTAACATTGCCGTTCTACCTACTTTCCGAGTGGTCAAATCCAGTGTTTTCTCTCAAACTAATTGATAGGCATGTCGTGAGTCTCATGCTGGTCTATGGAGTGGCGCACTTCATGCAGTCGATTGTGGCATTCCAGATATTGGGATTGATTAGCCCGATAAACTATAGTATCGCCAATATCCTCAAACGGATTATTGTGATTTCCTGGTCCATCTTCTTAGAGGGCGCGCAACTTAGCGTTACCCAATGGATCGGCCTATCACTCACTTTCTCCGGTTTGTACGCCTATGACCGATGGGGAGTACAGAGGAAGCATTAGATGTACGCGTTTTGTAACTCTACAATGTACTAATTTGCATATTAATTCGAATGTAAGTAAAGGTGGCTGTCAAAATTCACTCCATCGCTCTCCACTAGGGAGAATATCTATATATGCCCAATTTGCATAGACCAGTATGCAATTACTCGCTTATAATGCCCTGCTCTTCTTTGCTGCACTGCTGCTTGCAATGTACTCTTTGGCAAAATCACCAAAGCAAACCATAAACACGGTCTGCCAGATACCTAGACAGATCCTTGGCGTGACACCACGATATAGACCTTTTAATCCGTTGTTACCGTAGACATATTTCATGGTTCCCCAAACGGATAAATTTTTTGGTTTCTCTGGGTCTGGCACTCTCGACTGCATCTCAACACGAACAACCTCAATTGGTTGATTCCAAGCAGATAAACCACCACCAATGACAGATGCCAAGATCTTTTCGTAGGCAGCTAGCTTATCGTCACGATCCTTACCGGTCACCTTCCTAATTGTCTGTTCAGCCAATCTAGAAATACCGAATCGGGAACCCCAGTTAGTACATTGTCTAACAGCCACCGCATTGACACCACGGTTGATTCCCCTAATTCCTTCCCTTTTGTAGATCTCCTTAAACACCTGCCAGGTAGTCTTTGGAGGTCTACCGTCAGGACCGACGTCCTTCTTTCTAGTAATCTCTGCGGTCTTCATACAGGTACAGAAGCCCATAGTTAAATATGCTTGGGCGACACCACCGGCCATACCACCACCTATTCCGGCAACGAATGGAATCGCACCCAAAACACGAAGTCTGTATTCAACTTCACTAGAAACAGGTAATAAAACAGAACCTTTCGTGGCAGCCTCAATCCATCCCCATGGAATGAGTCCCTGGTAATATCCTTTGATACCACCACGAGAGTAGACATGAGCAATGGCCTGAGTTAAAGACATCTCTCTATTGGCAGCCATGGTAGTCTTCATGACTTCAAAAGGTTGTCCAAGAGAGGAAACTTCCATCAGATTCAAAGCGGCACCTACAAAGATATTGGACCAACTGACAGGCTTCTTCTCGATGGATGAACCGGTGGCCGGTCTTGCCGGCTGCTGAGGAACTTGTTTGGAAGACATAGAAAAGATTGAAATGAGAACGTAGAAGAACGAAAGGGTGACTATTAACGCTCCAACAATCCTACGAAGACGGTGCGAGCGGTCAGTGGTAAATCGGAATGTAAAGGAACGAAGTGGAGGAAAAGAGTACATATTGTAACGCGGGAAACCGTCTGAAGAGGGGAGGAATTTGGGTGCTATATATATCGGCAGCAAGCCTTCGCACTTGAAAGCAGAAAAAAATGCGGTCAGGGTCCACCGGGCGGAGCCAAAATTCACCGGGAGTTCCCTTGTGGGGGGGTACCGGGAGACTAGGCTGGGATGCCCGGTCTGTGTTTCTTCAGATCTTACGCCTGGTGCAGATCCCCGGAAGCTTGGCGGCGGAGAAATAGGCTATGCAATTCTACAGGCCTTGACCGTGGGGGGGAGGGGAGGCCTTTGACGGTGGGTGGTCCTTCGGCTAGCAACAACCTTCGTATACTCTACGCTCCTTCTGGTCCAACTTGAACTTGCCCTACACCCATACTTATTCTGGCCAACTGCAAGCCGTCCAACCCCACTCGCACGGCTCTTTAGTTCGTTTCCGATCCAGGGGATGATAAAAATTTTCACTCCTGTCGAACTATAATAGGTCCGTTTAGTGACTTCGACCGTCGTAAAGATATATCAACTATAGTTCAATTGATTGAGTATCATGCTCATCTGACATTCCAGATGCTAAAGCCATGCCTTCTCATCCCGGGGGCATGACATGCTACTACTGGAGAAATATTACCTATCGCTGGCAACGGGGATTACCTGGCCGTATCGTCATTCAAATCTTATCTTGGTCACGAACGACGGGGTTTCACTACAATCGATTCTGAGTCACTATCGGTATGCATGACAGAAAGACAATAGAATTGATCAAGACATTAATTTCACGAGGCTAGTCAGAACAGGCGGAATCCTTTCAATTTCACCGCACCGCGCTCCACTCATCCTTTCTGTTTTCAGTTACCTACCGATTGACATTGTCGAAATAGATGTTAGGCAGCACAGCCAGAAAACATTTTCCGTACCTCCCTCCCTCCCTCCCTCCCAAGCACATCGCGTCGATAGTCGCGTCGATATCGATCTGAACCCCCTGTTTTCCCCTCTTGGGTAAGGCCTGAGATCTGGAATCCTGGAGTCCTGGAGCCACCCCTCATCGTTGATTTGTATTCCACTTCTCATACGACTCAACTACCGCCCTCTTCCCACCCCTCCCCAGCCCTTACACCTCTCGTCCCCTTTCCATTTCGCCCTCTCTGTATTACCATTTATCCTGTCCTTAAGCGGCTTCCCAACAAAAAAGGTCGAAGACACGGCTGTGTCTTTCGGGCAGTGATCTATCTCCCTCTGCGACCTTCCTGTTACGGAACTAACTTCCCTGCTGTTCCTCCAATGAGCTGACCCGATGGAATAATAGAAAGATTTTTCGGTGAAAACGTTTTTAGACGACGTGATATTTGAAAAAAAAGGATCCTGGCTCAGAGCCCGAGATGGATACATGGAAGAGGAAGAGGAACGCTCGCAGATTAGAGGTCAAGGTAGCAAATGGATCCACTGGGCAGCCAGCCATCTCTCTGTTCCGACGGAATTCTTGTCCTTCAGTTCGGAGTTGCATACATCCAGGTGACCACGATTTAACTATCTCAACCGCTAGAACCCTGTCATCATCTTTCCGTCCGCTGTATTCACTATGTACCCAAAATTTTGCTCAACAACCACACATGCCTAAATCTAGATCAATTGTTATTAGGTACCGCCGCGCACGATGAGAGAAAAAAAAAATAAGGAGTGAAAAAAAAGTCTCAAAATTGGGAAAAAATGGCTGATTTTTCACGAATCTTACACCCCCCATTGATTCTTCGGCCACTGTTTCATAGGTACGTACGTCTGTTTCTTGTACGTATTCCCATTTCTTATCACCCCTTTTTTTTGAGAACCTAATTTTTTTTCTGTCTCTTTCTCTCTTTCTGTCTTCTCTTCTCTTCTCTTTCTTTGGTTTTGGTTTTTCCTTCGGTTAGCCTTTGCTTCCTTTTAGTTTCCTTCGCTTCCAAACGATGTCTGCCGTTACTGTCACTGGCTTCAAAGACGATGAGGATTCTCATCCTATCATCACCGAGAGGAGAGGTAATGTTACTGGATTTAGAAGAGTGACAAAGGGTCTAGTTGCCATAGATACTTATGGAAACGAATTCAAAGTGCCTGATTTCTCTATTAAGGACATTCTTTCTGCCATCCCTAAGCAGTGCTACGAAAGATATTGGTATAAGGGAATGTCTTATATCTTTAGAGACATTTTCTTTGCCGTGCTATTTGGCTATGCTGCCAGTGCTTTAATCCCTCAGGTTCCTAATCAGCTATTGAGAGGCTTCTTATGGTTTGCTCAGGCTGTCTTGATTTCGCTTCCTTACACCGGTATGTGGGTTATGGCTCACGAATGTGGCCATCAGGCATTCTCTCCTTATGGATCGTTGAACGATACTGTTGGTTGGATCCTTCATTCCTACCTGCTAGTTCCCTACTTCTCATGGAAATACTCCCATGGTAAGCATCATAAGGCTACTGGTCACATGACTAGAGAAATGGTTTTCGTGCCAGCTACGAAGAAGGAGTTCTTGGACAGTAGGGGAGTTCTCCATTTGTCCGACATTGCTATTGATGCTCCTATTAGCACTTTATACGATATTCTTGTTAGACAACTAGGAGGCTGGTGGGCTCATCTTCTCGTTAATGCCAGTGGTCAGAAATATCCTGGTTATTCGGGTCTACAGGTCTCTCATTTCACTCCAAGCTCTCCAATCTTTGAGAAGGGCGAATACTGGTTTATCGTCCTATCAGATATCGGTATTGTTTGTCAATTATTCGTGCTATATCAATGGATTTCTCACTTCGGAGCCTTCAGCTTCTTCGTCTATTGGTTCTTACCATACATTTTCACGAACCACTGGTTGGTCTTCATTACGTACTTGCAGCACACCGATATGACCTTGCCTCATTATGAGGATAAGGAATGGAACTTCGCCAGGGGAGCTGGTTCTACCATTGACAGAAAGTTCGGTTTCATCGGTCCCTTCTTCTTCCATGACATCATTGAGACTCATGTTCTTCATCATTATGTCTCAAGAATCCCATTCTACAATGCTAGAATTGGTTCAAAGGCCATCCAGAAGGTTATGGGTGAGCATTACAGGTCAACTGACAAGAATATGTGGAAATCCTTGTGGGAGGCTTCTAGATATTGTGAATTTGTTGACGGTGACAATGGTGTCCTTATGTTCAGAAACCACAACGGTTTAGGCGTCAAGCCTATCGACTGAACCGGACAATTTTAGACTATTCAATAATCATACTATTATTTCTGTTATCGGTTAGACACTTTCCTTGTTTCTAGTTTTCTACCTTTGCTGACTTTATTTTATACTGCCTGATCCAATCAGGGCTGTCCAATTCAAAGCGACTTTGTCTCATAAATAGTTCCCCTATCTTGTGGAAGGTTGTATAGGTTGCAGGTGCTCCTCTATCTGATCCCGACAGATGAAGCAATCAATGATCCAATAAATTCAAATCCTTTCCAAGCAGTAGACTGCGGATTGAGAAAATTATGTTTTCGTTACATCCCATCTTGAAGGATATTAATTCCAAAGTAATATTCTAAATATTGTTAATATTTAGGAGAAGTTGAATTAGCTATTAAAGAAAAGTTCAATAGATTTGCTTCTTAGAACTGATTTCAGCGTTTCTTTCAGCGGTTTCAGTTGGCAAATTAACATTACGTAGCAAAAATCAAATACAAAATTAGTCCAAGACTCAGATACAACTTTAATGGCACAGATTGAATTTTAGAATCATTACCTGTAAATGGTCCCTTGGCCCAGTTGGTTAAGGCATCGTGCTAATAACGCGAGGATCAGCAGTTCGATCCTGCTAGGGACCATTTTTTTTCCTCGGGTGTTTACATGATCCATAGTTCTGCTGTTTGGTACAGTTCCAAGGTTCATCATTCAGGGACTGGATCTCTCGTTGACAATTTACAAGTAGCTTGCGAATGCGAATGCGAATTGACTTTATATGATATATATAAACCGGACAATGAAATGTAAAAACCCAATTAGTGACCCCTAGCGCAAGTTGGCCACCAATTATCACAGCGAAAAACCCAGAATGGGAGCGTAAATGAATGAAAGTAAGACAGGAAAAGAACTGAAATGAAAATCCCCATCATAGTGTAAGTTAGAAAAGTGCTGAAGATGAAATGGGGACCTCAATTCATAGATATTTTCTGAAATTCGACTCGTTTAACCAGCCGACTTTCTCGAATGCGGCATATAATCTACTAGCCTTGTTGACATCGATCTTGCATGCCTTCTGAGCATCTGTCCTTCTAAATGGCAAACGACTTCTCATCCTCTTTACTTTCTCTGCAAAGATACGTCTCTTGGAGTCGAGATAAACTTTACAAGGTAATCTGAGAGTCGAAGCCAAAAGAACTTCAGCAGGATGCAGTTCACTGACCAATGGATCATCGGATAGATCCATAGCTTGGCCTTTCCACTCTGTCTTCATACAGCGTGGATTATCTGGTAACGTAGAGAATGGTGGACAATAATCAACAAGCTTTGTGTAGTCGTAGTCATAGCGTGTTGTTGCAGAGTTTGCCTTTCTGATAGTTGGCTTTCTTCTTCTTCTCTTTAATGGTATTTCCGTCTCCTCTTCAACCTTGAAGATAGGAGCTTTAACGTGCCGTCTTGTTCTTGGTCTCTCATAATCGGAGCCAACCTGGTGCTCATACCTCGATCTTGAGACTGTATTGTAACTCGATCTGATACCGGAATTGGAGTTCCTTGAAGAAGGGCGATCTGTTGAAGATGCTCTAGATGGAAGAACAGATGGTCTAGCCTGCATCAAGTTATATTGAGCAAGGAAGCTCAACTGACATTTCTTGTACCCAGATGTCTTGATGTCTTGGAATGGATTGACATACAGTGTTGTGTCAGCAAGATTCTCAACGGGGAAGGGCCTTTTCAAAGAAGCAGAAGCAGATACTGGTGTTGATGGCTCTGACTTGGTCTTATGAGATATAGTATCGTCGAGCTCCTGTGGCTCCTTTGGATCGTCCCTTTCATCATCGTCCTCTTCTTCACGAATATCCCTCAAAATGCCACTCCTCATAGGCATTGATGCCTTAGGGAAGAGTAACTCTGTGAACCTGGTGTCACTTTCATCGAAGTTTCTAGTATGTGGTGACAGAGGTGGAGAAGGGATTGTATCCATCTGGGAGTTTGTTGAACCTAAACTTGATGAAGAGCTGTAAGCATCATGCTTCAAGTCAGATGACGGAGATGGGGCGTGAATCGAAGAAGATGACTGTGTAGGACGCTTTAACACTGCGGACTCGCTTGTTGGTGTGAGACAACCATCGATCTGTCTCGTGTGCGACATTTGATAAATAAGAGAAGACATTGTATAATTGGTCTATAGTGTATCAAAGATCTCTAGAATAAATGAAAATAAGATAAGATTGATAAAGAGAAAGTGAAACTAAAAGGCGATAGATATTCGATAGCGTTTGATGACCCAGGACCGGGAAGAGTGACTATTTATACGATTTGGGACAGATAGAAGAAAAACTGTAAGCAAAAAGAAAAAAAAAGAAGAAAAAAGAAAGAATGACGCAAAAAAAACGCTTTTCCCAGCGCCGCTGATACGGAAAAGAAATAAGGCTCATCCCGCTAATGGTTCGATTACCTTCCCCGGTCTCCCTATAATTTGCCTCTCCCGGCGATACCCATTGGCCAGAAGACATAGCCAATTGAGTAGACAAGGACGGTCAATTGAGTAAGATACAAATCAATTGCTCAGCTACTCCATTACTGATAGTGAATTGAATTCAAGTTCATCTCATCGCAGAGAGAAGAAATTTAATTTTTTTTTTTTGACACAATATTTTTTCTTTTTCTTTTTTGATTTGTCACGGTCTTCGGCCGCACTGCCCCAGGGCCCAATGATGACCTTTCAGTTTAAGGCTGTATGACTTACGGCAAATCTTATAATCTTAGTTGGGGCCTGGGTTAGCGGTTCAGTGGAATACAGAAAATTCTCTTACATTAACAGAGTACATGTTATCCGGGTGGCTATCTCAGTTGGGTAATATCGTAATTTCACTGGCTCTCTCAACGTATTCCTATTTAGGAGTTCCTGCAACCATTCAGCCGCTGCCATTGGCCAAGCGAACCAAAAGAAACGAATGTTAATTAAGGATCGGGGAGACTCGTCCCACCGGGGAAGATGTGTATTGCGATGATCGGCGGATGGTCCCTGAATATGGTGATGCAAGGACATTAAAGGGTAGGTTTCAAATGCTTCATTACTGCTTTATTGGGCCCAAAAGTAAAACTATCTTCCCACCGCGATTAATTATCCCCATTGGCCAACAATCTAGAAATAATCCCAAAACGGAAATAGTGTCTAGGTCCATGCCCGTTTCCGCCTCCCCTTATTGTTTGGCCAAACCTTTCCAAGACTGTTTTATTGTTGGCGGTGATCGGCGACCCAAAAGAGATTATAAGTGACAATAGTAACACCATTTTATTATATAGGGTAGGTTTCTGTGGGGGAAGACAAAAGCACCTAGGCTTAAAAAACTGTAGTTAGTTCAGGTTGCGTTGGCCTTTTTCTCTCTTTGGTGTCTAATTGCCCTACACTGACAATTATTAAGCGTAATAGCATTAACCAAGCCGTTGTCAATATGATCAACACGCTCAAGAAGGCCCCTGATTAAGAAGTCGCCTGCAGTGTTCTCGTAAGGAGCTCTCAACGGTTGGAAAATTTTTTCCCTTTATCGTTGCTTTTTCTGTAATTTATTCTCTTCTCATTACTTTTTTTTTGATTATTCGTTTCAGATTAAGAAAGTAGCCTGAGCCCAGAAACGTACAATTGATTAGACGAGCCTAGATCTGTTGCTTGCTCCCATGCTCAAGGGATTCGTGTCAAGAACTTTCACACCGAAGAAGGGCCTGGGAGGGATATCAAAAGGTAGCAAGAATTCGCATTTCATCTTGCTCATGTGGCAGCAATCTGCAAATGGAATTGACGTGTAGAAGAGCACAATTGATGAAATAGTAATGACAGGTTTTCATCTATTGACCTACCGGCTACCGAGGACTGCATGATCTAAACTGTTTCAAGTGGGTCTCGTAGTTTGAACATCTCTATCTCACGCCAATGCACAAGAATCAGACCTATTTATATCTGGTAAAACGGACAGGCTCCTCATGAGGACCGTTAGAATTGGGGAATTGTGTTTCTTGTAGACTGAAGAATATCAAAAGTTCATACCGTAGCCAACCTATTGAATTAGATGTTGAACTGGTTTCACACGGAACGGTGCTGATGTAATTGGGTAGACAAAGTCGAAATCGTCGAATCTTATGAGCGGTCGTCGTAGTGACATTTGTTCTATACCTTCACTCGTAAATATCTTGTTTATCTGATTGCAAAGGATTAAGTCTCGATTGAGGCGAGAAGTACCTTATCTTCAGAGTTAATCCCATTGCTTAATGATCCAGGTCTGAAGCAAACTGGCCCGATTCAATCTTGCTTTCCTTCTTACCAAGACCTGCTCACCTTGAAATCCAAAGTCTCTAGATCTCGCCTGACCAGCAGGATACTTTCAGTCAACTCAATTCTCCAATTGAAATCCCTTCCAAACCTTTGCTCCTTTCGGCGACCTTTGCATGACATCCCATTGACATGCTATCAAGTTGGGAACTCCCAGCAGAACCATCAATTGAATATCTGTTCTGCTCATACTTCAAGGTACTACCGACATTCTCCAAGAAATCTACAATTTTCCTCAACTAAACGATCTTTGCCGCATACCTTTAGCTCAGGTCTCCCTTTCAAGTCCCAACTTCGAGTTTCTTCGTATTAAGCACCTATTTCTCCTCTCACAACACAAGTGAAGGCAATTATAAACGATAGCTCTCGTTCACTTCAACTGCATTGTCTTTGTTGGTACTATCTATAGGATTTGCTTGATATGAGGCTGCCACATCCTCAATTAAGGGTACTACTCCCTTCTCATTTGGATTAGTGATCCCTCATCATAAATTGGAAGCTCCCCAGTCGTACCTTAGACGCCGCAGCTTTCAACGACTGGATCACAATGTACAATTGAACCTCAGTAAGAAGAGAGGATCATGAGGAGAGGACAGCGAAGGCTGATCAATGGAATAAGTTAAATGATGGAGAAGAAAACAAGGCAAATTAACTAGGCAACCATTGTACCACAATAATGCTCAAGTTTAGTGCCGCCTAATAAATAGTTAATGTATATTCACCACAGCAGATCGATTGTCCAAAAGCGGGAAGCTGAGGCTGTTAGGCCACAAATAAAAACGGTGCATATTCGTAACCCATCCGCCTGTTTGGAATCTTCCATCTTGACACCCGCAGAAATTGGAATTTTGTTGCATGGCCTTATTTCTTTTTTCTGCAGCCTGAAATCTCTCCAATCTGCAGGGCGAGAGAGAGAGAGAGAGAGAGAGAGTCTTTCAGATCTGGCGTTTAGGTATCCTATTTGAACTCGAACCAAATTGATTGTAGACCATGTCAGAACTGCCAGAGATCAGCAAGAAGACTTTGGCAGAGCTTTTGGACGGGACTGAAGAAGGGGCTGACGCGGAGGAGTCGAAGGAGACCGAAATGGAACTGGATGAAGTGGATCCTTCTCTCTGTGTGGACTGTCAACGGATGCCAAAGGAGCTATTTTGCAAGGACTGTGGAGAGCCATTTTGTCGAGTGTGCTTCCAGTTTGCGCACAGGGGAGGTGCAAGAAGGAAACATAGTGTGACTGTCTTGGTTGAAGAGCAGCGGCCAGAATTCGAGGCCCACGAAGAGGTGGCCCCAGGGGAAGAAGATGAGACCACTGAGGAATCGGCAGATTCGGCACTACCGAATGACGTGGACGATGGCAGTGAGGCAGATGTCTCTAGACGAATTCTAGCTGGTATCCGTCGTAGCGTGAAGTTCATTCCACTACGACTTACTTACGAGGAGAGACAGCTTCTCAGATTGCTTAAAGCAGCATTGGATGTATCAGAGTATACAGATAGAGTGGATATTATCTCTTATAAGTCGCGAGCTCGACGGATCGTGAAGCAATTGCAGGAGATGTGTTCCGTTCTAGCAGGTTTGGTTGTTTCTTCGGATATTAAGCTTGGTCAGAGGCTCATTGAAGATAAGAGTTTTGTTGACAACGCTGAATGGTACCAGAATATCTTTGAGATTGGGAGGCGATACAAAGTGATGAATCCGGAGAAGATGCGCGACACTTATGGCAAGATGTGCTACATGGTAATGGATTCACGGCTTCCCGAGATCAAAGAAACGATGGAGTTTGATCTCTACAAGCCAATGAAGACCGTGTATGGAGAGTTGTCAAGAGGGAATGGGATTGCACTGAAAATCCTTTCTGATCGACAAATTCTTGATGCTACAGCTGAGGTCAGACCTGAGGGGAAATCACGTAGGCTGATCAGTCGAATGATCAAGCAAAAGGAAGCCGCTATAGAGGCCCTAGCGTTCAGATATTCCTCCCCAGAAGGACTTACCAGAGAGCAGATACGTGTGGTGTTGTATTCGATTGGAGATTTCAATGCCTACACCAACAAGAATCGGCTTCCCGTTCTTGCAATGCTTAAATGGCTTGAAGAGTTCAAGTCGGGAGGGTCGAGCGAATATTCTCTTGGCATCAAGTATGGTCGTGCAGGAGCACGTCTAACTCATGGGCATGAGAAGCAGTACCTCTATGTGAAGCAAGCTTTGGCTCTATGGTCTGGCGTTATGAGGGATCTTGTGGAGCTGTGGGCATATGCAGATGACGACCTATTTGACGGCAACAGATATCACATCGCCGATACGGGACAGGGACTCAATAGAATCAAGTCTTGTCCAAAAGTGTACAAGAAGATGTATAGCATATTAGGTGAAGTGCAACAGAAGTTTGAATACTGGGTTGGAATCCCTGTGATCCATTTGGGTGATGATGCTGTTCCAAATGCACTTTTCTTCTTGGACAAGTACATCCAGATCCCATCGATTCTAATACCGATCCACCGAACAATCCAGGAAATCGTCAAGATGGCCAAGGACAAATACGTGAAGCAGTATATTGAATCACAGTATTCCTCAGTTGACAACCTACAGAAAACTATTCTATGCGATTACTTTAAGCATGGGTTTGATGGATCTGGGGCAGATAACTACTACTTTGCAGGATCCTGCGTGGATGCTACCTCGACATCAAGTTGTGAATTTTGCAATCAGATCTCGAAGAAGAAATACTACAACTTCTTTCTTCTTACAGGCTTTACCAATTTCAATGGTGAAGGTTATTAAAAGTTCCGAATGTCTAAAATAGAAATAAAAAAAAGTATCAGAATCCCCAAAGTAGCGTCCGAATGGGTAACCCGAGGTGAAAAGTCGCGTAGCCCCGCATTTCCGCTTTAAGGGAAGCGAACATGGAAAAGAAGGCTATCCTACGTTAAGCGAGAGTAGTTTATAAATGGAGAGGAGAAAAATTGGGTCGTTTCATCGAATTGCCTGTTGACGAGGTCATCCTTGAAGAACACCATCATTACTCGCTCGCCCACTGTCTCGGCTATGCTTAGACAACACTCAATTCCCCTTACTCTGCTCAGGCAGCTGTCACCTACTGCTGGTATTCGTACGTTTTCCTCCTCTCGAATCGTATCTGTCAGCAAGCTGCCCAATGGTCTTAATTCATCATATACGTTTGGACAATCGTTCAAGATCTGGATGGATTTCATTCTAAACTTTGAAGACGAAGACCAGCTTTCTCAGGATAGACTCTTCACGCATGAACTTCCCTACTATAGAAGTTACCAGGGGTATATGAGCCCCAAGGGCCTCAGCGCGTGCAACGTGAAGACCATCATCGATTCTAAGGGGGATTATATCAACGAAATCCGGGTGGAGAATAATACTCATGATGAGGATGCATTGTCTGTTCCAAAGGATGCGGCCAATCACCTAGTGATGATTCACGGGTATGGAGCTTCATGTGGTTGGTTTTACAAGAATCTACATGGACTCATTTGCGCTAATCCCAATTCGAAGATTCATGCCTTAGACTTACTTGGATTTGGGCTCAGCAGCAGGCCCGCTGTGACGTACAAGCACGATACTGATAGCGAACCGGATCTAGAAGTGGAATATGATCTGAAGGATATTCAACAGGACGCATCTAAGGGGAAGAAGAAGCGCAAGACATTTGCTACACCAAAGAGCTTTAAAGTGAAAAGTTCAGACGTGTTGAAGTATATGAAGAATCAGAGGGAGTTGGTTAGTGAAGTTGAACAGGTCTATATAGACAGCCTTGAAAAATGGAGGATGAACAACGGAATTGAGAGGTTTGACTTGATGGGTCATTCGTTTGGAGGGTACATGGCATTGGCATATGCACTTAAGTATCCTTCGAGGGTGAAGCGGCTTGTTCTTGTGAGTCCAGGTGGAGTGGAGAGGAGTCCATTCGCAGTCGAAAATCCAAGATATTTGGCATTGCAGGAACTGGCCGAGGAGGATGATAATGACAGCCTTCCCGAGTATCTCAGCTATCAGACATCTCATTGGCCCGGAGATTATTCATTCCTAGGGAGATATACTTCCGTCAAGGAGTCTTTTAAGATGGTCTGGCGTTCAAGAGTATCATTCTTTGCTATGCTACGATGGATGGGACCATTTGGACCAAAAAATTTGTCGGAACGGAATATCAGAAAGCTAACGAGATCAAATACCATCACCGATTGGAAAGAAATTGATCTTTTCATGAAATATGTCTACAACACGGCATTGAAACCCTCGTTCTCGGAGACATCCATTATGAGGATCTTTGATGCTTCAATAGTGGCTAAATATCCTTTGTTGGATAGATTAGAACGATTGCAAGTGCCTAAAAGTCTGTGGATATACGGAGAACACGATTTCATGTTCACAGACTGTGGACGGGCTGCTGTGAAAGCGTTGAACTCGAAGTCAGGTTTCGAGGCAAAGTTTGATACGGTGAGCAATGCAGGTCATAATCTCTACTTGGACAACCATAAGGAGTTTAACAGCAAGGTGTTAAAGTTTTTGGGATGGAATGAAGCGAAGTAAGGATTTCGACAGAAGAAAGAACGGATATGGAAAGCGATAAAAGATCACCAGTCTCCCAAATGATCATTGCACGAGAATAGAACGCCGACCAGTACATCATCCGTGCCTAACCGAGCGATGTAGGTACAATGCAGTACCAAATCCCGAGCGTAAGTTACATTTCCTAATCCGGAAAAACACATTCTTGACAGATAGATGTAGTAGTTTTGGAGTTTTTCCGTCCTCTCCCCCAAACAATACAAGGGAGAGAACAAATTCCAGAATGCGTATTGAGCTGACGACCTCTGTTCTGTATCACCACAGCGCCAAGCCACGTGTAAAAAAATATAGATTCTTGAACATCAGTTATAGTTGGAATACACAATTCATTGAACAGCCATCTTCTTTTAGTGGCAGAATCTACATTGCAGCCATTTAATTAACACGGGCACTCAATGACCAGCCCAGCCAAGCCATAGGCCAGGGACCAGAGACCAGACCCCAGCCATCGCATGCAATTAAAAGCAGCACACCTTGAAAAATAATTGGGGCCCGAAAAACTCGCGCGGGGGCTTCCCAAAGCGTGTTCGTGAAGGGAAATTAAAGTGTACACGTAGTAAGTACGGGGCCTGCGTGTTCCTTCTCTCTTTTTTTAGAACCATTTTCGCTTCGACCAGATTTTTTTCTCTCGCTCGTACTGCTTATTTCAGCTGTTTCTTTTCCTCCTTCCTTCTTTCTCCTCTTTTTTCTTCTATTTTCTCTTCTCTCTTTGACGATAACTCGCTATCACCCGTTTATACATCAAGTGCATCTCTGCCCCTTGCTGTATTACGCGTTCATTCTTCGCATCTTCTCCTGCATTAGTTTTCTAGCTAAGCCAAGTAGCTTGTCCACAGCCGCATTTCATCATGAAGGGATTAATTCTTGTTGGTGGTTATGGTACTCGTTTGAGACCATTAACGTTGTCTATTCCTAAGCCATTGGTTGAATTCGCTAACAAGCCTATGATATTGCATCAAATCAAAGCTCTTGCTGATGTTGGTTGTACTGAGATTGTCTTGGCTGTTAACTATAAGCCGGAGGTTATGGTTGGTACTCTAAAGCAGTATGAGAAACAGTATGGAGTTCATATCACTTTCTCCGTCGAGGATGAACCTTTGGGTACGGCTGGTCCTTTGAAGTTGGCTGAGGATGTCTTGAAGAAGGACGATTCCCCAATCTTTGTCTTGAATTCTGATGTCATCTGTGAATATCCATTGAAAGAATTATTGGATTTCCACTTGTCTCATGGCGGTGAAGCTACCATTGCAGCCACCAAAGTTGATGAACCTTCAAAGTATGGTGTCATCGTTTACGACAGAGACGTTCCAAACAGAATTGATCGTTTTGTTGAGAAGCCTGTTGAATTCGTTGGAAACAGAATCAATGCTGGTATTTATGTTTTGAACCCATCCGTTCTTGACTTGATCGAGATGAGACCAACTTCCATCGAGAGTGAGACTTTCCCTCTGCTTGTTGAGAAGAAACAATTGTTCTCTTACGACCTTCCAGGTTACTGGATGGATGTCGGTCAGCCAAAGGATTTCTTGATTGGAATGTGTCTTTACTTGACCGGTTTATCCAAGAAGCAGCCAGAGCTTCTAACTAAGGCTGATTACGTTTATGGTGGTAACGTCCTTGTTGATCCAACTGCCAAGATCGGAAAGAACTGTAAGATCGGCCCTAACGTCGTCATTGGCCCTAATGTGGTTGTCGGAGATGGTGTTAGAATCCAGAGATCTACAATTCTGAAGAACAGTGAAATTAAGGATCACGCCTGGGTTAAGTCTACCATTGTCGGTTGGAACTCAACCGTCGGAAAGTGGGCTAGACTTGAAGGTGTGACTGTGTTGGGTGAGGATGTCAACGTTAAAGATGAAATTTATATCAATGGTGGTAAAGTGCTACCTCATAAATCCATCAAGAACAACGTCGAGACTCCACAAATTATCATGTGAGGTACGTATCATCTACGGAATCTCTCTCGAATGAACATTCACTACCCAGACTACTGTAAGAAATCTAAAAAATGGTGGACGCAGATGATGCGAAATCACAAAACTACTGAGCGTTATCGCTCGTTGTTTATCTTTGCTTTGCCTTTCTTCTGTTGCTTTCTCCTATATACCTACTCTCCTTTAAACTTGTTACAATGTAATACAATTGTGTGAATATAAGTATGTGGGGAGTGGATGGATGCGGGAGAGCGCACGGGCAGAGGCATCAGCTGTGACGCGTTTCGCATTTTCCATCCCCTTTTGGGAACGAGAGCCTAATTTTCCACTAGTCCTTGATGAAGTTTCTTTCTTCCAGTTCTTTCTGGTGGGGTCAACACCAAAGTTTCTGAGTGACTTCGGAAGGAAATCTGAAACATCAAGAAGTGATTTTTTAAAATCTGAAATGTCAGAAACTGGAAACGTGTGAGAACATCAAAGATTGAGTCTACAAAGCGGGAAGCGATGATTCAGACGAGACAATCACGAAGAAGCTTCCGACACCGAATAAGGTATAAAGACTTTATCTGTCAATCCATGACCAGATCGGAGGAGATTGAGGGAGAGAAGACCTGTTTTCAGAAACGAAATGGCATGAAGAAATTTCATCAATGATGCTGCAAAGGATACCTTTATCTTTGTAGCGTATCTTGGTTTTGGGCGTTTGAATCTTGAGGGGGAAAGACAGGAGCTCTGGAAATGATCATTTTGCAATTCCGTTAAGGGAGTTCCTATAATCATTGGAGTTATCCTGGCCAGCAAGACGTACAATTTCAGCCGTCTGCAATTTGATTTTGGAACTCAATGATGAAGGTTGATAGGATCTCTATTCGTAAGTTCTGTATAGTAATCGTATCAGTGAAGCAGAATCTCTTCCAAATCAGTATCACTTCCACCTGTCGAGATCTAATAGGGATCTTGGAAATGAGTGATGCTAAGCCAATATTTACACATCTCCCTGGTAGAGGGATATGACCTGCCGTGATGACAAAGTCCGCGACTCTCTTACCGATAATTACAGTTGGTGACAAACAGATGACATCCTAGTCACCACACCGATACTGAAAATTTGTTCTAGGCCCTGGCTCTACAGATCATTCCCCAGCTTGCGTCCCTAGGAAACGTCAAATATGCTGTCATAATCTTGTAGTGTGCATCTCTGATCCCCACCCCCCCCCGCGGGAAGACAAAAAAAAATTGATCGCTAGTTAAAGCTTTGAATTATCTTTTGGTGCCCTAGATACCGGCCATTAGTTATATATAATTCCTAACTGCTACACACAATGGGTTATCCTGAAATGGATGAATTGGAGCTGGAAGTAAGTGTGAAACTGCATTTCTTTTCAGTGTCATTGTACTAACATTTTAATGCAGGAGTTTGGATTCCAGAGCAGGAGGTCCATTCAATTGTTTCATGTTGAAAATTCATTCAAGGAATCTATCAAAGATGAGTATCTGAATAACCTTGCTATCTCGTACACTAGGCAGAAGATCATTGCTGCGCTACGAAGCGAGATCAAAACGTACGACATCTCCAACTTATCTGGGCTTCTAGAGCCCGAAGATGAGGACGAGGGTGATCTGAGGGACCCTGTAGACTTGACATCTTCGAATACTATTCCCTTTGATTTTGAGATTCAGCAGATTAGTTTGAATCAAGATGAATCTAAGATGGTGATCGTATTTGATGAGTCCCAAAGACTTGCCGCCATTCCACTTGCCGATCTTCTCGACTCCAAATTGATTGAATCTCCGAACGAAAAGATGACCTTACTTGGCAAGTATAGCTCGAAGATTGTTGATGTCTCACTCTCCAAGCAAGCGTCCAATCTTGCTACCTGTCTTCTTGAGAGTGGTGAGCTTTGGCTTGTTGATTTAGAAAAGGAAGGAGGTGGGAAGCTTCTTTCACAGGAGGTGACTGGCGCTGCATGGAACCACGATTCCTCAAATGAGATACTTATTGGAACAACCTCAGATAGAAACGTTTATGTGCTGAATGCCGAAGGGGGAGAGATTACTTCGACTATCAAATTTGAGGATGATGTGTTGGGTGACAATTTCAAATGTCTTTTCTTTACAGATATTAGTGAAAGTTCTACACTAGTTATCTACGGAACAACTCGTGAAAGTGACGACCATGAAGCAGACTACCGCTCGTTTATTATTCGAGATGGTTTATTCTCGAACGAAGCGGTGGACATCTGCATGCCGTGGGGAGCTATCGCAAGAAAGGCATCATTCTATGCGGTTCATTTGAACAATTGGTGTAAGGACTTTCCCAACTTACTATTCACAATAGGATCTAAGTCCACAGACTTCAACACTCTTATACCAGAGAGTCAGATAACGGAATTAAATGACTCCGATAGGGCACAGATGCCAATCGATGAGGAGTCAGGCGATGATGACACTGTTTTAGGATTTGCAATTGATTTACAGGCTTCCAAACAGGTTCTACAACCATGTAAGATCCTTGATGTTTCGGGTCCATTGCCGCGTTTCATAGTGTTAACCAATAGGGGACAGCTCTTGACGTGGAATATATGGTACACGAAGGCAGTGAAGGCAAAGGAGGACAGCTTATCGGAAGCGTTAAGCTATGCACTGAGGGGATCCGACGGCCAGAAGGCAAAACCTGTACATGAGGATGCAGAAGTTATGAAGGCTTCTCCTCCAACGGCTGACTCCATTTTCTCCACTACCACTGTGAAAAACCCATTTGGTGGTTCTACAGATCTAAGTTCATTTACTCCGGCTGCAGCACAACCAGAATCTCTGGCGCCTAAACCTGCCAAAGATGCGAAACCATTCGCCTTCGGTCAAAGTGGCTTCTCTGCTCCAGAATTTGGACAAAGTAACTTTGGCCGACACGGTTTTGGCACATCATCAGCTTTTCAACAAGCATCTCAACCACAAATGGGGTCCGGTGCTCCTAAGGTTGGTACCACAAATAGCAGTGGATTTAGTGCCTTTGCATCTACTGGCTCGGCGTTTGCCTCAGCCGCAGGTAGTAGTACTTCTCCCTTTGCACAGATGATGTCGAAGGATAGTAATTCCTCGCCATTTGGAGGCTTGGCATCTCAAGCTTCACCGTTTGCCAAATTCGGCACAGAGAGCAAAGGATCTCCTACTTTTTCTTTTACGCAAAACAGACAATTTGAGCCTCCAATTTCCACGGCAAGTAGTACCGAGGGATCGGGTGCCTTTAACCTGGGAGGATTTTCATCGACTCTTCAGGTGGAGAATAATGATATGGGCGACGAGTTTGATTCCGGAAGCGAAATTGACGATGCCAGCGATAGGGTGGAGGAGTTGGAGCAGGATGAAGATGAATACGATGACGAATTGTCAGAAGATGATGAATCCGAAGAAGAGGAATCCGAGAGAGAAGTTCCTGGATTCGTGCCACTAGGGAATGGGGCAATAAAGGAATCACAAGGGCCGATGGCTAATGCAAAGTTTGCAGAAAGGCCAGCAGAGGTGGAAAGGGAAGCAACGAGAGATGCGAATGTTGAAAAGGGTGACTCACAAATAGAGAACGATGAAAGGAAGGTAGAGGGAAATGAGAATGATGAAGATAACGAGGTGGACATACGAACGGGAGAGAACAAGAATACGGTGGTGGAAGACGAAGTACGGGCACCGATGAAGGAGACTGTTCAAAAGGAAGACGATGATAACCCTATGCAAGGACGCCATGGCGACGAATCTGTCGACAAAGTTGTTGTCGTCAGTGAGAAGTCTTCAAATGAGCTTACTGGCAGTGAACCACCAATCGACGAACCTTTGGCCAACACAATTTCCAATAATATGATTCCCGGACAGGGGCATGCTACTCAAGCCTTTGACCATCCAACGCATGTAAACGATCTCTCCTCATCGAAATATGCCGATGGCTCAGAAAAGGATGGAGTAAGTATGGATACGGGGACAAGGCCAGCAGAAAAGAGTGCATCGTCCGAAGAAAGCTTTGAGAAGATCGAGAAGGAAGAAGCCCAGGTAGGAAAGAATAACAATGCTGAAGCTGAAGGTGTAAGGAAGGAAGGAGGAGCAATGACAAAGAAAGAGATCGGTGAAGAAGAAGGAGTGCATATTAGAGGCGGAGCTCAAACGGATGCAGAACCCAGCAACGTTAAGAAGAGTTCTGCCGTTAAACTTTCGCCTCTTCAACAGGCATCTGCGTCTACTCAATCTCTTCAACAATTGCAGAAAGTCGAGGTGGTTCCTTCCTATGTGGACGAAAGGGTAGAGGCTGGAGAGCAGGACTACAAATACTTTAAGGAGGAAACATTTGAGGATGATGAAGTTTACCTCAGCGAATTGGATGTACCACCGTCTGTTCCGTTACTTATCTCTGCTGGAAATATCGAGTATCCAAGTGGCAGCGACTCTGCCATCAAAAACCAAATGCTCGAGATTATCTATGATACAGAGACCGATCTTGAATTCCTTCGAAGAAATATCGATCAGATGAATATATTCTTATCGAAGCATATGGACGATCAGATAATGCATACGTTAAGCAAATCTCTTGACTTTTACAGTTTCTGGCGGCTAGATGAGGGTCCTACTATCGCCAAGGGCATTTCCAGTATGTCAGGGGACTATGACACAATTTCAACGGATCTCAAAGATATGGGAAACCGTGTTACGAGACTGAGTCAGAAGATAGCCTCGTGTTTCAAGCTTCTTCCTCAATTCGAGGAGGCTCTCACTTCTAGGGGCAAACCACTTGCATCAAAAGAGAATGAATCAATGCCGTTTGATTCCATACAGCGTTGGAATGAGCTTAATAGACTCGTCAAGCAAGTCAAAGAAGAAGATTCAGAGCTTGAATCTAAACTTCTTATCCTAAATAGCTTGGTCCACCCAGATGAATTGGTAAATGCACCAAATAAGGTGGATATTGTTCTTTCGGATGTGGATTCGAGGATTCGAAGGTATTTTGATGATCTAACTGAGTTGAAGAAGGAAATTAGGAGAGCCAAGTCTTCGAATATTGAAGACACTCAAGTTTCAAGACTTTCAAACGATCAGGACGTAAGTAGGGATAAGGTGAGGCTCTCGTCCATCATTTCAGGCATAGCAACAAGGAAAACCTTGACTGAATTGTTAAACACCAAGAAGGCTTCTCCACAGAGGTATTCGTTGTAAGTACTAGAGTTTATAGTGAATAATGAATTACGAGCGGAAAGTAGTAATTCTGGTTTTGTGAATAGTGAGAAAATTAAAATTCGGGACATAAACAGGGCCCACATTTGACATTAAGCTTCGGCCCATAATCTCGATCTTCGCAACTGTAGTCCAGCAAAAAGGACTTTATTACGATCAATTCCTTAGGTCCAACTGGTCCCTCTTTCTCAATGTAGTGGTACCAAATAGTTAGCTACTTTCCTGTATCTCCTTCATCTCCGCTCCGTATCTACGACATCCAGTCCCGTTTAGGACCCTTCATGAATCGGCGCGCCAATCGACGAAAACTTTCCCCTCACATTTTCATTTGCTTCTTGTTCCCCTTCCGTCGGCATTCCCATCACTCTGCTCCATCTTACTTCAACAATTAACCACAACAATGCCCCACAGAGCGAGGATCCAGTTTGATCTCTCGCGTGCTCGCAACCGCACAAGCCAGCGAACCAACGAGGCCAGCTTAGTGGTTGGCCGTAGCGGCAGCAGCGATGATCTAGTATCAACTATCGAGTACGACGGCTCCTTAGACAAATCATCTGTGCAGGCGTCGATAGCGTCACCAGATTTTGCTGCGAAACGGCATGCGAGCGCAAGAACAATACCTTCTGTTAGGAAACCTCAGACTCATATCCCGGAAGGGGATAATGATAGCGTCCTTCCCGAGAGTTTAGAAGCAGTCCAGTTGACTGTTAAGTTCCATGAGGCACGTACATGTATAGATAACGTACTGATTGATCCGTCAGTTATTCCTGGTGCTAAAGAGAATAGCATTGGTGAACTGCAGTGCGTTGATGGATCGAAGAAGAAACTCTATTTTGTATTCAAGAGGATTCATTCAGATCCCACGTCTTCCTCAGCATCGAATTCTCTTAGTCCAACAAGTGCGCAGCCTTCTCCGACAATCCTCCCAGGGACCATTTCAATTAAATCAGGTCCGATTCAGGTACTGATGGACCTTAAACCAAGAACACCAGTACTGGTACAGGTAAAGCCGAAGGAAGAAGTCCTGGCCGACGTTGTCGAGATCTATATTAAAGATATACATCTTTCCAGAGGTGATATGTGGAATTTATCAAGCATGTTAGTAAAGAGCTGTCTACATCGCACACAGAAGCTTAGTTTCTTGCAGGGATCCATACGAGGAGACGTGCATAGAATTTACAGGCATGGAAAGAAAGTTTTCTCTGCGTATGTGGGGGAGAAGACGAGGATAGTGTTTAGGTCAGAGTCTGCTCGATTGGTGGTATTTCTCCAGATCTCATCAGAAATGTGGCACTTTGAGGAGAGTGGTCAGCAAATGTTTTACAAGTTGGTCAATTCACTCTTTCCAAAGGTGTTTAAGCGCTGGAAGGAACTTGGAACGCACCATTTGATTACCATTGTTCTTTTCACAAGTGTAGATCTTGATGAGGAGGGACAGATGAAATATGCTGCAGGTGAGAGGCCTCCAAACAAGCAGGATTACTACAGAGTTGTGGTGGATCAGGTATCGATTCTACTGTGGAATGAGATAATGGCAACTCTTCGCTTGGAGTTCGCAAACTTTAAGCGCGATATTCTTCTAGGGAAGAATAGAGATGTTACTCCCGAACATCCGCAGCAGTATCAGATTAACGGCCAGTTTCTTCCTGCTGTGAAGGGAAACCTCCTTGAGGCAATTAATCTTGGGATGAGTCTTGTCTCCAACGATTTCAGAGATCAGGATCTCCGCCAGACCACGAATCACTTTATTATTGTTACACCGGGCACAGGATTGTTTGATGTTGATTATAATATGCTTGTTCAAACTGGGAAGATGCTTGCAACGGTTGACTCGACTATAGACGTTATTTGCCTATCTCAACCTCCATTGCATGTGGTTCCTTTATTTAGGTACCTTGATAACCAACACAAACCACATCACTGCATTCCAAATTTTATGGATATTTCTTTTTGGAGTGATTCAACACAGTCGGTGCACCAATGGCTCCCTCGCTGCAAGATCTATGAGTTGCAGATGATGGGTGTTATGGAAAATGAATTAACCTCTATCAATGTCAATGAACTCAACTTGGGTGGTTTTCACTCATGCATCGATGCCATGAATGACTACGATGGCATCGTATTTAGGGGTCCATTGGATCAGAGGAGAAGACGAGGAGAGAGACGGAGAACGACAAGAGCAAGACTTGTGAGTGGAGCAGGTTCCAGCTTTGCCATTAGTGCCTCAAGCTTTGGAGCAAAGATTGCTTCTACACCGTTAGCCGCGTTGTCCTCCACGACTGTATCGATTCCAACTTCTATTCCTCGCCGAGCAACCTCGACAGAACAGTTTCATTCAGCGACGCCGGAGGCAAAGGGATTCCAGCCGTCTGAACTTGCTCCTGTAAAAGCCTCAACTGCTACGACTTCCAATGCTACTGGTGTTACAACAACATCGAAATCAAATGTTTCCGCTTTCTCTTCTTTGCTTTCGATATCGAAAACGAACGTTGGAAAGATGGCCATGCCAAATGCCTTCAATTTTGTAAAGCGGATCATTTCATCCCCAATGCTGACGCCATTGTCCCCTAATTTGGCCGCAACCGCCGGCGGTAGCAGCACAATATTGGAGGAATCAGGAATTGAATCTGTGAAATCACTTACATTGAGTGCTACCAAGGGATACCCCTTCAGTCCCATACACGATGAACTCAAGGGGTCTGCAGAAAGCCTTACTTTACCTGTTGGAAGTCCTCGCTCGCGGACAGGTAGTCTGGCACCATCTACTTCCAGACGCACCCCTATAAGCCGTATGAGGAGGCTTCAGAAGAGTAATCCTTGGGACTCATATTGGACGACTGTAGAGAATCCATCTAATGTGATGGCTTCTGAGTTTCTTGGCCTTGTTTCCTACGGTCGCTGGCAATTTGTGTTCCCTGCCAACGTGCGGCGTAGAATCATCAAATGGGCGTCGCTTGCTTCACCTGCAGCTTTACCTGTGATGACACCTTTTTTCCCCTCTTGTGAAGACTTCAATCAGAACTTTACATTTCGCATATATGATGTGTTGCTTAATCCGAGCGGGGTGAACGAAAATAGAACAAGTGAGTCTCTCATGAGATCGATGATTTCATTGAGAATTTCACTTGGTTTCCAAATTTGCGTTGGTGATGATGTCAGGAAAGTAGAAGAACAGCGAAAGCCTAACGGGGATTCAAGACAGCTCATACAGTACTTAGACAGGGATCACTACCAAGGATCCAGAATATACCTTAGTCTATCGGATGAGATTCATCGTATCAGTTGTGATTATAATGGACTCGTGAATGTTCAAGTTTACAGAAAAATCACTCGAGGGGATGGACTTCAAATGAATCCACCTGTTGGGGATTATGTGGAGAATATCCGCACAAGGTACAGCACGGTCTACCATGCTGTGACTATCCATCAATCTGAGGGTGAACTGCGGAACTACAACTGGAATCAACTTGACCAGGTCTTGGCTGGCTACGATGATTCTGTAGATGCGCAGACTAAGTACCATCGTCTAAAGTTTGTGATACTGCCAATGAGGGTGGCAGAAAACTCCTTTAAGCTTGCATCTGAGAAACTTTCCCCTGAGGAAATCAGGTTGGAAGGGATTCGGTCTCTAGTGGCTACTATCAATAAGAATCGCTACAGGACCCCGGAGGAAAAGAAACTCCGCCGCAAGAAGACTGAGATCACTCCGGAGATTACCTTCTACACAGGTAATTTGTATAAGTTTCTGGAGAACCAGGCATCGCTTGAGCTTATGACTGGAAATACAACTATGGCCCAGAGCCAGTTGTTTTCGGCACCTACATTTAGCAAGAGCATATCTCTGAGCAGATTGGCCGGTGTCCTGCAAAGTGATGAAGGTATTGAGATTGCTGATCGTAAATGGCACTTGGTGACACATTACCACTGCTTCGTCGGGACCGATTTTGTGAGCTGGCTCATCGAGAACTTCGAAGACATTGATAATCGTGAACAGGCTGTTGACTATGGTAACCAAATGATGGACAGGGGCTTATTCAAGCATGTGAATTCGAGGCACCACTTTCTGGATGGACATTACTTCTACGAGATTAGAAAAGAGTACTTGAAGAAAGAGGATGATAGTCCAACTGGTGTAAGCTCGATGAAACAGAGGTTCATGCCGCTGTCACCTGCTCCGTCCTACGCCTCTACTCCTCCTGATAGTCCCTCACTTGTCAAGAAGCGTAAGGTGATGCTATCAAGGAAGGTCCTTTACGATCTGGATCCAAGCCATGTTTCTTGGCAGCAAGAGCTAGTTAATGTCCACTATGATATTGTTCATAATCCTGAGCACTGCTTCCACGTGAGACTTGAATGGCTGAATACCACTTCTAAACTAATTGAGGATACAATTAGTAGCTGGGAAAAGCATTGCGAACGTTATGGCTTGGAACTGGTTGAGATACCCTGGGAAGAGCTTTGTACCCTCCCCTTAACCAACCCTCTTCATTCTACCATCGATATAGAGCTTGCGTTGGATCCTTGGAAGGATCCAGAGTTCGCCAAGTATCATAACATTCTTAGCAAGAACAAGTACTTCTATCACCTGTATCTTCTTGAGAAATGCGAGTTTATGCTAGACAATCGTACCGCTACCTTTTTCAGTGATGATGGATTGGATGTATTTTACAGTTGGGGAAGACCGAAGTTCAAATATGCACAGTTTATCCATTCTACGGGAGCGTACATTGCTGAGCTAAGACACGACGGAGATTTCTTCTTGGCTCCAAACAACATGCATATAGCGAGAGTGAATCTAAGCATTGGACAGCTGCAGGGTGCGAATAAGGGAACTGTGTACTTTGATTCCCAAAGTGTGATGCTGGATTTCAGGTCGATCTGTACTGATAAAGTTAAGCTAAGAGACATCTTTAGAGAAGCTATAACTAGATACGACGAGAGTCATGACGTTGAACTTGCGCTATTTGAGGACGAAGAACGGGAAGACGACTTCTAAATCTTTTTAATAGATACGAATGATAATGAAATTACACATCCTTAATGAGCGACTCTTTGGGCAATCTTAATAACATCGCCCAAAACACCCATTGCAGTAACAGCAGCTCCGGCTCCGGCACCCTGAATAATAAGAGGATTTGTGTATCTCTTAGTCTTAATAGAGATGACATTATCAGAACCTTTCAAAGATGCGAAGGGATGAGATGCATCATATTTAAGGATCTTCACGGAGGCCTCCTTGTTTGGGACATCTACAGATCCGATAAAACGTAACACTTTACCCTCCTTTGCTGCCTCAGTTTTCAAGGATTCCATTTGATCGTCAAACTCCGGCAATCTCTGCAAGAATTCATCGCCAGAGGAAACGGATTCTAACTCCTTTGGAATCAATGATTGGACAGGGAAAGCAGCTGGCGATTCAACTGGCAATCCAGAAATCCTAGCCAAAATGGTGACCTTTCTAGCAACATCCAATCCATTTAGATCGTCACGAGGGTCCGGCTCGGTGTATCCCTTCTCCTTTGCAACTTTAACAACGTCAGAGAATTTAACGTTTGAAGGCTTGATAGCGGAGAACTCATTAAAGATATAAGAAAGAGTTCCAGAAAAGATTCCCTCAATCTTCAAAACCTCATCTCCGGTTTGAATCATCTCTTTCAAAGGAGAGATCAATGGTAAGCCGGCACCGACAGATGATTCATGATAACAAAGGCCATAACCTGGCTTTCCAGCATAGTCAAATATATCATTCCATAGCTTGATATCGCTAGAAAATGCCTTCTTGTTAGGAGTGGCAACAGATATACCAGCCTTAATGAAGAGCGGGTACGAGTTAGCGATGGTTTGATTGGAAGTGTTGTCAACCAAGATAGCTGGCAACTTAGATCCCTTAAGGAATTCAGCAATCTCCTTTGGTGTCATACCAGGCTTTTGTGATTTAGCCAGATCTTCCTTCCATGATGATAACTTTAGAGGAGAGTAGTCTTCACTGCGAAGGACTCTTTTATTCTCAGCTAGGACAACAACATTGTAGTTGATATAACCCTTGAGGTTAGCTAGCTGGAAAATGAATTCCGAGCCGACGACTCCGGCTCCAATGATAGCGATGTTAACAGTAGCCATTATGGTGTATGTGTGGGAGAGGAATAAAAAGCGATGACTTCACTATGTCACCATGAAAAGAGTGAGGGTCTTTTACACGGGGGATTGAGCCACACTAAATGACTCCTCTATGAAAAATCGACAACTCGAGCGATGAAAAATAATTTAAGCCGCACACACTGTTAAGGTGGGGAAGACTTGGGTCATAATAAGTTCTACAATCAGTAAAGTTCATCAAAAATGCTGATCATTAACTAGTACATATCCCTTGCAGACTGATCCATCTCAAGGTTCCACCAATTGGTAAGGCAATTCTCAGATTTCAAATTGTCGTTGAGTTTACCGACTTCACAACCACTGCACTTGTCAGAATTGGGACAATTGGTATACGGGGAATGTGTGTAACCGATATCTCTAAACCAGTGTATCTTATCCCTATTTTCAAATAGGGACAAACCAATAGAATGAACAGGCGCATCACCCCAACGTTCATAATAGAAGCCTCCTGTCTTATCTAGGAATTGTATCCATTGGCTGTAGGCTTCGCCACGGAAGAAATCCATGTTTCCAATCTCGAAATTGGACCAGAAGTGACAGGTGGAGTATCCATGAGCATACTTGGCCTTGCCTGGGTTCTGTAAATCATTGACAAGCCAAGAAAATGCACCGTTAGGATTAACAAACTCGGGATGCATCTCCACAAATTCCAAAGTTTTTGGCCAGAGAGTTTCTACCGATTGGTGGATGTCATATAATCCAATAGTGAAACCGTAAGTCTTATTGTTTTCCTCCATGAACTTAAACACATCGTAGTCGATGTCACAGTAATATTGTGTTCCAGGCTCAAATCTCCAGTACCACTTGAATTGACGCATTCTCGGATGATTATAGAAACCCTTGCTGTAGTAACGACACATATTGTGATACGACATCTTTTTTGCATAGGCCACATTTTCGTCAGCCATCTTCTGCATGCCGGCTATCTGCTTTTCCTTATCTATGAAATCAGGCTGATTCCAGTCAGCCGGATCAATGGTTTCGAAGAAAGCTTCGGATGATATGTGCTTCTTAATGCGATCTATAAATCGTTGACTAAACTCCTTGTCATTAAGGAAAACATAGGGATAGTGGAACTTGCTGTTAAAGTGCTTCTCAATTTGCTTAATGGTAAGTATAATCGAGCTGGCATCTTGATTTCGTGAGAGGATCATCAGAGTAGCATTGGCTCTTTGATATTCATCAGGATTCTCTGCTCCTCTCCTCAAGTTATCCACCTTGGGTTCATCTATCTTTATATTCATGATCTCACTTAACTGGGCGTAGTTCTGCTCCATTATTTGATCCCAGGTAAACTCTGACTTCTCGGTAAACGTCAATTTGTCCTTAATTTCTTCAACAGTCATCACTGAGCTTGGATCTACCAAGCTATCAGGAATGTCTTTACTTTCAGATTGCCACGGTATCTTGTCCATAACATTCGTAGCACTCGATATCACTGAATCTTTCAGCGATGTAGGAATGTTCAAAATGAAAACGATCAACACGATGATTATCAACGCCAGAGGTACTACCCTCCATAGCAATCGTCTAAAACGTCTTGGAAGTGCGGACATCTCGAAGTTAGTTGTAGAGATGGGAGAAGAGTATATCTGGGCCAGAAATGTGAAAGAAATTTGGTACTGGAAAATGCCAAGAAAGGAGCTGAGGGATAACGCGACGGAGAGGAGAAAAGTGGTGCAGGGATGACTCCTTTCTGATTCACTTGTATCTGATTACCCCAGCCTAGGATGCGGGTTATAAGGGAGGCTTGTGATGCAAATAGGCAGCAATTCAATGGAAGAAGTAAAGGGACTTCGAGAGGTGAATTGAACTGAAGGCATTAAAGTGGGAAGAGTTCTCACAAGCTGTGAAAATTAAGTCCCTCTCCTCACCGTAGGCTGCCGTCAAAAACTTCCCCTGAACTGAGTGAGTGAGTGGGCGAGGGTTAAGATTTGAAACGACGAGTGCACTTGTCAGATCTAAGATAATCAGATTGCGTCCTGTTCATTCTCCAGATGTCCCTTTCACTCTTCCTAAAGTCGGCCAAGGCGCGGTTCGCAAAGGTGGGTTTGCAAGCCTCCCCGCAGATGACTAAGTTGACTCTGGTCATAGGCAATCAATCATCTGATATGGACTCTGTTGTTTCTGCCATTGCGTATTCCTACTTAAGCAGCAAGAGTGCTGAATCGACAGAAGGGATCATTTTCCCGATTTTGAATATTCCTCATGATGATCTACGCTTACGTAGAGATATCGAACATGCATTAGATAGCATACATATACACGAAGATGATCTCATCTTTACAGATGACTTGATTTCACTCCCATCGGGTTCGAAAATCAACTTGATACTTGTGGATCATAACAATTTTGCAGGGGAGAATGAAGAGATTATCAGCAAGAAATATGATACCCATGTTGTGGGGATTATTGATCATCATGCCGATGAACATAAATTTCTTGATGCAAATCCTAGAGTGATCCAAGTGAATGGATCATGTTCTTCTTTGGTGCTCGATCATTTTAAGAAGGAAGTTCTTTCTGGAAATCTAGACTTGCCGACAGTCAGATTCCTCGTGTCTGCAATTTTGCAGGATACGGACAACTTAAGGGATACTTTCAAGACTGAGAAGACTGATATTGACATTCTGGGTAGTTTACAGGCAAAGTATCCCGCTTTAACAAACGAGATCTTGAATAATGAAAACAAATTACTTCATAAGTTGAAGAAATCATCGGAAGGATTTTCTTTTAGGGATATTCTACGTAAGGATTATAAGGAATATCAATGTGGCAATCTAAAGACGGGAATAAGTTCCGTGAGAGGTTCGTTAGATGAACTCGAGAAGACTTATACACTTAAGACTATGATTGAGACTTTACGGGCATGGCGAATCGAGAGGAGGCTTGACTTGGCCGCAATGATGAATACTTACAGTTCTAATAAGGATCATCATAGACAATTGATCTTACTGGGAGACCTGGATGGTTCCTTAGTTTCAGAGACAGCCAATGCGCTTAGAAACAGTTTACAGCTTGAAGATAGAACAAACATTCTGGAGTCTGACGTTAGAGCTTTTGAGCAGGTGAACACTGCGGCTTCTAGGAAACAAGTGGCACCGTTATTGACCCAATTTCTTCAATCTATATAAACATAACATTATTTCCTTAACCGTTCCGGAAGATAGCTGACCTTCCATCCTTTAAATGAAGAATTTTCCGATGGTAGTTGATGGTGAGTCTTATTAATGTAGTGATGGAAATCTGCGAATGGGGTGTCATCTAGTTCGATTAGATCGTACTGAAAAGAGTGACCTTCTTCTGCATTGGTGAGAAATTGGGCGATCTCTTCAGGAGAATCCCTATAGAGAAGCTTCAAACAATTTCCAAGAACCTGGTCAGTTCCTGATAGTGTCACTTCCAACCCAATGCTGAGACACCATACAACTATGCGTTTGCCGCTATCGCTTTTTGGCGAGAGAACATAGTATCTCACCGCAGTAGAGCTGATAGAATCTACAAGCAAAGAATATGCTTGTAGATATGGAGAGAAGGAGATAGTTGCAGCAGTTGTATCCTTCAGTAATATATTCCACATGTAAACTCTATAGTTTTGAGTGCTGACATCTCTTGTGCCAAGTTTTGCTCCGCAACCTTGACATAAACAGTCCTGATCCTCCTCTACCATATTGAATTCTGGAGGGTTAAGAACCAAATAATATGATCCCACAATCAAGTTATTCTTTCCTGGACGGAAGTTGTTGAATCGATCATTGATGGATTCGTACGAATTCGGACCTTCAGCTGAAGGGCGATGACAATGCCAGAATTCCATCATTTCAGACCAATACTCAGATGGCATCGGATCTATGCGGCGTACCAAATTCAATCGAATCAAAACACATTGACAGTTCTTACAAATCAAAGTATTATCATCCTCCTTTTGCAACTTCTTAAGTTCTTTGGCAGACCACTGAAAGTCATCTCTGTTCGTCAAGGTATCTATATCTCTTGCTCTTTCGTTGCCTTCTGTCTCCGAACTGGCAGATGAAGGAAGTTTGAAGACCAGCGATTGAGACCCACTCATGCTGCCTCTCGTCGAAATATCAAAGTTAGGAACAGATTGCACCGGAAGCCTAAAGCTGAACCCGGTGGAAGACTTCGGCACAAGGTTAACCAAATTTCCCTTGCCATCTGTTCTGAGGGACTTCACATCATCGGCAGAATACTCTATACATATCGAGATGGTTTTCAATCTTGGTAGATACTCAGCAAAATATCTTGGTGTAGTCATCTAGGTCCAGTGTATTAGATCTCTAGACAGATACTTGCCGTTTGACAATCGTACGACATACTTCTGACCAATGATAGTAGATTAAAGCCACGTGAAAAATTCACCTACCCGCGATTAACGAGATGAGACAGGTAATTTACTAAGGAGTACATTGAGACCTATTACTCCTTCGTTTATTTCCTCATATCATTCATTCCCCATTCGCTTCTTCATCCTACTAGATTATGTTCTCTCTTATTAAGAGTCTTCCAGTCACAAAGGCTGCGCAGATTTTACCGATTCTCTCAGCTACAACCGCTTCCTCCAGTAACTGTGCCCGCTCATACCATTCCTTCTACCATGTTGAGCCCCCAATTGCGGATCCATCTTCACTAGAAAACCAAATTCTAGCAAAAGCTTACACAGAATTTGTACCTAAAGTAGGTTTCACCGAGAAAGCAGTTAATAGAGCAGCTGCAGCTCTCGGAACCAATCCTAATTCTCTAGGTGCCATCTTTAATTTTACCACCCCATCCCATGATATTGCCATGGAGTTGGCCCTTTATCACTTGAAGTTTGCTCGTCAAGAAATGTACGATCAGAACAAAGAGAAGGCCATCAGTCTTCCAAATGAGAAGGAAAGATTAAAGTTCTACGTTGCGCAAAGGTTACTCTTAAATAGACCTATCATTGATTTCTATTACCAAGCTTTGGGTAGAATGATCTTGCCAAGCAATGTATCTGAGTCGTTGAAGGAATTACACAATCTCGCAGATGATATCTCATATTATGCTGGAGATAGATCAACCGATTTCGCATGGTATTCTAAGCGGTTCGCTGTAGCTGGAGCATTCGTGCAGTCAGAATTGTTCATGTTGAAGGATAATTCTCCAGATTTCAGAGATACGATTCAGTTTGCTAGTGATCGTCTTGATGAAGTCGATAAGCTGGGTCGCATTTACAGCTCATTCGAGGAGTGGCTACTATTCAATGGAATCAGTACAATCAATATGATTAGAAGTCAACTAGTTAGAGGCTAGGCTGATGGGCCTGATGATATAGCTGTAGATAAGGGCAGACGAAAACATAACTATATGAGTGCACGACCAAACGATCCCTCCTTCCTTTTTTCCCACTTCTTCACTTCACTTCACTTCTCATTACCTATATTATGACCTGATTTATTAACCACGAATATTTACAAAAAACTAGTAAATACTTTTATTGTTTCTGCTGTGCTGTGGATGCCTGCTGGAGCTGAGCTGCCTGCTGCATCTTCTCTGTTCGAGCGCTAACCAACTGATCTCTTGCTTTGGCAAACCTATCCTGTTCGTTCTTAATCTTTTCTTCCACTCTATCGATCTCTCTCTTAATAAACTCGAGCCTTTTGTCAACATTTAATTTAGCTTCACTTTGATCCTGTGGCATCAACACAGGTCCTATTTGCTTGTAGATCTTGGTATCATCCTCCAATTTGTCAAATTCTTCCTTCACTATCTTATTCTCTTGATACTGTGTCTCCAACTGTTGTCTTGAACTCACAAGCTGTGTAAGCTCCGATTGAGCTTGATTGTAGCCTTTAGACAACTGTTCTATTGAGGACATGAGGTATGCGATAAGGAGAGATGACTTAATCGGCAAAATAGGCAGGTCTCTTTCGGTCGGAGCGTGGATAAATTTGATGCTTTGTTAGCGAATTATTGTAGCTCCATATATTTTTCATGGGCCATCATCCTTTGCCCCCATCCAAGCTACTCCACAAGGTGCCCTGTTTACGTATATACGATTGACAAAATGGTAAGTCATACACAGTTAAGTTCACTTCTTTGGCTTCCTTGTTACTAATCATGCCACAGTTAAAACCATACCAAGAATTTGCAACCCCCAGGCATATCCTTCAGGATAGTCAGTTAGAGGATACTGGCAATCCACTCACAGAGAACCCTGTTACGCTACCGGAGGTAACAATTACCAGCCAGTATCCAAATGATCGATCCGACTTTCTTCTTGTCATTCCTGAAGTTCTATCGGTACTTTCCGACTCCATAGTTGCTTTTCAATCCGAGGAGCAAATCAAGCAGATCTCTACCATCCAAGTGGCGTACCCAGAATCACGTGGAGCAGATGCACTCGAAGAATCCGACTTCGACGAGGATACTCAACTCTACAAAGCTAAAGACAACTACATATTTTCGCATGATTCGAAGGATATCCCCGTTTATCGTTTGGACACCCCCGCTTACAAAGTGGACTTCATTACTGTACCTGTTTTCCACAGTAAGATAATCTACAATCTTCTTGCGAACAAGCTCTTCAATATCTTCGAGATGGATCGATTGATCACCGTGGGTACAAGCGAGTTGAACGGTAACGGAACCGTAAATAAGCTCCTTTCAAGAAATTATTATACCGTGGACGAACTGTCTAGTCCACAGAAAAGGCTATTGGACAGTATACCGAATATGAAACCACCAAATGTCATTACAGGAGCATCCGGTGCCTTCACATCTAGATCCACTTTCTTCAACACTCCTCATTTTACTCTTGCAGTTGATGCAGAGGGAGCATTTAACCTTGATTTGGAGAAGCTAAATCTCGATGCTGTCGTTGATGCTGCCATAGTATTGAACGATTTATTGGGATTCGACTCTACCAGCAAATTCCAAAGTATTGTGGAGGCAAAGATCGAACTGAAAAGGGCTGAAGCAGGCGGACTTTATATGTAGGTAAGCTTAATGAATATATATATATCTCGGGATAATCCCATTCTTGCAGGGGCTGTGAGTAGGGGTAGTGCGCAGAAAATTTTTCACACAAAATTTGAAAAAAAGTGCAAGATAAAAAAATCAAGATAAAAATTTTCCTTTGATTGATTGAACTTGGCGGTCAATAGAAACAAAGTAATACGGAGTCGTTGTCTGTGGATATCTACAAACATGGCAGGACTTGATTACATCTTGTATGAGGAGCCCACGGGCTATGCTATCTTTAAGGTGAAGCTTCAACAGGATGAAGTTGGAGCCCGATTAAAGGATGTCCAAAAATCGGCTCAGGACTTGGCCAAGTTCTCTAAGATCGTTGAGCTTGTTTCGTTTGCACCATTTAAGGGTGCAGCACAGGCATTAGAAAACATGAATGATATAACTGAAGGATTGGTTTCAGATTACTTGAAATCTGTGATAGAGTTGAACATTCCTAAAGGATCAGCCAAGAACACGATCAATTTGGGTATATCTGATAGGAATTTGGGACCATCTGTCAAGGCTGTCTTTCCATACATTGACTGTTACTGGAACGAGGTTGTTCAGGACATCTTGAGAGGAATCAGATACCATGGAATTAAGGTCTTAAAGGGTTTACAGGATGGAGATTTGGAGAGAGCTGAACTAGGTTTGGCCCACGCCTATTCTAGAGCCAAGGTTAAGTTCTCGGTGCAAAAGAATGATAACCATATCATTCAGGCTATTGCAACTTTAGATCAGCTAGACAAGGATGTCAATACTTTTGCAATGCGTGTTAAGGAATGGTATGGATGGCACTTCCCTGAGTTGGCTAAGATCGTTCCTGATAACAAGATTTACTGTCAGGTTCTACTTTCCATAAAAGATAAATCGTCACTTACGCCGGACAGCTTGCATGATTTAGCAGCCCTTGTCGACGATGATGCTGCAGTCGCTGAGAAGATTATTGATGCTGCCAGAATTTCCATGGGTCAGGACGTCTCTGAACAGGATATGAAGAATATCATATCATTTGCTGAAAAGACTTTGCATATGATTGAATACAGAGCAGGTTTAGCCAAGTATTTGAATGACAAGATGCATGTTGTTGCTCCAAACTTGTCTGAATTAATTGGTGAAGTTGTTGGTGCTAGATTGATTTCTCATGCCGGTTCGTTAACTAACCTTTCCAAACAGGCTGCTTCCACAGTTCAAATATTGGGTGCTGAGAAGGCATTATTCAGAGCATTGAAGACAAAGGGTAATACGCCTAAATATGGATTGATTTATCAATCTTCCTTCATCGGTAAGGCTGCACCTAAGAATAAGGGAAGAATTTCGAGATATTTGGCAAACAAATGTTCCATTGCCTCGAGAATTGACAACTTTGCTGATGATCCAACAAATGCCTTCGGTAAAGTTCTTAAGCAGCAAGTGGAAGAGAGGCTTGAATTTTACGATAATGGAAAGCCTCCAATGAAGAATGCAGATGCTGTCCAAGAGGCAATTAAACTCGGAGGAGTCGAGAAGGAAGTGGAAGGTGAGGAAGAAGCAAAGGATAAGGAAGGCGACGAAGAAGAAGAGGAAGAGGAAGAGGAAGAGGAAGAGGAAGAGGTTAAGGTCAAGGAGAAGAAGGAGAAGAAAGAAAAGAAGGAGAAGAAGGAAAAGAAGGAAAAGAAAGAAAAGAAACATAAGCACAAAGAAAAGAAGAGAAAGGCAGAGGAAGATGGCGAGCACAAGAAGAAGAAGTCTAAGCGTTAAAGTCTCTAATTGTATATGGTATATGTGTTGCGTTTTCTTTCGTTGTTGTTATCTAACTACACTTAAATGGTAGTCAGCTTAATTTAATACTCCCTTAATCAGCTCCCGATGTGTCTGTCGGCAACTTTTTTTCCCGCCCGGGTCTTATCGTGGTTTTCCTAATTTTTTTGATAAGCACATCGGCAGATGATTTTGTACTATTCTAAGGATGTGTGGCTTCACCTTATGACACATCGGAAATGTGCAGATCTCTTTTTTCGAACTTTACTTTACGAATGTATCTTATTTCTTCCTGCTAGTTAACTCACTGGTGACAATCTTTCAATATTCATCTAAGTTTCTTCCAGCTGTTCACATCAGCTCAACCACAATTACTTTACCCCATCCTTTTCTTAGAAGCAAGCACGATAAGACAAAATAGTTTCTTTCATACCTACCATGTCGACTCCTCCTAACTCAACGACCTCTCGTTTGTGGTCAACCACAAAGAAGAATTGCGAAGTCACCGAGTTGTCAGTATCTCCCAGTTCAATAGGCCCAACTGGCTCACCCAATTTCTTCGGTCTAACGTCTCGGACGAGTAGCGGTATACCCATACCTGTGAAGATGACCAGAAGAAAATCGTCGTTCAACTCTTCCGACTCACCTTTTGCCAGAAGAAGATCATTTCTATCAAAGGCAATGTTAGAGAATGATACTTTCCAAACTTATGAACTATCGTCGTACGACTGCTACTCAACAAGTTACGGACCTACATATTCAAGAATACCCTCTTTCTCCATCAACTTGAACGAATCGCAAGGTTTTATATGGAATCAAGATTTGTTTGCAAGTTCCTATCAGCAGGTTAGAGCAGGCTTAAATCCAAATTCTTTTCAGGGAGATTCGAAGCCTGTCGAAGTGATAGATATCATCGTGGACTCATCGGACGAAATGGATGACGACGAGAGAACAGAAATGAACTACTCTAAAGGTTCAAGGGCGAAGAATTCCAGGATAGCCAAAGCGTCTAGGAGTCCAAAGGAGGAGATTTCAATGAACGATGATATCTTCCGGAACGGTGCAGAGGAGCTGTTGTGCGATGAGTACTGATTATATATGGATATTTTTTGTTTTGCTTTTGCATGGCATGGTAATGCATGGTTACGTACGCAGGTTTCGGTTATGCATGCTGGTTGCACAGAAATATGGTCTACCACTATACATTTGTATACGTCCTTTTCTCTTTCTTTGGCTTATTTCAACTCTTTGGTCTATGGGCAAGGTAGGTTAGGTTACGTAGGCGGTGTCTGTGTCTTGTGAGCACTAGTCGATCGACGCGTCACAAAAAGAGTGGTAAAGAAAATCTCCACTTCTCCAACTTCTCGAGTAAGTAAAATTTTTTTGTATGGTGCTTTGTAGGTCACCATAGATAGGTCTTTGCAAGGCAACCACCATCTATACAGTCCAGTATGTTTGCAAAGATTGGTAGGCTCATGGGAACGATGGGAACGATCGCCTCTAGGAGATTCGCTTCTACGATGCAGTTTACTCCAAGAACAGTTCTACCACAGCAGGCTTTACAGATTAAATTCCACATTGATGATGCTAAGCAGCTATTTGCAGGTCTACCAAAGGATACATTCAAATCTAAAATACTCTCTGAGATGGTTGAACCAAATAATGAAACAAAAACGCCGATGGAAATGACATCAGTCCTTAGAAAGAGAAGATTAAAGATGAAGAAGCATAAGCTCAGAAAGAGAAGAAAGGTTCAGAGGGCTCTTAGAATTAGAATTGGCAAGTGAAGAGGGGGTGATGAGGATCAACTGCATATTTATTTAACTTTGCTTACTCGTGTATATACATACTGTGGAAAACAATTATTCGATCATGTCTATTGCGGTAGTCTATCGGAAATGCCATCGGGATGATCATGTTTCCACATGTCAATCCATTGGGATATCCTTTCCACGTTTTGATCCAACGTATCAACGTTCTCACTCTGGAGTTCGATCACTATCTGGGGATCGTAGCTTTCTCTGGCATCTGATAAGAGAACTTCCATGATCTCACACTCCACATTCTCCCTCACTTTGCTTTCTTTGTATCCTCTTTTCTCAAGCCTGTCATAAAGAACGGTATTGTCGCATCTTAATACCACCACCAAATCAATCCATCTCTCGGGAAAGATATCACAGCAATGCCAATCTAAGATAAGTCCTCCCTTGTCTGCCATAGGTTCTAAGAGATCGAGAAGCTTGTCTTCATCCACTATAGAGGTATCTCTTTCACTATCCCAACCTTCGATACAATCATTCTTTTTGGCGAATTCGCTGACATTGATGTGCTTTAGCTCCGGACATTGTTGTGCAAGCAGCTCCGCGTGTGAGGTCTTTCCACAACCAGGTGTGCCTGTTATTATGATATTCGGAAGTTCTCTGATAGATGGACTGGACATGAGATGTGGGGACAAGTTTTAATTATGATGAAGACACATATAAGTATGTAGTACAAATGCACCGAAATTAGCCAGCCATTGATTAATTTTTCATTATGTACAACAACGACTTTGTCGCAGATCAGACTTACCCTGTTCAACATGTTCGCGAACCTGTCTCACAGAAAAGTCTTTAAGCCTTGTGGTTTAGCTAAGCTATTTCTTGAGACCAGAACTACACTTCAAAGCATCATCCTTCCCAGAATAGTAAATCGTTAGAACATACCTTCGTTATGTGTAAGCTATGACTGACAAGCACCGTTGTGGTTCCCTCGTTCTTTTACTAACATACCTATTAATCAGCTGCTTGGGGTAACTCCTCAGATGATCCAACAAAACGATCTGGTCTTCCATATAATTCAGCAGCGGGTGCATCTGGACCGCTTCACAGAAATCTAGATACCTCTACGTTTAACGAACAATTTCCGGCGTTGGACTCGTCTCCACCTCCAACTCTACCCACGAATTTAGGGGCAAACTCTGCCAATGGCATCAACAATAAGCCGTTGCTATCACAGCAACTTCAGAGTTCAAGGCAGGCAGCTCAGTCTTCTCCAAATCAGACCAAAGCCAATGCTCAGGCCATTCTAAACGCTGTCAAACAGGCCTCTTCAATGGGGAACCGGGATAATAGTGGTACGGGTATTATTTCCACTTCTCAAAGTGCCACAAACATTCTAAACAGCCTCAGTAATAACTCGGTTGAAAGATCGCATAGTTCAACACCAACCCCTCAGCTTCCACCGGGACTTATTCCCGCCGGACCAAGTGGTTTTGAACCAAAATTAGGTGCCGAATTATCGGAAGGAAGTTCAAAGCGGCCTACGGCGAAGGAAGAAGAACTTACGGAAGACATCGATAAGTTTGGTTTGAAGGGATTGCTCCCCCTATTGAGAGTGGAGCCAAGTGACCAGGCAACTATAGCTACGGGCATAGACTTGAATATGTTAGGATTGGACCTATCAGAAGGAGAAGAAAATATCAAGATCTCGAAATCGTTTGCTTCACCATGGTTAGAAACGAGTCGATCGGAAGTGAAACCTCTTTTTACAAATCCTCCAAGCTTTACCATTCCAGCAAAGGACTTAGCCAATGTGGAGACTCGAATCGGCAACTTCAACGATGAGACTTTGTTCTTCATCTTCTATAGTAAGCCTAGAGACACATTACAAGAATTAGCCGCCAGAGAGTTAAACAACCGGAACTGGAGATATCATAAAGATCTTCAGGTATGGCTTACTAAGGATTCATCCGTCGACCCTGTTCCAAATGGTCCCGGCTCTGAAAGGGGTACCTATGTCTTCTTTGACCCTACTTCTTGGGAATATGTCACGAAGGATTTCGTATTATCGTACCAGTCTATCATATGAGGACCGGGTTTATATCTTCTGTAACAGTACACATGTATAATGAAGCGCTTATAGACAGAGAAGGAAGAGAATCAATCTATCTAAAATACGCCTGGTACACCGAAGTGTGTTGACTTAGTATGAATTCTGTCGGGTTGTGCACCAACCTGGTAAAATTTCCCCAGGTAATTTATTTCTTTTGCCGAGCTCTATCTTGATACTTTTTTGGGTGTTATTTCTTTAGATTTTCCCCTACCTACGGATAACAGGACAGTACAGTTTCGGTGATAGCGATAGAGAAGTACGAGTATAGGCTATTCATTTGGTGAACAGAGCTAACTCGCTTCATAGCAGCAGATCGAACACTGGTTTTGACTACCTCTAAGTTGGCCCTTCTGCTCTTGCTTTTGCTTTTGCTTTTGCTTGGTCTTCCCTCACGCCTCTCATAATGGGTATAGTATTGATTCCCAAGGGAGAGGAGCCTCCATCCCTGGAAGATCCTTCCGAAATGGGACTATTTACAGCACGAAGAACCCCTGGTTCGTTTATTTTGCCATCCATGTATGCAAGGGGCATATCGGATGGTCAGAAAGACTCTGGTACGAGCGATAATATCAACGATGAGGATCATGAAAGCCCTGATGAGTCGAATAAATCACATAGAAAGAGATCGAAGCAGGGATGTATCACATGCAAACTTAGGAAGAAGCGATGTGATGAACAGAAGCCTGTCTGCGGTGACTGCCAAAGGTTGAATCGACGATGTGAATATATTACAGATGACATGACCCCAGAGGAGATAGCGAAGCTTAAGCATGAGATGGAACTGATAGAAGTAGAGAGCAAAACTAGGAGGAGGAAGAAAAAAGTCTCGTCGCTTGGTCTGAACGTAGAGTCTTCCGGCTCTGGTAGTCACACTCCAGAGAATGAACTGAAGAGGAAAGGCAAGCATGAAGGGAATCGGGGCAAGAGGGCCAAGAAGACGGCCGAAAATGATAAGGTTGTGTTCAATCCTTTATCTATTGATATTTCTTCACTTGCCAGTACCAACTGGCTTCAAGGAATGGGTGCCACTACTGAATCTATCGGCTGTTTAGCCAGTCCGACGCCCGAAGTGACAGAAGAGTGGGCGAATTGCAATAACAATAATAGTGGAACGCCTCTGCCGGTGCCTCATGAATTTACATCCTTATCTCCATTGCAGCCTCCAAGACAGCTGCCAACGAGTTCGACCATTCAACAGATACAACCACTCTCATTAGATGAGGAGTCGGCAGCAACCTCGGCATCGATAGATCAGTTCGCCGAGATATTCTCACCTGGATTCCCCAAAGCGTTACAAGAGCATTTGCAGGAAACGGAAAATAAAACAGAAGCTCCCAAACCGGAGAGCATACCATCCATCAGTCAACTTCAGAATTTGTTTGAATTTTCACCGTGGTATCAGGAAGATGCCGATGAGCAGAAGGGGGAGAAAGAGAAAGAAAAGACCAGTATGGTCCTAGCCAATGGACATCACTTTGTTCGCAATAACAGTATTATGGGATCTGTTCCAACGAGAAGTGCTTCGGTAATCTATTCGAACCCTTCGGTAGTTACGAGCACGACACTGGCATCTCTAACACCGATGGGCAAACAGTTGTACGAGTATTATCGTGACAAGCTATGTTTTGTGGCATCATCGACACCGAAGGAAGAGAATATGTATCTACATACTTTCTTGCCGATGGCACATGCGGATCAGAGTGTTCTGTATGGAATCCTAGCCTGGAGTGCCTTCCACATGGGTGGATCGAAGATGGAAAAGCAAGGTAATTATTACATTCAGCGGGCCATTCAGGGCTTCGGAAAGCGTCCTGTATTAGATGAAGACACCCTGGATTATTATAAGGATGTTGCCACAAATGTGGATGACAACGATGAAGATATAGTGAAAGAGGATGTCTCACCATTTCACGAGGAATGCAGAGCCATTCTTTCGATGCTTTCCAGAGATGATATGATCAACCTACGACTTGCAGCTTTTCTTATTCTCTGCGGGGTGGAGATATGCCGTGGTGATGTTTCTCGATGGTCGAAGTATCTAGAATACGGAGCGAGATTGATCAACTTAAAAGGAGGTCTCAAGAGATTCAATGACAGTAAGGACGAGCATTTCTTGGCTACAAACTACGCTTACCACGATATCACTGCCGTTGCAGTTTCAAAGTTGAGACCGCTACACTTCGACTTAAAAGAATATGAACAGATGTGGACTGCGTCCAACGAGCTCGGTTTCTTGGATCCATTACACAACATATCATCACCAATTTTCAATATTCTGGCGGAGATTAATAAGTTGGCTTCAACGGCGAGAAGACTGTATAGAAGGATCAGAAAGGCGCGTAGTCTGGCTCCGGGAACAATTGATGATTCTGATGACGAGGAATTTATGGCATATGCTGCAGAGGAACTTGCGGGGGCAGCGTGTAGTTCGCCGAGATTTTCATCCTCGGAGGCTGCGTCTTCGAATAAGCACTCAAGTATAGGCTTGAGTCCAGTGATAAGTAAGCAGGCTAGAGAAGCAGAGGCAATGGAGGCTAAAGAAGAGGCGATTTGGGAGACCAAAAACGAGGATGACAGTCTTTCAGAGTGTGAGAGTTCAAATTTCCGGGACCCTCTCAGCTGTGAGTTCTCGATCTATGAAAAGTACGATCAGATTATGGTCCAATGTCAAGAGCTTGAGGCACGATTAAATAGTGCGATGCCCAAGCAGCACATTCTTTTGAGACTTAAGCCTAAGGACTTGGAGCTTCAATTGACTGTGTTTGAATGTTTCCAGCTTACTGCGAAGATTCATTTAAGACAAGCTGTCTTGAGAATGGCACCGTCATCATTGGAGATTCAATATTTGGTTAACCAACTCATTAAATCACTGGACGTGTTGTTAGGGTCGGATGTGGAGGCGGCCCTTTGCTTCCCAATGTTCATCGCAGGGATGAACTTAATCTACCCACGCGATAGAAAAGAAATGAACGAAAGATACAATGCCTTTATCAAACGATACAGATGGAAGAATGTCCTTCGATGCCAGATCGTGATGAAACAGCTTTGGAAGATGAACCCACTTGGATACAAATTTGTCGACTGGTACGACGTTGTGGAGAGAATGGGGTGGGAGTTAAGTTTCGCATAGGTAATTTAGTATCGTAATTAGTACATAGGAAGATATAAATAAAGAGCGGGTCATGACATCGTGAAATAAATATGTGGTATTACAATTTCTGTTTCAGCCTCTGAGATTGAATACTTTCAGCCATCTTCTGTCGCACAGACTCCATAACAAGCTTGAGTCCCATACGACTGCTCTTTGAGTGTTCGGCAAACTTTGCCTTCGACCAGTCCTCAATCCGATCTTTAACGTTCAGATTGCCAAACTTCCGGAATCCACTGCTGAATCTCACGGTAGAGTCAAACTCGGTCGTATTCTTTTCCCTGTCATAATGATATTTGGTACATTCTTCAACACGCAACAATTTAGTATGGTCAAGATTGCAGTTGTATGTAGTCATAGTCTTTTCCTTCGGATCCACTATCGTCTTCTCCACTATCCAGCTAGTATTTATTCTACCCAAAAACGGTTTAACCCATTGGGGCAGTGATCCTGCCTTGCAAATGATTTTAGTCTGGTGGAGTCGACCGTCAGAGTCAATGTGGCGGTCGATAGTATCTATTGATTTCACATGCTTAGCGTATGGATTAGGATACCGATTGAAGTAGGCCAGAGTGACCGTCTCGAAATCATGCGAGAATGTCTGTCTGTTACGGAAGTAGACAACCATAGTAGACGGATAGTAAGAGAAAATATAGAGGAGAAAAGCGCAACCTGTACCAGGAACAGATCACTTAAGGGCAAGTATATAGGGATATGAGGGGAGGGGGATGAAAAAGTCTTGCCAACTCTCGGCTTGTGACTTCGTAAAAGTGAAGGAAAAATTTGCCAATCAGTGACACCGAAAAGGCGAGCATAAAATTATATAGTTGGCCCGACGGAGATTCGGCCTAAGAGGAGGTTTGAAGAGTAGATTGATTGTCAGCGACTTCGAAGTATATCTGGATATCTAAGTATAGATCTGGTATGGCTGTAGACATCGGAAACTAATTTCATGAACGCTTCTGATGATTTTCGAAGTGAAGATCCTCTGCTCCGACCTAAAGTCCGAAAAGGTTAAATAGCCTCATTTAGTCTTGCTCGTTTCGATACTTTCGAGACTTTCTGGATATATGGTACCGACCTGCTTTCTGACAGTATCCAAAATCTTGGCCATTCTAATTGTATGACTCAAAGTATGTAGAGGACTTTCCTTCAATCCTTGAGCTAAACAATCTGCCACATGATCTGCCTCAAAGAACATTCCTCTACCATTGTAGTTGAATCGTTTATGGATCAAAGGCTCATTTTTTTCATCATAAACCCAATATTCAGATGGGACACAAGAATCATCAACTTCTATACGTCCCTTTGTACCATTGATAACGACACCATGGGAATGGTTATCAAAGAATCCCGAACAGGTAGCTATTCCAAGGGTGTTATTTTCGTTGTACTTCAAGATCACGGCTGTAGAGATATCCACACCGGTATCTGCCATATTTGCAGAAGCGGCAATATCAGGGAGGGTCAATTGACAATCCTTATCGAGGAATCCCAACGGCCAATACATCGAATAGATTCCAATATCCAAAGTGACACCACCACCCAAAGAAGGATCATAGATCCTTTCCATACCAGGGTCATCACGTGGGAAAGTGAAGCTTAAATCAGAGACAACTCGCTTAATTTCACCAATTGGAGACTTCTCATGCGAGAATAGCAAGTTGTAGACCTCTCTATAAACGGGGAGGAACTTTGTCCAGTAAGCTTCCATTAAGAATAGATGCTTGTCTTTGGCAAGCTTAGCCAAGATCTCAGCCTGCTTGTAATTGATGGTGAAAGGCTTCTCCATCAGAACGTTCTTACCGTGCGACAAGGCATCGAAACACAATTGGTAGTGATTCAAGTTAGGAGTGGCAATGTAAAGTATGTCCACTTTCGGATCATTGAATATTTCGTTGTAAGACCCATAACACTTGATGCCGTCGTCGGAGGCTTCGTTGATTGAATCCTCTTTGAATTTCCGAGCCCGTTCAATTGACGAACTTGACGCTATTGCTACCAATTTATGTCGAATCTTTTTAGAGGTAACATCCTTTCTTAAGGTATCATGAGAGTGAAGTAGATCGTTAATGAAGGTACTGGCAATACGGCCAGGACCAATGACTCCCCAATTGAGCTCGAAGGACATAGTAAGCAGACAAACTAGCGGGCGATGCAAGAAGGCGATGAGGAAAGAGTGAGGCTGTAAGCTTGTGGCTTTACCAACTTTCCGTCAGTTAAAATTGAGGGGATAACAATCACGATGTGCTGATTCACCCCACCCATTCACTTCCCTATCGATCCATTCCCATCCGCAGTGATGTAACATTGGAACCCTCTGCACCGCCTTAAATACTACATTATATTAGCCTAGGGAATGAAGGATTTATGCATGTATAAATTAATTTATGTATACAGAAAATCAATTACATACCGGAAACCTGAGAATATAATGGGATTGCATCACTGAATAGTTAATTTACCGGAGAATGCAGTAAATAAAACTAGTTATTCTTCTTGGCAATCGAAACCCTCTTTTTCTTGTAGGAGTCGATGTAGAATGCTCCGAACAACAAAGTTAGAGGTGTTAGGTAGATGACGTTCATATAGATTGCCAATGCTTCTTCCCCTGAATTAATGCATCCTTTGGTGGTACCTTGAATGATATCCCTGTATCTAACAAACATATGTAGAACGGCCAAGAGTCCACCCACGACAAATTGAATGATTTGGAGAGTGGTGAGATATTGCTTGAATAGGAAAGGGACCTTAATCTTGAGGCACGACAAGGTGAAATAGAAGTACATGATGGAATGAATAAAGGAATTGAACACAACAAAGATCCAAATAGGAGGGGAGGAAAAACGGACCCCTGCCCACATGCATAGAATTGCACCAGCATGATGATAACTTTGGAGTAGAGAGGCCTGCCTTCCCTTTAATAGGATAATCATGGTGTCAATGATCTCGTAGAATTTCGAGAGATAAAAGAGATAACCCCAGAAGGCTAATCCCCTAACGGAATCGCCATGATTCTGCCAAATACCGTTATCAATATTGCAGACGGATTGCCAGAACATATGCGAAGGCTTCAAATCGGACTGTTTGAAATAATTTCCAAACATTTCTGGTATGAGATGTCTTGCATTGAAGCTCATAGTGTACACCATACCAGCAAAGGTGACGACGGAATATGTGCATAGTAAAATATTATGGACCAAGACTAGGATTTTGAATATTTTGGTTCTCGAGAGCCAGTAAGATGCAGCCGGTAGTTTCTCTGGTAAAGTCTTTGCTTCGGGATGCTTTCTTTGGTAGGCTTTAACCTGCCTGTTGTAAACAACCTTATTCAACAAATGGACTGAAGTGAAGTAGGTAAGAGAAAATAGTAAAGGAGTGGTGAACTTCATTGTGAATGGATAGAACTTATTAATGATATAGTCATTTCCTCGAAGTAACGGGTACTCCGGATAAGGAGTGTTGAAGTTAGGGGCGTTCAATATCTTGGAATCAGGTAAAGCCCCCCAGGTAACCAAGTTACTGGCAGATGGCAAAGGAGTGGAAGCTGCATCGAACATAGGAGATGATGACATGATGATGTTTGGAAGCGTTTGAGATATCGGATTGAGGATGCGGTGAGGCTCTGTAAGAGTGCGGGGTAATATCAATGAATATATGGGGGGATTATGGAAAGGCCGTGAGTAAGAGGGAGAAGAATAAGACAAAAATAACAAGAAAACAGGAAAATAAGTAGATGATAAAGGCCCCTTGAAGTATAGAAAGGGGCCCCTCTCAACACAACCAATGGGTATTATGCCAGATGGTGGCACAGGGAGTAGCCTAAAACGGCTCAGCAGCACTAATTGGCAAGGTAAAATTTTCACCTCAGGTTAAACCATCACTTGAATTACCCCGAAGATAAGAAAATAGTTGAAAAAAAAGCTTAAAAGCCTCGAGGTCCAACGCTGCCGAGGACCCAACAATCTTAATACACCGAGCAGCAATGATTCACCGCACCGCAATTGCAGTTTGTGGGTCGAATGGAGAAGTTGATGTGGGGGGGGGGGGGGGRGCGACRGGGGAAGGGGTCGGCGCAGGCGCAGGGGTAGGCCGATCAGCTGAGTGTAACTGGAGTCCAGCCGGAAACTTCAGGCAGTAGAACTTCGGAAGCCTTGCTGCGGATTTCGGGACTCTCGGTTGTCAATTGCTCACGAGACCGAATTTCCCTTAAACCGTAATTTTACATCCGCACACCAGATATTTACAACCTCGAAATTGGTCGTGGCAAGGCAACGTAGGGAAGTAATGTGAGTATTGCAGGTATCCTGAGATTCGCATATTTTGGTGGAAGTTGAAACGGTGAAACTTGGATTGCCTAATGGGGATTATTACCCGACACGGTGTTCGGGTGGCGGGTCTTATATAACTCGTTTACTAATGGGTGTTCGATAGAACTGAAACTTCGTAAAGTGAGACTCTGCTGGCCAAAGGAATTCCGAAACACCAGAACGGCTGTCGCCAGCCAAAAAGTGACATCGGGGTGGCTGACCGTTAGAGTGACTCTCTTCAATCATTACGTCAGATTAGATCTACTCACTGTACAGCTGGGAATCATCAACCTAACGATACTTTGACCCCAGACTGACCCCAGACCTCATTCTGCCGCCAATCACGGCCCACAGTGAAAAGAAACAAATCTTAGCTCCTCTGACCCTCGGATAAACCGGCAACATCTAAATGCACTGCAAAATATGGCATTTATTTCGCAAATTGGTTATTTTTTTTAGCAATTTTGCCGTTAATTTAGAACCAGATTGTCAACGTTTCTAAATGGGGCGTCTTTAAATCAAACGGATCGCCATAACATCTTCTCTTCTTCTAAATTGTTTGATGAGTTGATTAAGCATATGGTTGTTGTTAAAAAGTAGGCCCATTTGTAACATATAACCTTTCTTTTGAATCACAAGTCTTTACTATACGGAAAAATAATGTTGTACTTTTCATTGTTTGAAGAAGCAGATCGGAAAAACCTGACCCTCCCCCCCGAAAAACAGTGGAGAGGCGGCAAAAAAAGAAAGCAAAAAAAATTCCCTTTTTGCCCCACGCCCCCGTGATTTTTTTTTATTTAAACGCTTTTCCTTGCAGTAAAAAATGAATGGAGTTGCGTAGAAAGCCTGGATTTCCCTAGCTGATCCCTCCCACTTAGCCAACTTTTTGTTTAAGTTTCTTTCGTTTTAAACTCTCTACTTTCTTTCTTTCCGTTCAACATATCTTCTCCTACACTGAGAACATCATCCTCATCGTTATATCGTTATCGCGCCACAGCCACATCCACATCGATGGATCAGCAAATTATCGATAATATTCTAGTCCCTGCACCTTCCGTTCAAGAGAAGCGTGAAAGTGAGAGGCCTTACAAATGTCCCATTTGTGGAAAGGCCTTTCATCGTTTAGAGCATCAGACTAGACACATAAGGACACATACTGGTGAAAGACCACACAAATGTAACTTTCCTGGTTGCAATAAGAGATTCTCTAGATCTGATGAACTCACAAGACATCTGAGAATCCATACCAACCCTACTACTCGCAAGAAAAGAGGTCCAAGAAAGAAAAATGAAGCTGGACAGAATGAAATCAATACGCCTGCTACTGCGCTGAATGGTGGTGCCGTTGCCGTTCTAATGCCAATGGGTTATGATATTCATGGTCAACGGATGTATCCACAGGCCATGCCTATCTACATTTTGCCTCCCGGATCGGCCATTCCTGTACCTGCAAATGTGGGATTTCAGGTGTCTAATGATCAGATGGTTCAAATGCAGCAGCGACAGTTCTCTTCGGTTCAGCCTGTTCAGTCTGTTGCTCAGTCCGTCACTTCGAGTTCTCCACCTCAGATGATGTCTCCTCCTGCCCACACTCCTACGAGTATCATGGCCTCCTCCTTGGAGCCAAATAAACCATACAAATTCCAGTCAACGTCGTCTCTCTCGAACTACTTCTCCTCCAAAGGCTCTTTCGAATTCACACCGCCACAATCTGGCCTCTCATCTAGGACCAATTCAACTAATTCGTTAAGGTCTCTTGAGTCCGTCGGAAATTCTTCATCTACTACTACTCTGTCCTCCTTCAACAACAACATGAAATCCTCTATGCCTTCGTTGCATAAACTCACACCACTTCGAAGGACAAAGAGTCGAACAGCACCCGTCGCCAGATCACATACTACAATGTCTCTCTCAACGCTGGTCAACGAGAACTTTAAAGAGATCGACGAAGAAATGTTGGAACAACCGAAGAAGAAGTCAAGACCTAATTCACCGTCTATGCCTTCGTCGACTGGCCTGATACCAGCACCTTTACCTATTCCTCACAGATCTACTGCTGTGTTTAATATTACCTCGCCTCAAGAGACACCTCTTTCCACACCTCTGCAATCGCCAACGTTGAAGCCGCACAGTATGGGTTCTGTGCCGTTGCATGAAAGTCTCACGAAGAGGCTTTCCAACCCGGGCTCAACGAGTTCTACAAACAGCAATAACAGTAATATCATCAATAGCATTGGAAGCAGCAACAGTGAAAGCGCCAACGTTTCGCAGTCGGCCATACAGCTTCCGTCTCTTTCTACAGTCCTAGGTCCACTTGATGAGTTAGACTCCAAACTTAGCGATAGGAGCGTTAGAAATGATCCAGATGAGCGGGTCAAGCAGATTCTCAATAGGTCCATGTCCCACGATAAACTCTCGATTCTTCCTCATGAGAAGAGGTCCGAAAATCTGACTTCTCTGAGAGAGCACTAATTTGATACCACAGTGCACTCCCTCTTTTTTCTAATAACTTGCTAATGTCTATTTTGGGTAATTAATGATTATTATACTATGACTAATATGGCAATGTAAACCAAGTAAATTGACTACGTAGCTGCTTAGCCAACCATCACGGAACTCCATCTGGTACCCACCATCGCTGAGATTTCCTCACTTTCCTTTTTTTCCACTCCCCCATTGGTGGGGTTCACTTCGTAGTCACAATGAGTACGTTAGTACCCACATCCTGGCAGCCAAGGTGATGAAACTAATAATACCGCTGTATTTTTCAACCAGTAAAGCACCCCGGATCAAATGAAACGCAGGGGTAAAAAGCCACTAACTTGTGAACCTCGTAAACCTCGCTGGTTCGTCTCACCTGATTCCAACCTTGGTGTTTTTTACGATGGCTTGAATAGGAACCATGATTCCCTTATTCCCCTCTGCGCCTAGGGCCTCACCCTTCTGCCAACCCATTTTTGTCAATAACTTGCTTCCTATACTTTCAGGTCCAATTTCGGATGCATTGGCACCCACGATGTCACCTTCCTTGTACGAAAATGCTCCTTTTCTTTCCTTCTTCTTCCGGTCACCATTTGGATCCGTCTCTCTCATTAATCTCCGTAACTCCTTCCTTTCCTCCTTCGTTAATCCACTATCACTTCTAACAAAAACTCTACGTCTATTCAAGAGCTTATCGACTTCTCTGTAATCAGGCTTCACCCTCTTACTACCGGACGTCTTCAACGCAACGACGTAGCATTCAGGGCTCTTCCCGAACTTCCGGGCCTTGAAGTGGTAAGCACGCGACATGTCACGCAATGTCATGCAGCCGTGCGAATCCATTGGGGGAAAGCGTAAAGTATTGCGGCTGTCGTCGCCAAGAAACTCCTCCATCTCCACCTTGAAATCTTCGATCCGCATCTGGTAAGGGTACTTTTTTAGAAGGTAGTATGAATCATGCGATGTAACATCTGCAGCATCCCCATTTTTCCCGTGAATTTTCTGTGCCCTTTGAGTTCTCTTGTGCCGTTTACTGTCAATCTTGGCCTGAAACTGTCTGATTAGAGAGTCACGTATCTCATCGGTCACATTCTCTGGTACATCAAGTTTTCTGTTTTTTCCCCTGCCATGGTCAGCCAACGAGTGTGTTCCTATATCGATCGGATCGTCCATGATCTTCATCTTATTTTTCCGGAACGCAATCATCTCATCAATGCCTTCAAGCATCTCATCATCCACTTCACTGTCTTCGTCCTCTGAGAGAGATAACCTTTCAAATCCTGAATCATCCGGTGTATCTTCGCGATCCGGTAAGATCCCATGTAGGTGTTTCGTGGCATATGCAATGAATGCGTTAAATCTACGCTCTGGGAGTCCTTTACTCACCAAGCTATCCTTGAATTCTTCTTTGGCAACCCATATATGATCTTCAAAACCAAAGAGAAGCGGCGATCTTACATGATACTGAACATAATCGTCAGCACCCATTCGGATATTGTCAATGGTCACCCCAGTAATATCGAAAGATACGTAATCTTCCGAAAGCAGACCGAATTCGGGATCCGTATTACTTTCCTTACCATCTCCCATGTCGTAGTCTGGCTCCCCATCCAAAGAAATCGCAGGCTTGCGTAATGTCTTTGCAGGTCCCTCTTCGAAGCCAAAGTTGGGCCGATGCCTTGACGAAGATTTTGGCAGATCAATGTAATAGTCCCCTTCTTCATCACGCTTCAACTGCGTCGAGAACTTTCCGACCGTGATTGACAACTCATCATCTTCGTCATCACTATCTTCTTCCTCGTCTATCAAATTAAAGGAATCTCTACTGAGACTTCCTGTATAGTTGTCATCCTCATTATCATCGACAAATTCAACTTCATCTGCCTCATCACTGGACTCTTGATTTAATGATTCCACCTCAATGAATGGTTCTTCCGTAGGGATGTCCGATACTATTTCATCTTCTTCATCACTTAAGTCACTGATATGATTAGTCAACTCTTCCTTAAGCATCTCCGTTGCACGTTCTAAAAGCTTATCGTGAATAGAACTACTGTCCTCCTCTTCAGGTTCCTCCTCTTCCTTATTCTCGTCATATCCTACTCTAACCCCGTCTTCAGTCAAGCCTAGCTTCTGATACAACTCTATCGAAGGGTTGTAAAGCTCTTTAGCCTTAATAAAGTCTATGGGAATTTTCCTCAAATCCTTCTTAAATGTGTCCTCGTAATGTCGGCCCGTGTAATCAGCAATTTCAGCCATTCTGGCCTTCCTCTTATCAGCCTTACTGGGCCTATTTCTATTAAATGCCATCGAATTAATAGCCATTTCATCAATACTACTGAATTCCCCCTGACTGAGTTCCACCATATCATTCAAATCGTGTAGAGATTGCTTCACTGATTGTCTGCCCGATCTCATACTGCTACTCTCTGATTCAGAATAGTCATCACCGTGTATTATCATTCTTCCTTGACCGTGATGACGACCTTTGCCACCACCGCCACCTCTTCTGGCCTTCCTGGTTCCTCCATGTTTCTTATTCGATTTCTTATGAGTCATATTAATCACTCGTAGAAGACTCTAAAAAAGGATTGCCATCAATAACCCACGGGAAGAATAAAGGCTCCACGACCCCTATTAAGATCTAACTGGCTGTGCGAAACTCCGAAGAAAAACAGAGGTAATAACTTATGTAAGCAATCGATTCACACACGTTTTTTTTGCGGGCTGATACGGCAGATAAAGCAGGATATTGAGAGATGACAGAGGGGTTCCGCTGAATCAGATAAGGTGGATCTGCAACACCGTGTTGTTGGTTGAAGAAGATCTCAAAACAGGCCAATTCCTGATTTAAGGTCGTATTTGTTTAAGGACGGAAGGTAGAAAGCTGATAGATCGGAGAAATTGACGAACGGCTAATCCATTTAGGGCAATTGAAAGCCGTTAGAACCTGTCTAAGGGTTGCTCCACCAATACTTCAATTTAAAATCACATCATTCATACATCACTTATAATGTCAAACTTTGGTCTACAGCGGGTGATAGATTTGATATGGGATAAACCGAGCGTGAACAACGATTTTGTCAACCCTTTGGTTGTTCTTGGTCAGAAATACAGCCCAGGAGACAAACCAGCTCTGCATGAGCCCGAAAAGGAAACAAATTCTCTTGTTGATTCACCGGATCCCGCAGGTTATATCTTCAAGCTCTCTTCCATTAACAGCTTTTTTGGCGATTTGGCGACTGAAGGCTTGAAGAGTGAATCCCTCCCCTGGAACGCCTCGAGATCCGCTGACGAACAACAAGACTACTCAGCAGTATCTTCAGGCTCATGGCCAAATGATTTCCTCTCAGATGTGGAGACCAGAATATGGTTTACCTATCGGTCGGGGTTCCCTCTCATTCCTCGTGACCCCGACGGTCCCTCTCCCTTATCCATGGGCTCATTTTTGAGGGGGACTTTGGATCTATCCACAGCAGGTGAAGGTTTTACCACGGACGCTGGTTGGGGTTGTATGATTCGGACTAGTCAATCACTTCTAGCCAATGCGCTATTAAATTTACATGTTGGAAGAGATTGGAGGTACCGGAAACATCGCTGTGATGACAACGATCCTGAATATTCAGCCAAATTTAACAAACACTGGGAAATCATTGCATTGTTTGCTGATACGCCGTCGGCACCCTTTTCCATTCAGAAAATAGTCAGTTATGGATCTAGGAATTGCAATAAGAAGCCCGGTGAATGGTTTGGTCCATCGGCAGCTGCCCAGAGTATCGTTCATATATGCGAGGAGAGTTACGGGACTTGCCAGTTAAAAACATACGTTACTGGAGTTAATGGTGATGTTTATGAGGATGAGTTACTTTCTGTAGCGAGATCCGAAGATGGGCCATTTGTGCCGATTCTTATCCTATCAGGAATTCGTCTTGGTGTTTCGAGAGTGAATCCTACCTACTGGAAGTTTCTAAAGAAACTGATTGATATGCCGCAGTCTGTAGGTATTGCAGGCGGTAGACCATCATCTTCACATTACTTTTTTGGATTCCAAGGTGATTATCTTTTCTACTTGGACCCACATGTGCCTCAGAAGGCTCTTATCCTGGATACCGATAGCGAAGATGTGTTGAAGGAAGAATTTTTACCCACGGTACATACTTCTGAGATAAGGAAGCTTCACCTGAGTCAGATGGACCCATCCATGCTTATCGGTCTCCTTATTACGTCATATGAGGATTACCTGTCCCTAAAGGGGTCGATTAAATCGTTTGAGGCCATGGAAAGGTTTATTAATATCTACCCCAAGCGTCCAGTTCTCACCTCCCGTAATTCAGCAGGTTCTGAATTACTGGACGGATGCGATTTTGTGGATCTAGGTGGTAGTGAGGAACAAGAACCGGCCATTAACGAATACGCTGTCTCCTTGAAGGATGAGGATGGACAAGAAGAGGAAGATGAAGAAGGGAAAGAGAACTATAATCACATAAGAAAGTACTCACAACCAGTACTTATCGAGCATGGAGACGCAATATATTTGCAAGAGAGCAAGAATGGCTCCGAAGATAGTGAAATTAGATTCGACAGGGATGCATCCCTGATCGATCAGAATGATGCTACAGAGCGCTTTGAAGAGATCGAAAGACAAGAATCGTATGTGAGGCCGGGATGTGAAAACGGAATAGGCAAATTCGAAGAGATCCAGAATGATTGAAAGCCAAGAAATGAGGTGAGATGGCGGGACACTGGGCAACTAATACTTCGATAGAGATTGTAATACAGAAGCTGATCAAGAATATCGTGGCACAAATTTGTAGGGGGAGTTAGTTACCTCACCGTCTTTCCCGCACCAAGAGGATAGTAATATTTCGCGTATAGTGGCATTTTCGCGTATCCCTATATTTTCGCGTCTGAGAAGCCTGATTACCCTTGGGACTCCTTTGATCGACTACCATTCACCATGAATGCCGTTGGAAGTGCTGCCATCCGGGCGGATCTTACCGACTCTGATGTAGACATAGAAGAAGAGCTTGAGAGAGAAAGAGAAGAGGCTCCATTGTCTGAGGTTGAAGATGAAGAACGGGAAGCGCGGGAGTTACCAAGGGAGCCAGATGGAGGTGATCCAAGACCGTTAGCTGAAAACAAGTTCTCACAAATCAAGAACTTTCGTAAGGCTACTCGTGTTCTTACTGCAGCTGAGCAGACCCTTCAGTCTCAGATTTTACTTCTTTGTTCGGCTCTTGGTGGAGCTGATCCGTCATCCGAGAACAAGAGGGACTATGTATTGGGTGTGGATGCGTTGGCTTGCCTTAAGGATCTTAAGCGCTGGCTTAAAACTGTGGATGACGCATCAAATACATGGCATGTTGCGGCAGCATGTCATGAGAATGCACTTGTTGAAAGTGATTTGATTCCTATCGTGATTCAGACTCCTTCGCGCATTAACGATGCAAACAAATCATACCTTCAGAATGTGATGCTCTCTACACTTGAGCTACTCGTGGCATTGACTAGGCCGCTAGTCTTGGATGTAGAGGCAGTTTCGCAGACGCGAATAGATCTATATATTAGACTTAAGAAGGCCCATGTTTCATGCAAGGAGAGAATTCTTAACTACGAGCATGGACGTTGCCTTAAGGCTGTAGTAGGAATTGCCTTACCCATTCTGCAACTGCCTAAGAATAGTCGAACGAACAGGGATACTGTGATATTGAATCTCTGTATGCATTTCTTCCGAAACGTCATTAGAATCGAACCGGCTGATTTCACAATCTCAAAGAAGAAGTCATCATCCAGAACTCAACAAGTCGTTGATAATATTCCTCCTGGAATAGCCAAAGAGGATATCTCCTTTGACAATCTTATTCAGAAGTTCAAGAAGAACAAGGTTCTCATGTTTGTGCAAACAATTACCGCTGGATTGGGTACAGAGTTTGACTCGGAAATACTTTCACCTGTCTGTCTTGAAATGTATTTCTATCTTACTTATGGAATTCAGCCTTCCTCACTATTCGAGAAGGGCCAGATGCCTGAAAGGAAAGCTGCCGCCACTTTGTCTCCAGCGCTGACTGTACAGAATTCAAAAACGGGTGTGCAGTTGGCAGATCTTATGCATCGGGAGAAGGAGATTAAGAGGAAGCTTTTCAGTAATAACATGACCAGGCATGCCAACTTTGGAACTCTACTAAGCATTAAAGAAGGTAGTGACGAGGATGCTATCACGGTAGGAACTCAAAGGGGATTTCTCCATTCGGATCCTTTAGAAGAGTTGGATTCGGGAGTGTCCAAGAGGCTAGCAGCCACTAGATTTACCAACAGAAATAAGGAGAGTACGAGATCTGACTTTGACACGACTTTTGAAGCTTCAGAGAGAAGGTTCTCTAGTGACAAGACAGCTGTCGTTCTGAAACAGTTTTGTTCTGATTTTACAGAAGCTGGATTTGGAGTTTTAACCACTCGTATCAGAAGAATGGCCACATCGAGTAGTATGCAACTTACAGGGTTTGCAGAATTCCATTATTTGTATATCATCGCATGGATTCTCAAATTTGAAGCTCTTCTTAGAGAGGAATCTAAAGATAAGCTCATCTTTAAGAGATTCGGATACATTATTGTATGCCTAGAAGAACAGATGATTCGAATGCTTATGGTTGGAAGTCTACCACGTTACTTGCAGAGCCGTGAATACAATCTTTTACGTGTGGCCACCGATTGTTTCAAAGAGATTCTTCTTACAGCGGTGGAGATTCATCGACTTGATAACAATCCCGACCTCGAATTATCAGATGAGGATAAGAACGAATTGGATGGATACATTTCCGTTTCTGAAGCTGTACTTAGAAACATCTTTGCTGACGAGGAGATCATTGATGTTCTTTTCCGTATTCCCCAAGATGCACAGAAAGTATCCCTCAATTATGCACTAGATATGACGGAGTTTACCCAAGTGCTATTTAATGTGTTGCATTACCTCTCAGATCTCAAGATTCCTATAGTGTTAGCCAAGAAGGTTAGACAAAGGAGTAAGAAACTATATGGAGAGAATCACGATCTGATAGAGTCCGGATCAGATGATGACGACGGCGAATTTGATGTCACAAATCTAGTAAAGTTGAAGCGTTTCCAGGTTCTAGACAGGCAGAGATATTCAGCGTTTGAGGAGAGGCTATTCCATGAGAAAATTGTGGATACACATGTGTGGGTGTTTTCGAGGTTTGCAGAGCTAGATGAATCGCAAGTGAGAAGATGTGTCTCATACTTCAGCAGGCTTCTTCTCAAGTGGAAGGAGCATTTTTTGAAGCTAGCTCGTTTGGATTTCATGTCCACTCTTCATGATATCAAGGATTTTCGATATTCTGCTAAGACAGCGAAGGGCATTTCCAAACTCTTAAGTTATTTCATGCGTGTGCTCCAGAAGCTTCAAAAGCACAGTAAATTGATTCTTCTAGAAGCATTGACTATCCACCAGGAACATGATATCGACGTTAGGTCATATCTCTTAGGCGGCGATATTCACGCTGTTCGAGAGAAGCAGACGAAGGCTAGGGCTCCAGACCTTATATTTGCCGATGATAATATGTCTTACTCGTTTCGAATTTCAGTGTTGGTGAGTTTACTTCTTTATGGTGATCGGTCCGATATTGTGGAGGATCTTGCTAAGATAATGAAAGACTTTAGAGACCAAAGGATTTCATGGGATAACAGGGCCGCTGTCGAGGACGGCAATAGCATACCAAGTTCTCCAGCAAGATCATCTGATAGATTGGAATTACCCGAAAGATTTATGCATGAGGATAAAAGAGATGCCCGATTTAGGTTGTTATTGAAGACAATTGGGTTTGTAAGAAATGTTCTCCCGGCAATAGTTACAAACGAGCAGATAAACCAGACAGTTAGTTTGGTGGAGGTAGCATTAAGCAATCCAATGGAGTCATTTGAGTTGGAAGGTAAGGTGGTTTCAGCTGAGAAGCCAGAACTTGAAGAAATTCATAAAGCTGTAGTGGAGAGTACTGGTGGGACCGAAGAGACACACGAGTACAGTGATTTGGCGGATGATGCTGGTGAAGATTCTGAACCTATTGCAGGGAGTGGATATGTTGAAGAGAATTTTGATCTGATGGAAGCTCGTCTGGAGGCTACAGAAAAAAGAATAAAGGGTCGTGCTTTGAAGAAGAGGAAGAGAAGGCGGAAAGAGGTTGATTCAGAAGACGATGACGTGCTTTCTATTACCCGCAATGGAGAGATTAAGAAAAAGGGAAAGAGGAATGGTAAGCATCTTCCTATGCATGAGGGAGTAGAGAAAATTCAGAAAGACCAGTCAGAGACAGTCACGAAACATCTTTCTTCCAAGTATGTTCATTCCGATGACGATGTGTCGGATGCAGAAGAAGAGAGGACATTCTTTGCCAGAGAGCAAAGACTCCTTGAATTAGTCCATGAGAATGAGAACAAGCCGCTTACACCGGAGCAATTCAACGCAGTATTTCATCCTGGCTTGGGAAAGTTGGATGTGGAGAGTGATGATGAGGACTTGATGATTGGAAATGGGATCACCCCTAGTCGTATTGGTGCCCAGGTAGAAGAGAGTGATACTGAAAGCTCGGTGATGAGTGAAGCTGCTGGGCAAGACTTAGAGGACAGGCCAGCTATCTCCATGCTTGCAAAGCGAGGAAGAACCATACTTGATAGCGACGAGGAATAGTTAACTAAAGACATAAATAAAGTACCCAATAAATTGCCGCACACATATATATATATATGTATATATATATATATAGAGAATAAATAAGCAGTGGATTTTATGTTTAGTCCACACAATGACCCCCTTCCTTTCCGTTTATGGAGTCCATTATTGTCTGAGTTGAAGAAACCACCATAACAACGAGCCCGAACACTATGCATAAAATGGACGGAATTCTCTGCAGAGTTGTTTTACCCCTCTTTGTCATCTTATCATAACACATAGGAGGGAGAATGTATGCAATAACAGATGCTGATGTTGCTCCCACCAATTCAAGGACTGCACCTAGATTGCAGGTGAAGAGTGAGATCACCATAGGCAGGAAAGAGACAAAAGTGGTTACAATCACATGCTGTCTAGCTGACAACTGCTCAATCTTGTAGGTCGGATCTCTTCGTCTGATTTGCTGATAAATTGTGAGCAAATCTTTGAACACCTCTCGAACAACATATATTTCCAATGGAAAGGTAGTGAGCATGTTAAGACCAAAGCAAAATCTTGCAATATTAACAGCCCAATCGTCCCCTGGGAAATTATTAAGAACGTTACCTTTGGTTTTGGAGCCAAAGTTGAGGTACCCGGATAAACCCATAATGGCACACAAAATACTGGAGACAGTACAAGAAAGATGAGTCACCGCATTGAACCTGTCTAATGTCGGCTTCCGTAGGGAATCATATATGAAGGTGGTATTATGATGACACACCATCGCGAAAGATATCACACTAATCCCCTTAAAAATACCAGATTGAATGAACCACTCTGAACCGGTGATGGGGCCACGGATGCTAGCCGGCATCTGTGGGCCTGTGACCACAACAATGATAATAATAATAAGCATGCTTATCAAGGCTAAACCGCTAGCTTTCGCAAGTTTGGAGATGTCTCTGGTTAAGGATAACGGATAGGATATAAATCCAATGCAAAAGACGATAATCACATTTCTACTCAACAAGAAGTTAACAAACTTCGAGTTCTGTGCCGCATTCTTGAACAGACTTCGTAAAACGTGTGGAATTGAATCTCCTATAATCACAGCAAAGCCTACACTACCGCCAAACGCAAATAACCCCTGAGAAAGCAAGACTATCACTTTCCCTGGCTTCCCAAAGTTCTTCGTAACAAATCCAGTGTAAGTCCTGGCACCAGAAAGCTTTGTATTCAGTATAATAAGCCTGAGTGTCCAGTCATTAAGTGCTGCAAGTCCCGTAAGTAAGATCACGCCTGATAATAGACCAGAGTTCTTGAGCGCTCTAGGAATTCCCACAATACCAGCGCCGACAATAGAGTTTGTCATATTAAAGAACGCGGCACGGAAGTTACCCCCGACACTCTGAGGTGTTGCTTCGGCTAAGGGGAACCCAATATCATCTTCATCTAAGTCAAACTGTTCAAATGCAGATGAACTTATCGCTTCATCGACGCGTCTATCGTCCATGAATACGTCCTCATCATTCGATGGTGAGACACTCCTAAGCTTAACCCCCGAATCCTGGGCCACATCATCGCTGAATGATCCACTGACAGATCCTATATCCCAAGATTTTGCGTTAGCGAACGATTTTTCAGGTTCTGGCGACTGCTGCAAAACCCCGAGATCCTCCGATTGTCTATCCACCGAGGCCGGGTTATCAAGCCGATGGTATTTCGGCATTGTAAGAGAGTGTAGTGACACTAATCACGGAGAGGAAAACTGTTAACTTGGTCTCCACTTGCAAGATCTTACACCAGGCTCATCATAAACCCTACGGTGGCCTGCACAAATTCCTGCAGTGTCCACGTTCATCAACGTCCCCGCAATCACATTCCCAAGCAAACGCGCGAGTGAGCGTCTGGTGCACGGATGTATAGAAATTGTCCCTTGAAGTATATTATACATAGAGATTAGGGATTGCCTTTACCATGCTTTCTTCACTTTTTGATTATCTTTTAAAGACACTTTTTCCCCAAATTTCCCTCTTAGGCTTCTGCGTTCTGCGTATCTATGTCTTTATTTACCCTCTAACACGGTTAGCAGGCGTTTCGCACTTGTGCCCTTTTCTAATCCCAGTGGATCTTCCGGTCAGGATTTCTCAGAAGTTCCTCAGTTAGCTCTTGTATTCTAGTGAAGACCGATTTAGTGGACCCGCCGCACTTGATTATCAAGTGGACGCTTTGGTCCTTTGTTCAGGGTGTTCCCCCATGTTCAGGGTGTTCCCTACCCGGTCCTAAAAGTGCTCACTACCCTAAACGACGCGTCGGCGCTGGATATTTCAAATTTTTTTATGTTTTGCGTTTGGAAGGTTCGCACTCTTGGGGCGTGGCACGGAAGAGGTACAAGGGTAAATATCACTATAACTACAATCAGGGTGAACGTGCTGATTTTCTGACGACTCCTACCGGCTTGGATTACAATTGTCTATTCTTTTCGATTGATTCGTCAGGATTCTACAATAGGGATATCTGTGTCTATCACCAGGCACGTGAAGGGCAAACTGGACTGTCCGAGCAACAACTAAACTGTTCCACGTGAAGGCCGTAAACCCGATAGCCATACGGAGCATAGTAGGCAGATCTATCATATCAGTCCTTTGCAATTCGCACTGTAGCATTATTTTTGACATACAGGTCAACTTTCAATGAGCTCAAAACGATCTGAAGGGTTCATGGGATCCCTAATTGGTGGTCGACGGTCGTCGTCAAAGGCGGATTCATCCAGCAAGCGGAGCTCGTCATATTCATCTGTTGACTCTCTCGGTAAGTCTGGATTCTTCTCGAGATCCAAAACTAGAGATACCAAAGATGTTTCATCTGTCATGGGAACTGACACATCCAGTTTTGAGGTCCCCATTTCTAGAGTCACCACACAATCAAGTTCACTGTCGACCTCTAGAAATTCAGTCTACACGTTGTCATCTTCACATGCTAAGAAACTCGCAGGTTCATCGTTCAAGAAGGTTCATCGACATACCCTTTCTGACGAGTTTCAGTTGGAGCCTCCGGATTCAGTCGAAGAGATCGAGCAGATGTTTGATGAGGTAATGGCTTCGCGCGATTTTGGCAGTCTACCTGAAAAGGCTAGGCATCAGATGGAAGGATACTCGCCGGATCGGAAGTGGATGCTCATTCGCCAGCATAAGCTTGCGGAATTTAAGAAGGAGAAACTGAAAGAGCAAGAATCAAGCAGTCTCGTATCTCCAAAGCGTCATTCAACTATCAGCGCCGGGGGAAGTTCGAGAAACTCAAAGATTCTTCAACAACGGAATATCCAGCAACAGCAACAACAGGAATCTCTTATTCGGAATTCAGATCCTTCCTTCTATGTTGGCCAGCTTATTAGCAACGAGATCAGTCTGGAGCAATTAAAGGAATTAGATATATGTCTTTCATCAGAGGAGATTACATGGACACAGGAGTTTCTTCATCAGGAGGGAGCATTGTGCCTTTGTAACGTGCTTAATAACCTTTACAAGACGTCTCCGATTTTGCCGGTTAAGGGGAGAAGAGAAGTAGTCGAAAGGCAAGCAGAAGATTTGAGCGGTCCCGTTCCAAGGAAGCTATTCACCAATATATCTGAAGAGTATGATTCTGTTTTGGAAAAGGAAACACGCCTCTTCCGATGCATTAAAGTCATAGCTGATCTCACAATCGGAATAGAAGACCTGAAGAAGAGCGATATATTCATTCAATCAATATTTGGAGGACTCTACTCTTGCAAACCTCTGGTCAGAAAGTGGGCTACTGATATCATCACATATTTCTACCACCGGACTTCGTACAGTGATACTATTTACAATACGATGCATCGGGTAATGAACAAGAACGTTCACTTTCAGTTTATCCAGCTCTTGTATTCACGGCCTGGTGCTATGGGACTTCTGGACCAACGTTCACAGTATATTCTTGGCAATAGAGACAAGGTTAAGAGATACGAGGTTTGGCTTTGGGGTGTGTCGAGGCTTTTTGAAGGAAGAGGCCGCATGGGTTCGAAAGTCGGCGCCTTTCAAGAGTTTCGCTATTCGGGCCCCATTAGTGACAACTTCCTTGCGGAGTATGCACTCTCTACTCTCTTGCTCATCAATACCTTAGTTCAGAAATCTGGTAATCTAGCTCAGCGTACTAGAATGCGCAGACTATTCCTCTCCGCTGGTGTCCGAGATATTTTTGAGTGCTTTCGGCGACTCAATAATGTTGAAATAAATCATAGTATTGCGAGTATTGATGCATCAGAGCAGGAGGATCAGGCTGAGTTGAGGCAGATGGAAGAATTTAAGAATGAGAATATCAATTTCAATGATCCGGTAAGTCTATTTTCATCAATGTGGAAGAAAAGCAGAAATACAGAGGCCGGTAGGCATCTTCTGTCAATGATGCAGAACATTTTTGTTAGCCAGTCTGGCAGTCTGACAAGTGCAGATCCGAAGCAGGTTAGTAGAAACCTCAAGTTGGTCGACAGTTTCATCAACAGCATTACCTTGGCCTCGGGTGATGATGATACCGATATGAATATCTCGATTAATAAGCTTATAGCCTCTTATCACAGCGATGAGATCGCACGAAAGGCGGTGGCCGAAGCTGCCGAGGCTAAGAAGAAAGTTGAAGAAGCTGAGGCCGAAAAGGACATTGCTTTGCAGCAACTTAATGAAGGTTCTAAGGGTGTTGTTGAGGATATGAAGAGCGAGCTCGTGGAAAGAAGCTTAATTCTTACAAGGTTGCGCGAGAAGCTTGATGAAAGGGATAAGGAAGTTTCTGAGCTTAAGCGTAAGAGAATTCTTGACAAACACCAGCAAGAAATGGAGATGAGGGAGATGCTTTTGCTTTTGCATAGCTATCAGGGACTGAATGGAAACAATCTTGGAAATAGCAATGCTCTTCCGATGTCTTCTCGAATTAAGGAGCTCACTTACCCGGGAGAGTCATCCACGGTCTCTGAACTTGAAAAGATATTGCAGACCCGTGTCGATCAGAGTAAGATGGAGTCTCGCCGTCTAGGATCAACTGGTGTTGAGCCTAGTGCAAGACTACGTGATTTGCGGCTGAAGATGGATCTTCTGGAGAGAGAAGCAAGAGATTTGGAAAACATGGACTTCGAAGAATTTAGCGAACAGATTCCAGAACCTCCGGCTAAGACTGACAGGCAGATGGATCTGGAGACCTTAGCTGCATTAAGGAAGAAGCTTGATCTGCTACAAAGAGATGCAAACAAGGTAATCAAAGTCCAAGGCGCCTTGTCACAAAGAGAGGGAATGCAGACGAGGAAGGCAGAGGCCTTGGATCGACTAGACAAGTTACAGAAGTATATGGAAGACCTAAAGGTTCGGGAGTCTGAAGAGATGCTGAAACAGCGGAAGACATTGGATCCTAGGTATCAATCATCTAATCAGAGAGCTTCCCAGTTGCAAAAGGAATTGGATTACATCGAGCAGCTATGCATGACTTTGAAAGAACAAGTAGCGTCTGCTGGAGATGACCGCATTCCAGGCTCAGTTGTTGCAGCCACGGGCACTGTTCCAAATGCAGGTGATTTGCTTTCGAAGTTTGAAGACAGATATTCGAAGGGGAAGAAAGCTCAGCCGAAGGCCGATTTTTCTGCAAGCGCTACCCAAAGTATCCCAGTCAAAAAGATTGACAGAGAGAGTATGCGCCCGTTCCTCGGCGAGTTGGAGACTAAGGTTGCTAGAAAGGCTGCAATTGATGAATCCGTGGACGAAAGTGTCTCCCCTGTATCTGGAAAGGCACCAAGGACTCAGATGCCGCTGTCCGCAATTCCTCTTACCCCTGCAGAAGTGGCCAGCAGGGCAAAGGAAGGAGGAGGTAAGAAGACCAGCAAGAGGGTCCGTCAAAAAGGTCATCATAGCAATACTCCGATGACTCAGAGAAGCGTTAGAAGTGTTAGCAGAAGCAGTCAGGCTAGTGTGAATGAGGGAACTGAGAAGAACTCTTTGTACACTACCAGTGCAGTGAGTATAGGAGTTAGCGAGCCCAGTAATGATGTTACAACTGTAGCAGTCTCGTCTGCGGAACCATCATCGACACAGCTCTCGTCTGCTGGGATCACATCACGCTCCATTCATAGACTGGATGTCGCTACGGAAACTATGTCTAATTCTGATGAAGAATCTGTATCTGATTCTCCGTTTAGAGATCAGTCTCGGGCTGCCAAGAACGCCAATCATCAGCATCGTCACCGCCGCAAGGAAATCAGCACAGGATCCATGTCTTCATTCAGCTCTTCAAGCTCTTCTTCTGCTCCACTGGTGAGTGCAAAGTCCTCACCAGTCAAGCAGAAGATTAAGCAAATTCATGTTCTAGACGAGAATCCAGTGGGAGAGGTTTCATTCCAGGAGACAAGCTTGCCCGCAGTTCTACCACCAAAAGAGACTCCATTGCCTGATGTTCCCTTAGAAACCGCAAACCGCATCTCGGCAAAACAATCCTCCTTGAAAGATGAGGTTTCATTGGAAGAGAATCCGCTGCCCGAGGCTGAACATGCAGGTGATGATGCTATTGTGGTTGGTTTGAAGCAGAGGAAGAAGGAAGCTCGTTTGCCAGTGGTTCCTATCAAGAACGCATCGGTGCCTTCTCCCCCTCCTCTCCCTAAATCGTTAACTGGGGATGCGAAGAGTCTTGAAAAAGCTTCGGAGCAGAATCCAAGCAATGAACGCATGCCTCCACCGCCCCCACCTTTACCACCAGCTATGACCGAAAAGTCTTCGCCAATTCCACCACCACCGCCGCCTCCGCCAATGTTTGCCAAGTCTGCTAGCTCGCCAATTCCTCCTCCACCACCTCCAGTGTTTCCAAAATCAGGCAGCTCTTCACCTATTCCTCCTCCACCTCCTCTGCCATCCGGTAAATCTAGGACACCTTCTCCGACCCCTTCACCTATTATGGAAGTTGGTCCATTCGATATGCTTCCTCGTCCTAAGAAGAAGCTTAAGCAGCTTCATTGGGAGAAGCTTGAGGATACAGAGGACTCTTTCTGGGCTAACATGGGTTCCGAAGAGATGGCAAGGAAACTGCTCCGGAGTGGGGTCTTCGATGAGATTGAGATCATCTTCGCCGCAAAAGAGGCTAAGAGAATAGCTAAGAAGAGAAAGGAAGAAGCCAACAAAATAACTTTCCTCAAGACCGATGTATCACAGCAGTTCGGAATTTGCCTCCACTCCTTTTCGTCGCTGTCTGACGAGGCTGTGGTTCTAACAATCCTCCACTGTGATATGGATGTGCTTGATAAGCCAGCATTGCTTGAATTCCTAGCTAAGCCCGAGCTTAATGAAATCTCTATTAACTTGACGAAGAACTTTGACCCGTACTCCACAGATTGGCAGTCTGGTCAACCACAAAAGCCTGAGAAAGACCCATCAGATTTGGCAAGAGCAGATAGGATCTACTTGGAGTTGATCTATAACCTTCATCACTACTGGCGTTCTCGAATGAGAGCGTTAAATACCGCGTTAACTTATGAGAAGGATTATGATGACCTGGTTCGCAAGCTCGAGACAATAGATACCGCTTTGGATAGGCTTGAGAAGTCTGATACTTTGAGAAGAGTTTTCGATGTGATTTTAATTGTGGGTAACTACATGAATGACACCTCCAAGCAGGCTTTGGGTTTCAAATTGAGTACTCTTCAACGACTTAACTTCCTCAAAGACGGTAAGAATACCCTTTCGTTCCTTCACTACGTTGAGAAGATCATTCATAAGAATTATCCTGAGTTGGAACAGTTTGTGAATGACCTAAAGCCCACATTTGCGGCTTCTAAGATTAGCATTGAGCAGACTAAGACAGACTGCAATCTTTTTATCTCGACTGTGAAGAATATCGACTCTTCGCTTCAGAATGGCAATCTCAGCAACCCAGATAAGTTTCACCCGGAAGATAGATTCCTAAAGGTAGTTCTTAGGAGGCTACCTGCTGCCCGCTCGAAGTCAGAGCTTCTTGATGATAGAGCGAAGATAGTGTTAGAGAGGTTCGACAAACTTATGCAGTATTTCGGGGAGGATCCGTCTAGTGACGAATTCACCCGGAACACCTTCTTCAGCAAATTCAGTGAATTTGTTCAGAGCTTTGAGAAGGCAGCAAAAGAGAATCGTGAGACTGAGGAGAGGAACCGACTATATGATCTCAGCATGCAGAGATTAAACCAAGAGAGAGAGAAGGAGAAGAGAGATGCCGAAGGTGATTCTAAGACGAAGAATTCCGATATGGACAAGTTCCTTGAGCAGCTCAGGCAGACGGGACCATTACGGTCCGAGCCTACCTCTGCAAAGATCAGGGAGTGGGCTAAGAAGCATTCTGCCAAAGGCCAAGGTGGTCAGGAGTCTTCTGAGACATCTATACAGGAAGTTCCTGGGTTGGAACCCCTTAGTGAGGCATCTGAGAGTACTCTAGATCTTCCTGGTGATGACGAGGAGGAAGAAAATATACGTAATCGGACACATGATTTATTGATGAAGCTAGCTCAACAAAATCAGGGCGGAAGCTCCGCTCAGAGTAGCGCATCGGCTTCAACTGCTGACTCGCAATTCAGACTAAGTGATTTCAAGCTCAGCGAAAGGATGAAGAAAAGACTGCAGCAGACTTCGAGAAACAGTAGCGTCAGCTCCTTGGATGCGGAATCTGTCTCCCGATCTGGATCTTATTACACGTCCAGGTCTAGGCTTGATATAGATACATTTCCTGTCATGGAAGGGGTCTCGGAGTTTGAGAAGTCGAAGATGGATAATGATGATGGTGATACTGATGTAGATAATTAATAAGATATAATAATACTTGATGCACTATCATTAGTAGGCTATGGTGATCTTATGTAGGCCCCCACAGCTGCCGATTGCATAACTCCGCACTATTCGCAGAATTGATTATTCATGGTAACTAATCCCTGAGCAGCTTCAAGGCTTTTTCAAGCTCGCTGATGGCAGTGGGAATGTCCTCGTAGTTAAGCGCTGAGATAGCAAACCTTGCCCTCTTTTGAGCCTCAGCTATCACCTCCTCTTGCTGCCATATCTTGTCTACGTTCACGGGAGCGGCAGAATGCGAAGATACAAGTGATGACTTCCTGGAAGAAGGCTTGGAAGTGACTACAGCATTCGAAGCTGGCTTCTGAGGAATCTTAGGCTTCTCCGATCTCCCTAAATTTCCAACTTTTGGCTCTTGCTCGACGGGTGCAGACGGTAGTCCCAGACTATTCTTCTCGCCCTTTATGAGAACTGGAGCAACAGGTAGATTGAGTTCTCCTTTGATGTCTTCAGGTGGCTTTGGGAGTTCAACGTCGATATCTTTTGAAGGAAACTGTGATTGACTTTGCAATTCTGTCTGTGGTACTTCAGGTTTAATCCCCGAAGGTGTTTCGGGAAGATCAGGTGGTGCTGAGCCAGTTACAGCCCTTCCCGAAAGGTCCGTAACACTTCTACCCTCTATCGATTCCTTACCCATCTCCTCCAATTCGGCCTCTTCCTCCTTGGTGGTAAATTCATTTGGATCCTCTCCATTTCGTATAGCTTTCAAGATCCTTGCGCACTGAAATTTAGCATACTTCGTTCTCTTCTCCACCTCTGATTTCTCGTTCTGATACAAGTCATCCCACAAATTTAATAGTTGATAGAAGTCGATGGACGCCTTGAAATCCATGACTGTCTGCTTTTGACAGTTGTGGTTCTGAACTTGTTTATCTGCTTTGGTAAAGATTACGTTGCTGAATCCTAGTACCAGCTTGAAGCTCTTCTCCTTATCATTGACCACGTCCGCTATCTTATCGCTGCTCTCTATCAAATTCTTCTTGTGTGTCTCTATATCATTCAGTAGAGCCTCAGTATACAGAGCAACTTCATTGGATTTCAGATGGTACTGGCCTTGTAAGATGAGCTGGGCACTGTAGAGCTTACCAAGGTATGAGATGACGGGTTGATACTGTTCCAATTCAACAGCTCTCTTTATATAGGGACCAACAAGTTTACGAATTTCATCGGGGACAGAAGAGATTTTGGACATGTGCGAGGCGAATTGGGAAGATATGGGTAGAAGAGTTATTTATATTGATGCTGGTAATCCAGATAGGCAGTTATTTTACCCTAAAGGCTGAATTACCGAATTGAGTCAGCCACTACCGGGCCCTAGTGTGAGGGATTAGTGAACGGATGTGGAGGAAGCCAGGAGTTGGGAAGGGAACAGAGATGAGTGTATTGGGAGCTTATACTACAGGGAGAGTAATATTAAAGGTAATTTAAGTGTACTTCGAGAGGTACATTCCGCAACTTGTTTCAGGTGGTACCGTAAGCACCTGGCAATGGCCAGCCTCAATCTTTTTAGTATTTCACGGAGTTTAATTCACGCTATCTCCATCACCGTGTTTAGATCCTAGGCCATCCTGTTAGCACCATTTCACATCCAACGATAGCAATTAGGTGATCCCTTCTTACACTCTTGGGTTCACTTCCTTCTCTACAGCCTCAGGTCATATCCATCCCATATCTATCCCCTCCTCCTCCTTCCCTGTGTCCCTAGGGGCCCTCCTTGCGTATTGTCATAGAGCACTGCGCACGCGAAAAAGTTTTGGCGTCGTGTATCCTCCCTCATTATCCTTTTTCTACAAATTTCCACTGGTTTCGCATTTGTATTCGTCCACCACGCTTCTTCTGCTAGCGGATCTCTAGCCTGTTTCTTGAATCATTCGCCTAATGGATCAGCCAGCCACTACACACGAGGCCACGGACTCTTCGGTATCTCTGATGAGTGTCGATAAAGACAATACCATAGATATCGCTGAGCAACAGCTACAGCAGCCTCAGACAGTTCAGGATCCCACAGGACAGATGCAAGCCCAATCCAATGCACAGACTCAAAATCAGGCACATGCGCAGACTGGTGATGTTCACCTTCAACATCCGAGTGTCACTGAATCCACCAAGTCACTGGGTAACCTGTATAGCTTCCCTACAGAGCAGTCGATCGACCAAACGTATCAATCCGTCAATCAATCGCATCAACCTGCCGTACAATCGCCGCAGACAGGACTTCCACAACAACCATCTTCAAATGTAACAGCTCTAACAACATACCACGTTACTCCCGTTTACAAATCCCTTTACTCTGGTGTAGAGGTTCTCGAAATGGAAGTTAATGAATGCCCCGTCATGCGCAGGGTTAAAGACTCGTTTTTCAATGCTACACAGATACTTAAGCTTGTTGGACTTGACAGATCTAAGCGATCGAAGATGCTTGAAACCGAAATCTACCAGGGACTTCACGAGAAGGTTCAAGGTGGCTCTGGTCGCTACCAAGGGACCTGGATTCCCTATGATCGTGCCGTTTCTCTTAGTAGGCGTTACGATGTGTATGATGTTCTTAAGCCCTTGCTATTATATAATGCTGCCGTTAGTGAGACTCAGACACCTACTAAAGCACAACTAGCCAGAACCTATTCGACGATGACGGAAGCGGATGAAAATAGGGAATCTAAGCCTGCGCTTACGAATGGTTCTGGTTCTCCTACCAAGAGAATCAAGTTTTCTCAGAGTGACCTTCCTCCACTGAAGACCTTCGATCATGATACATGTCTCCCTAATCCCAACTCTCCATTTGCCCTTCCTCCGGTTCCAGAGTCGGAGGTTGATGAGAAGTCAAAGGTTGTGCTGTCATCACTCTTTCTACCAAATCAGAAGGATGTCACGCTGCTAGAGCTTGTTGCTGGTGATGAGTCACAATTACAGGGAGTTAACATCGACGCTCCGATAGATGATAACGGTCAGACGGCGCTACATCTGGCCGCAACACTTGGCAGAGTGTCTCTAGTCAGAGATTTGGTACAGAGGGGTGCCAATAGGCTTCGAGGTGACTACGACGGGCAGACACCGCTAGTCAGAGCAGTTCATGCAACAAACTGCTACGAAAATGCCTGCTTTGACAAGCTGCTGGATTATCTCTATCCTGTGATAACTGTTTTGGATCATAAGGGACGCACCGTTTTGCATCATATTGCATATACTTGTGGACGAAAAGGCTGCAGTGATGCATGTAAGTATTATTTGGAAACCCTGCTTGAATGGGTGGTGAAGCGCGGTCCAACTTTGCCTGGGAACCAGGCACTCTCGCTAACTAAGTTTATGCAGGATGTTGTCAACATCCCAGACAGAAATGGAGACACTTGTCTTAATATTGCAGCCATGGTTGGTAACAAGCATATTATTCAGCAACTTTTTGAAGTTGGGGCGGACCCCACAAAGGCCAACAAGGCTGGAGTCAGACCTACCGATTGCGGTGTCAGTATTCACTGGCCAAACCAAGAAAGTGTCGGTTCCGGCCATCAAAAGCAGGATTCTCAATCTTTACACATAGCTAAACCTCAAAAGAGTATTTCAGAGGGAAACGGCAGTCTACGAATCTTAGATTCAATTCAGCAATTTGTTGCTAGACTTGGCAAGGATTTCCAAGAGGAAATGGATCAGAAGGTCCGCCAAATTAACAGCCTCCATCCTACCCTTCGTGAAAAGACGTTGAAACTATCGGAAAAGCGGAAGCAGTATGAGCAGTTACAGAAACTTGTCAGGACGATCGCGGACTACAAAACAAAGGTGGCGAACTTGGACAGTGCCATTGAAGAAGAGGACCAACGGTTTCAGGAAGAAGCAAAAGCTCTTCCTTTAAACTCATCAAACTTTTCTGGTAACTTTGATGCCGATGAGCCTTTCACAGTTTGGTCGGTGTTCAGTGAGGTCGAGAGAAGAGTTGAGCAAGTTGTGGCTGAAAGGAAACAGAAAAAGATAGAGAGCGATGGCAGTAGTGGTAGTATAGCGGATGACAACCTCGATGTTGTGGAGATATTGGAAAGTATAAACCCTGATGATTTGTTCGAAAAAATTAAGAATGACTTAGAAGACAAACGGAAGAGCATGAGTGGAACTGTCGAGTTGCCTCCTAGGGCGGTGTTACAGGCGAGAATTAATGCATACAAGAAGAATAACCAGTTACTTATTGAAAGAACGAAGGCCAGGCGGTCGTCCTCGCAGGAGTTGGAGCAGCAGTTTAAGAGAGTTATTAGTCTCTGTATAGGGTCAAAACCGGAGGAGATCGACGACAAGTTACTTGGAAGCCTTCTGCTGAGTGTGGAGAATGATCCCGACCCGGAGATTGGTCAGGTCAAAAAGGTGCTAGAGATAGTCAACGATATGGAATGAATGTACAAGTAAGATTAGAGCTACGTCTCTGAAATAAAGGAGCATCCTCAATGTATATGGTATCATCGTATTTTATATGTCTTATAATACAACATGTTGTACAAGAAACTTGACAACTAAGAACACCGAGTGTACATTACACGCTGATAGTCATGCTCAGTTTGCATATGGATTGTGCTTATATCCAGTTTTCTTTACCGCGTTAGCTATTGCGTAGGGTCCCTGTCCGCTGTGTCCTCCTTGCTGGCTCTGCTGGCCCTGCTGAACCTGCTGAGACTGCTGCTTCGGGGACTGTGGCTGAGTCTGCTGAAAGTACGGACTTTGGGGGCTTCCATATGGGTTGTGGTTAGGAGCGGGAGTTTGGTTGTACCTCTGACTTTGCTGGGCTTGGGGGTATTGCTGTGGGTACTGTTGAGCTGGATACTGCTGTGCATACTGTTGAGCCTGCGCATACTGTTGAGCCTGCGCATACTGCTGAGCTTGCGCATACTGCTGAGCTTGTGCATACTGTTGGGCCTGGGAGTACTGTTGGGCTTGGGAGTACTGTTCGCTATACTGTTGTGGATATTGCTCCTGGTAGGCCTGCGCAGGGTATCCTTGGAATCCTGCATGTGGACTCTGCGGTTGATGATGCTGGTGGTGGTGATGTGCTCGCGGCTGGGATTGTGACTGAGGTTGTGACTGCGGCTGCGACTGATGTTGTGACTGAGGTTGTGACTGAGGTCCAGGCTCGCCTTGCTCGTTCTCTGGATACCCCGCCTGTACGTACCGATCATCGAGGTCCTGCTTCGAAGATGCGTAGGGGCTGCGGAGAGCTCCTCCTGACTGTCCTGGTTGGGTTGGTTGACGAAATCTTCTGCCGGAGTTTCCTCCGTCGGACGATTGCGCTGAAAGTGGAGACTTGATAGGGCTCGCCCTTTGTTCACTGAGCAGAGGTGGAACTTGAATCATCTTCCTAGGAGACGCTGAGTGGGAGCGAGCTTCTTGGACAACAGCAGGAGGATTTGCAGGTGGTTCTTGCTGATTTACAGGAGTGTGGTAGCCGACAGAGGATGCACTTCCGTTTCCATGGGCGTAAGGATTATGCGGCCTTAATACCTTCTGTGCGACAATATTGGTAGGGGGAGCTCTTTGTGATGGGATGGAAGCCTGTGAAACGGAGGCAGCTTCTGAAGCCTTCTGATATGCGGACTGCTTCTGCTGAGTGGTTTGTGACTGGGTGACCTGATTGAGTGCAGGAGGTGCCTTCCTCTGTAGTTTATGCTTAGTCATAGCGACAGCTGGCGGTGTTGCTCTGGTGACCTCAGGAACCGGTTTTCTTGTAGCATTCTTCTCCGCCTTCGGATATTTTATATTGTCCTTCATAGACCGGCCAAAGGATTCGTGGAACTCTGTGAATGGAGAGAGAGCCCTTGCACCTGTACTCTTCATCACCGGCATTTGGAAGTCGGCATCGTCGGAGCTACCGGATTCGTGTGACCCAGGGTATAGCCGCTGAACAGAGTCGCCTGGCTTATCTGACGGCTTGGACTCCTCACTCGGATATAGCTCACCTTCAGCATCCGTCTGCGAAAATTGTCTGCCCTTTGGCTCTAATGACAACACCCCTGTAAGATCTGTCAATGTCTTATCACCGGGGGGTGGTATCTGGGCGTACTTCCTGTATATGCTGACAAGCTTGCTCCGGTCACCAGACTTTGGAGAAGCCAGATTCAAATCTGGCGACTGCTCAGGGGTAAGGTGTGCCGGTGATGGCTGACCAGCATTGTCTGTTTCAGAGGGGTACATTCCCTCGTATTGATCACTTGGATACAAGTCCATTGGGGGAAGTTGGGGAAGTGGATGCTTGTTCTGTGAAATCTGGGGCTGACCGTCGTCAACTTCAATGCGAGGGACACCATGTTCCTGCTGGTGCGTGTCCTGTTTCCTTTCTGATCCCGACCTTAAGGTCTGCCCATCAGAAGAAGTGAACGACGTTCCGATTGAAGATTGTGACGAACTCATCATCGAGATCTTGTTGCCTATCATCTTTGGCCTTGCTGCCGCAACGGACGAAGAGATTGATCTGATCTTTCCCGATGCCATATCCTTCGAGGCATCCAAGAAATTCACTGCTCCAATGACTCCATCAGTAGAGCCACAGCCGGTATATCCCTTACCCAGCTTCACCTGAAGTATCTGCTTGATAGCTTCGCTCCACTCGGGAGCATCCCACGAAATTGAGGAGGAACTCGACGATAACTGCATCAAGTCCTGCACCTCCAGATAATGCACATTTGGAAGAACGGGGAGCGCAAATAGGAGAGAATCAGGATCGGTTTTATCGGCATTCAGCTTCTTCGGGCGACCGTATAAACTGAAGGCATCCATCAAGGGGACCAAGAATCTGATCAGGGTATCATATCCAGGAACAGCGGAGTGCTGTTCCGGCATAAGGAAGATCGAACATTCTTTAGAACCTTCGGCCTTATCGAATAGAATATGTCCATCGAGCTTAAGCATCGTGCTCTGGTCTATGACAGTATAATTTCGTGGATACACCGCATACAAGCTCTCTGCATCCATAATTGTAGCCATTACCTGCTTTTTGTTCTTCTTTTCACTCTCGTAAAACATGACATGACCTTGAAACTTTTCATCGGAGCCTGATTTGCCCAGATGCTTCTTGGACCTCTTTTTCGGAGGCTCAATCACACAGAAGCATCTCTTCCAAGGCATTCCAGCACCGAATCGAACACTGGTCCAATCTTCGTGGGTAAATTTTGTCTCAGCTAAGATAACACGGATATCCGACAGGAGAGATCCTCTTGCCGAAAGTAATGAAGCAGTATATGCCTCCTGAAGAGACTTGTATTCAAAGGCGGCTAACCTAAAGGCGGCATGCCATTTACGGAACTGCTCTGTGGAAGAATACTGCAAGAGAAATCTGTTCTTCAACGTGGTGGACACGATAATCACATTGGCCAAAGCACCCTGACTCGAGGGGAGTGATTCCACAGCCTTGACAGTAGCATCTGAGAAGTTAATGTACGCAGGTTTGTTTTCTGTTTCGCTGGCATCTGCACTTTTCAGAACGGCGGCATCCCAATAGGAAAGCTCATTCCCGATGAGAACAGCATACACCTCCTCCCAACGTCGATCCGCAGGCTGACCTGCGGAATTTAGATCTTTCAATATCATAAAAAAGCCTTCGTGATACTTCCTGTTCGCTTGTGCTGATAGTAATGTAACTATGGGAGCTAGCTCTGGGCTTAGCTCACCTCTTGCTTCCATAGTAGTTGGAGTAGGTGGATCTGACGACGAAGAACGTGCCGGTGACGGGCTACTTGACCTGAACCCGCTGGGTTTCGAAAACGCTCTAAGCTTTTGCATGATTGGTGGGAAACTGAACTGTCCGGCAGTGAGAAATTGGGTTCAACGGTGCACAGGCAAGGGGTGGGGTATAAAATGATATCGTCGAGATATATAGCAAGCAAGAAAGTAGGAAGCTCTATATTTGATCTCTCTGTATGTTTCCACAAACACGATTTATCCGTATTCTTTGCTACTGCTTAGCGTACACTGTTTACTCAACCTTCCGCTGAACGATGAAGGGCCGTGTGATCTGAACCGATGTCGCCCCCTCTGCTCCTCGCGACTAACCGTTAGCAGGTAAACAAAAATCGTCCACACAAAATAAAATGGTCTCTGTCTGCTAAATTTCTCTCCCATAACGCGCCCCAAAATTTAGGCTTACCTAATGACATTGACTATTTGATCGAAGCAAACTCATCTACTTATATGATCGATCGCAAACCTTTGAAAGGTATCACACCGCATGACTTCTCCACTATTTTTAATGACCGAATTACTCTTACTTTACTCTTGTTACGTTTCTCCTCTAGTTCGTTCGCTTTCTACACGAGTGCCTCGTTTAGGGATCCATTGGATGCACTGCCTCCAAAGTCGTCCAGAGACGCCACAGCGTCAGAGTGCGCTCTGACCGGTCAAGTTCAGACACACCATTGGAACCATCCCTCGCTTCAGGATCCTTCTGTTGTTATCAATCGTCCCCACCAAACACCAGCCATCGTCGTGTCTCATTTCAATGATACATTTCTCGCATAGATGTAGATCAATTTCATCGGGAAGATGCGCCTCATATTCAACTACTACGTCGTAGATGGGTTCTGAATCTGAAACCAATGGCTCTGCTGGTTTATCAGCGTCGGTAAAGCACTTTTTCTGTAATCTTCGGTACCTTTCACTGTCTTCTTCCTGTTTTTCCCGCCTCCTCTTCTCTTCACTCTCCCGCCTACAAATACTGGGATCTCGAAGAATAGGCACCCTCGAAAAGGGACTCGATTTAACTAGCTGCGGGCTTTCGTTCTCCTTATTACTACCCGCATTATATTTATGCACCTCGCCCAATCGGTCCACAAGTTTAAGGGTTTTCAATGCAACTCGCTGCGGTTTAGGCAACGTATCCCTCTCAACGATGTCTTCCTTAGTAGCGGCCATACTTCTTCTATTGAAGAATCTTCTTATTGCACTGTTAGGAGTTCGGACCAACATATGCTGAATTGGTGCAAGGTGTTTAACTCGATACTTAGTAAACATGTCCTCCAATTCATCATTTTTCCCTTCAAGCTTACCTCGACTGAGATGATACATGGGTACAGATAGTGTGGACAAGCTTGCAGAGGATGTCGAAGGAGGATCTGAACGACGCTGTAGAACTTCTGATCTATAAACACTTCGTGGTGTCTCCAAGCGAAATGGATCCTCTTCCAATTTTCTTTCCGCGACAAAATGTTTGTGGTGCTGTTCCTTATCCTCCCATTCGTGTTCCTTACCTTTTTTTCTATACACGTAGAAGTACCAGTAAATTAAGACCGCAATGCAGATGATAGTTGCTCCTGTTGGAATAAGAATTTCCATGATTAAAGGGATTTTCGAGCTTCCTCCGTTTGCGTCCCCAGCCGTGATTCCTTCGAGATGAGGAGAACTAACTGAAGACGCAGAGCTTGAATCAGCAATTGACGTAGATTCAGATGGAGTGGTGAGATCAGCAAGTTCTCTCTTTTTGATTTCTCCACTTATGGGAAGCTTTTCCCATTGTGTCACTGTTGTAGTTATCGTAGTTTTACTCGTTATGATCAGATCTTGAGGTACGATATTGAAAACGCTCGCGACAATCCTATTAGGACTTGAATTCATTAGTGCAATTGCAAACTTTGAGAAATTTTCTGGAACACAGTAAGACAGTCAAGGCAAGCATTCCCATTATATACTATACTACTGTATACGGTTACAAGTCAAATTCGCTTTAGTTTCGTCTCAGCTTGAAGTAAAACTCGGTCATGGGTCTCTGATTCCTAATCGGGTAATTTAGGAATTTGCGCGCTTCCTTCACCTCGGACTTGTTTCACAGTTGTCGGAGGATACCGATCTATAGTAAAGGGAAAGAACGAAGCATAGAAGATTATAGAGAATATCATCATGGGGTAAAGTCTTATGCAACATCACTTTTGGAGTCTGTACATGCACACAGCTGTACATGAACTGCGACTTTCGGTACCGGGTATTTCCTCCACTGGCATTCCACTGCCTGGCCCTACATGACCTGCGGTTTTTCTTCACTTTCATCTTCTTTTACACACCCAACACCCAGCTATCTAACTAGCTATTTAATTTTCTGTCCCCCGTACCGCCCATCCCCCCCCCACTGGGCGCCAGTTTCTATTCTAGGCATTTTTTCCTCGCTCCGTCAAACCCCTCCACACTGTTCCGCCATTAATTCCGCCACACCGAACCTCAAGCGGTTATCTCTCTTATACCAGATCAATTGTAAGGTATCAATTAATCTAGTGCCCTACAGGTATATTGGAGACTGGAAAGATCATTTGATCCATTCAACTTAAATTCCCTCGCCAGGTTGCGATCCCCGTTTGAGCCGCGCTTATCGCTTATCTATTACTAATCTTCGCCTTTGTGGTTTCCCTTCTCCTATCAATTTGTTGCATTTAGTTGCCATAGTCTGTCCTGTCCTCGTTAAGTTATGGGTCAGTCATTTTCAAGAGATCCTGGGGCTTCTCCCGCAGACACACATCCAGTACATTCCGCTTCGGGCAATTTGACAGGTCAAGATATCTATAGCACAGCAGTTGAACGACCTTCTCGATCCAGACGACTCTCATCTTTCTCTCTCGGGTTCTCAAGAAAGCATAGAACGAACCGGTACCTTCGCAGCTTGCTGAGTAAAAGGGAAAGGCTCGGTAGTCATAGCGAAGACGAATCAGGAGGAGATCGACCAGGTTTACTATCATCATTTCCTTCCACGAGTTCGACTCCTCCTCCTACAGGAGGTAGCACAGATCCTGCAGAGATGACATCTTCATTTGAACCCTCACATTCAGAAAGCCTTATCGATTCAGGAGATTCTGTTGACTCTGACACCCCTTCCCCCCTACCAGACTCGCTATCTTCTACAAACTCTCGTCATAGTACAATTCTCCTCAATCCGGGTTACGACAACCAACCCACATACCCACCTCCGGGATACGGGTATGGATATATTCCAGAACGTCCAAGTCTTCCAAGTCTCCCTACAACTCCAAATCTGCCCCTTCCTTCGTCTGCATCATTCTCATCATATCCACAGCGGTCTGGAGCCGAACCTCCTGCAACTTCTGCGCTCCCGTTTGAATCCCATCGCCATAGATTTCAAGCAGTTAGACAGCAGGGGAATGCTATATCGCCCGCTGATTATTATGCACGTCTGCGTCGTACTGTGACGGACCCCAACGCAGCTGACTTTGACGGGTTCAGACGGAGAAGAAGGCGTAGAATCATCAACGGAGAATATGAAAGTATAGTGCATGATCTGGATGCAGGAATGGTGGTACAGTTTCAGACATTATCGACTCTTCTGGAAACGGTCACAGTAAGTACGTTACATAGGCTTTTGCAGAACGAGGAAGGCCTCGACCTTTCTGAGACGGATGATATTCTTGGCGTCTACAATGGTACTAGGATCGATAGGTCGAGTCCAGCCAATGAGGACAACATTGAGGATTCTACGTTTACAGAATTTCTTGACGGACTAAGAACGGAACACTTGCTTCAACGTGAATTGGGATCACAGATGCGCAACAATCGTAACCTTAGCTTTTTCCGGGCTTTCAGATTTAGCAATAGAGATCAGACTGCCGAAGATACAGCTCATGATACGCAGGTTCCCGTGCTGATCGTAGGATTGGTTAGTATTAATAGTACTGTCGGTGCTACTGGGACCCCTGCGGAGGGTAACCAGAATCCCTCAGACAATGATACTATTTCTGCTGAAAGTATAATATCCCAGGCAACGAGTCCTTACGATCCTACAGGAATTCCACTAAATGGTGCAGCTAGGAATGGTAGAGAGGATGCTAATACACCATCCTCAAATACATATTCATGGATTATAATAGTAATGGCTCATCATTATTCATCCAGCGATACTGTCCTTGGGGCAATGCCACTCTTCATCAACTTGCTTACTAGCTATGTGGCTAGTTCCAACGGTAACATGAATACTGAGGAGTTTGATGGACCTTCAATGGGAAGTAATAATCTTGACGATTTTAGAAACTCACTGTTCCAGATGCTCAACAGAAGCCATAAACTAACGCGGCGGGATTTGGAGGCACATACCGAATCCATCTGTGTATTCAGACCATCACCAAAATCAGGATGTTCGTGGAAGGAGAGGACCAATGGTCTGGAGGAGGAAGCATACTATGATGAAGGAGATCGGTGCCCGATTTGCATGATCGAATACGAAGACGGAGATCCGGGACGGAAGTTGAAGTGTAAGCATGCTTTCCACAGAGCCTGTGTAGATGAGTGGTTGGTGAACGACAATACGTGCCCTATTTGCAGGGCCAAGGCTTTATGACCAGTTTACGATTAAAATATCGGTACATTTAATGGATTATAGACATATATGATTAGTAATGTGCTAGTATGTTGGATAGAATAAGGTTCGGACTGGATGTTTGGGCCAGTATCTCTTTCGGTTGTATCTTACCACGTATTGTCATTCTGCGCATTCTCGATATTGCCTCATCTGCAGTGTTGTTTTCTCCCATATATGTAGCCAATAAGCCGGCGACCATGGCTGCAGATAGCGACGTTCCTGACCGAATATCTATCTCTTCACCGGAGACACCTAAAGTCATCACATTGATCCCGTCGGAAAAAATGTCCACACAGGGTCCCCAATTGCTGAAAGGAGCCAGCATGTCAGTACATGAATTGATAGATCCAACAGTAACGACCCCAACGGCACCAGAGGGACTGTATTTGCAGGCATCGGCCGCAAAATTACCAGCCGGTGCAACTATTAGATATCCCAGTTTGGAAACCTCTTGCAAGGCATTTTCAAATACAACGCTTTTTTCTCCAGTGAATGCAAGTAATATCACTCCCGTTCTCCTTAATCTAATGATCGTGTCTAGAGCACAGATAACAGAGCTGATATTCCCAATACCGTTTTCATCTAAAACGGAATAGTCCATGAGAGAGATATTCTTTGCTACTCCGAATAACTCTGAGCCTACCACAGATGCTACAGCTGTACCGTGGCCGTTAGTGTCGCAATTTGCGCCCTGTCCAATTTTCGTCACTCTATCTCCAAAATCCGAATGGCTTGCCAGTATCCCAGTATCTAGAATGTATGCATGAGAAGCGCTGTTAGAAAACGTAACGTTCATCCTTTGATTTCTCTTAATCTTGTTCTCTTGGAAGATCCTTACCAAATGCTTCGGGGCAAATTCTTGAATGGTAGCAGCTTGAACTTTCCGATCAATACTAATTGCTTCCACTGAATCATCAAAGAACAAAGACTTGATAAGATTAGAGTCAAACTCTCCTATGACCGCCACGAAAGCCCCAATTTCAACATACTGATAAGATGAAATTTCATCCTTGTCTGCCGTTAAATGCTTCGAGTACTTCAATTTGAAGCTGGCGATTTTGGTATCGGCGCTTAATTGTAAGATGATCTTCAAACTGTCCACAAGGCAGATATTTATGGTCAACAGTATTAGTGCAAGACAGAACATCTTTCATTTCTTAATTGGTCTAAATGAAACCAACGTAAATGAATTAAAGGAAATCCTTTGTTTTGTGTAAGGGTACTTCATAAAATTTTAATCTGTAGCTTCAATCCTCATTAAAGCCAGAGAGATTATTCACCCTTCCCTAGAGTAGAACAATATCAGAAGGATCTAAAAGGTCTGATTCTGATGAAGCAGCATAATCAGATTGTTCTTCTTCGATGTACTCATCGGCACCAGACGCTTCCCCTGGTTCGTCTGTATTTTCCTCTTCTTCCTTCGCCAGTCTCTCTAGCTTTATCTTTTCCTTTCTTTGTAAGTACTTCCTCCGTCTTGCTTCACTCTCTTCTACCTCATACTCTCTATATTTTGCCAAATAGATCTTCAACGTTTCAGCATAGTTGTCGAACCCTAACGAATACATAGCATGAAGAATATCTTCACCATTCAAAGTCTTTCGTTGCTCTATGGAGCACTTTTCTGCAGCCTCTGACGTTATAAAAGATATAAATTCAGAAACGCATTCCTGAATACATTCTGCTGCTTGCTTCGACAACTTCCCATGGATTGGCAACGCTTTCCTAATAACTCTGCTGACTTACCATAATATTAGTATCTAATAATTTGGAGGGACGCAAATTATCCTTATGCTTTACTTACCATTGGCAATAGGGAGAAGCCGATCTTGGTCTTGAATAATGTAGTTGGACGGGCGCTCCTTCTTTTTAGCTGCCATTTGTTCTGTCTATACCTCTATATATATTTGCTACAAGCAAGCCTTCATGTTTAGGCACAAAGTTTTCAGTAGGTAAGTTTCATGAATTAATCAAGTTAAGCTCGTCGACGTTCCTACGACCCTACGTTACTGTCGGACGCTCTCAATTCGTTGGATGGCCATACTAAATCAGGAATGTCGGAGTTATCGATCCTCTAGTGAACGTAGATAGATATGCACAGCCCGAAAGACGGAAAGGTGGTTGGTTGACGTACGTTAACCCTATATTTTGGCCTGATAGGATTTGGGGTCTTAATTCTAGGTAGATCAAAGGTCGTGAGTTACCAAAAACTTGAAGTGATCTACACCGATATATCAACGTGAAACAGAGCAAGCAGATATGAGGACCGGTAGTAAAGTGAACCCTTTTACGGAATAGGCGGGGCGCGTTAGGAAGAACACGATTATCCGTGGTTACTTGGAAATTGCAGTAGTAAAGTAACAAAAGGTATTAATGTACGAACGTCTACAAGGACAGCTGGATAGCAATCAAGTCAAAATTCGCATAAAGGTACAATTATACTCCTTCGGAACAGGGATGCAGTTGTTAAGGAGAACTAGGAGATAATAAATATTGGATTCGGTCTCGACGCGGTTTTTTCGAGAGAAACAATTCCAAATGCGGAGCCCTCACCTTCCAAAAGAATTGAAGACATAAACAAAAACAGACGCCAACTAAACCGCATGTGGGCTAGTATTGGGAAATCCAATGTTGGGGAACATTTGAAGTAACGCGGAAAGCGCATTCCGAAAGTAGCAAAGAGGGGACTGGCTTGGTCAAAATGAAGTAAAGGCGATGGGCAATACGACGATAGGGAGGTGCCCTTACTGGAGAGAGGCAATGTGCGGGGGAGGGTGGCACGGCAGGGGGACGAAAGAATTGGGTAATTGACAGCTAGTTATAGAGGATACTGGACACGGCAAAAAATGAATTGCGATCTTCGAGTTATTCTGACCCTACTCATGTTGACAGTTCGGTTCACATTCAATTAAACAAGTGAGATTGTCATCGATCGGTTCCCTGACTTGTACTCAAATACACGCTCTCCGCCGAACTCCTTGAACGCGACTTTAGAGCTGGAATTTTTGGACGCGATCGGAGGAAAACGCGATGAAAAACACATACCAACGCGGTGACTTCAGGTGTGGAGGTTCCCGGTAGGGAGTTCAGTTACCGGGAGGTGCCCGGTAGGCAAAAAGGAAAGTACCTAACCTTACCAGGGAGATGGGGGTGAGAGCAAGAAAAATTAGAGATTTCTAGACCTTGAAGGGGGCAGCCGAAAGGGGGAAACATAGTAGGGGTAGCCTGCCATAGAGTCTTATGACCGTTTTGGGGAAAGGAACGATAGGTGCATTTCACGGGTCTTTCTTGGTTTGAATCTAGGGGCCGCCTCAGCTGTTCACACTTTTAAACTATAAAGTAATTCCACTTGGCACTTTCTGACCTATCTTGAATTCGATCAATTAAGTTCCTTCACTCTATCTCATTTATTTCCATACTTATCTTCCAGTTTGATTTCAGGATTCTCTCTCACGTTCGTTACTTACAATACATTCCTGCTTGGAAAATCGTATTCATCATATAGAGATTTCCGTCAATTGTCATTCTTTTATTCCGTATTCATTCTCTCAATCAGTTACACCCTGAGATTCTTTATCTGACTCGTCTACCATTCACGTTTAATATCAGCATCTAATAATCGCTCTCTCTACATCGCTCGAGTACCTATAATATATACTAGGCACTGCTTGTTAACTAAGGGGGAAAAAAAAATTCTCTCATAAAGGGTTGAAAAAAAAAAACATCAGTTACAATACCAATTCACATTTTCGTTTTACAAGGGAAAAGGGATCAGCATATTAAGCTCCATTTGCATACACATAATTCCCTCATCTTTATCTCGTCATATGTGCATTGACATCATCAAGGTTTGACATTTCACTTGATATCCATTTAGCGTCAACCGCTGCGTTAGACATCTCCGACACCACTGCCTTTCCTCTTCTTGTCCCTCATCTATCATACACCACTATGCCGAACAGTAAACACTTGTATGGCCCTCCAAAGAGGGTGGCTGCAAGACCCTATTCTTCCAAATTGGAATCATTCGAAAATTTCAGGAATTGCAGCATTGCGAATGAATATCTTCCGACGATCGTCAAGCACATGAAGGTTCTCGAGGCTCGGTCTTCTGTGAATCCTTCCATGATTGACTTACAACCTGAAGTTAAGTGGTTTATGAGACCATATCTAGTGAACTTCATTATCCAGATGCATTCATCTTTGAAGCTGAAACCTCAAACTTTGTTCCTTTGTTGGAATATTATAGATCGTTACTGTGCAAAGAGAATAGCCTTCAAACAACACTATCAATTGATAGGTTGTACTGCTCTATGGATTGCCGCCAAATACGAAGACAAGAAGTCTCGTGTTCCTAGCATAGGTGAACTTGGTATGATGTGCTCCAATGTCTATGAAGAGAGTATGTTCCGGGAGATGGAAGTCCATATCTTAAGCACCCTGGGTTGGTCTGTTGGACACTGTTCTCTTGAAGAGATCCTCCAACTATGCGTCAAGTTTACCGACCCTGATGGGAAGGAGACACTGACCAGACCGATTGAGCAGTACAAGGGCAATTCGCAGACCGTCAGCGCAATCTTGGCTATCGCAAGATATCTTTGTGAGCTATCTTTATATGAGAGAGACTATCTCGCATTCCCAACTACTTTGGTCGGTATAACGGCGTTCCTGTTATCATGCTCTATGTTGAGTCTCGATTGTGGTTCCAAATGCCTCAATCGAATCTATCATGATTACAGGCTAACTAAGACTTGCCATTCAGCTGGACTCAGAAATGTCACTCCTCAGTCTATGCCACCTCCGTTTGGTCAGCTTCCTACTCCTATCACTCCAAGAAAGGATATTCAGTATTTCGATGAAGACTGCGACTGTGCTTATGACTCTGACATAGAAAATAAAGACCCTGCTGACGACTTCCAAAGTGGTCCTTTCATCAGTGGATTTGAAGGATTCAATTCCATCAATAAGTTGAGATCCATATCCGTGCTGATGTTGAAGTCCCTTTTGAATCCTCCAGAGGTTCTCGTCGAGAAATATACACCTTTGGGAGTCATCGCTGTGGTGAAGAATTTCGTTGCGGAGAACCATCTCAATGACATTGACATGAAGGATCTAAGCGTTGACTGCAAGACCACAACAGCTATACCTTCTGTTAGTGACTTCGTTTTCGACCTCTCAAATTTGCTTCTAAACTTCGAGTCCAATCTCGAGTTTGTTACAGAACAGGCTATGCAGTACATTAGCCACACCTATCAGTCACCAATGGCTAGTAAATCTTACTCTCCATTCAATTCCCCTTCAAATCTTTCATCCTTCAGCTCTGCATCCTCTCAGACGACCTACGATTCCTGCTATGAAGAGATACCCACTAAGGGTGGAGACGTGGCTATGACCGACGAAATCAAGCGTTCCTATCTGAACTCTTCACCCTTTGTCGATGCCAATTAGATGACTTCTGTGAGCTTAGCATCGCCATACACTATCGCATTTTTTGGCCTTCCCGATCTTTTGTTTTATTCATCCCTCCCATGCTTTTATTCCATGTTTTATTGGCGTTGACTTGTTTGTTATCTTTCCTTCATGAAAATCTCAGATTTTCCTTATCTATTTAATGCATCTTTCATAACTATTTAGTAAATCATTCAGTCAACAGTTCTTTCAACGTCTGTTCCTTCGTTCTCTTTCTCATCCTTTTTGTCTTCCACCTTCAAATCGGTGATTACCACGCTGTTGTCACCAGAATCTTCTCCCTTGTTATCGTACTCGTAGCTATATTCGGACCTGCTATCAGATTCTACATCGTCATCTAGATGTGACTTCTCGTCCTGTTTTCTCTCCTTCGATTTCAATCGATGCTGTAACAACTTACTGACGGACTTATTAATTCTTTCTCCTGATATCGGATCAGGTAGAGATGATGCGCTGGAAAACACCGTTGCTCCATGCGGGAACCTCCACCGCTTAATACTAGGGCTCTGCGGACTCTCATTACCACTTGGTTGATTCGCTAAATAGTAGTCACTCTCAATACCTTCCCTTGCAGACACGATGTATGCCAAGAGGAAAGCAATCACAATCACATTAAAGAAATTGATCTTCTTTTGGAAACTGAGTGACCGTTGGAAAGAATCCAGTCGTCCCTCAGACGATGAAAGTAAGTTTTGAAACTTATCGTTCTGGTAGTTGAATAGCTGTTCAAAGTTAGCCGCAAGCTCGACGTTCAATTTCCTGAAGTTATGAACCTGTGCCTGTATTGTGGCATTTAGCTGTCCAATAAGCTTATCAAATCGTCCATTCTGTCGGTTTTCCAAGTTTTCAAAGGCCTCCGAAAGGATCTTCGATTGCTCCTCAATATAGAGCAATGACAGTGTAGCATTTGTTTCTAAGAGAGATAGTCTTTTGATGATGTTTCTGTATATCGATTCCTGAGAAGACGACGAGGCTGTTGAAACTGCAAGAGAATTGGTAGAGTTTGCACTATCGAGACTTTGCTCAGTATCAAGTTCATTTATTTTATAGCCTTCGAGGAATTGATCCAAGCCAAGGTGAGGGCTTCTGACACATCTATCCTCCTCTTCCTGAATAGAATTGAGGTTCAATAAATCACCTTGATCACTCTTCAAATCTAAGCAAAATTCGATAGAATCAGGCATGACCTCCTCTTTAACAACTGCTCCCTGTTCACCGTTCGAAGGAATAGAAAAGCTGGTCTCATGATTCTCTTCCTTGAATTGTTCCATCATACTCTTTCCATGGACCTGAATGGATGATATTGGACAGTAATATTCGTTTCCGTAAAAGGAAAGTATCTCGATTTTGAGGAATTTTGCCCAAATCATCGAATCCTTGATCTTAAATGCCTGCAACTTTCTTAAATTTTCAGCCTTGAATTCACCTATCAGTTTCCAACTAGTTGTAGGAAATCTGTCTGATACAGAGACTCTAATATCCTTGAAAACGGAAGAAAAAAACTCGTAGTTTCCGATCAACACTTCATCAACAAGTATATCTTCACATAGCTCAACAATGACATATTTGTTTTGCGCCTTGCACTGGTTAAGGAAATAGCTATCCTTATTCTCATTAAGAACAGCATTCGCTCCCTTGCCCTCCGCATTTGTCTTGACGATCGTAGCAGCACAATCAAAAGATGCGTAATTGAACCGTCCTTTATACATCCTACCTTCGTCACCTTCTAAATCCTCAGAATTATCATCGTTACTGAATAATGTGGCCTCAAACTCGTTCTCTTCACCAACTGCACCGTCTAAATTGTTCGGAGAACCATATTGCCCACTGACTCTAATCCTCTGTTCATGGTACCCTTCACTTTCCTTCCGTGAATGCTCCTCCGATTCTTCGGCGACTTTCTGCTTCTTCCATTCTTCAAATGTAAGGAAATATGACTTCTCTTCGTCTGTCAGTTTTGATGAATCGTTGGATTCTAATGCTCCAGTCAAGTTTCGTAGCTGGGCTTCTAAAATTTCACCTGATGTGGCATTATTATCAACTGAAATCGAATGGTTGGTCAGTTCGGGTGAGATAGATTCCTCACGCCTTACCGATTCTTTAACATCCTCCTTCGTAGTTGGCAATTCCACCCCGACTGTATTGTCAGAAAAGGAGCTTGGCGGTGTTTCTAACGACCGGGTTGTGTTCGATGTAGAACTACTCGATACGAGTGCACGGGGTTCGGTTGTATTGAGAATGCTATGATGGCTGAGTGACGGAGATGAAAGCTGAGGTGATACAACCTCGATTGAAGGTCCATCCTGAACAGGAGTTACGGAAGCTCCCGGCGATACTTCGATGGTAAATTGCGAGGAGCTTTCTACCGAGCTGTTCGTTGTGCCATTCGCCTTTCTTGTTAGCTCTTCACTCTCCCGCCCACTATCATCCGCTATGCTGAACCTCTCCAGTAGGCAGAGCAAGATAGCCACTTTATTGATAATCATGATGTTGGTGGTCCCTTAACTACCTTATCCATCTATCATGTGTGCTAAGTCCAGTGACTGCAACGACATATTCGAAAGTCATAGATAAGTAGGTCCAAATGAGGCTGGTAAATTGTGGCGATGCTGAGTTAGCGAGCCCTAAATAAAACTAAACTGGGTTCACATAATTCTACCAGAAACAGTCGATTAGATGGTTAGCGTCATCATCTTCAACTGATCATTATGACGGAATCCCCCGCTCCGCTGAAGTTCTGTACGGTGTGCGCATCGAACAATAATAGGTAAGTTTATTTTAGACTCAGGCATGCATTTTCCCCCTACTAACAGTTTCTCACCTTGGTTAGATCCATGGAAGCACATAAGGTTCTTAAAGAGAATGGATTCATAGTGAGATCATATGGTACAGGATCAGCTGTTCGATTACCAGGACCCACTATAGATAAGCCTAACGTTTTCCCCTTCGGAACCCCCTACACCAAGATATTTGAGGTGTTGAACTCACAGGATCTTAAGATGCACAAAGTTAATGGTGTGATAGAGATGACTAAGAGGAATATGCAGATAAAGAAAGCGCCAGAAAGGTGGCCATATCTTAATCAGCCGCCACAAAGGTTAGATGAGGAAGAACACCCAGGATTTGACAATGATCTTGATTTCCAAGTGGTGATTACTTGTGAAGAGAGATGCTTTGATGCCGTGGTAGAGGATTACTTCAGCAGAAACTATTTTGAACCCAATGATACAGATCATCTAGTGTACTGCTTCAATGTGGACATTAGGGATGATCATGAGAGTGCACGTATGGGAGGTCTGGCTATTCTAGACCTTGCGAATATGCTTAAAAAGGCAAACACCGAAGCTGCAGAAGACGAAGATTCTATGCCCCTTCAGGATACAATTCCTGATATTATAGTCGAATGGCAGCGGAAATACCCTACTTTACCAATTCTTCATGCGTTGTGTTATCATTAGACAATGTGACGTTATGTGTATAATACATATTTTCTATATAGACTAACCATTTCCTTACTCTCTGTATACGACAGGCCTTCCATTAACGTAGACTCGACACACATTACGATCATCCCCGTTGAATAGCCATTTACAAATCAAATTGCCAAATCGTTTCTCCGATTGTTCTCTCCCGACGAACCCCCATTTAGGTCTCTGGAAGTCGAAGATATCGATGTTCGATCCTCTAACGCAGAGATCGATCAGCTGGGCATCAAATTTCTTCCCGACTGCAAACGTACCAACTTTATCCTCCATATCGAGCACTTTAGACCCTCCAACTGTTGCCAAATAAAGCACTTCCTTGACACTGAGCTTCTCCTTATCATTATGTGTACTCATAACCAAATGATGAGAGACTAATAGAGCATGCCTTGCAACTTCTAATATGGAAGGGGAGAATCCACCGGAACAATCCGTTCCCAAGCTGACGTTGATTCCACTGTTCAACAGCCAGCGAACCCGTGCCTCTCCAGAGGTAATGGATGAATTTGATGTAGGGCAGTGGGAGACTCCAGATTTAGTCTCAACTAGAAGATCCTTTTCATCATCTGTAAGATGAATACAATGTGCTAAAACCGTTCTTGGCCCAAGTAGATCATTTTGATAGTAGATATCGGTATAGTTGGCGTACTGCGGGAAGAGTTCTGCCATCCATTTAATCTCGTTCTCATTCTCCGACAAATGGGTCTGACAGTGATATCCCTTGACCTTGCGTAGCTCTCCTAGCCAGGAGAGTAATTCCTCAGTACATGAAGCGGCAAACCTGGGCGTGAGTATAGGCTTGACCAGATCTCCAGATGGGTCTCTATGTTCAATGTATCTGATCACATCTAATGTACCTCTCTTACTTTCTTCAAGAGTTTCACGGTAATAATTTGGCGAGTTGGCATTCATGCAGGTCTTGCCAACAAGTGCTCTTTGACCCATCCTTAGAGCAGTATCCGCCAAAAGCTTTGATGCCTCGGTATGTATTGTAGCATAATATGCTGCAGTGGTTGTACCATATTCCAAAGTCTTTTGGACCACTCTCGAGTAAACCTCTTTAGCCACCGCCAAATCCTTCAATGATGATTCCAATGGGAACGTGTAGATGTTTAGCCAATCTAGTAACGTGGACTCTCCAAAGATACCATTGTTAGGGTACTGTGGTGCATGTATGTGGGTATCGATAAAACCGGGGAAAAAGAACCGGGTCTCAAAACCGGTCATATCAACTAGTTTGATTCTTTCCCTGGATATCCCAAAGAAATCGGCGGCAAGATCTAGTGGGTTCTCAGTACATTCCTTAGCTATGAATCTGATAACACCCTTGTCATCGACCCCAACGGCAGTTCTTGGATGTACCTCTAATGAACCTAATTCAGGCGTATGGGCAAAAGTTCCAAAATATACAGCGTAAGGAATAGGGTCCAGGCACCTGGCCTGGAGTGTGCTCGTAAAATACGCTTCGTTATCAGCAGTCATAAATAGGAAGATGTCGTAGAAAAGGAAGCGATTCGGTTGGGCAATTAAATTTACTAGATGAATATAGCCACTACTTATATATACATTACATTCACATATTTTTGTATTAGCAACGAAGCAGCATGGGATGGCTCCGGTAGCAAAAACCGGTTGCATCCCCCTAACTAAGATAGATAACACTGATCTTCTCGCGATAACGTCAGGGTTTCGGAAAACTGAGTTCAGCTGGCCGCGGAAAGCGAGAAGACTTCCCGCGTAGATGCAAGATCAACAACGTTTTTGACATCCGTGGACTGGCTTACAATTCTCTTGCGCCCGCATTTTGAACCAATGGGAGAGAATATTATTTTGAGAAGAAAATTTTTAGTTAGCGAATTCCGGCTGCCGCTCTATATGTGTTCTTCAGTGCACATAGAGATAATGGCAGTCAAGGTAATACGAAAAATGAATAGTCAACTTTACTATTGACGGTCTTATTCTTTTGCTTCTGTTACTACCGAAGAACTAAGCTCATAATGGTTAACGTAAGTTTACAGTGGATATGATGTGAAAATTTGGTGGCGACTTCCCTTATTACTTTCCAAAGAAATGCCTGTTGGTGCACCCAGTCTCTTCCTCCCCACTCCAACCCCCCCCTGCATTCATACTAACGCCTTCTCAGTACATCTCAAAGCCAGCTTACAAAGCCGTTGCCCATTTTGGACAGATCACACCTACTGCCTTCAAGGGCTACTTTACCAGCTTGATCTTCTGGGGTACTGCTACAGTGTTTGGTCTAGCTACATTCACAGAGGCATGGCCATTGTTCCAAAAGAATGTCTACAGTAAGATTCCTGTTCTTGGAAAGCATTGGCAGAAGGAGGTCGATCCACAGGATCTTCCAATCTAAGCAAAGCGAAAGCACTACTATTCATATATGAACTCTATTTATTTATTTCAACAATGAAATACGAGGAAGTGACGTAAAAACCAGCTACTGTGCTACTGTAGTTAAGATAGTCGAGACGTTGTTCAGTCATGTTAACGGCTAGTAAATTATGTAGCGAAACCCTTTGTTATTGTCCGCGCACAACCAGTGCCTTTCTTTCTTCGTCCTGTGGCTTCACTTCGAACTTCTCTAGTCAACGTTGTCATCAGCCAGCTCTCCGTCACCCTCATCGATCTCTTCGCTATCATTATTCTCCTCATCATTAGAATCCTCGCAACCAACAACTCCCCATTCCAATCCAGTAACCCCCTTAAGTCTGTCTAAAATATCTGACATCGGAGAAAAGAGTCCGAATTGTTTCAATTCTCCGTCGTACGAATGTAGCATACCAACCAATCCTAAACCTGTAGAATCTACACTATCATTATCTCCACTTTGACGTTGCTCAGTCTCTGCTTCAAACCTTTCTCCCAGAGAAGGAATGAAGCTTTCAATAAACGAGGAAAGAACAGACTTTCTAGCGGTTCCAGGGGGATAAACAGTATCATTTTCACCGGTGCGAAGTAATGATCGTTCCAGAGTATTATCACTCAAATCACTAAGCTTCGTCAGTATAAAAGCTCCAGAATCTCCACCAGAAGCAAAGTTCTTTTTATTTGAACCACTGATTACAAATTCACTGGTTTTCAAAGATCCTTCCGACCAATAGATCATCTTCATTCCATTGAGCTGACCAACAGTGTAATTCGTAGTCGAACCAACTTTAAAAACACGAAGGTTAGAATGGTCAAGTAATCCATTCTTGCGGTTACCCAAGTTGATCACCTTCTTGACATACAAATTGGACAGTATAAGAGATGGATCGTACTGACTCAAATTTAAGTCCTCTCCAAGATAGTTCAAGTATTTCTTTTCCTTCTTGATATTGACCTTAATGATAGCCAAATCAGATAACTTATCCTCCTTTATAATTCTCTCTCCCCAAACGATCTGTCCGAATCGTTCCGCCGGTAGATTTCTTTTATATCTCTTCTTCTTAATCCGAACCTCCTGAACAGGGAACTGCGTATCCAAGTTCTTAACTGCATCATCGTACGCTTTATATTCAGCACTGCTGGTAGTATACTTGAGGCGCTCACCGCTGAGGGCATTTTTGTAGAGGTTTATCAACACTGGTGATGGAACAGAAACAAACGGATAAGGATTGCCATTATTTTCGGCCAAGGTAGTCTGGTTTAATACCACATGGGCACAAGTCAATCCAAAAATAGACCCTTGATATTTCAACAACTTCGGATTTCCACAGTCTTTCGGAACCTTCGGGTATAAATAACCACCCAAAGTACCCGATAACGTTAGTGCATTACTGCAGGCTATGGACATCGATATTGGAACATTTTCGGTTTCACTGGTTACCCTAAATGGCGATTTGAACCTCATAGTTGGTGGTACTTCTGTAGAAAGCGGCTCCCTCTGGAGGGCAGCTGATGAAGCAGGAACAATGGAATCTTTTAGAACCAGAAAGTGCATATCCTCTGAGTTTGTCGAGAAATACTTTATAACGTCCCTGTGCTCTCTTGTAGGTTCCGGGAATCCGAAGATAAATGTAACTATAGCCAAATTTTCATTATTGAATCCTCTCAAAACGGGGGCGATGAAAGATCCATCCTGATCTGAAAACAGCTTCTGCTTGGGCTTCGAGGTCATCGATTCCATTATGCGGTTAACTTTCTCCTGATCCTGGAAATCCTGAACCGTAGAACCAATGGGGAAAAGCTGAGGAGACATGATCGAAAGATAGCTGGTAATACCACTAACATCAGCAGGCGATGGCTCGATCAGCTTCAAAGTTATAAATAGATCGTAGAGGCTCTTCAACGTCAACGATTTAGAGTTATTGTACACCTCATCGGTAAGCAGATTGTCCATGACGAAGAGAACATACTTAATGACTCTTCTCAAACCAACAGACGACATGGTACTAAACTGGTATGGCTCCAAGAGGGGCAAGCTCTCATTTAAAGAGATGATTCTTGTAGTGTTCTCTATACATTCGCTGACACTAATTGAAGCCTTCGTCAAATTCAGCACAGACTGGGAAACTTGTATCAGTATATTTGCCATGGCGATAGAAAGCTGCTTCAACTGTCTCGAGATAAACTCCTTTAGCTGCTGCTTCTCATAATCATTGATTTTTAGTTGGGCAGTGGATGTCGATATAGCAGGTAACGGACTGCTGCTACTTCCGAGACCAGTGGCCGTACTGGAGGAGTCGGTCCGATCGATCTTAACGAAATGACTGTCATCAAAGTTCGACCTCCTTCTGCCCACTATAGGACGGTAAACCGATGGTCGACGATCTTCCACAGGAACCTGTTCCTCTTCTAGCTCTTCCTCGTGGACAACTCTTAATGGGAGACCGACGGAGTTAACATGCGTACTCTGGTCGCTCTGTAACGACTGTTGGTGTGATTTCTTGTACGAATAATACGAACTAGATGGTTGCGTAGAGAACCCAGTTGATACAGTCTTCTTGGAACTGAATAAAGAGATCGTATTCGAGTTATACGAATATTGGAAGCTCTTGAAAGTTTGAGCATCGCTTGATGACCCAACCATCTCGGGCGAGTCTTCCGAGACTCTGTTCAGCTTCTCGTCATCTATCTGTTGCTGCTTCTCTTCATCTGACAGCTGTTTTCTCTCTTGCTGGGATGATCTATAGTTTGGTACGCTACCCATAATGATACATATGAACTGTAAGACGAAGCAGAGGAACTTCAGGTGAAAAGTGATATAATTACATGACTTATCCCCCCCCCCCCCCCTCTACGTACACCCCGAGCCGCATAACTTACGAGGGGCATTTTTCGGCTGGCCTGGAAAAGATAACAAAAAAAACGCCGTGTCATTGGAGGCGGTCGTCGCGTCGCTAAAGGATACATGAAGTAGCTGAATTTTTCAGAGACTCAGTTCCATTTACCAAGTGAGTGCCTTCTCCTCTCCACCTTATTTCAGATCAGCACTATGGTGGTACTTGCTAATAAGCTAATACCACTCACACAGAAAAGGGGTGTTGCCCTATTTGGAAATCTAGGTCAAAGTGTGGGAAAGATCATCCCCAAAGATCATGTATACTTTCAGGTGAAGAAGCCTATTGGATTCAAGGAACGTCCACGGCATCTTGCTGACACTGAGAAGGAAAGGAAGCAGCAGTTAACTGTAAATAAAGTGAGCATCCCTAAAAAGATATGGAACTTCTACTTTGATGGTATTACGAGGAAGACTAGAGTCAGGAAGATTCAAAAGGAGATGGCTTACGGCGGAATGTATGACTTCCATGTCTATAACAAGACCAAAGGTCGTCTATTTGCCGCTCCACCTTCCTATTTCAGGAGGGAAAAGTCGTTGTTCTTCCCAAATTTTGCGGTTAAGACACTTTCGGATGACAATTCAGAGTTGATCGACGTGCTCTCCAATGCTAAAGTCACAATACTACGGGTTTTCTCTACCCAGACGGGCTCACATATGACTGAAGACTACTTTCGGATCCCAAACGCAGAAGATACATATCTATCTGAATCGGGTATTGAACAATTCCATCAATCGTATCCAGATGCCCAGATAGTGCAGATGATATTAAGTGAAACATGGGCAAAGTATCTAATGCATACACAATTATCAGCAAGAAAGCTAAAGAAGACTATTCCTGAAAGCCAATACGATAATTTTCTCTTTGCTATGAGGGAGGATGCCTTGGAAAGGGATTCTAGAGAGAAATTGTTGATGACCAATCTTTATGCCGGATACGTTTATGTCATCGATGATTCATTTAAGATCAGGTGGATTGGATCCGGTTGGCCGGAGAAGAATGAAGTCGAAAGCTTATGGAAGTCAGTTAGAGGTGTTTCTAAGGAAGTCAAATTTTAAGGTCAAGAGAGGTTACTGTAAATAAATATAATGGGAGGACAGAACGAGAAGGTACACTACCGGATGCGGTAAAAAAATATAATGTGAGTCCCTAAAATTTAGCGCCAGATAACTAACTGATTCTACATGGCTCGATTATGGACGATGGATTATTCTGCCTGTTAGTACCAAATAACGACTCCACAGAACTTGTATATGAATGCAGAGACAGCTCACTGGTCAGCAAATGGCGGACCGCACATTACGAGAGCAAGAGAGCAAAGATTCGATGGCACTTGGAGGCATTGCTGAATTATCTCTTGATTCGTCACACAAGGACGACAGGAAGTCTACCTATAAGGTTGATGCCATTGATAGTGAATTTTCTGGCAAAAGATGCGTCGGAGACGTTACCCGAGCTTGTAGAAATGGTAGTGGAGACTGTACGGACGAGGAAATCAGTTGTAGAGGAGGGAATTCGGGACTTACGCGGCCTAGGGCACTTTCCATATCAAGACCCGAGTCTCGGTCGACTAGGCATAGACTCAGAGAGGATGAAGAAAAGAAGAAGAGAATGGACAAGGAGAGCGATCGATCAGCAGGGAACCATTCGTTGCAGCGTTGCTCCGAAACCAAATCCGGCGAGAAATCCGTTCTAAACCGCGAGGACAGGAATTAGACTCGATTCCTTCAACGCATCAAGGTCTAGATGATGTTCCCAGTAATGGCGATAATTGACAAAAGCTAAATTTCACAAAAATAATAAATACTACGGCATTAAGACAAGTATGTATATATGAAGAAATAGTAGAAAAGAACGACTTATGCAAATTGTAGAACCTCTATCTCATTTGGAGGCTAAAATCTCCGGATGGGTGCTACTAATGACCGTACCAGCAAGAATCTTAGAGTTATCTTTAGTCTCTCCCAGCTTTGAAGTACCCTTCTCCTTATATGTGGACACCGCAGGAATATCAGCCTTGATACGCGTCACAATTGTATCATAAGCTCTGATATCCAATTTGATCAATGTATGTAAAGGAATTGACATCCATGGGCTGTCTTCCTGATGGACATTCATGAAGTATGCGTAGATGCATCTTAAAACAGCCTGATGAGTAATCACTAGAACGTTTTCTTGGTTTTCCAATTCCATAATGATAGGTTCTAGCCTCGTAATAACGTCTCTGTAAGATTCTCCTCCTGGGTATCTGTATTCAAACTTATTATCATCCCGGGCTTTGAAGTCACCAGGAAACTGGTCTGCAATTTCATCATATGTTAAGCCATCGCATGAACCAGCATCCAATTCATCCAGTGCTTTCCAGGTCTTCTTTGGGTATGGAAGAAATGATCCTGTTTGTTGGGTTCTCGTTAAAGTTGATGTCCAAACCTGTAGATTCTCATTGTTTGGAATGTATTCGTTAACCATATCTTTCAATTTCCTTGCATATTTCCAACCACGTTCACTAAGATCGGCATCTCCACCAATTTTACCCTCAAGATTATACTGGGATTCTCCGTGTCTCGATAGCCAGATATATCTCGGTTTGACGTGAAGATTCACGATGTAAAACACGATACGACTCTGAAGATAACTTTGGATTCGATTGATGAGAAGATCCGAGCTCAAATTGAGCAGCTTAATGAAGGTATAATCGCCCTCATGCTCAACATCCATCGGCTCGTAAAACTCACTGTAGAAATTGATCTTCTTCTCCAAATCAGCAACAGTAAATTCAGCACTCTTATCGGCATAATCAGGAGATGTCTTGTTGATATCCATAATGTTGGCCCGAACTTTGGATTCGTCGTTACAGAAGCTTTCCAAGAAGAGGGTCTGAATACCATGTTCGTCTAGTGTAGTATAGATCTCCTTTCTGATCTCACGATTAATATTAGCGCCATCATAAATAGCCACACCAGCTTCTTGAGTATTAAACCATTCCAGAATAGCAGCAATTGAATCCTCGTGTGCGAGGCGCCTGGCCTCTCTAGCTCTTTCGTTAGACGGATCAAATAAGTCATCATCTTTCCTCATTAGTGCCTCCGCTCTCTTCTTACGATACGATGATTGATTGAAAGACTGTGTTGGTACGGACAGCCAAGATAAGTATCTTCGAACCTTCTGGGAGATAAACGATTTGCCTCTGGCGGGTAGGCCCACCATGACGACGCAGATCCTAGCACTGTTGAAGGAAGAATATTCGTTTGCCGTCATTGGGGGATATAAGGAGATCGGAAGAGGTTCGGGACAGTGATAAGATGAATAAAATAGGAAGAACAAGCGACAACTTCATGCAAAGGAGATGGTGATTCCAGGAGCGGGTCTGCAAAAATGTGGGGAAAGGCAGTCAAAAGCAGTCGAAAGAGAAAGGAGAAAAAAAAATTTAACTTTGCAGCGGAAAAAATGGATCTGGAATCTAAAAATGGGTCGGCAAAGCAATGTCAAATCGATGATCTAGGTGAAGAACAGATGACTTGGTAAATTTCTGCTGATTTTCAGTTTTCAAGATGACCCGACTTTTGTCCGGGGAATCACGGGATGAGATGGTTTATTCTGGAGTTATTAGACAGGGCGGAATACGCTTTCAGAACGCATCGTACGTAGGTCATTATTTTTTGTGGGGTAGGGCCCCGGCGAAATATCAAATTTAGATACCGCGGCTAGCCGTATATGGCTGGCCAAGTGGGATGTTGTTGCTGGGGATGATGACCGGATGGGTAAAAGAAGGACCGACGACTTACACCTTTTCAGAATTAGGCAATCTCAAATACGAAACTACAAAGGAATTAAGTAAGAGAGGGACTATGCTCTCTGTCACCTTAGATATTTATCATATGCTCGACTATTTCATAAAAATCCCTTAACAGCCGGATCTCATAACTATGCTCTTCTCAAGCCTCATTTAAACGCAAGAAACAGCGACCTCGGTCTAGTTACCAAAGCACTTATCATACCCGGTAAGAACAAACCTAAATCTCACATCGCCCTCTTCCATTCTTTTCCATGCCTGTGTAACATTCTTCTCATTAATGTCCAAAGTTTCAACCCACGGTTTGATCTGCTTGGCAGCTGCCAACTGCAACATGCCGTCAATTTCCTCGGGAGAGCCTGCTGCTGATCCACTGACCGAATAGCTACCAAGGATCATGAAACCTGGATCAAGTTCAAGATTCTGTCCGGCTCCTGGTGCAGTGACAAATATAAATTTACCGTACGGTCTCATCATCGACATGACAGATTTGACACGACCCTCACTAAAAGAACTTGCCGTATTAACTATGACATCAAGAGAGTTCTTGAATTCGGAAGGAAATTTGGCGTCTTCCATGGAGACATAATGATCAGCACCAAGTTTCTTGGCTATTTCTCTCTTTTTGTCATTCCTGGAAATGGCGGTCACTTCTGCTCCCAGCGCTTTCGCAAAGAGTATAGTCATATGACCAATCCCACCAATTCCACTGACACCAACTTTAGTTCCCTTCTTAACACCCGCAGTTAACAATGGCCTATACCCTGTAATACCGCCGCACATTAATGGAGCCGCAGAAATGGTATCCAAGTCATCGGGAATCCTAAACGCAAACTTATTATTGACTCTCACATAATTCGCATATCCACCCTGGCTATGGACTCCACTAGGGTAGGTACCATGGAAAGTGGTGACCATCTGTTCGCAGTTATTCTCAATTCCATGTTCACATCTCCAGCATTTACCGCAGCAGTCGCATTCAGGACCAACTCCCACTCGATCTCCAATGGCGAACTTCTTCTTATCAACTTCGGCACCCATTCCAACAATATAACCGACAATTTCATGACCCACTGCCAAAGGCAAGAAGGGCTTCCCATAATGTCCTTTGATGCAATGGATATCTGATCCACAGATACCACAAGCAATGATTTTTACATCGACATCATATGGCCTCAAATACTGCGGTTTATAGGTGAATCTCTTAGGCTCCAACTTATTCCAGTCACAAATTCCAATAGCTTCAATTTCTTCGAAAGACATACTAGTTATTGTCACATTTTGTAGGGCTGAAGTCGGCTTCTCGTATGGGCAGCGGACCCAGTATTTATCCCCCATATTTCGATTCGGTTTTAAATCTTATTTCCATGCGTCCCAAATGTCATCGCCTAATTAGGAAGTTACATGTCTTGGCAATTTAGGGAATGGAAGTAGCATCGAAGATGAGCAGTAAAGCAAACAATAATGGGCGGTACAACAATTGACTGGCTAATAGACGACCGCAGAGTAATCCTTTTGCCTCTTCACATCTATCTAAGAAGTATAATTTCCCTCTCCAATTGTTCCACAAATCGAAAAGTCTCCAAGTTAGTATCTCTCTTCCTTGTCCAGCATCTATTTTGCTTTCTGACATCCATACCGACCGAGCTGCTTCTACTTGGTCAATATCCAGAGGCCAACACAACCACCTCTTACAACATTTCTCCAGTCATGCGAGGCTGTGCAAGTTGTATTTTCCTCGCTTAATTTTGATGTTCCAATCTTCTTTCATTAGTCCCGTATCAACTCATTCACTGTAGACCTTGTAACTTTTCAACTATGTCTGAAGTGGACGCAATTCTTCAAGAGATTAGAGACGGAATTGTTGACTCTAGCAAGAGTTCACCTCTAGATTCTACAACTAAGACCAAGTACCACTTCCCCAAGCCTTCCAATGAAGAGATCAACAAGGACATCAAAGTGAGATACCTAACACCAACGAATGAATTGACTTGGGATCTTCTTGATGAATTCCAGAACGTTCCATCCGTGGATCAGAAAGCTACAAAACACTTTTACCGTTCTCTAATGAAGCTTCCACCGTTGACAGACCGAACGTGCATCAGGTTTAGGAGGCAAGGAATCGATGGTTCCATCGTTTCTTACAACGAGGAGTTTGATTTTTCGATGCTTGAATCATCAGGATCTGCATCCAACTCATATTCTATGAAGAGAAAGTTTTCTTCAAAGAACAGAGCGTTGATGGGAAGTACATCGAATCTTCCGTTTCAGCCCAGTGGGATTATAGGCCAGGGGAGTAACGATACTACCAAGTATCTTCATAAGGACTTGCACGGCTTGTTTGATATACCACAGGGACTAGAAAGAGGATTGCAGCAACCTTCCACAGAGCAACCGGAACTTAAAATTGAGGAATTAGGGGATCACTCCGAAGGAAACGAGGAAGAGATTGACATGGAACTGGCGGAACCCAATGATGATGACAAGCTTTTTGAAGACGAGGAGCCGGACGCAGGTTCTTTAGACGATGAGATTTCTCAGATAATTCCTTCTGGGTCGGTCGTAAGACCGAGTACCGCACCACATTCTTCGGGATCAGCGTTACAATCAAGAAGGAAGAAAGAATGGCCCCATATGGTTGAATTAGATCATAAAATTGACAACTTCGATGAGTTGGTTCCGAATCCTGCAAGGTCATGGCCGTTTACACTTGATGTCTTCCAAATGGAAGCTATCTATCACTTGGAGCAAGGCGATTCTGTGTTTGTTGCCGCCCATACGTCCGCAGGTAAGACTGTTGTAGCTGAATATGCCATAGCTATGGCACAGAGAAATATGACGAAGACCATTTATACCTCTCCCATTAAAGCATTAAGCAACCAGAAGTTTAGGGACTTCAAGGAATCTTTTAAAGACGTGGAAGTTGGTATCATTACTGGCGATGTTCAAATAAATCCGGATGCAAATTGCCTTATTATGACGACAGAGATCCTTCGATCCATGCTTTATAGAGGTGCTGATGTTCTCAGAGATGTTGAATTCGTCGTCTTCGATGAGGTCCACTATGTCAATGATATTGATAGGGGTGTTGTCTGGGAAGAAGTTATAATCATGCTTCCGGCTCATATTAAAATCATTTTACTTTCGGCCACTGTTCCAAATACATATGAGTTTGCTTCTTGGGTCGGCCGCACGAAGCAGAAAGACATCTATGTGATATCTACTCCAAAGAGGCCCGTTCCATTGGAGATCGATATTTGGGCCCGGGATAGACCCTATAAAGTCATCGATTCTAATAGAAAATTCTTGGAGAAGGGTTTCACTGATCATGTGAATAGGCTTACCATGTCGAAGGCTGGTAGGCAGGATATGGTAACCAGGGGAAGGGGAGGACGCGGAAACGATCGAGGCTCTAGAGGCAGAGGTGGGAGAGGAAACGATAGAGGCGGCAACAGAGGTGGAAGGTCGTCTGGATCTTCGTTTCGAAAATCAAACTTTGATGGACCGACTAAAAATACCTGGCCCACGCTCATCAATTATCTTCGAAATCATGACCTCCTTCCTGCCGTTATCTTCGTGTTTTCAAAACGTAAATGCGAGGAGTATGCTGATACACTTGGCAGCGTGAATTTCTGCACTTCGAAGGAAGCTTCTGAGATTCATATGTTTATAGACAAGGCGGTTTCCCGTTTGAAGCATGAGGACAGAGAACTTCCACAGATTCTAAAGATGCGGGAGATGCTTAAACGTGGTATTGCAGTTCATCACGGTGGTCTTCTTCCGATCGTGAAGGAAGTCGTGGAGATCTTGTTTTCTAAGTCCTTGATAAAAGTCCTTTTTGCAACAGAGACATTTGCCATGGGTCTCAACTTACCGACGAGAACCGTTGTTTTCAGTTCTCTCAGAAAACATGATGGTACAAACTTCAGGTTCCTTCTACCTGGAGAATTCACACAGATGTCTGGTCGGGCAGGACGACGGGGTATTGACAAGATGGGTACGGTAATGGTGATGTCATATAGCGAGCCAATTGACCGTATCAGCTTTAAGGAAACTACCTTGGGCACACCAACGAAGCTTTCTTCGCAGTTCAGGTTGACATATGCGATGATATTGAACTTGCTTCGAATTGAGGCGTTGAAAGTGGAGGATATGATCAAAAGGTCTTTCAGTGAGAACTCATCTCAATCCATGATACCGGAAAGACAGATGGAGGTTCTCAAATCAGAGAAAGATTTGAAAGAGAATTACAAGATTACAATGGATCAAGGAGAGTATGATATTCTCTCAGCGTTCTATACTTCATTGGAAAACTACAGAGAAACTTATCGTGATTTAATAAGAGAGGAGGACGAAGCTAGATTGTTGAGCCGAATCTTCAGAAAGAACAGAGTCATAGTGTACAGAGATTCGGACAATGTGTTGAAACCTGCCGTCACGACGTACATGCTCAATCCTGATGCATCAGTTACATGCTTTTGCGTTGATAGGAAGAGGGCTCATGAAGAGGACAAATGCAACATGCCTTTTAATCCAAAGTTTGGAAAAGAGTATTTATTGCAATACTTTGGCAGCTGGTCAATGACCAATCGATTTTTTATCAGGAAGGTCTCTTTTGACTGTATTGAATTTGTGAGCTCCGAAAGCTTGGAAATTGATGTCAACGAGCTCACGAGGAAAGACAAGGATGCAGTCCACCAATTTAGAGCTCAATTTGCCGAACATATTAGAAATAGAGACGACTGGGAAGAGGTTAACTGGAAGAAGCCTATGACAGCTAGAACATTGGAGTTGGTTTCTGATCATGATAGACAGCAGACAGAGATTATTGACAAGTTGGAAGATCCCCTGCTATTGTCTCTTTTGAAGGAAAAGTCAAAGTATACCAAAGTTTATGACAGAATGCGTGCCGTGAAGAAGATTGAGGACTTGAAAATATCGATGAGTGAAGAAAACTTGGAACTTCTTCCGGAATATCAGCAACGTCTCGAGGTTTTGAAGCAGTTGGGATACGTTGATACGGTTCAGATGACTGTGAATTTGAAAGGACGTGTTGCATGTGAGATTAACTGCGGCTGGGAGTTGGTGATTACAGAGTTAATCTTTAACAACTTTTTGGGGGACTTCTCTTCGGAGGAGATCATTGCATTAATGTCTTGCTTTGTGTATGAAGGAAGACGTAACAAGAATGATGAAGAGCTGGACATCACGCTTTCCACCCCAAGACTAGAGAAAGGAAAGCATAAGATTGGTGAGATTATCTCAAAGTTAACGGATATTTACGTGGAAAAGAAGATTACAATGACCTCAGAAGAGGAGACATTCCTTCAGAATAATCGGTTCGGTCTTGTCAATACAGTCTATGAATGGTCCAGAGGTCAGTCTTTCAAGGAAATTATGGAAAGTGCCAATGATGCCGATGAGTCGGAAGGTACTATCGTCAGAGTGATCACTTTCTTGGATGAGATTTGTAGGCAGGTCAAAAATGCTGCTTTGATCATTGGAGATGCCGATCTTCATATGAAGATGAACGATGCCCAAGAAAAGATTAAGAGGGATATCGTCTTCTGTGCCTCATTGTATCTATAATACCCAGAATCTATTCAACACAATATACAAAACCTAATTACCTATCTTCGTTGGCTTGGCTTGCTGACACCACCAATTGCCCTTATAGGAGTATTCAACCGTCCTGGTTGCCTCTGCTCGCTCTTCAATGTCTTAATCGCTGGCTTTACTGTACCCTTGCCCTTATTGAGACGGAGTCTCGGTTTGAGATTTGACACATTAGGTGCGGCCTCAACAACGACACTTACTATACCCTCTCCTCTAAGTATCACAAGCCCGAGCAATCTCTTCTGTTCTTTAATTCCGGACTCATCGATTATTCGTTTGTTTTGCCTCGTTTGCTTTCGAAGGTCTCCCTGGGATTTCTTTGTCAGCCGAAACTCTTCACAATCTACTAATACCAAGTTCATATATCTGTCAAAGGAGATAAGAGTACCTATAAACTGGGACGAGTTTGTTGTCGTTACACGGACCTTGAAGTTTAACAACGTAGCCTGAGAAATGTTAGTATGAAGCATAAAAGTACTCCCCAGAGATACAGTACGTACCAACTTGGCCTTCCTTGGAATCTGTCCGATGGCCATGGCGATTGGTAACTAATGTGATATGGCTGGATGGGTAGTTTCAACGAAAAGGTACTACTGAAATATTTCAAAATATTTTTACTACTCAGATTGTTCTGGCTCGCGAGAAGTCAAAAGTTCTAAGACACTACTGATATTGATAGAGGTGATACAGGGATAAGACTGGATAAGACATCTTACAAATGAACAGTATAAATATATGTGACCAATTTATGGCATTACTTAAGAACAGTGATCTCGCAGAAGCTGCGGATATTCAACGTCTGCACTACAATCTTCCTCAGCGAAATTCTGTATTATTAGCAGCTATTGATTAAACTAAACGATACCAATGAACTTGTAGGAATGTGATAGATGATGAATAAAATAAAGGGGGTTTCAGGACGCTACTTACAGGATAGCAATAAAAATGAAAATGAAACGGGATCGAAGGTTCTACTCTTCAGAAGCGGGAATTGGTTCTCCTTCCAACTTAACTTCCTCGGCTTCCTTTGTTTCCTCTGTCTTCTTCTCCTTGTTAAAGAATGGTATCTTAATCTCTGGCAGAGAAATACCTCTGACTCTAAACATGTAGTACATGCCGAGCATACAAACCAAATTGAAGCCAATGTAGACACAGTAAAGACCAATGTTTCTCCACTTGTGAGAATCTGACATACCCACGGTAGCTAAGTACTCATCTCCATTAGAGTATTGGCAGATTCCACACTGGGAAGTGGCATTAGGATTGGCAACATATCCATCATGCGTTTGAAAGTAGTCTTGCAAGTAGCTACCACAAGTCTCGCCCGAAGGAGGATCTAGATAGTTCATTTCCTGGGCGCTGCAACGAACAACTCTGTTATGCAAAGACGTTCCCACCAAATTTTCAACGAAATAGGTGAAAGGAGACACACGCCACATGAATTTCCAGAAGGTGGGCATCAACGATGGTGGCTGAACAACACCACAGAATGATATGATAAAGTTGAAGAGAAGACCAAGCAAAGTCGATGCCATTGGAAGGTCTGCAGCAGCATAGACAATAGCAAGGCATAAGGAAATGTAGTATAGCTGGAAAAATATGCAATAGGTAAACCACCAGAATCCTGCCACCGATGCTTGCAATGGGAGCTGAATTGGGAAGTACCACGTGATGTAGTAGAACGTGGAAAACACAATGGCATATGGAATTTCAACAATGAACTGAGAGAGAAGTAAAGTCGACCAATGGAAAGTATTTGACTTCGACTCCCTCACTTCAAACAACTCCCGAGACTGGATAGCCCTGGCCATGATCTGGTTGGTAAGGGGAGCGCAGATAACGATAGCCATGAAGTTTGCAAACATCGCATTCTGCATACCAATGACTGTATGCTTGACGTCCCAGAAAGTGAAGCCATGCAACAAACCACCAATAACCATCAACATGAACTTCGCCATGATGTAGTCAAGGTCTCTGTAGAACTGCGTCCACGTTCTGCCTAAAACTTGCCTCAATTGGTACGAATAACCTGTAGCAAACTTTGTCTTAAGCTCATCCAATTCTTCTGCAGAGTGATGCTCCTTTTGCGAAGTAGACGTAATTAAATTCTGAACCTCAGTACTCACCTTAGAGAACTCTTCACTACGAAGCCAGATAGAGTGCCAGTCTTCGTTGACGACAGCAGTAGCACCCGCTCCTATCACCTCCAAGATGTACTCGGCGGAGTTTTCACGTGGCAGACACTTGCGAGCACCATGAGACTCAAAGTAGTTTAAAACGGAACCAGAGTTCTTACCGATGTCACCAAAGTACACAGTCTGACCACCTCTCTGAAGCAAAAGCAACCTGTCAAATTCTTCGAACAAAGTAGCCGAGGGCTGGTGAATTGTGCAGAGGATGGCCTGTCCTGCCTTGGCTAACTGCTTTAGCACCTGGACGATAGCCCATGCAGACTGAGAATCCAAACCAGAAGTTGGCTCATCTAAGAAAAGTAACAAAGAAGGCTTGGTGACGAGCTCAGTAGCAATGGAAAGCTTCTTACGCTGTTCGACATTCAAACCGTAACCAGTCTGACCAGCGATAGCATCGGCGTACTCCTCCATATGCAATATTTGCATAATCTTTTCAACATATTCTACCTTTTCTGCATCAGGAACACTAGATGGCCGTCTGAGCCTTGCAGCAAATAGTAAAGACTCTCTGACGGTCAATTCGGCAATATGAATATCCTGCTGCTGAACATAACCAGTTCTCCTCTCAAAAGAAGAGTCCAACGGACGTCCATTTATAAGGAAATCACCTGTGACGACACCAAAGTCAACTCTCTGAGACAAGACATTCAAAAGGGTAGTCTTTCCGGCACCAGACTCACCCATAAGGGCAGTTAACGTACCAGGAAGCACAAAGCCTTGCACATCATCTAGCAAACGTCTATCCTCACCTTGATAAGGAACAGTATAGTTCACGTGCTGCCACATAAAGATATCATCAGATCCTAGCTTCTCACTGAAACCTAGATCATTGTCATTGGAAGGAGCAGAAGAGGAAGTGGCGACCTTCTCGCTGGAGGTTGAACCATCCCCGATTCTTTCACTTTCCTTTTGAAGATCACCCTTCTCAGGGTCATCCTTGTTCTCGTCAGCACCGGTAAGTTTGGCAATATCCTCAGGTAACTCACCACCACGAACGAATAACAATTTGTCCGACGTGGCAACCATTGGGTTGTAGTACTCGACGAGGAGACCATTAATGAGCATGATACCGAAGACGAAGCCGAACAAAATACCCAAGTTCCGCCAGGTATGAGAGTACGTATAATCAAAGGCCAACTTGGTGTAGATATCACCAAACACAGAGTTACCGTCAGCTGGGAATTCCTCCTCAGTCAAAGCTGCACCCACGAAGGCACAGATTTGATTGCTAGACGAAACATCGCTGTAACCAGGTCCACTCGGAACGAGCTCCGATGGAGCGCACGGCATCATTCTACCATGAAATTCACTTGTGATCAAGGCTTCAAAACCGTACAAGGCGGGGTTCGCATATGAGAACCACTTGAACCACCAGTACATGGAAGGCCTCTGAATCATGAACGATGAATAGAGAATCATCGACATCATGAGGATACCTGCAACACCATTTGCAGCACTCAAAGTAGGGCAAATAGAAGAGATCAAGACGAAGATCGAGCTAACACTCTGAACGGCGATATTGACAAAGAGCAAACACAAGAAGAAGGCACCAGCTTGACGCTTCAAGTTAGCAAGGAAGTATAACACAATCAAAAAGAGAAAAATGCATAGGAACCTAACAGGAAGTGAAATCAACTGGCCAGATATCAATTCGGCAGAAGGGTGATACAAAGTATAACCACGCTGCTTGTTGAGAATCGGCTTGTACTCGAAGAAGGCAGCAATCTCAGCAAGAGACATGATGACAAAGTATAGAAGGGCAAAGAAGAGGGCACCACCACGGGAGAAGGCACCTAAGGTGGTATCTGTGATCTTGTAATAAAGTGAGCCAACGATTAGTGCTTGGACCACTGCAACAACCAACTGAGTGATGGTATACGCTCTGTTGTTGACAATATTATAGAATGCCCTGTACAAACAAAGCTTTAGCTGCTGGAAATAGTTCACGGTGTACATGGATCTGCTTCTTGACCAGCCTTGCTTCTCCAGATTATGAACCTCATGGAAAGTATCCCTTGTACCTTCAGGATCTGATGAACCATGCAGGGCAATGATTTCCTGCTGCACAGTTGCAAATTCAGGCGAGTTTCTCCAGTAGTTCTCGAATTCCTCAGCACGCTGAGGAACTTTACCTTCGAAGCCAGGAAGCGGGGATCTCTCAAGTGGATCTGTGATGGCAGTGAGGAACTCAGAACTTGTCTGACGAGGATTCTTTGCAAAACCCATACGCACAAAATAGTCGACGGCATTGTCAATGGTACCAAAGTAGATCTGGCGGCCAAGGTACAAAACTGTGACGTAATCGAAAAGCTTGTAGATGTTCTCGGAAGCCTGGTAGGCAGTAACTAGAGCAGTAGACTGTGTGATATTGGTAGACGTACGAAGAGCTTCGACAAACTCCAATGCTGTGGAAGCATCCAAACCCCTAGTAGCATTATCGTAACAGTAAACAGTACCCCTTGTAGCCATAGCCTCAGCAATGGAAACCCTCTTCCTTTGACCACCAGAGATTCCTCTCACAAAGTCATTACCGACAAGAGTCTTCTCAACATGGTTGAGGCCAAACAACACGGTGTAAAGGTCCTTAATAGTCGAGATATAATCGCTACGAGAAACATTACCCACACGAACAGAAGGAGTCTTGCAACCAATCGCAAACTTCAATGTCTGTTCGACGGTTAAGTAGGGGAAATGCTCATCCAATTCAGGAACATAGATAAGGTGGCTCTTGAATTCACGTAACATTGCATTACGAGGAATAGCATTGTAACTGACATCGCCTTCGACGCCAATGTACGTCTGGGTTTCTCCTCCGATAGCTTTCAAGAAGGTGGAGCAACCGGATCCTGGACGACCAAGAACAAGTGTCATAGTACCGATAGGTGCATAACCAGTGACTCCACGAATAATTTCACGGGTCTTGCTCATGGTGGACAAATCCAACTGCTTTTCATGCTTCCACTTGGCCTTGAGTTTAACCATGAAGGGCAAGAAGACAGAGCCGACATCCTTGACAACTGCAGCTGCAGTATTCTTTCCGATGACGGTTAATTCTTCATAGACGACATCGGTCTTCTTTTGTTTAACACCTTGTTCGGAACTTCCATTGGCCATGAAATTAAGAACACGCTTAAGATCAAAGTCATTAGGATCAATATTAAACGACTGCATCTGTGCATGAGACAGATGCGAAAGAGCCTGAGAAAGCGTCGATAATCTTGTAAGAACATTACTGTTCGGATCATTGGTGATAGATCGAGTCACAGTCTGATGGAGCTGGAGGATCTCATCCCCCTCCTCTCTGTCAGAATCTCCATGATAAGAGATGGGTCCGCCCAAGGACGAATCGTCAGCTCCCTCTGGACTCTTCTGAATAGATGGATCAGAAGACGTCATTGGATCGGTGAGTTAACTAACAAGCCTCTGAAACTTTCAAAAAAAGGGCAGGGCGAAGCAATCCGGTATATATATATGCAGGGCGACGAAATAAATAATTGGCCATCTTATTAATCCAAAATTATTTTGGGAAGCTACGGTAGCAAAAGAAAGCCACGGGGCAAAACATAAATCCGATCGGAGCAATCTGGGCTGCCGCTCGGATTGGGAAGTCTGCGCCGAAATCGCCAGGAATCATCCTTACGGTGCGGATGACTAATGAACAGGACGGATTTAGTTTTGAGAGCCGTGCACGACCAAATAGCTGGTCAAACAGCGACTGAATCGAGCTGAGCGGCTTGGGCTGATTTCCGGGCTGGATCCCAGTGGAGTTGGCGGTGCAGTAGGCGGTGCAGTTGGTTGTATAGCATTCGGTCTTCGGTCTCCAAAAATTGTGTGGACAAATGGAATTCGAGTCGATCGACGCTTTCCGACGTCTATTTTCACCCATTAATCAAAAAACCCCACTCCATTCCCGCTCCACGACTTTCTTTTTCGGACCGTTGGATATATCATGACGTAATACGCCTTCCCAGGATGCCAGGATTCAGGTACGTACCAGGAAGAAGCCGAGCGCCGGATGTTAAGAATATGGTAACACTTCACTGAATTGGAGCTCCGCGGAATTACGTATACCCGATAGATATACCACAGAAAGCTCCATGTTCTACGGCACACATAAGCTCGAACCTCCCCCCCTCCCATTCTGCGCCTCCTAGGCATCGACCTTAGGACCGAGACTTACCCAAAAACGGCCGAAATGTCCAACCTTTGAAGATACATGAGATACACAGAGAACAGATAGCAAAACACATCGATAATACCAAAGGAAAGTCTAACCAACCGGAGATACCAAATGTAGTGGCTTCTGAACTCCTGAGGACCCTTGACCCACCAAACAAAAAACTCTCCTTTTTACCTATTTCGTGAAATCTGGCTTTATCGCTCAAGAATTTTAGCGCTTGAAAAAAAGTAAAGAGATGCCCTAGAAAAAGCTAGCGCTCACGCGAGTGAGATGCTTGGAACTGGACTGACGTTAATTCCTTCGTATCCTAAGTTGAGCCAACAAATTACAGTGGAAATATACAACTGCAGAGAAATTTACAGGGTCCAATTCTGCTTTATTAACCATCCAACTTTGGCCTTTAATTTTGGCTTCTAATATTTCATCCCATATACTTAACCTAATCTACCTATTTCTCTATCTTAACCTTTCCTCATCCAGGTGAACGTTTCTTTTTGTCCTTCTTTTTTTCGTTTCTACGTCTGGAGTTCCTCTTTCCTTCTGTCTTGTTTCCAGTCGCTTTTCACCGACACCTTTGTTTGCGGACAGATCTTCTTCATCTTTTCTTTGGTTCACCTTTACATTCTTTCCTAATCGTTCGTTCTTTCTGGCGTTTGATCATTCGCTTTAGTGCTCTTTATTACAAGCGCACGTCAAGCCTACGCTGCATATTCTGTGCAAAAGATTCAAGGCTCACATACATAATAACTAGAGTTCAAAGATGCACTTCTTCAAAGGCTTCAAAAGCCTTCCATATTCTCCCTTATCTTCATCTACGTCAGATAAATCTTCCGGTTCGACCTCACCGCCTATTCCCCTGGATAGTACTCCTCCTACGGATTTCTCTGCAGAGGACACAGAGAAGCAGACACCACCGCTTCACCACAGGCTTCACTTTCCCTCTTTCTTCGTTGGGCCAAAATTCTCCAGAGCAACTTGTTACAGGCTGGTATTCCATCGTTCAAAGCATTGGTCGTGGAAACGGACCTATCTGATAGCACTTGTTCTAGGGATTTTCTTCTTTGTCCTTCATTTTTATCACTCTACAAGTCCCCCAACTAGCGATTGGTCTTACCTTAATTCCCCACATGATATAGATCCCCATGACATCATGGAAGTCATTTCCTTATCGGATACGGATTTCAACAAGCTAAAGCTTGACTATTCGGAATTGCCTATTAACAACTTCGGGGAACACGAAACTAAAGTCTTTGATCCTAGACTGCCTGCAGCCCTTTATTTAGCAAGATTGTCTCACTATCTTGAAAGTATCGACAATGGTCCAATAGATCCGAATCTATCGCTGAGATTCTCCTGGAAAGATTGGACAGATTTTGATAAACGTTTGATGCCAAGCAAGAAGTACCTCGACGAAAATGAAGGTTTCCCGATTCAAAGTTGCAACAATTTCATTCAAGAAACTGGACTTTTTGATCGCAGTCATTGTAGGGATTTAACAGCTTCGGAAATCAAGGCTCTACCCAACATTTTATATCCTCATTTCAAAATGGTCGATATATCTGATTCTCTAATAGCACGGGATGCTAGGGTTTTAATTGCCGGAACATACTTGTATCATTCATTTGCTGCTCCAAAAAGAATACTTTTTGTGGATTCTGACCATGAAAGGGTTATTTCGATGAGAACTAGAGACTCTGAGGACGGGGAATCCGTGGTTGATGATTTAGTAGAGGATTTCCTTGGTCAAGGGCCCGCCTTATCGACCAGCGTAATCTCAATATCAGAACAGGCAAAGAGGTTATATAAGAACCTTGGTGATAATGTGCCGTCGTCTAGTGGTGATGGAACAGAACAATTGGACAACCTCAGAGTGATTTTAAGGTCTTCAGAGAGAACCAACAATCCAATCGAATTTGACGACAAGGACTTCGAATGGACAAAAGACACATCCACTTTGAAAGATTCATTGAAAACGTATGTCAATACGCTGAAATTGAAATGTAGCATTTCTCCGGATGAACCTGGATGCGATTATGATAAGAACACAACTTACAAGCTTTATAGCAGCATGTTGCAAAATTTGGAGATATATCCGGACAACCAATTTGGAAAATATTTCCATGAAGCTGGATACTTTTCATCCACACCAGATAATGGCGCTCACTTTGACTGGCGTTTCTTTGGTAGCAAGAAGCTTTCAGAGTACGAATCTACGTCTGCCTTGCACAAACTTATACGTTCGTGGTTAAGACTCACTAGAATTTTAGGTATCAATACCTGGATATCGCATGGTTCTTTACTAGGGTACTATTTCAATGGACTAATTCTCAAGTGGGATTTTGATCATGATGTTCAGGTCATCCAAGAATCCCTCTTCAGATTAGCAAGAGACTACAATCAATCGTTAGTTGTTGATGTCAGCCTAGCGACGCCAGAACAACCAGGACTTTCTGATCTGGGAATTGGGGAGTTCTTTATCGACGTGGGCTCAAGTTTCTATAACCGTGAAAGAGGTAATGGCAACAATGCGATAGATGCACGGTTCATTGATATCCATACTGGTCTATTTATCGACATTACCTCCTTGGCATCTGTGAAATCCAAGCCGGATGTCAATGTGATGAGTCAAGGTCTTAAGAAGGAATATAAGAAGTTTAAGAAGGACTATGATTTCTCCGCTAAGGATTATGAATGTTTCCTTTCTGACAGGAACAGTCACTTTTATACCCTGGAGGATATTTCACCGTTGATTCCCACACTATTTGAGGGAGAGGAAGCATTTATTCCCCAGAGAACGACTGATATTCTCGCCAGAGAATATCCTAAATATAGAGATAACAAGGTATACCAAGGCCATACTTGGCGGAACAAGTATAGAACTTGGATATCCAATCAGATCTGTCGGTCAAAGGACAAAGAGGGCAACAGTTGCAGTGGCAACGCTGAGGTTCGATTGGATGATTCACTCCAAAAGGATTACATCAGCGTTCACATGATCGACAAGGAACTGTTAGACAACTCGGATCAGGAGATCCGCAGGTCACCGTCAGAAGTCCGGCCTTTCTCCAGAGTTTTAAGGCCGGACGCAACTTTAATGAAGATCGCTAACGAAAGAATGCATTGATATACGTATAGCATTATTTAATTCTATTTGTCGCCAAAGGCCTTTTCGTAGTCAGTTAAAGCAACTCTGTACCTACACTTGTTGTAACGACATTTCTCTAGTCCCTCCTTAACACCCTCAGCACTGATAGGGATCTTTTCAACCCATGCTCTAACTCCTTTGGCAACTGCCAACTTGAGCATTCTGTTCATCTCCACATGGGAACCAAGATGAGAGGCACCCATGAAACAGGCATTGGCCATGAAGGATCTAGGATGGACAGTGAATGGAGTTTCAGGAAGACCAACATTGACCCACTTACCTCCAACTTTCAAAGTGCGCAAATAAGTGTTGAGATCAAATCCTTCCGTGGAGTTGGCAGTACAGACAACCAAGTCAAGATCGAATTCAACCTTCTTGATCCAATCTTTATCCTCACCAGTAGCAATGAAATGATCTGCTCCAAGCTTGAAGGCATCCTCTTTCTTTCTGCTCGATCTAGAAAACACCCAAGTCTCACAACCCAATGCACGTGACCATTGAATAGCCATCATTCCCAAACCACCCAAACCGACAATACCAATATGAGGCTTAGTCTGTCCCTCTGGTAGTTCCTTAGGAATATTTCTAACCAATGGTGAGAACGTGGTGATACCAGCACAGAGCATTGGAGCGGCCTCTTCATTAGACAATTCCTCCGGAATATGGAACACAAAGAAGTCGTTGATTCTAGCGTAGTTAGAATATCCTCCTTGAGAGTGGGTGGTGGTTCCATCCTCATTATGGTAATCACTTCCAAAGGTATGAACCAATTGAGGGCAGTAAATCTCGTTGTTCGACTTACAAAGTTTACACTTCAAACAAGCCTGTGCTTGTGCGCCGACACCCACCCTATCACCAAGTTTAAAATCCGTGACTTTGGGTCCGACACGGATAACCTTCCCGATAATCTCATGGCCAACAACTAATGGGTATTCGGCACCCTTTTTATGCCATCCATTAGTGGCAGAATGGACGTCAGAACCGCAAATAGAACATGTCTCGATTTTTATGTCGACATCATGATCCTCGAACGGCTTAGGAGTGTATTCCCATCTCTTGACGGAGGACCAAGTCTCTGGCGATGGATCAAACACTGCAAAACCTTCAAACGTTTCTGGATAACCCATTTTTAAACGGCAATTGTAGTTTCAGTAAAGAGAAAGAGAATATATCTCTTCAGATGGAAATTGAAAAATATTAGAACTCGGTCTCTATTTAATTAGATTCGCAGATCTGGCTCTGCTGAGTAAAATAGAGATTCCTCATTTGGATAATAGCGCTCCGTCCACCATGATAAGCCATACGTCATAGTTTGTGATTGGCTCGGCATATACTGCCGAGGGAGCTGCCATTTGCCGTACAGTGAGGGCTGTGCGCCAGGAATTATAGATTTGTGGCGCATGCATCCCATTAGGGTGGCTTGATTTTCTTACCCGGAAACACACCTCGCACCAGAGACTTAGAAATCTTGATTAAGGACGGGACTAACTAACTTAGTATGTTCAATGCGTAGGCGTGTTGCTGCAGGCCGCTTGCATTCCATACAAAATGGAGCACCATCTCTCACAGATGGTCCCTCTCAAATGGTACGTTCACTAAAAAATGCACATGTAACATTGGGTGCTATTCGGCAACACCGGACACCTTCGATGAATGTTTCCATTGGGGAACCCGAACCCTTCGTTCTCCATTGCCCGTCGGTCCCTCCTTAGGTTTCCCAGCTCTCTCCCCTTTCTGGAGCTCCGCACTAAAATCCTTCTAGCTAACTATGCAGGAGATATGGATTATGGCGGTTCATTGCTACTTCACGGAAAGTTTTTACACCCAGACGCTTATTACCGACCCAACATCATCTTCTCTCCATTTCAGCCCCTTCCCGATCCAACTCCCCTTGCATTCTCACTTCAAGGAAGTCCTTTTTCACTCTCATACTTTAACAGCGGTAGTGTCTACTCACATTTTCCAAATTTTTCAGCAGTTAAAAAATTTTTTCCTAATAATTTCTCTTCTCCTATTAAACGCACCAAACAGCTGAGTGGAAAATCATCTTTACCGAGGGGGGGGGGGGNGGGGGAGAGAGAGAAAAAATCGATCTCCTTTTATTATAGAAGTAGCCATTCTTTCTGTAGCACCTTTTTCCATTGCTAAACGAGACAGTTCGTACCAATAATCACTCATTAGTCAATAGCATAGGCAGCTAGTCAAGCACCTAATCGAAATATCTTTAGCATTCATCTGAATATATTTTTACCGTACCACCTTTGCCCTTCGCTCAATTCGATCCGTCAATATCTCGATCAATTAGGTTCTCCCGAATCTCTATAAATACTGATCTCATACTAATAGTACACAAGGTATCTTGAATTATCTCTGTGAAGTCTGTTGTCATCGATTGCTAGCCATTCATTCCACTGAAGCTTCAAAAAAAATGTCTGCTACGTTATCCTATGCACATGCTGCAGGTGCAGCATCATCTGATGTGAAAGAGGAAAAGGCCGAATCATCAAAGGGCAGCTTGCTTGATATTCCAAATGTTTCATTGCCCGCTGTTGAGCCGAAAAATGATGTCAAGGAGGAGAAATCTGAAGAACCTGCCCCAGCGGCTATTGTTCCAAAAGACGTTACACCTCCAGAGGTAGTTTCTGAACCTGCTACTGAAAACTGTGCAGAGTCTAATTTAGACGACAACTCTAAATCTGTCGAGCTCAGTCCTAAACCCAACGAGTCCGAGTCCAAGGAAGCACAGGAAGCTCAGAAAAAGGTTAAACTTGCTCCAGCACCACCCCCTCCTACAAACGCTTGGGGAACTACGCCAAAGCCTATACCGGTGTCAAGGAATCCGATCACCGAGACCATCCTATCTGAAACGAATACAGGGGATTCCAATGGTTCCTCTCTGTTTAAAGCTCCCGTTGGAAAGGAGAAATGGGTTCCATTCAAGGCCTCTGTGGTAATTGCCTCAGGAAAAAATGCAACACCTAGTAAAGCTGGATCAACTAAGAAGAAAAATAAGAAGAAGTCTACTGTCCAAGAAAAGCATACCAAGAAGGAGCAGCAATTACAACAGCCTCAGTCGAAGCCCCAAGTGGCTGTGAAATCCGAATCAAAGGATCTGGAGGCAAAGCTACCAGTCGAAGATGAAGGGTCAAAGACCGAAGCTTCCTTGGCTGAAGACGAAAATGATAACACTGTTAAGTCAGACGAGGAAGTGTCTGAAGCTTCCTCTTCTCCACAGGATTCAGAAAATGCGCAGGAACCAGTCAGTGTTTTGCAGAATGAGACTTCATCCGATGTCGACCAGCAGCCTCAGCAGATTACGAAAAAGCATGCTCACAGCCCAGCGGGATACAATAATACCAATAGCAACAACAACAACAACAATAACGTCAACGGGTACCCATACCGTCAGCACTACCAGAACACCAATGGAAAGGTGTACAATGGTTCAAATGGTAATAGAGCATACAATAATGCTAACAGGCCATACAGCAAGCGTTCTCCTAACGCAGGAAGTGCCAACACCGGTGTTGGCAATGGTCAAAACGGGGGTGCCTCTAACGGTAGCTACCAGCAGAGGCAGTATAGACCGCATCAAGGCCAAAACAGAAGATATAGTAATGGAGAGGTGCCATATATTCCCTACAACAGGCAGTATTATATGCCAATGATGTATGTGAATGGTAACGGTACCAATACAGCTCCCTCTACTAATGGAAATTCTGTTCCACCGGCTTCTGAAGAGGCAGGTGCTGCATCACCCAACTCAAATGGTTCAGCAAACAACCAAAGACATCACGGCAACCACCATGGAAGAAGGAACAATTTTGCTTCCCCTTACATGATGCAGCCCTTCTACGCCCCAATGGGTTACCTTCCCTACGGCCAATCCTATGGACCAATTATCCCCCAGAATAGATCCCAATATGGGGCTCCTGCGGAAGGAGGAAAATCCTCTAGGGAGAACCAATTGGATGGCCTAGCAAGCCAGATAGATTACTACTTTTCCCCTCAAAATTTGATCAAGGATATTTTCTTGAGAAAGAACATGAACGATGAAGGCTTCTTGCCTTTGACCGTCGTCGCAGCCTTTTACCGTGTGTCGGCTATGTCATTCAATGATATCAATGCTGTCATTGAATGCCTAGACAGATGTAAAAATTTGGAATATGGCTTAATAGAAGGAGAAAATGGTGAAAAGTTTTATAAAGTGAGACCTATCGACAATCCCCACCAGTGGATTCTGTCCGAAGATCAAAGAACTGCCGCTGGAAGAAATAGAACGGCGCCAAGTATTCACCAAAAGAATGATCCTACGAAAGAAGTGAAGACTACTACAGAGTCTAAGGAGCTCATTGGAGCTGGGGAACCTGCAGAACTAGAGGAGAACTAGCTCGATGTCCAAGGATTGTGGCTATCCTGCCTCCGTTCTTCAGCTGCAGCTTTTTTTTGCCTTCCCATATTTCAGACTTTGCGATCAGTAATCATTGAGGTGACGAAATCGGTCTATTTTGTCATAGCAGAATTTCTTAATGCTACATCGTCTTCTGCTATACCTCAAATGCATAATTACCCAGTCATTTCACCTCAAATGACTGTAGGGATGAAAGAATATTGTCCGTCTACTTATTCTGGTCTCCCTTTTGATCTTTTTTATCATCTCTGTCCTAGTTCATGCTCATGACAGTTATTTTCTGTTTCTTATGCATCAGTTGGGTTCGATTGTCGGGCTTTACCAATTTCAATTTGTCGATCACGCACCCTATCTCTTATTCCCTTTTTATGAAACAACAAAGGAGCTTTAATGATGCTTGAAAGTCGGCTCCGCATGACCCCATTGGAGGCGTACTATTTAGGTATATGGCGAATTGCTTAGCATTTGCGAGTGAAAATTTGCAGTTGCCAGCAAGCCCGCTATTTTATACCCGTATTACGCTATCGAAGGGATTCTTATTCATGTCACTTTATACATCTCTGTAATTCGGCTTTCTTTTCATTGGCTTTTTTTTTTAAGGTTACCTTCAAATCAGATAGGCTTATCCTCTTCATAGTATGCAGTAGAGAAGTGTAGTTAAGTTGGCAGGAGATAGGAAAAGGCACCTGGTGTATGGGTGAACTCACCGATGAGCCGCAGGTGTATTGCATCTTCTCCCCGCGTTACGCAGTCTAAGAAAATAATCAATGAAGCATTCGCCTCTTTCTAGACCGTAGAGGTGATAACCCTCCCTGATATATTAATATTTGTTTGTAACCATCCTCTGATAGTGAAATCGTTTGCTCTTTTAATATTGGAAATTTATGCCCAAAATGAGTGATCAATTCACATCTGTTCAATGGGATAAGGATGAGGAGAGGACAGAGAATACTGATAACACGGCTAGCCCAATTCCAGAGGTTCAGCCGGAGAATGAAGAGGTGGGGAAAGACAATTCCAACGAACCATTGACGCACCTTGAAGGGGATGCCGAAGATGATGATAATGGTACGGCTAGTGAGGAAGCGGATGAAGATGACAAGACAGACCCTGGGTCTGGTTTAATTACCCAAGAGATGCTTGATGCACAGAAGAGCTCTGATGGAAAGGAAATACGAGAGGGGAATTCAGAGAATTATAAGCAGGCGGAATCTTTGCCGCAGGTTGAAACGGCATCCCTGGCGGATGAAGAACCTGCGCCTCTGCCACAACCTGGGCCTGCATTGCAAGCGGAATCTGAATATTCAAAAAAGCCTGTTGAATTGGAGAACACAAAAACTAATACTGACTACCCAATCGAAACGTCTGTTGAAGATCCTCTTACAGAGCATGATGTGCAGAACACCTATATCACCTATCAAATTACAGTCAGGTCGCGGGCGCCTAACTTCCCAGATGGTGCCTTCCAGACGAGAAGAAGATACTCAGATTTCTATTTCCTTTATGAATGCTTGATTAATGACTTTCCTACTTTACTAGTTCCACCGCTACCGAACAAGCAGAGACTTGAATATATTAAGGGAGGACGGTTTTCGGACGAGTTTACGAAGAAAAGATCCATCTCTCTATCGAACTTCTTGCACCGTGTTTGTAAACATCCGATCTTAAGAAAGTCCGATGTTCTTCACATTTTTTTGGCGGATACAGATCAGTGGAATACTTACAAGGCTAATTTGAAGGTGCCTTCTGTTGGTAGTATTGATGCAACCAATAGTGCATCACAAAATCTCGAAACAGTGACCGAATTTATTATGAATTCTTTCAAAAAGCCTACTGTGGAGACACAGAATAAGAAGGAGTTTCAAGAGATTCAGGATAAGACTACCAAGCTCCAGGAAAGTCTTGGTAAGATTGATCATATATATGGGAAAGTGCTTCATAGGCAGCAGAGTATAGCCGACGATATGTCAAAGTTCGGTGAAGAGTTCGGAAATTTAACGCTATTACTGAACAATAATCTGGAAGGCAAGCATCAGGAATTGGAAGATCTTGATGATGATACGAATAAAATGGTGAAACAATTCAAGAATTTTGCCTCAAACTTAACTCAGATCTCAGAAAGTATCTATAATTTGGATCATAAGATTGAGTACAACTATTTGACCGCATTGAAGGATCTTGAGCATTACATTTTGCAATTGAAGAATCTCATGAAATTGAAAGATGCCAAGGCTTTGGATTACGAGATGCTTTCAAACTATTCGGAGAAGACTAAGCAAGAAAGAAATCACCTAATCAATGGTGGATCTATTACATCGTCTGCTGAAGGTACTCTGTCATTCCTCACTAGGAAATTGGAGTCGATTGCAGGAATAGGAGCCAACAATCAAAGCGGAAATCTGACGAACGATAGGATAGAAAAATTAACGGCCAGAATTGATGTGCTAGAGGCAGAGAAAGACAAAGCCGACAAGATCTATCATCAGTACCAAAGGGACATTGTGACAGAATTCCAATTCTTCAATCAAATTAAGGACGAGGAAATCTCTTCGTCCTTGAAGGATTTGGCTAATTATTATTTGAACTTCTATAGTAAGGCTGCAGAAGAGATGAAAGAGTTCGATGCGGATGTTGAGACGAAATCTGGACTTTTTGAGAACCAGTTGACTAAAGATGGTAAGCTTTTTTCTAACAACGAGGTTCAGAAGAATAGTCTGATAATAGCTGATAATCTGCAGAAGATTGAAGATATGTCCAAGAAATAGATCAATCTAATTAATCCTTTGCCTCTTTCTTCCAGTATCTTGCTGTAAGTTGACAATATCTCCCTGGTCGCTGAACTCTATAAAATCGTTTCCATCGTAGATATAGCCGTATTTCTTGCCGAACATATCGGTGAATTCATCCCTGCTAAGATACTTATCGTAGTCGAGCTTTGGAAAACTCTCTATTTCCAAATGCCTTTGCTTCTTGACGATAGTACTCGGAGACTTCTCATTCTCTAAAAGGTAGAATTTCCTCAATAGTATTATTGCTTCTTGACACAGGATTCCCGGATATGAGGGATATGTTCTCTCCATCTTGACATTAAAATCGTGAGCATTCGGACTTAAGTCTTTATGAACCTGAAGTACAGAGCCATTTCCACCGAATCGTATGTTAGCGCAGCCGAAAAACACCCTTCTTATCTCAAGTTGTCTTAGTAGACTAGCACACATAATGCATGGCTCCACCGTAACATATAGATCGGTTTCTTTTAATACCTCTCTGAAGTTCTTATATTTCTCTCGAATTTCATCGTATCCTTCAAATTCGGAGTGCCTTGTCCCATTCAACGTGATGTTCGTCCTATTAAATCCTCTGCCGATGACCTTCCCTTGATAAACGTACACACACCCAACAGGAACTTCTCGAACATCCAATGCAGACTCCGCCACATTCAACGCTTCCCTCATCCACTTGTAATGAACCTTTAACTGGTCATTGTGTGCCATGGTACTGTGAAGATAAGGATAGGGCAAAAAAACATTTACTCAGATCAGAGCTATCGATATTTACCCTTTGTTTTCGCGATGCTACGACACATATCGATCTGCCTACTTAGACTACAGATAGATTGAGAAACCTAGCACCTAACGTTTTGCACAGCTGATCAGCTTCGCCGATTACAGTATGAGCAACAACTGGAGGCAGTTGAAGACAGAAATCGAGAACTTGGAACAGGAGATTGACGTTCTTAGCGAACGTTACGAAGAACTTAAAAGAGAGGAACAGAAGCAGGAACCAATGGTGGATAACGAGGACAGAACAGCCTTTATACCGAATATATCCAAGGTGGGAAATTTTGATGAGCTAATTAGTGGTCTCATGACCGATGGACTGGCGGAACAGGAAACACAAGATTCAAATAAGAAAGACCGTTCAGCCAAGAGAAGAAAACTTGAGCAGGCGGAGAGTCTACAGAACTACCAATCATTGAAGAACAAGTACCTTGAAGACATACAGCTGGAGAACTGCTACAGACTTGGTGGGATAACGGCTTTCCCTGTCAATGATCCAAGCGGTAAAGAGGACCGATTCCTTGGCATAAGATACGATGTATTCGATCCATATCGCTCCAAATATACATCACCGCATTATATCATATTGAAGAAGATGGTGAAGAACAATGATTGGTTTGTGTTTAAGACAACGTTACCGAAGTTCATACCAATCAACGCCTTGGCATCTCAATATTTAAACATCGATATGTTCAAGTTTGTTTCCGAGATCAGACGTCATTTGCTTCAACTTGAACTAAAAAGGTCTGTCTTTACAAGCATATCAGAGAAACTTGTACCACCTTCAAGAATTGATAGCGATCTCAGTTTTACGAAGGTTAATGTGAACGTTCTTAACAAATTTGAACTGGTTTTGGTCTGTGGACCCTCAGAAATAACGAGCGTCATAGTAATTGGGCAGAATTCTGGGATATTGAATAAAGTGACTAGAAGGAAATTGGAATTAGGCTTAAGAGGAAGTCATTTTGCTGGGTTTGATCATAGTTTCTTTGAAATAATGGGTGAATGTGGTATTCGTTTATAAAGTAAGTACTAACTAAAGTTGGTAAAGTGATGAGAGAGATCTTTCCCAAACTAAAAAAGATTCCTCCTCCGCTTAGTAAACGATTATTCGCTCCATTCTTCTTACTGCATGTTTCTTGTCAAACCAAGTCTGTGGTCCTTACTTTTGTTCCCATGCCTTCTAACAATTGGACTAACCATTCGCTTGTTCATATGGATAGTTAACATTAATATTGATCCGCTGAAGACACCTCTTGTCAGCAGAGCAGGTGTGCTCAATGTTTATTTTGCTGGTTACTCGTTTGAGATTTTTCTAGTGATCTTCCTACTGATTACTGGGTACATCTATCTCTACAAGTCACAACTAGTGCACTATGTCGGTAAGCACATCGGGACTTTGCTACCGGTGACAACAGATGACCTAACACCGACTCAGCCAAAAGCTCGAATGCTGGTTAGGCAGGTTCTCAAACTGGTGATCATTTACACGTGGTTAAGCAGTTTGATAGTGTGGTTTTTTGGGGACTCGATATTTGGACGAATTTTGAAATTCACAGGCGGGAAATGCTCGAATGGGGATCCAAAGCTGGGATATCATCATTGCCTTGCCCAGGATGGCAATCAATGGGTTGGCGGTGTCAAATTAAGCGGGCATTCCTTGATTTTAACTTGCTTCACCGTTTCCATATTATTTGAGCAATTGACACTTTTCAAGCTTTATCGTATAAACGATTCAAATGATCTACATCTTTCCCGATGGGGGAAAGAGTTGCATGCGGGCATACAGGCTTTGGCGTTTATCTTGGTCATTGTATGGGCATTCATGTTCCTGATAACCGCCATTTTTTATCACACAACTCTCGAGAAGGTCGTTGGTGTGGCATGCGGTCTGTTCATTCCTTATCTGTTAAACATCAGATACGGTTTCTACTTTAATCCATTGCTTTAACTCTCTCTAGTATTGTATCATACGTATATATATATATATATTGAAACAAGAACCGCGCCGTGTCTTCCTTCAGTCCTCGCTTGAGTTATCTGTAGTGTCCAAATAACTTTTGTATAGCAAATAGCAAAAGTAAATCCAAAATTGTGTAAACTCTAACCAGTCGCTAATCCAATTCTTCGTGATGAGCCAATTGCGAACTCTCTCTGGCTTAACAGATCGTTTGAGCAGACTTCTCAAAAGTTCATCGTAAAGCTTAATAATAGTACCCCGCATATTATGCATCTCGTGGTTCTTGAATGTAGGAACCACTTCCTTCATGTAACTAGATAATCCCACCACGCATTCAATGTCATTGTACATGGAAAGGTGAGCCAACTCAGGGATCAGGATCCTTAAACTCGATGGATCAGGCAGCTGATGAATTGTATTGGACGGAGTAAACTCACCAAGTCTTAGCATTCGAGTCAATTTATCTATCATGATCCTCGAAGAATCTAGTAGTTGCGACTTTGCACTGTATAAATGAAGGCTATGAGCAAAGATCTCCTGGGTTTTGCCCAGTACATCGAATTGTGCTAGATCTTCCAACAGACCTTCTGAAGAGGATTGAAGAATGTTACCCAAATCTTCGGAAAAGCTATTAAGTTCTGCCATCCTTGAAATGCATCTGGCAAAAAGCTTGGCGAGATTAATCCTCTTCCTATAGATGATACTTTCCGATTCAAATAGTCTTAGCTGGCTAGTGTACTCGGGCATGTAATTGAACGACGCGTGTTGAAGAGCACCCACCAATGCTCCTAGCGGACGCTTACAGATGATATCCTTGAAAGATGCAATAAAATTGTTGTAGATTAGCAGCTCTGTTTGATACGGGACCAGTTGATTATTTGCAAAGAGTTCTGCCACCGCTCCTTTCGTATCAGTCTCCACCAACAGCTTTCGTACGAACGAGACAAACGTTTCCTGAGTCTCTGGGCTCATTTTCAGAAGCGTCTGTTCGGCAGTCAGTTGAGATCCTAGTTCTGCTTGAACTTGCAAAAGGTCATCGTAAGTGACGTTCGTTAATCGAACTTCTCTTCTTTTCAAGTTCAGATTGTTAATAAGTAGTCTGTTAAGCTTCAAGTTTGAATCACCATCATCAATTCGTTCCACCAACCTTATATATTTCTCCTTTAGTTTGATACCAATATAATGATACTTTGACTGACCACGGATTCCCAACCTTTTCGTTCTAATCTTTGGGAAAGCTATACGAATCAATTTGCCAATCGACGACGGACCAATCGGTTCCACTTTAAAGAACTCACTTATACTATGATAGATTAAGTAAAGTGATGATCGTAACACTTCTGTTCCCCTCTCATTAACATCTGTTGGATATGCCATCTCCATCAGGCATCGAATAGAGAATACATTCTTGAAATTCTCCTTATCCTTTACAGAGGACTTGGAGCTCACCTTGAAATACTTGGACAAATCTGCCAGAGCAATGTCCTTATCGATTGTTTCCTGAACTCCTTCGAGAAGCTTCTGCTTGAACTTCCTATACTTGTTGGAATTAGTGATAGACTTCTTCGATGGTTGAGGCTTCCCACGAAATGCTGGTGGTACAGAGCCCTGCTCTTGTTTGACTGTTGTCATATCCTCATCAGATGACGACTCTGAACCATTCTCTGTACTGTTGAAGCTATCATCCGGGGCGTCGGCCCCGGTGAGAATCGCGTGCCTTGCTGCCTGTGCCTGAGGTCGGACCTGTGAGTTGCTTTCAGGGTGCTCTATAAATGATATGTTGCTCATCTGTTGAAATGAGGTGTCTTCCATTTGATTAATCCCCATCGACATCGGAGGCTGGATGCTTTCCTGAAACATCTGCTGTTGTTGATGGACATAATCTGGCCAACTTTGGATTGGCTCGGTGTTGGCGATATAGGATGGCGTGGCTACATTCAGCGGTTGATTGTCAATCTCACTTGTATAGTACATATAAGTCTGAGACAGCTGCCTTGATTCTGTTTGAGGATGCAGCTGCGGATGCATCGATTGAGACTGCGGAGGTGGTAGTGGAGGATGTTGTTGCTGCAAACTTTGTTGACTCTCATGGCCCTGCTGGGTTTGCTGAGTGTGCTGAACCTGCTGAGTTTGCTGAGCTTGTTGAGCTTGTTGTACTTGCTGTACCTGTTGTACCTGTTGTACTTGCTGAGCTTGCTGTACCTGTTGCGCTGGTACCTGTTGAACCTGTTGAATTTGTTGGGAGTACCTCTGAGGCGGCAGAGACGTGCCCCCCATTTTCTGTTTCCCCATATTCGAAGCTAGTCCCACATCTGACTGTTGGTATTCTTGAATGGCCCTTTGAATTCCTGGCTGCGGCCCTTGTTGGTTATTTTCCTGGTGCCGAGGTTCTTGTCCCGAATGTTGTACATCAAAACCCTTTCTCATGCTAAGGATAGCGTCCATTAGTAGATCCACGCAATGGACACCTTCGCAAACTTTCCTTGCCGCACACTATTATTTAGCGTTGGATATCTGTGTGGCCTTTACCACATCTAAATACTTTTTTTCTCCATCGTTCGTCTGCTGAGTGCTTCTTTTGAGATAGAGCCAGCTGTTTTCGTTTCTTTTTCAGAGAATTAGTGGAAATAGCCTTATACATGAATGACCCGAAAAGAAAATTTCCCTATTTCTTTTTATTCTCCTGTTCGCGCATTTCCTTACGGGAGGTGGCAACGTTCGCGCTGCGAGACGGATATTTCACCCTGCAATACAGGTTAATTGAGCCATAACATACAGTGATTAAGTTAGAACCGCTTCTGTTTAGAGCAAATTGATTTCCCTGGCTTTAAATTGGCATATGCTTCCTGCAATAATCTTCACGGCCTAGACCGAGAATTGTGTGACTAGAGCGGCTCTGAGCGCCTAAACACAAAAGAAAAGAACTTCAAAGAAAAAAATAAAAATATTATTTATTATTGTCACCTCGGAACCGTTTCGAGAAAGAAGGAATTTCATTGCGTGAGAAACTTCTTCGAGGTCGCTGAGAATGATTCACTGCGTCAAATTGTTTCAGATGGTGTTTTAAATGCGAGTCTGTTTAAGCCTCCCTCAATTGGTGGTGGATGGCACTCCTGTGTTCCTTGCTTTATCTGTGATTCTACACTTCCACAGGTGTGCTGGAACGCCCAATTGCCCCGTATATTGTACATTATAAATCAATTAGGCCTTTCAGCTGTTAAAAACCTTACCCCGACCCCAATTATAAAAAAGTCATGTTCCAGCATGATGGATACGATTAAGGCTAATTAGAGATACGAATGGCTTACAGTTGCCGTTCCCCATCATCTGCGAAAGATTTTTTTTATGCGGTCTTTTTTTTTTTTYTTCTTTCCTTTCCTTCGTCTCGAACGTTTCGACTTTTCCGAGCTATAGTTGGCTCTCCTGCAAGTTTGGGCCCAAATCTTCCGATTTCTCTACCTCTCCTTTTATCCCGACTAGGGAATCCTATTCATGCATAATTCTTTATTATTTCTTTCCCTCCGATGTTTCCTTTCCTTCTATTATTCTGCTTCATTTCTTTTTGCCGCAGCTTTTTTGCATTTCCTTCCCGATTTGCGCTAGCTGCCACTGACATAATGTAGGACAACAGGGCTTCTTCCAATTGGCGAGCTGCGACTTTGCTCAGTACGCCTCCTTTAGGCGGACCGTTTACGTATTCAGAAGGCCATGACTCTGGGCGCTATTGTTCTTCCATCCCACCTTCTGTTTCCGTTACGCGGCTGACTGCATTGTTATGCATTAGTGTCAGCGATTGGATCTGCAAGTTTCAGAGAGGAAGCCTTGACTTTGCTTATGGTGATACGTTACTGGCCGTTGTAAACAGTTGAAAATAAAATTACAGGCTAAATTATAATAACAACCGAAAAGGGTGAAATTTTACACGCGGCTTATAAAAACATGGGGGGCGGAAGAAAGGCGATTCGGTTCAATCAATCATTAAATCGAGTCATCCCCCTTCTTCAACGCAATTCCTAACTTTGCCTCAATCTTCTTGAATGCTTCGTCCGATAATTCTTCCATGCGCACGGCGTCATGGTACACCATCGAGCCTTCCTGATTGTAGGTTTTTGCATTCTTGATCATCGTTTCAAGCTCATTCTTGAAATCGTAATAATTCTCATACCGGCCCTTCCTCAACCCGTTTCTAATCTCCCGAATGGCGACTGGGTGTTGGATAATTTGGTAATAATCAGGATAGATCTTTTTCGGAGGAAGAGTCATAAACAGTTCGGCGATCTTACGGCCATTCTCGTCAGTCAACTCGGTAAGTCTGTCAACAAGTTGCACACCTAGACTGACATAAGGCTCCTCATCTGGCAAAGCGTAGCCATCCTCTGGTTCTTGTTCTTCTGGCTCTTCGGGCTCCGCATCCTCACCTAACTCCTCAATATGGCGCTTCGGTGTCCTGCTTCTCCTCCTTTTTGCCGGTGGCTCATCGTCACTGTAATCCAAGCTTCCGTCCGCATCACTACTATGTTCGCCGTCATCGTCGTCATCGAAGTCCTCTAAATCGGTACTTTCGTCTCCAGGCTGTTCACTTCCCGACCGCTTAGCTGCTTTCCGAGCACGACGCTTTCTGAGAGACTTTCTCTTACGTATTGCTGCGGCCTCAACGCTATCATTTTCATCGTCCAGCGCTTGAAGCCACTGCTCCTCTGTTAAACCATCATCATAGATGACCCTCTTCCGCGCCCTCCTTCGATGTATCTCTTCATGGTCCGGCTCCAGCTCCTTTTCCATATTCACCTTGAACACCTCTGGTAACTCATTGTCAGTCATTAACCGAGGTGGGCTATCTTTTTCTGCCCTGTGTCTTTCCACATCCATTTTCTCGAACAAAACCTTCTCAGCATCACTACGTGCCAAGATCTCATTCATCTCTTCATCGTCCATCTCATCCGTATCATGTTCCATTGCCTTCTGCTTCTCCGACTCAATCATCCTCTTTAAAAAGGCCTCCTGCTCCTCTGCACTTGACTTGTTATCAAATCTACCAGCCTGGATCACCTTACCATCAATATCTAGCTTCTGGTGTGCTCTCTCCAAGATCACTTCCTCTACGGAATCCTCCGTAATTAATCTGTAGATACGCACTTCGTGCTTCTGACCAATACGATGAGCTCTATCCTGAGCCTGCAAATCCTGGTGTGGATTCCAATCGGTATCAAATATAACGACCGTATCGGCGCTCTGTAAATTCAAACCTAAACCGCCGGCCCTCGTAGAAAGCAAGAAACAGAAGTAGTCTGAACCTGGAGCATTGAAAGCCTTGAGCATATCCTGACGGTCATCCGCCTTTGTCGAACCATCAAGACGCATATATTTTACATTACGAAGACGCAGGAAATCCTCCATAATGTCCATCACCTGGGTCATCTGGAAGAACATCAACGTTCTGTGATGAGTAGCTTGAAGCTTCGGCAAAATACGATCCAGCAATTCAAATTTACCGGAAGATCTCCAAATAAGATCTGTGGTAAGTCTGCTTGGGTTCACGATATCTTCAACCTCCTCAAAAACGAATGGGTGATTGCAGATCTTTCTGAGTTGCATAATCTTGTTGTTAAGACCACGGAGACCAGACTTGTTGGCACCGATGGATCCAGATCCAATGAACAAAGCATTATGATCAAGCAACTGCTTGTAAATTCTAGTTTGAAGGGCTGAAAGCTTACATTTGATGACTTTCTCCACCTTGTTGGGTAAATCCTTCTCCACATCCTTTTTGAGACGTCTCAAGAGGAATGGACGTAGCACCTTATGCAAACGTCTGATGATTAACAAACTTTCTTCCTCAGAGAGCTCAAGTTTCTCCTGATGGCCTGTATTCTCGAAGGGAGTATTGAACCACTCGTCAAAGGATTTAACGGAGTTGAACACCTTGGGGAGAATGAAGTTCAACAAGGCCCAAAGCTCAGGAAGACTATTCTGGAGCGGAGTACCCGTTAGAATAAGTCTGTTTCTGGTATGATAATAGGTGGTAAGAGTCATGAAAAGCTTTGAGTGAGTGTTCTTCAAACGATGGCCCTCATCGATAATCATATGAGCCCACTTAAACTTAGCCAGCATCGGTCTGTCTCTAATGACATACTCATATGTTGTCAACAGGACTGTGAAATCACCCGTACGAACACTATAGGACAAAGCTTTACGTTGCTGTTGACTGCCCTTGTACACGATTTTCTTCACCGTAGGTGCCCACCGATCAAATTCCATTGTCCAGTTCGTTATTGTTGATAACGGAACAATAACGAGAAACTTGCCGGTCTCATGTTTCACACCGATAAGATAGGTAATCAAGGCAATTGACTGAATGGTCTTACCAAGGCCCATCTCGTCGGCTAGAATACCATTCAAGTGATTGTTGTAAAGAGACACCATCCATTCTAAACCCCGGATTTGATACTCCTTCAACTTACCACCCACCAACAGACTAGGCTGTTCGGTGACATTCTCTTTAACATGGTGAGCAACCTCATAGTAATCGGTCTTATCCTTTTCCTCCTCTTCAGCAGGAGGCTGGGGGATCACAGGTAAGGCAGGTTCGGCAGGTGTTTCCACATCAACCTTTTCCATTTTCTCCATGATCTTGGACTCCTGCTGTTGCACTTTAACAGCAGTGGCAAGAGAGTCCAAGAAGGAATTGGTCTGCTTCAACAAATGAGTGATACGCTGATCTTTAGTCTCGTCCAATAACTTGATATAGGCCTCTTCATCATTAGCCTTTAAGGCCTGAAGTCTCTGCTTAGCAGTACGCTCCATCCTTCTACTCTCTTCTCTCTCTGATTGCTGGTGCATATGGTTAACTGCCTTTCCAAGAGAAAGACGTAGATTCTTTCTTGCCAACACTTCGTTCTGGGCATCATTAATTACTTCAATTAAACCCTGTAGTCTAGTGCGACGTCTCTTCTGCATCTGTTCCCGATGCTCCTTCTTCTGTTGCTCTTGAAGCTTTTCAGCCAATCGAGCAGTTTGGGCCACCTTCTGCTTTGGCCTAATACAGTAGGTACGCTTCCACGTTTTGAAAACAGAGTACTGATTCAAATCTTCGTCGTTATAGATTGTATCAGTAGCAGATTTGACGATCAGTTTGTTCCTAAGCTGTTTCTGCAATGGTAACAGGCGTAATGCCTTGAGCTCAAAAATACCCTGTATCTTTAGATCGTCAATGCCTTTAATAACCTCGTCATTTGAATGCTCCAAGTCGTTCTCAATTGTTCCAGAGTCATAGCATCCGATATTGGAAGGAAGTTGCTCCAACTCATTAATCCGCATTTGAATTTTAGCCTTCAACTGTTCCTCAGCAAAAGGTGTACCCACCGAATCAAGTGAAGCATTAGCTGAAGGTTTACTAGGCTGGATCCCCAATATTAACGCCTTCTTCTCATAGTCGTCAAGAGGAAGGTCGAGCTTGGATAAACAGTCAGATCCATATTTCAACTTTTCATCATCCTCTAGAGCCTTAATGACTTTCTCCTGATCCAGCTCGAGTTGAAGATCAAGCGGGAGATCAAGATCCTTCGATAGCATTTGAAAACTGGCAATCTGACGTTCCAATAAATCAACATTAACTTCTTCGTCGTTCTTCTTCCACAACTTCTCCTGCTCGGCAACGTCCTTCTCATACTTTTCCTGTAGTTTGTTTATCCTTCGCAACATCAGCAATATCCCTTGTTTTTCACTCTCATGGGTGTGGCTAGCCTCTAACTCCCTGTATCTTCTGAGTAGTTGACTCGAGTCCTCTGCTGACTCTGGAATAGGAACCTTCAATGGAGACACGGCCTCGCTGTTGTTGATGTCGCTGTTATCACCATCCGCCGCTCCCACCACAGTACCATTGCTGAATGTAGCCACCTTTGCTGGTATCTGCATCACTTCAACACCGTTACTCACAGGCATCTCCTGTAATTCTGTCATACTGACGCGTTGTTCTTCAGTAACTGTAATGATAATTCTCCCCGAAAAAAAGCGTAAACTGAGATTAGACTGAGAAACACCTCGAAAAAAATTCCGATAATAACTGAATCCAGTAGTCTACCTGCCGCTACGTTTGATTAAGTCTTATCTAGCGCAAAGTCCGGCCACAGGCAAACAGTCGGTATCGATCTGATGAAAATTTAACGACGGAGAAAAAACAAGTTAAAATAATAAGCCATCTAAACAAGACAGTGAGTGTATTGCAAGAAAAACTTTAAGGCAACCAAAAGAAGCAGCGAGAAAAATTTTACCTAGTAGCGTTTTTTTTGCCTCCTGAACCGCCTGGCACAGGACAAAATGGCAGATGCGACATAGTATTTGTTGTGAATGAATATTAATGAAAGGTGCAATTCGGTACCATTGAATACGTGGATGCTAAATGGGGCCTCCTTCTATGAATGATAGAGAACCATTAGCTTACCTTATAAGGGGAATCCTGAGGATTATCAAAATTTTCATGTCGTTTACAGGAATAGAATAGTTTTATAAAGGGAATTCATTTTAAAACTTTTGTTGAGTCTATTTGTGTCTATTTAGTATAATATACTTTCATCAGTCCGTTCACTTTCTTCATCACTCTGTCCTGATTCGATGTCAGCATCTTCAGTATCAACGCGTGAAGAATATTGATTCAAAGCATCTAGGAACAAGTACTGGAAAGTACCAGGGCCCTTAAATGTAGCTAGTTTACCAGCAATGGTTCCAGCCTTTTTGTAGAGGGTACATGCGCTAACAGTAGCCTCAAATGGATGGTCTCTATAAGCAGCAACAAATGCACAGATGACCGAGCCGAGAGAACAGCCTGTGCCTGTGACTTGAGTCATCATTGGACTTCCTCCTGAAATAAATTGGAACTTCTGTTGTCCAATATGACAGTCCACCAAATCTGTCTGTCCTTCGAAGACACCATCAACGACAAGATCCTTCTCTCCCGTCACAACAACAATTGATCTCGTGGATAAGGCGAACTTCTTGGCAATATCCAACAATTCGACCATTCCTAAACGACTAACACTGTCAACACCGCCCGAGGTACCCAAGATAGCTCCTGCTGCTGTCAAGATCTCATCCTGGTTACCCTTTATAACGGTAAGGTAGCCCTCAACAAGTATCATCTGGGTGAAATTTGATCGGAACGTAGAAGCAGAGCATCCAACCGGATCATAGACGATCGGTTTGTTGTGCTTATTGTATGCTTGAAGTGCCGATGTATATAGGGGGACATTATCCTGGCTGATTTCACCTGAATTCAAAACGAGTCCGCCCGCTATTGCTGCCAATTCATCAAACTCCTCAATGCATTCGCTCATTATGGGAGAGGCGCCTATTGCCAAAGTAACGTTGGCACTGAAGTTCTTCACGACGTTATTGGTAATATGGTGAATCAATGGATGATTGAGTAAACCTGAAATTTCAGGTCTTTTTCCTCCGATAACAGTACACCATTGAGGAGTAGAGTTCCAACCGGTGGCCAAATCCTTAGCTGCTTTGAAGGCATCCTTCTGAGCCATGATGGCAGAGACTACGGCAACACCATCAAGTCGCTTCTGAGGAATGCCGGATTGGTAACGGACTCTGGAAACATTAGACTGGTTAATACCTCCAATGAGACAAGTCTTCATATCAGAACCCTTTTCGTAGATAGCCCTAAGCAAAGGCTGAGCACCTCTAGGTCCCTTAGGGATCTTCTTGGTGACCTTGGTATTGGTACTGAAACATAGACCAATGCCGACGTAATCAGCTCCATCATCAATTGCCTTCTTAGTTTCCTCAACAGTACTAACAGAGACACCAAGAATCTTGTCTTCGCCCAATAATTCCCTCGCAATGCTTGCATCCATGTCATCCTGTCCGATATGCAAATTAGCTCCAACGGCAAGAGCTACGTCCAATCTATCATCAATGATCAAAGGAATATTAGCGGCATCGGTCAATTCCTTGACAGCCTTTGCCCTGTCTATAAAATCTTTCGTTTCGATGTCCTTCTCACGAAGTTGCACACAGGTAACACCACCACGAATAGCAGCTTCCACCTGGCCCAAAAAGGTGAGTCCATCAGGGACCATTCCCGAATCTGTGACGAGATATACAGAGAGGTCAAAGTCGTTACGGTTCATAGTTTCTTGAAGATTGAATAAGGAATAGATAAGTAGGAAAAAGTCAGAGAAAGGAGTTTAAACTGTACACTCAATTAATAAATGGGTTGATTAATTAATTGCACGATCCCCGCGAAAACAGGCGATCCCCCACAAAAGTCACGCATACACACAGTCAGTCAGGTGGAAGTCACATTATGAATCGAAGGTTAGGATCAATTGGGTGAGAAGAAGACATCTGCGGCTTCTGCGTATACTTTGTAGCCAAGACAGCACGAATATTCTGTAAAAGGGTCAAATAACTTTGGACAGGATTTTGTTGCATCACACTAATGAATGCCCAACTCAACGCACCCGTAAACTGTCCCTGTTCTTGGGCATCTGCAGATGTTTGGGAGTCCTTACAACCAGAGAACATAATGACGTCGGCGGGAGACATCTTCTGCTGCTTGACAGCCTCTGAATTGGCCGAATTACTGGCCGCGAATCTCTTGTAGATACTCTTCGCTCCGTTGAACATTTCCATTGGATTTCTTGTTGCGTAACCCATCACAATAGACATAGCATCACCCCCACTCTCCTTCCAGACGTTATATTCTTTCAATCCACCATCCTGAGCCCTGTAAACAAAAGGAAGATCCAACGCCGTACCACTATGACAGGAGTCGAAAATGGCAGTCAACCGGCATCCTGCAGGAAGTGGCCTAACCAAAATATCATGAATAACATCATCAATCAAAGATCCCGACTGTTGGAAGTCAACTGGATAAATACAATCGTCTAGTCCATCTGCTTCGTCTCCGTCTCTATCTGTCTCGGTTCCTCCATGACCGGAATATGCGAGAACCAAACTGTCCCCAGGCTGACTGTGAGCTAGCCACTGCATTGCTCTGATCATATTGTCCCGAGTTGGCTGCCTGACCATATCCCGTTGATCGTCTGTGAGCATCACAATGTTTTCTGGGGGATAACCGTTGGCTGTAAGGAACCGATACATGTTATTGGCATCATTGATGCATCCTCTAAGCGCATTACTGGTTCCAATATAGTTAATACCAATAAGCAATGCCTTTTTTACACCATTACATTGCGAATAGGCGAAATTCTGAACTTGACCATTCACCTGGAACGACTGAGTCGACTGTGATGGCAAAGGAGGAGAATTATCTGGATTCTCGTACGTGATTCCATTCACAGTATTGGTTGCCCTTGTAGCAGGATTCTCATAGAGTTTCCCTCCTTGGCTATAGTCGGGTTCAGGAAGAGACGGCCGTTGATAACCTGGTGGCGCATTTGACGGTCTCTGGTACGGCTGACCTGAGGGGGGCGCACTTGGAGGTCTCTGATATTGCTGTCCGTATGAAGGAGGGGCTCCATTTGGGGGAGCATATTGCCCCTGAGAACTTTGCCGAGAGTAATTGGCACCGGAACTTCCTGGGAACATAGTGAATGACGATAAGTGGAAGAGAGCAACAGAAAGCAATGACGGAAAAGCGATTGGTAGAAAAAAACGCGAGGGAATTTTGACGATCCGCAAAGATGCAGAACTCAGCCGCAGGTTTGGCTGGGGGCCTAATGGGGTTACCCGCGCGAGTCTTTCAATCGGACAATCCATCACCACCAATTCTACACCTAACAAGAACTTAGGTTGCTTTCGAATTGTGAGCACCTCTTTGCGCTAAAAGTATGCATGCTGGTCTTTTTGAGAAGCAATCAACTAAAGGACCCTTTTAAATACCCAAATGCGCTTCTGAAATCAGACAGCAAGTCTGATGTCACTCCAGCTGAAGCTTAGCCGCGACCGTATTTATCAATTTCCTTTATATATGACCCTATATATTACCGAGACGCTTAGAAAAGAAGGCGCACTGTTTTGGCCAGTAAGCCCTATCAGGATTTGCAAGAATGTGGAGTGGAGGCTAAGAAATGTGAAACATCCCCGGGCCCAGTCAGCTGGCCGGTAAATCACAGTATACAAACTGCTGTATTTCATTCTATCTCACTGGTTCACACTCTCTTCCTATATCTTAACTTCAACCAAACCAAATCCTTATAGAGAACGACCTTTCTGCATAGAGCACAGCGACCTTTTGCCGTACCGGGAACCTTTGAGCTTGCCATCGCCTTATATATACAATCTGAACAGAAAAAATGTCCACATGGGCTGGCCACACACTCCGCTATTGGTTCCATACATATAGGGCACGACACATTCCCCAAACTGCTGCTGTTATTAACCCGCTTCTCCCTAAGCAGATCATCAGTAGTCTTCGCCTTCTCCGCCTTCCCATCCGAACCGATAATAATCACCTCATCATCATCTTCGGTATCTGATGCTTCAGAACCTTCTTCCTCCGATGAAATCTCGACGGCCGGAGATTTGAGCTGCTCTGTTGGTGCTGAGGATTTTTGCCTTTTCTGTAGCGGGCGAATATCTCCTATAATTATATCATCATCCTCTTCCTCAGTGTCACTATCTTCATCAATAAAGGCATTCCGTAACCTCTTTCGATATCTAAGCCCTCTAGTAGGTTCCGAATCAGATGAATCTGGATTTGACGCCGTGACTTGCGGGGCCGGAGGTGTTGATTTCCTCTCTGTCGGATTGCCGTTTGTATCGTTGCCCGTTCTCCCGGCCGCTTCGTGCGATGGCATCTGCATACACACTCCACCTGCCGATATATGAGGATGTCTGAATGGCATGTGGAATGAACTCTATCTATGGATAAGAACTAATATTGTAGGGATAAGCAGGCAAGGGCAAGAAGCACAGAAAACAATAGTGGTTCCCATACCAAGGAGGAAAAGAAAAAAATCAACTACACCATGCGCTTTTAGTTACCGCACGCTATCACAATAAAACTATCATTTACTTAAACGAACTTTGATCAATTAAAAAAAGGAGGGCCGGCAAGCACAAAAAACTAAAGAGACTATACTAAGACACGTAGCGGGACAGGATATCTCTGGAATGATGGAGGAAGCTAATAGGAAAGGATAAATACTACAAAGGGAGAGTAATCCATCCCTGAGACGGCTGAGATGTGTTCAGTTCTTAGACCCTTGTTCTTCTCTGCCTCTCCCCTTTCCCCCTTTCCCATCAAAGACAGTATCTAAATATGAAGTAAGCCAATAGTATAATCAAAAAGGCGGCCACATACGGGTTTATACTGCTCGAAGACTTTGCCTCGACAACAGGAGGTGCAGATGCGGCAGAGTTCCTCTTCCCGTTAACTTTTTCGCTCCTATTAATATCCACTTGTTCCTGCTTGGATGTAGAGGTGTTAGCGCTTCGAGAAACAGTAGAGTCCTCCGTAGCGCCAGAAACACCGGTCGAGACGACGCCAGCGGCTGAAGAAGCAGCGACCGCCGCTTCGGTGGCACCCACAGCATTTGCAGAAGCAGATTGCGCAGATTCAGCAGGTCCCTTCTCTTCCTCAATAATAGGATTGATGGCATTCTCAAAGTTGAACGAAACCTTCATCTTAACACCCTTAGAGGAACCACCGGCAACTGTCTGAAGCTCCGACCACTTTCCTGACACAGATTTTGGATCGATCTCACCGTCACAAGGAACAGAAACGAAAAGGAACTTATCTTTACATTTAGTACCAATGGCCGGTTCTTCAGGAAGACCTTGTAGAATAATGTTCACCTTTGTAGATTCGCCCGGAGCCACAGTGGAAGCATTTGGCCTAACACAGTAGAGCTTTGGTGCAGTAGTTTTGACTTTGAAGGCTAGGTAACTTGAGGTCTCATTGCTAACAGTAACTTCTTGAGTTTGTTGCTTTGTGAAGGGAGCTACATTAAATTAAGATCGTGTTAGTAGGAATTTGCGATGTAATATAGACTGGGGCACTTTTAACTTACCGTGAAACTCCAGAATCCTTGGGGAAACCTGCATTGTGTTAGATAGAGCCAGATTGAAGCGTACAGAGAATGATAACGTAGAACTTCAGGCAGTGATTAGATGCTCGTCGAAGATAAATTTGGTCTGATATTGGAATGTCGATATGAGATTCAGATTGTATCGGGATAAATATCAACGTGCACGAGAGCGTGAATTTTGGTTTGCCAGCTTTTGTATCAATGAAGTGGTATCGATTCAGGGGTGCTCGAATAAAGGTATATGTTCGTATTGCTTCTTCGTGTAGACAACAAAGGGCAGAGAAGGTTGGAACGAAAAAGAAAAGCCGGACAGAGGAGAAATTGCTTCGCTGGTGAAAAAATCTTGGGACAACAAAAAATGAAAACCCAAGAGTTGGAAGCCCTCCCCTCCAAGGGGGCAAAAAAAATAAAAGGCAGGAGTCGATCGACTGCAAACTAACATCAGTACACCAGATCAACGAACGCGGCTGAGCACACGTGACGTGAAGTAGATGTCCGACATCGGCGGTAGCTTTACCATATGATTTGGCCGCGAATTGTGCAGGGAAGTTTGAGTAACCCATCCGCCATTATTACCGTACTTCTTAGCGCTGGGTTGGTATAGGCAGAGAGCGGAGACGTCCTTTGATTTCTTGTTGACGCATGTATGTGTTCTTACCCTAACAGGAAGACAGCGGAAAGATGGGAACTGGAAGATAAGAACTGTTTAGCTTGCTGGGTGTCCACTACAACCTGATCTGAGCTAAGAGAGGGGGGCACCGACCTTGCTTGGTCATGAACTTCAACAGGAGGCGTCATTAAAGCAAATGCAAAACAATGTTCCATGTCTGAATATTCCTTTCTTTTTCGTTGTCGAAATGACTGGATCGGTGACTCACGGCGAATGGGGACCCTTTTTTGCGAGCGGCTCGCGCTGATCTCCTCAGCCACCCGGCCTTTCGGGTTTTGATGAATATTTTTGGGATCCAGCTCAGCACTCAATTGTAGTTCGAATAAGAAGCAAATAAATTGGGACTTCCATGGTCGGCCTATGCAATTTCAAGATACGTTCTATGATCAGAATGCTCGATAGAAATTTGATTCTCTTCTCTCAGTGAGTTCAGACTGACATGAAATCGCACGTGCGAAAGGGACCTGCAATCCAGTTTCTGCACTAGTGCGTCGGGCAAGCACTTTTTAGTTTCCCCTTCCTAAAATAAGATTGGCCAACATCTGAGCTGCAAGTAAAATTCCAGCTTTACTTGATGCAGTTGAGGCGGTCATTCCCCAATTCTGCAGGAAATGGAATGCCCTACGAATGACCCTGGCCATTTCCTATGCGTCAAGTACATTCCCTTTAACGGTTCTGGAGTCAAAGATCTGCAACAGAAATCGGTATTTAAGTGAGGCAAATTCCCAGCGAAGGACCCCTGTTTACTGATCACTTTCCTTTTCGCGTAAAGCAACAAGATCTGGTCAATTCTTTCAAAGTATGGCTTCAGTCTTCTCTAACATTATCGTTGGCTCCGCTTACGATCCTGTGTTCATACAGTGTTACAACCAATATTCTCTTGCAGCGGAAGGGACAGGGGCAACTGTCACTGAAGCAAATTGTCAGAACGGTCAGCAGCAGGAGATGTGCTATGCTTTGAGCTATTCTGACGTTACCTATGATTTTTGTACCTGTTTATTGCAAGGCACAAATGATGAGGCTATGATTACTGGTGCAGATGGGTATACGGCGGGAGTGTGGTGTGGATGTGTTCAGGGACACCCGTTTATTATACAGGTTGACTATAGTTCACAATTCTCCTGCGATGCAAATAGTGGCAGCGGGTCAGGATCAGGAAGCAGCGGATCAGGATCAGGAAGCAGCGGGTCAGGATCAGGAAGCAGCGGGTCAGGATCAGGAAGCAGCGGGTCAGGATCAGGAAGCAGTGGATCAGGATCAGGAGGCAGTGGGTCAGGATCAGGAGGCAGCGGATCGGGCCCTGGCTCCGGATCACGCAGTACCACTGAACCGGGCAGTACCACTGAATCGAGCACTGCTACTGCGACGGGAAATTCTGGCACCTCGACAACCAATTCCTTGCCCTCAGCCTCAGGAAGCTCTAGCAAGACCAGCTCCGCAAGCAATAGTGCACTCTCCTCCACTTCAAGTGCCGCAAGTTCTGGCTCAAGTACGTCCTCGTCAGCTTCCAACTCCAGTTCTAAAAATGGCGGAAATAGGGCATTCACGGGCAAGTTCGGGGGTCTTCTACTTGCGGCATGTTTGCTCGTTAACATGATTGCTTAGAACAATACTATATTCCTTGTGTTGATACTGTCCACAAGTTTGATAGGTCATGGCGAACTTAGCTAATTCATATAATTTTAGGACGAGTGCCTTCACTTCACGATCGCTTCACTGGGTTGCATTCGATTGATATCGATGATGAATAATGTTCACTCCCAAGAGTTTTGGTCCTTACCCCTGGCATCTCGATTTTATAGTCTTCAATTTCCCTTCCCTTTTCTATCCTTGATTTTCATTGGGCCTATTCTGCCTTACTTAGTCCTCCTCTCTGTCATCAATAATTTCCTGGATCCTTAACCATCCGCGCATCAACTCATCTAAGGAGCCGATGAAGCTGTCAAACCCTTAGTTCTGGTATTACGCCGCATTGTATTTCCCCAACAGCAACTAACTGCGGGTCGTGACAATCAGGGAATCCACAATACTATTTAGTACCCACCCAATAATTGTTGGTCCGGCTCGATCTCCACCACCTACCCCCTACACCCCACCCCACCCCTTTGGCTTTTCCTGGTTGCTTTTTTTACCCTAACAATTTTTCGATTTTCGCGTATCTGCCGTTCGAAAGGTACGCAGATTGTTTTTGTCCAAAACGGGTTGCCTCCTTACCTACTCCGAAGTGCCAAATTCTCCAAAGCCGGTATCCTGTATTCCTGTTTTGATTGTTATTTTTCTTCTTCAAAATTAATTGGGCCACAGATCTGAGATCGAGCTGGACTGCATGCATAAGCTGCTCCTAATTGCCTCACCAATTTGAATACGGCGACTGTACCCCTGAGGCGACAGCTACAAAGTAGTGCTGTAATGGCGAAAGCAATAACGAAACCAACAGAATAACAACTTACATGATCTATAGGTTACTATAAGTAACACTACAGGACATATTGGCGGTGTGTACCGTATTCCCCATCATACCATAACCCCTAATTAATCTATATGTACCACGTAAACGAAAGATAATAAATTGGAAAATGACGCGAAAAGTCCTAAAAAATATTTTTAGGAGGGCTATCCCCCACTTACCACCCATTCACGATCGGAAGCAATTTTTGGTTCAGGTTCCCCACCAGACGTCTGCTTTATCTTCTTTGTCGTAATCTGTATTTTGCTACATTTCTTTTATAAAACGATAGCTGAATCCACATTTATCGGACGCACACTTTTGGGGGGCTTTTCCAACTCTATTCTTCCTACAGAACTCGTCTCCCTCTTACGTCGCTCAACGCGGTCCCCATCGTATATCACATTTCGATTTACGCGTTAATCTCTCTTTGCTCGTTCCTCCAATTTCGACAATATGAAAACGATGAGACCAAATTTACACTTAAACCTTAGCCTGACCAGGCAGAACAGTATTGGCGATCCGACGGTTCCTACATCTGGCGGACCGCTAACTCCTGGGGGATACATTACTCCTGTTAATACAACCATGACTCCAACTTACCAATTTCAAAGACCTAGCTTCCCAGGTGCCAGAAACGAATCACGAAGCAATTCGGTTTCTTCGGCATCATCCGATGTTCCTATGAACGATCAGCACATGCCCTCACTTTATCCATGCAACAGTGCGAGCTCTTTAGCATCGTCCATTGGTGGCGCTCCAAGCCCCGTTAATCTGACTAGCTATGAATTTTCTCCACGTTTCGATGAATCACTCTTACAAATGTTTCACAGTTATGCAAATCAACCTAGTATTACACCTTTCAATCTCAATTTCCCTCCGTCTGGAGTTTGCTCGAAAATCTCCAAACAGATGTACAGAGTACTCCTTGATGATAGGTCTTTGACAATAGATAAGTCTAGAAAGAAGCATGATGAACTTATGCTTGATTCCAATAGAGCAAATTGTCTTGGCGTGATAAGGAGAAGACTCTTAGAGCTCTGTAACGGTAACGCTGATCAGACCATTCCAATCATGTCCAGGAATAGCTCTGCTTTGTCTCTTAGTTTCTCTCAACCTCCGCAACCTGTGACTGCAAGTTCTGCCCAACTTGGTTCTCGAAGACCTTCATGGCTTCATCAGAATCTTTCCTTTTCCGCCGCTCGGATATCTTCAACAGACTCCCTAGTGGATTCGGTCCAAATGGACAATGCACAACAACAACAACAACAGCAGCAGCATCAGCATCAACAGTGGCCTCCTGCTCAAACGCCTTATTATCCACAGGATATAATGACTCCACCTCCTTCTTCTTACCAGAAAGTCAACGGAAGCCCCGTTTTGGAACCCTCTTCGCATTTGAATCATGGCTATGGACTAACAGTTTTCACAAACCCACCATCGGCTCCTGCACTGGGATCTAGACCAGGATCTGCAAGCGAATCTCCTACTGATAGGTTTACATTCGAGAATACGAGGCCATTGCAGAGTCCATTCCATGATTTGGCTCCTCCACTACCGCTTTGCAGAAAGCCAGCAGCACGCTCTGGCTCCTTGGGATCGGCAAATAGTCCTTTGAAGAATGTGAGTAGCCTCACTGAAATGGAGATAGAGAACTCAAACCCACTTTTTAATGCTACATCTCAGCGAAAGAGGGATAGCTTGAAACTCAAGAGGAACATGAAATGACATCAGGTTTAAATCACCTATCATTTTTTTTTTTTGGTGATCTTTGCTTTATATACTGTCGCAACATTTATATTCCTCTTAGCGCATAATTTTACTAATACTAAATGTTCATCCACAAAATAAAATCAAACAAAATCAATCATTGTAAAGACTACTCCCACTCCTTGAACTGGTTGATCAAACTTCTAGTAGACGAATCATGAGAAGAGATCTTTTTGGTGTCCCCTAATTCAGCTAAGATCACCTTGGCTAACTTCTTCCCTAATTCAACACCCCACTGATCAAAGGAGTTGATTCCCCAGATTGCACCTTCAACAAAGGTCACCATTTCATAATAGGCAATCAATGCACCTAGGGTGGCAGGAGTAATCTTCTGACACAAAATAGAAGTGGTTGGTCTGTTTCCTGAGAACGTCTTATGAGGAATCAAAGCTGAAGCAGTGCCTTCAGCAGCAACCTCTTCCTCTGTCTTACCTAACATCAAAGATTCAGCTTGTGCGAAGAAGTTGGCTGCCAACATCTTCTGGTGCTTGTTATGCTCGATTGGGTTGTGTGATTTAGCAGGGAGAATAAAATCGGCTGGGATCAACTTCGTACCTTGATGAACCAACTGGAAGAAAGAGTGCTGAGCATTAGTGGTTGGCTCACCAAACACCACCACACCGGTTTCATAGTTCACAAACTTGCTATCCTTGGAGACGGACTTACCGTTGGACTCCATAGAAAGCTGCTGCAAATAAGCAGGGAACCGGTGCATGTATTGGTCAAATGGAGTAACCAACTTAGTCTGAGCCTTGAAAAAGTTATTGTACCAGATGGTTAGCAAACCACCAATGAATGGAATATTCTTTTCAATTGGAGTAGAAGTGAAGTGGTTATCAACAGCTTCGGCACCCTTCAAGAAGTTATCGAAGTTTTCATAGCCCACATACAAACAGACGGACAAACCGATTGCAGACCAAACAGAGTATCTTCCACCAACCCAGCTCTCAAAACCGAACATATTCTTAACATCAATACCAAACTTCTCCACCTCAGTAGCGTTGGTACTTAGAGCGACGAAATGCTTGGCGATGTACTTAGGGTCCTTAGCCCTTTCCAAAAACCAATTCTTTGCGGTCTGTGCATTGGCACGAGTCTCCAATGTAGTAAATGTCTTAGAAGCAATCAAAAACAAAGTAGTCTCAGGGTTACATAGTTTCAATGCCTCGGCAATGTGAGTACCGTCAACGTTGGAAACGAAATGGGCATGGATTCTTGGATGAGCGTAAGGCCTCAAGGCTTCAGTAACCATAACGGGACCCAAATCAGAACCTCCAATACCAATATTAACAATATCAGTAATCTCTTTACCAGTGTAGCCCTTCCATTCACCTGATCTAACCTGATCCGAGAACTCCTTCATGTGCTTTAAGACACCATCGACCTCAGGTGCAACATTGACACCGTCAACGTACATTGGCTTGTTGGCTCTATTTCTGAGAGCAACATGGAAGACTGCTCTATTCTCAGTGGTATTGATATGCTTACCAGAGAACATGTCATCTCTCAATTGCTCGACCTTAGCCTCCTTTGCCAACTCAATTAAAGTGGTGAGGATCTTCTCATCGATCAAATTCTTGGAGAAGTCAAACAAAATCTTCGAGCCGTCGTAGTTCTCAAATGTACGAGAGAACTCTTCAAATCTATTTGAATCCTTGGCGAAGGCAGCCTTCGTAGAGAATGTCTTACCATAGGAATCGTAGAGCTCCTGCAACTTCTTCCATGCAGGTAGATTAATAGGGGAGGTCATGATGAGGAATTGATAGGCGAATTTGCTAAAGTATTCTTTTTTGATTGCAACAGAAAGCGGTCTGGCAAAGAAATCGAAACCGAAAAGGAGGAAGTAGGCAGCGTTGAATTATAACGGAATCGGAGGAAGTCCAGAAAGTCATGGGGCTGCATTGGTAATAACTGCTTTTCCTTACTAATTTTCGCCCGCCCGCTGGGGTATGGAGAGACTTTTCTTTTGCTATCTCGTACGGTAATGCCTGGTAACGACGGGGCAGAGTTGAGGGGAAGGCCGCGGAACTATTTCTTACCGGGCTCATCCTATCGGGTACTGTGCTGGGATGTTTGGGTAAGCCATCACTTTGACGAAATTTGGTAAGTGAAGTTGACCAAACTGTGTCTGTGTCTGTGTGCTTACCTTGCTGGTTTATCCTCAAGGGAGCAGCATATCTAGTGTGAATTGCCTATGCTCATTTTTGCTGGAAGATCTTCAAGACTAGCCCTCGGAGTGCGACGCTGCGAGATGCCTCCGGAGGATCATCTGAGTACTCCATTTCTTTTTTCTTAGTCAAGATGGAGTACGGCCTATTTCAATTTTTCCGGAATACCCGTGTTCTAAAAGCAGTTTTTATACAATACACTACATTGTAATCCACCAATCCCGCCAATATATTCAGAATACATGCCACCTTTTGCAACTCAACCCACCACTGAGTGAAATTATTTGCTGCAGAGCTAGAGCCTATCCCACAATCCTTTAGTGTACTCATCAACACTGGAAATCGACTCCTTAATCTTATCGATATCTGCGGCCACCAATTCATTTCTTTCGCCCAATCGATTAAACGTCTCGCTTTCATTGATGTCGAAATGAGCCAAAAGCTGATCGTCGGTATGCTTCTCCGGCTCCTTACCAGATTCTCCCTTCAGTTCTTGCCCATTGTGCTTCTTCTCCTCGAGCGTATTCCATAGATCGTAAAATTCATTAAGCGAGTTCTCGTTCATCCTAACCATATCAACCAGCATGCCAAGCTGTGCCCTTTTAAGATTGTTCATCTTTCCATTATATTCTTCATCAAAGAACTTCATATCTTTCAGTTTCTTAACATCGTCTAGGATGTTCAAACTCTCGTAGAGCTTATCCTGATTATCCACTTTCTGTGCGACAGATGGAATCTCATCTCCTACTCTTTTCTCGTCGGCAAGCGCTAAGTGTTCCACATCCTCCTCCTCATTATCATCCTCGTCCTCGTACGTTTCTAAATCTCGAAGACCATGTTCCCGTCCCTCGTCTGCATCCTCAGAGGTAATTGCCCCTCCATCCAGTAATGACTTACCACTAAAGTCGTTATCATCAAATTCCGCAGCCGCAGAAGGAGCAACAGTTGCTGCCGGCTTGGATATGTTCGACCTGACGGACGATTCTAAGCTTCGACGGTTTCGAGAAGAACTAACAGGCAAAAATTCAAGACTTGATAACGGCGAAGAGATTGCTAAACTATTACTATTATTATGGCTTTCCCTTCCCATATCCTCAGCTCTGTAATCATGAGCACTAGGTGTATTCGAATACCCAGTGCTATCAACATTCATAGAATCCTCCGAACTATCTGTATCAAGGGCGTCCAAATCAGGATTGGTTCCAGTAGAGGAACTTGCCGCCGAATGAGCATCGACATTAGTTCCATTATCGTTGTTCCCAGATGACCTCTGTGCTCCCAGTTCAGAAATGGCAGATGCAAGCGATATCGATGACTTATAGGACGATGCAGAGCTATCAGGAAATCCTTTCTTCACGGTTGAAACTGGAAGAAGGTCTGGTAAACCCGATCCATTACTGTATCTAGATGCCTCAGAATCTATCGAGGACCTTCTTCTTGGCTCCCTGATATCCATCTTTGGTTAAGGGGATCAAGAAGAAACAATAACCAGTAGACGCAGGAAAATGAGCAGTAAATATATTTTTTTGTGCACCTGTGTCAATTTTACCCTAATTGACGTGACATGCTGTTACTCCCTCTTATGTCTCTTTGTGCGGCATGAAAGCATCAGTACTTCATCCAACACGATCGCCAGTTTCATCCTCATGCTCTTCAGACGACATAGCATCTGCGCCAGAAGGTACGTTTCAATATGACCCCTTACTAGAGCCTAGGCGTAGACGAAGGAATCACAAGGCGAAGAAGCTGCCCTGGAAGAAGTTACTATGGGTGAAGCAAGACTACGATGATAACTATACGGACAGGTCGTTCCTTTCACAACTGAAGAGAAATTCCACGGTTGTTTCTTATTCCTATTGGAAACTATTCCAGGACTTCTCCTTGATTGGCTTGCATATATCGATTATTCTCTTGGTGATTATAGTGTTTTACGGAATCTATATGTTAGATTGGAATCCAGTGAGACAAACAGTGGTAAGCTCGACATTGACAGTGATTGGGTTCATCATATATGTGGTTACCTTAAAGATTCGTCGAAATCGTGAACTGATTAACTTGCAACGTCGAAAGATCGAGCAGTTAGCCTCTCGTAGAGCTCGCAAACCTCAATCACGATCTTCTTCACCGTACCCAGGCACAACACAGGTGAGGCCGGCCACTGTTCACTTAGATCTGGAACAATACTTGACAGAACCTAGTGCCCCTGATCTCTTTGGGGCATTCAAATCTTCTATGCTAATCCTTCTGAATCTTCTCACCTTCTCTCCTGTGCTTAAGTCCCTTACAAATTCTTCTGCATCCGACTCTATTTGGGCAATCAGTGCATGGCTTTGCCTTCTTAATCTTCTTTTCAATGACTACGTTATCGACTTCCCTCAGAAGCAGCGTTTTCCCGAAGTTGGAAGCAGCGGCAGTTCTCAGGTTGCGGAACAGAAGACAACATCAAGTTCTAACCTCTCGAAGAATATTGCATTATCTAACGCAATTGTTTTAGCCTCCAGACTTAACTCCAACTTGAGTGCCTTCTGCTTCATTCTTTTCTCTATAGAAGTCTGTGGCTTGTTTCCGATCTTCAACAATTTCACAAGACGATGCCAGTTTTGGCAGTTCCATTGGATTCAGGTTGCAGGAATAGTATTTGGTGTCGATTATGCTGTCTATAAGATATTTGGGGCTGGATGGGTAGCTTGCTGGCTGAGCTTACATTTGCTGATAGTGGTAGCGGGGCCACTCTATTTTATAGCCCTTCAGAAATATAAGGATGAACTTCAGGGTCCTTGGGATCCTGCTCATCCGATTCTGAAAAGTGCATAGTATACTATAAATACAATTAACGAGTACAAATCTATCCCATATAAACACCTGCAGCAAGACAGAGATTTCTCCTAGTGAAGTGAACCTTGTAGACAGGGGTCTTCTTAGTGAAATAGACTGCTAGATGATCCTGAGTTGCCACAAATTCTCTCCTTCTCTTTAGCTCCTCCGTAGCATTACCAGCGCCATTTGATTTATGATCCCCAGGAAGATTGTCAGTTCTGGTTGTTTCGTCCGAGTTCTTTGCATTGATCACCGATTCATATGTGAATTTCTCGGGTCTAGGATTATTGTTATCCATGGTACCACGCTTCACATCCCAAACCCTGATGCTGTTATCAGATCCTCCACTGACCAAGACAGATCCGTCGATACTGAAACTTAATGAATAGATAGAGCCTCGGCCATGACCGCGCATCGATTTCAACTTTCTGCCAGAGGCAATATCAAACAAATTGATTACAGAGTCCTCCCCTGCTGTAGCAAGCCAACGACCATCCGGAGAGCATGCAAGCGCATTGATAGGCATCGTATGACCAATAAAGACACGAACAGATTCTCCCCTTGCTATATCCCACATACGAACAGTTCGGTCACTTGAACCAGTAAACAGGTAAGTTGAATTAGGATGGAACTCCACCACGTCCACATCGTTCAGATGGCCAGCAAAAATACGAAGAGGATATATGTGATCGCAAGACCAGAGTCTGGCGGTTTGGTCATGCGAAGCTGTGGCAAAATAATGACCTAGAGGAGAGAACTTGACATCCCACACTGGAGCGTTATGACCTTTGTAAGACACAAGCGCACTGTAGGTGTCTGTAGACCACAATCGAACAGTCTTATCCTCAGATGCTGAGAGGAGATAGTGGTTATCTGGAGAAAAATCAAGCCCATAGACTGCACCACTATGTCCGACAAGCCTTCGACTGGTGTTGACAGCAAGTCCATCGACCGTCTCATTTAGCTCATCATGTTTAAGAACAGATCGAAGAGGAGACCCATCAATCGACCATAGCTTAATGAAGGAATCTTGGAATCCACTAGCAATCATTGTGGAATCATCATTGAACTCTGCACACGTCATGTCGTTGTTAGTGTTGTGAAATGTATACATACAAACACTGGGTAGATGCGCCTGGACCGCATTCAATCTGATCTTAGAACGAGAGTCTTGAACTTTTATGATTTCTCTCTTCAAATCAAATAGAGTCTTCTGTGGAAGGGGGAGAACCTCCTTACCCGGAACATCATCAGCGGCAGCGGTTTCATTGGTAAAGTTCTCATTAAACTCATCAATCAAACTCTTCTCTACTGAATTATCGCCATTTTTCTCCACCTCTGCGTCATCCTTCTGCTTTAATTCAGCCTCAACCTCCTTGTTGAACTCCGAATCCCCAGGGAACTTGCCTAACTTCAAGGACTTGCTATTGAGGAACTCTGGATTAGCGCGATCCTTTTCCTTCTGCTTTTCCTCAGCTGCCGTTTCTTTCCCACTATTAAGTAGTTGATATATGGCCGGAATCCCCTCCGCATTCTCAATAGCTTCAGTTTCGTCTTGGGCTGCAGTAGTGACCTCGGTCTGAGTAACGATCTCCATATTATTGTTAATCGTTCGAACGAGAATACCGCCACCAACCCCTTGATTCTCATTTAGGAAACCTAATACCAAGTTCATCGAAGTTGTAGAAACATAGATCCGATACTTGTTATATTTGAAGATTTTTGCCACCTGGTTTTGTTCAATGTGTTCAGGAAGAGCTATACCTCCGAGGGTCCTAACCTCGTAGCCATGCCGTAGTAGATGATCATGCTTGAATTTTTCATAGAATGTACGGGATTCACCAGAGTCCCCCCTCTGAATCAACGACAAAAACATGTAGACAAATAGTGGATAGAGAAACTTGTTAAGCTCATACTTGTACATCTCTAATGAGTTCTCACACCAAGTCCTGAACATGGAGTAAGCTCTACCGAACATCTTGGGGTCCTCATCGTACTGTCTCTGTCTAGATGCCTTCTGCTGCTGAATAAACTGCTGTTGCTGAAACTGTAGATTCGATCTATCCGACACTGCAGGGGCTGGCTTCGAGAAGTTCGAATTTCCGATAGTTAAAGGTATCGTGGGTTGACCAGGAATCTTAGTGCTTTCAATTCTTAACGTTGCCTCAGTTTGGTGATAACCTTTCTTGTTTAGGTAGTCCAGAACCAGTCGATTCAGGTCGGCCTGAGTGAAATGATGCGCAGCCTGTTGGGGCCGATTCTGAGACGGCTGCTGCTCCTTTGACGACATTACTAATGCTTATTAGCTTATGAGAAAGGAATATGACGCGCTCACCTATGTTACCTCCGGTAGCACTCGTGATGGTTGTACGGGTACTGTTCACGTCAATGGGCTCTACCAAAAACGAGCAGAATAAACCAATTTTCTTAATACCTCGGAATCAATGAACAACCGAAGTATGAATGGTCGGACCGACTAAAAAGATCTCTGAGAAGAATTTATCCCGTTTTAGCCTCTCTGGACACCTATCCCTGCTTATCCTCTGTTTATGTAAAGCCCATCTTACCGGACAGAGCGAGCGCTACTAAAATTTTTCGGCTCGCCTTCTCAAGGGCGACGCGACGATCGACATCTTATTTGATGCCGTACGAGGAAAAAACTGATAAGAGAGAGAATCTTTGCAGGCTAATCGACAGGGTGGAGCCTGCAGCCGTCATTTAGTTCTCTTCCGAGTTTACTCTGCCATTCACCTGTGTTTCTTCATCTCTTGTTTGACGACATACTTGTTGACTACCATGATCACCTACCAAGAATTGCTCCCTATTGGGTCGCTTCTATTGATTTCGACCTGCTCTTTCTTGCTCGGAACCTTCTTTGCCAACTGGCCTTATGACTACTATACCTTATGGAATACAACGGGCGGCGACGAATACTTTGCTAAAGCGTTAGAGCACTACAAGGTTTTGGCTTCACAGCCGAATGTTATTGTTTATACGTTTGCGGGAATTTCTATTGTCGGATTTGTTGGTGCATTTATCAAGATCTTCAGACCTACCGAGGATACAAAGTACTTCGAATATGGTTCGTTGGCTGCTTTAGTGGCCTCCGTTTGTATTTACTTGACAAATGTTAGAACCGGTGAGATGTCCGCACTAGTTGGCCAATGGGGAGACGTTGACCAGAACACCGGATTGTCTGTAATTGGTGCTTCAAGCGTTATGATCGTTTTCTTATTATTGGGTGTTGTGGTTCTTCAAAGTGGATTGTTCTATGCCGAGTATGTTGATTACAAGGCAAAGGTAGACTTTTACTTGAAGAATCTAGGACATCAGCTTCAAGAGGCAGAGAAGATCAACTTGGAAAAGTCGGCAACTTCCAAGTCAAAGAAGACTAAGGCAGTTCCAAAAACGACCGGTTCTTCATCCAAGGAGACCACTGCAAAATCTAGAAGGACTTGACCAATTGCAGTATGTGTATGTACAGTAATTTCTATTCCATGTCAATTTGAATGTAAGAAGTAGCATGTTACGTGGTCCCCTTCGCAAAAGCGATCCGGTGTATCCAAAGGTGATCACACGTAGACATGTATCCATTTTGTAGTACAACTTCAGTTTCGCTTCTTTGTAGGCGACATCACACCAACAGATCCGTCCTGTCCGATATAACCTGGCGCCATCATACGAACCGAATTCTCCCAAAAGAGAAACCTCTTCTTATCATCATCTGAATACATCCCATCCAATTTCCCTATGAGATTCCTCTCATCTTCCTTGATACTCTCGAAGCTCTCTCGCACCGGTTTCAATGTTCTCGCGTTATATTCGTCTAGATTGACAGGTAATTGTTCAAAGTCGTAAGGTAATGTAACAGCCTTTGGCCGCTGATATGAACCAGGAGCCACAATGAGTGGAATCTGAGCTAGAATAGGATTACCATTGGACATTGCGACCTGGTATTAGTCTTTGTATGAAATAGAGTATGCGTATATAGTTTGGACAATTCAACTTACGAGCCACATCTGGTTTTATCAGTCACTTTCAATCTGTGGCGTGTGTTTAGTCAGCTTCTCCAAAAAAGAAAAAATTTTCGGTTAGGGGTCCCCAAATTCCACTTGGCATAGATTTTAAAAGAGCGCTGAGATTCAGATCCTCACATCTCCCGTTCTCCTCTGCTTGACATAAAGTTCACCATGTCGTTGCAACTATATGCTGATAGGGGCTCGAAGCTTCCATCTTTGGTCAGAAATTTGAAGGTTGCCATAGGCGCCTCCGTTTTCCAGCCAAAGTTGAAGTTGACTGCCGATACTGAAAAGGAGGAGTACCAACTTGTCTTGATTGATAAGAAGAGTGGGTTCGAATTGATTGAACCTAATGCCATTGTTAAATATCTTTCTGCTACATCTACAAACGGTACAGCGGAGGCCTTTGAGGTTGATCCCTTGGAGGCAACATTAAATGAAATCCTCAGGAGAAGGAAGTTTGATGACTCTATCCTACCTTTGGTAAAACCTTTCTCTAAGGCAGATTCCACTTCTGTGATTCAGATTCTTGCCTTTGCCACTTTATACCCCGTGCTAACTAAGACTGCACATAAGAATGAAGGATTCGAAGGTCTCAAGGAATGGTTCGAATCGTTTGCGTCTCTTCCAGAGATCGCCAACGGAGTTTCTGCTGCCACCGGCCTAACCAATTTGGATAGGCCAAAGGAGCAAAATACTGGTAAGGTGAACGTTCTTTCCGGACATGAGGTGGTTAAACCAGAGGGGAAACTAGCCCCTAAGAAAGGTGAGCCAAATGTCCTAATCACATCTGCTCTACCCTACGTTAACAACGTTCCTCATTTGGGTAACATTGTTGGTTCTGTCTTATCTGCTGATATCTTTGCCAGATATTGCAAGAGAAGAAACTTCAATACACTTTTTGTTTGCGGTACCGATGAGTACGGTACTGCCACAGAGACCAAGGCTCTTGAAGAACATGTGACACCTCGTGAACTATGTACCAAGTATCATAAGATTCATAAGGATGTCTATGATTGGTTTGACATTGGATTCGATTACTTTGGTCGTACAACTACTGAAAAGCAGACAGATATTGCCCAGCATATTTTCCTTGAGCTAAACAAGAATGGTTACCTTGAGGAGCAATCCATGAAACAACTATATTGTCCTGTGCATAAGGGTTATTTGGCTGATCGTTACGTTGAAGGTGAATGTCCAAAATGTCATTATGAAGATGCCAGAGGAGATCAGTGTGATAAATGTGGTTCATTGTTGGATCCATTCGAATTGATCAATCCTCGCTGTAAGTTAGACAATGCTACACCTGAACCTAGACATTCAAACCACATCTTCATTTCATTGGATAAGTTGGAACCTGAGTTAAGAGCTTGGGTGGAGAAATCATCTACCGAAGGTAACTGGTCTAAGAATGCAAAGACAATTACGAATGCATGGTTACGTGAGGGATTGAAACCTCGTTGTATTACTAGAGACCTTGTTTGGGGTACCCCTGTTCCACTAAAGGGCTTTGAAAGTAAGGTCTTGTATGTTTGGTTTGATGCAACTATTGGATACGTCTCTATTACTGCCAACTACACAGATGGCTGGAAGGCTTGGTGGCAGAATCCTGAACATGTTAAATTGTACCAGTTCATGGGTAAGGATAACGTTCCATTCCATACGGTGGTTTTCCCTGCTACTGAGATTGGAACTCGTGAAACGTGGACAATGCTACATCATTTGAACACAACCGAGTATTTGCAGTATGAAGGTGGTAAGTTCTCAAAGTCCAGAAATATCGGTGTTTTTGGTAACAACGCCAAGGATACCGGAATTTCTCCTTCTGTTTGGAGATATTACTTGGCCTCCATTAGACCAGAATCTCAGGATTCTCAATTCTCTTGGGCAGAGTTCGTTACCAAGAACAACAGTGAGCTACTTGCCAACTTAGGTAACTTTGTGAACAGAATTGTCAAGTACGTGAACGCAAAATATAACGGTGTCGTTCCACAATACGATGTCAGGAACTGTGAGGACTATGTTCAGGCCAGCGAGGATTTGAATAAGTTGATCGAGACATACAACGAGGATCTTACAGGAGTTCATGAGAGAAAAGGTCTTGAAACTACAATGTTGACTTCTGCTAGAGGTAATCAGTTCTTGCAGGATAACAAGCTGGATAATTCCTTATACAACGATCACCCAGACAAGGCCGATGCTGTTATCGCTATCGGCTTAAATATTGTCTACCTTGTCTCTGCATTGGTCTATCCTTACATGCCGGAGACTAGTGCCGCTATCGAGAAGATATTAAACGTTCCTCCTCTGAGAATTCCTGACAAGTTTGAATTATGGATTCAAGGAGGTCATTGTATTGGCAAGCCCCAATACTTGTTTAGCAGAATAGATGAGAAGAAGATCGATGAATGGAGAGCCAAGTATGGCGGGGTGCAGAAGCAGATTTAGACTTCTCTGCTTTTTTACTTTATAGCCACTTTTATATCTTTTCTTCTTTCGGATTAATGAATTTTCTATTTGTCTCTTAAATTTGCAAATGTTCTGAAGAGCTGAAATGTGTTGAAATGGTCTGCCAGATATGGATAAGAATTTTTGGGGATTTTTCTTACTAAATCCCTTTTTCTGTTGCAACAGTAAATTGATTTTTGAACTGTATTTAAAGGCAAATTAGTATCAGTTATGTCTAAATCCATCCAATGTGAAGTTACAACTTCATCTTCAGCAAATGTCTGAATACGATTACACTCTGCCATCAGCTGCTTTCACAGAAGGAGATTTCCAGTACCAGTTGGAAAGTGATCCTCAGATTGCAAGAAGTGTACCAAATTTGGAAGATTTAGATCGATTGTCCTCACATGATAATTTTAAATTGAAGCAGAAGAATTTAGATCAAAACCTTCCGTCTTCACTTCTATTGCCTGAGGATCTAGTCTCCAGCATCGAAGCAGGATATGAAGAAACACTCCACTCCAGGTGGAACGAACAAATGGCTGGTCATCCTCTAGAGGAGTTTGATAGCTGTTTAGAGATACTGACTAAAGAGAGCTCAGTAAGTGATACAGTTAACAGCGGCCTAACTGAAGTTCCCGTTGAAATAACCGCACATATTACCCCATTCAGTTGCATTCAGGCCCCTGCAAAGTTCTGCAGGAAGGTGACCCTTTCAGAATTGGTGGAAATATTTGATATAGACTCTACCGAGAAGTTTTTGAATCTCTACGGTTCAACACTCCTTCCCTTTATTACTCCCAACGGACTTTCAATACAGGATTTCCAAGACGATCATGAATACGTCTACAAGACCAACAAACGCCAGCTCTTGCAATCACTACCCTCTAGATATTCAAATGAACCTGCCAACTATTATGAACCGTTGGTGGTTCGTTATAGACGATCTGAAATGAAAGAAGGAATTGATGGCGACGGCGAAGGATTGTGCCCTTACTGTCCCGCAAATGGTGATTACAATCTTTTCTACGATAGAAAGGATTCTAACTACCTTCACCACGTCAGCAAACTGCATGGCGTCTATTCCAGTGGGAATGAAATGCCGTTTCCTGAGGTTATTGGAACAGCAAATGAAGTAAAGATTTTAAAGACTAAGGGGAGAGTGTCCTCCAGGGTAAATGCTGTGAAATGCTTCAAATGCGAGCAGATCGTCAAGATCCAGCCCTTCGACGGGGTTTCCTCAAACAAATTTTTGGCCTACTTCAGGCACATGCTCACTCACAACCAAAGGAAGAATTATGGTAAGACGAAGGGCAGATCGCCAGATCTATAGGCTTTGTAATGACGGGTTGTCGAATTTTAATATACTCCCCTTCCTAGAACCAAACTTGCCTCATTGGTGCATGCGGCTCTGAACCCCTGCGTCATATTTCTGTGCTCGTATCTCAGAGTTTTGGCACCACTTCAGCCGCCTACCCGAAGAAAAACTAAAACCTCACAGGCATGATGAAACCAAATGGAACTCCATTTATCTGGATTTAACTACGTCGTTTCTATAGACATACACGCAAATAGCTTGCAATGCCAATGCTAAGGAGGCACCATACGAAGGCCAAAACTGGATGCATTTGTTGCAAGAGGCGTCGAATAAAGGTAGGTATTGACTGTACCATTTTCGTTCTCGCTAATTCCTTTATTAACCATAATGATCAGTGCGATGAAACAAAGCCTATATGCCTGAAATGTCAGAAGAGGGGTCTACAATGCAAATACCTTCCAGTGACCACCAGAAAACGTCCACAAAAGCCCCTTACCGCAGTGCTGGAGCCATTATCTTCGACGTCTTCAGTTGAGAAGATCAATTCGTTGTCGCCCAATGGTACGGGAGATAGCAGCATTGAAGATGCAATTCCCAGGTCACCTCAGCAGCCCCAAATTCCGTTGTATTCAAAAATGAAACTCGGTACAGAATCACAGTTTAGCTCTCGCAATTTCCCAGCTGGTAAGTTTGGGTCTATGGCAATGAGGGTAACAGCTTCTGTTCCTTCGCACTCAAGTTGTGGGCCTGATTTTTCCACGACTCAAAGGAATGCAAATCCACCTGATAGTTCGTTCGACAGTGTTCATCCCATGTTTTTGTCCAACAAAACAGATCTATCATATGTGGAAGAGCTCAAAGTGCCTAAGAGTATTCTAGGCTATACGTTTTTCGCAGATATTATGCTCAAGTTGAATTTTCATGCTCTTAATACACTTCCGTTCAGAATCACCAAGGATGCCTGTAACAGGAAACTTCTTATACAGGCGGCACAGTATTCCCCACTCTACGGCTTCCTGTATCACTCTTTGATGGCGGTGGCCTCGTTGGACTTATACTACCAGCAGGAGATGACAGATGTTGATGACGTTCTCAATTTCAGTAAGAATGTCTATCTACTGCTAGGTGATTATCATATGTCTAGATCAATGAGTGAATTGATTAAGGAGGTAGGAGTCCAAGAGGACAAGAAAAAGGCCGTCGCCTTAATAGTTACATCGATGATGCATATATTCTATGCAACGGCATGTCCTCACCAGAGAGTTGCCTCAAGAACTTACTATGCTCTAGGGAAGAATATGGGCATTCTTTTCACGCGATTTGCTGATCTTTTCAGGCTCTGTCCCTTATTCAGTACTGCATGTGCTAGGTTTTGTCTTAATGATTACTCTAGAGATTCATCAACTTATTCTCCTCTTTTTCTTTATGGCTTGGTTGATGTTTACTATGATCATCAGGAGACCGATAAGGGGAAGTTGAAGGTTCTCCCCTTGGTCAAAGAGGATATAGCCATACTGACAGATATGATCAATCGACTTGACAGAGAATATAGAGCATTCAAGAACCAGACTGACTTTCCCAACCCTATTGAATCCGCGAGATATGTCAGCGTCGAATTCCTTTTAAAGGATTCGACACAAGACACTACGTCGCCTAATAATCCTTCAGCTGATCCACGGGTTCAGTACAATATTTCTAAGGGGCCTTGCCTTGAGACGGAGATGTACGCCACGCTGTCAAGATACGTTGTGGATATTCCAGATCGGTTTACTGAGATGGTGGATATGGGCGATCCCCGAGCGCTAATTGTGGTGGCCTATAATATTCTTGTCCTAGCATCCAGAGGATACGACCACTGGCCCGTGTCAGTTTTTCAAAATGAGATAGATTACATTAAATTACGTCTCGATAATGTCGAAAATTCTGATCTTTGGAAGTCCTGGTTGGAAGTCGTTGAAATCTCATTATCATCCATGAGTGGGGCTCCCTTCACTTTTGCCCCATAAATGAGGTGAGAATGTGCATTTTTTTTTGCGATAAATCAATCATATTAAGTGACAGAATGCAGAGGAAAAGATAAGTATATAGACACTGTCAGCTGCTTTATAGCTCGAGGGAACCACCGTCCTTTCTTGCCTTCTCGCCGTATTTCTTAACCCTGATAGATTGGATAGCAATGAATCCAGTAGCATCGACCGGCTCGAAACCTGTCAACTCGTCCATGGATGATTCAGTAGCATCATACAAATGTTCAGTGGATGACGCTCTACCAAGAATAGACAAAGAACCCTTGTAACATCTTGCCTTAACGACACCATTGACGGTCTTCTGAGAAGGTGCAATCATAGTTCTAACATACTCACACTCTGGAGTAAAGTATTGACCGTTGTACAACAACTTGGAATAACTTGGAGTGACAAAGGTATCTCTGATAGCCCTAACTTCTCTATCCAGAGTCAAACCTTCAAGATCGATATGACATCTTCTCAAGATGGTCAAACCTGGAGTCTCGTAACAGCCTCTAGATTTGATACCAATGAACCTGTTCTCAACGATATCAATTCTACCAACACCGTTTCTTCTGGCAATGGCATTAGCAGTCAAGAACAACTCCACAGGTTCAGTGACAACCGAGCCATCTGCCAACGTTAACTTGACAGGAATACCCTGCTTGTATTCCAAAGTGAAGTCCTCTGGCTTATCTGGAGCATCCTGAGGATCCACAGTTAGCTTCCACATATCCTTAGGAGGAGTATGGTCAGGATCTTCCAAGATACCAGCCTCGAAGGAAATGTGAGCCATATTTTCATCGGTAGACCATGGCTTAGCCTTAGTTTGATAAACTGGAATTCCCTTTTCAGTAGCGTAGTCAAGCAAAGCTTGTCTTCCAGCGAATCTGTTGAAGAAAGATGGCTCTCTCCATGGAGTGATCACCTTAATATCAGGCTTCAAAGCGTAGAACGACAACTCAAATCTAACCTGATCGTTACCCTTTCCGGTACAACCATGAGTAACAGCAAAGCATCCTTCTTGTTCGGCAACAGCGATTTGAGCCTGAGCAATGACTGGTCTGGCCAAGGCAGTACCCAACAAGTAAACGTTCTCGTAGATTGCGTTAACTTGGATAGCTGGGAATAAAACTTTGTTCACAAACTGATCTCTAACATCAACCAAGACGTACTTGGTGGCACCAATAGCTAAGGCCTTTTCCTTGGCAGCATCAAAGTCCTCTTCCTGGCCGATATTTGCCATAAATGCAACGACTTCATAGCCTTGCTCAAGCAACCAAGCTAGAATGACGGAGGTGTCCAAACCACCTGAATATGCTAAACAAACTTTACCCTTAGACATTTTTGACGATAAACAAACGTTAAACAAAGATCGAAGAAGAAGGAAAAAAAGGGATACAAGAAGGTGTCGTTCAAAATAAGAATGAAAATTTTATCTAATTACCCTTTTATATATATGTCGACAAGTGCGGTGAGTCAATTCTGGTTGGTGAAAATTTGAAATGAGAGAACAATGTACCGAAATGCTCGCTGCTTAACAGAGCGCTCTCTGTGCAGATACCATATCGGGTAATTTTAATGGGCGTTAAAGTGCACAGAAATCCATTTGAAAAGTTGGGTTGTGAAAATTTTTCTAACCCGATGCCGACCGAATCTGCGATGGTGGGGGAGTTCGAGAGACTATATTCTGACTGGATGCGACGATAGTCAGGTGATACTCAGCATGCGACAAGATGAAGCGTTGTTGGACTAACTGTGTCAAGTAATGCACTGCACATACGTCCTACAATATGTTCTTCACAGGGATCGTCGTCGGGGATTAATATTCCCGTTGCATTGTGTTCACCAGTATTACCCTTCTGGGAATCAGAGGTTTAATTTGGTTAAGGATTAGCCTTTGCAGCTGGGACTTATGTGCTTCTGAGTAGTCAGTCAGTCATCCCTACTGTCAATCTCTCCACTAGCCCGCCCCAGAAATTTCAAATTTTTCACTCTTTGAGTATTAAGCGCTATGTAACAGTGGCACCTTGGGGTAGCTTGAAGCGAGGCAAACAGCCTTAAGATTCAGAGAAATATGATTCAGGCGGGGGCTGAGACCTTACACCTCAGGCCCGTTGCCTTCAACGCTGAGTCATGGGCGGGTTCTTTTTCCCCCCAGACCGACTCCACCTTTCGGTGGACAAAATGTGGGTCGTTCTCGTTCCCCACATTTTCGGACTTGATTCTTAGCGGTAAAAAAAAATGGAATCTCTCGAGGAATAACGGTTCCGTTAACCGCTAAGGGTTCGGGTCCCAAAACTAAGGACAAGCGGGTATTCCTGGCTATAAATAGCGTGTGATCCGCCTATCGTTGTGAAATGTAAGCTAAATGTTTTCATTGCTGCCACATTCTCCCTCGATCCCCTTAAATCATGTCCACCCCAGAGCAAATCAAAGCCTTTGCTGACCAGTACGGCATTAAAAATGTCGACTTGATTCAAACTGGTGCCCTCATTAATGGCAAGTGGCTCAACGATCCCAAAATTAGCTTCCCTGTTAACGACCCCGCAATCAACAAGACTATCTTGAATGTCTACGATACGCCGTTTGAACAAGTTCAGCAGTCGGTTGTTGATGCCGAGGCTGCGTTCCGTAAGTTCAGCAAGGAAACCACCGGCAGAGACAGAAGTGTCATTTTACGAAAGATTTACGATCTCATCACTGAGAACACAGAGGACTTAGCCAGAATTGTTACTGCAGAAAATGGAAAACCACTAGCTGATTCTCGTGGTGAAGTTGGCTATGCCGCTTCGTTTTTCCTTTGGTACTCTGAAGAAGCACCTAGAATATATGGTGATGTGATCCCTTCTGCTAGCGGAAGTAAGAAAATCATTACGATAAAGCAGCCGATTGGTGTTGTTGGTATTCTCACTCCATGGAACTTCCCTGCTGCAATGATTACCAGAAAACTTGGTGCTGCTGTTGCTGCCGGGTGCACCGCCGTTATCAAGCCTGCTTCTGAGACACCATTAACTGCCTTAGCAATTGCCTATTTGGCCCAGAAGGCTGGTTTACCAAACGGGGTTCTTAACATCTTCCCAACTTCGCACAAGCAATCCAGAGATGTTGGAAAACTTGTCTGCACCTCTCCACTCATTAAAAAGGTGTCCTTCACTGGATCTACGGGTGTTGGTATGACGCTAATGGAACAGTCTGCCTCTTCCTTAAAGAAGCTTTCTTTTGAATTGGGTGGTAATGCACCATTTATAGTTTTCGATGACGCTGATATTGACAATGCCGTTGATTCTGCTATGGCATGCAAGTTGAGACAGTCCGGTCAAACATGTGTCTGCGCAAACAGATTATACATTCAGGATGGAATATATGATAAGTTCGCTGCCAAATTACTAGAGAAGGTCAAAGCCACCAAACTAGGAAATGGTATGGATCCTACAACGACTCATGGCCCACTTATTCACGATCGTGCGGTTGCCAAAGTTGCCTCTCAGCTTGAGGATGCTGTCAGTAAAGGTGCTAAGGTACTAGCCGGTGGAAAAGTTGCCAAGGAATTGGGTCCTAACTTCTTTGAGTTGACAATTTTATCTGACGTTCCAGTTGATGCTGTCGTCAACAAGGATGAAACTTTTGGACCACTTGTTCCTCTAATCAAGTTCTCTACTGAAGAGCAGGTTCTCCAGCTAGCAAACGACACCGAATACGGTTTGGCTGGATACTTCTTTACCAGAGACTATTCCAGACTATTCCGTGTTGCCGATGAACTACATTGTGGTATGATCGGTGCTAACACTGGTGCCATATCTGAGGCTGCATTGCCATTCGGTGGAGTTAATTGGTCAGGATTTGGTAGAGAAGGTTCCAAATATGGTGTCGACGACTACATTGTCATCAAGTCCGTCGTTGTGGGAAACTTGTGATTAATTACCGTATACAGTTATACGTCTATATGTAAATATAGTAAAAAAAGTCAATTCTTTGCCTATAGACTCTTCAATTTTCTTTCAACAGTGTCAACTTTATCTTTGGCGGTCTGTGATTTATCGGTTCTAGTACCAACCCTAATATCACTCTGAATTCTGAGAACACCCATCTCATGAACTTTCTCGTGCATTCTACCAATAAGATCCATCACCTCGCTCCATTCTCCTTCAATTGTAGTACCGGCACTGTGAAGGGTACTCTTTAAACCACTTTCTCTGATCAATTTCTCCGCAGCCGTGACATAGTCAGAGACTGAGGGAGTCTGAGTCCCGATCTGTCCGAGAAGTTAGTATAGTGAATAAATGAATTTGCAATTCAAGTAATTAACACCTACCGGAAGTAAGCAAACGTCAGCAATGCAGTGAATCTTAACAGCCATGGTGTAACTAAGGGTTCGAATGAATTGTAAGTAAGCAAGTAGTTTAGGCTGCTGGGGAAGGATAACTAACATTCAGGTTTACGGATGTATGCGCGTCGATTCTTTTTTCCCTGTTTGTGCTCTTCTTCCTCGAGATTTCTGCCTCTGGATCTGATGTAGAATCGCAAAGTTTGCCATACTCGATCATCAAACTTGAAGAGACTTCTCATATATATATAGCTGGTACCATAGATCTTGTCACCTGATGAGCTTGGATTTCACGGTTCCCAGAAACCTCCAACCAGAGGTGGAAAGAAGCCTTCTGAAGTTGGTGTCTGAATTTCAGGATGGTTATTTGACAGAGAAGGGGTATATAAAGAAGCGACATGAGATAATGCAAGCATTGACAGAGGTATCTGCTGAAAGCCCAGATCTAAGTGTAAGAAGTGAGCCAAGAACAGATCCAAGAAGGGACAGTGTATTGACCAGAGTTTCAAGTTCTGCTGCATCTACAGACAGAGTTACCTCTCAAGACTTTTTCTATCCATCTTCTGACTATCATGTCGGTAGTTCTGTCGAGAGTCAAACTGATACGCATGTGACTGACCTTGGTGCTGATGCCTATGAATATTACAAATCACAAATTCATCCTGTTGCGCAAGTGGGTGCTCGACGAGAGCTTCAAAGACCATTGGATCCGAGGGTGCTAGAACAGTATATGCAAACAGAAGGATTCGATAACTTGGCCATGATCATGAGAAAGCGGGGACATACATACGCAAAAGAGGCTGCCGTTATCATTGTCGACCAAAGAGGTAAAGAATCGCAGACATTAACCTGGGAAAAGCTATATTTGAGAGCAGAGAAAGTGGCCAAACAAATCAAGAACAAAGCTGCCTTGTATCCTGGTGATAGGGTGTGTCTCATATACCAGAATATTGAATTGATTGATTTCATTGTGGCGTTATTTGGATGCTTCTTGTCGGGGACTGTTGCCGTACCAATGAACAGTGGTCTACCGGCGAAGGATCTGGTCAAGATAATGACCGACACCCAGTGCCATCTTTGCTTAATGTCCGAGTCTGTATACAAGCATTTCGACAAACTAAGCCATAAGAAGAAGGTATCTCTTTGGCCGAAGGGTGTTGAAGTTTGGAAGACTTCTGATATGGGTACTTATCAACCTTCTAGGAAGGAGGGTCCGCCTCCATTGAAGGTGAGTGATCTAGCATACATCGAATATTCAAGGGGTTCAACTAGCGAACTGAGAGGTGTAGCTATCTCTCACAGAATGATAATTCACCAGATGACGTCTCTAGCTTCAATTTTATCTAGCAGTCCAGATATCAGAAAGGGTACTCTTATTAGGCCGGCTGCAAACTTCACAAGGGTCAATCACATGATCTTGAGCACGTTGGATATTAGAGAATCTATTGGATTAATCGTCGGTGCTCTATTTACCGTTTATTCTGGTAATACACTTTTGTGGACTCATCAAAGAACAACCGAAGTTCCTGGGTTGTATGCCCATATTATTTCGAAATTCAGGGCCTCAATATTATTATCAGACTATCTCAGTTTAAAGCAGGTGGCCTACAATTATCAGTCTTTCCCTCAACTAACGAGGACATTCAACAAGAAGGTGAGAGTGGATTTGTCATCGGTGAAGTGGTGCTTGATCAATACGATGACGGTAGATTGTGAATTCGATGATAAATTGAGCGATCGATGGTTTAAGCCTTTGGGTCATCCTAATCCTAGGAGGATAATTGCACCTATGCTTTCACTTAGTGAACATGGAGGAGCCATTATCTCAATCCGTGATTGGATTGGGAATGAGGATCATCTTGGATGTGTCTTCCAGAAACCAATTACTGATGAAGTTATTGCAAACGATGAATATAATGATGGTAATATGGGTGAAAGATTGTCGGAGGTTTTGATTGATAAAGATTCTCTAACTACGAACACTGTCAAAGTTGTTAGTGACAGGCCCCCGCCGACGTCTTCGACTTATGATGATGAATCTTCTAAGTACATAAGGGTTGGTGCCTTTGGGTACCCGATTCCTGATGCTACTTTGGCCATTGTTAATCCAGAGCAGAAGATGTTGAGTAGTAGTATGGAAGTTGGGGAAATCTGGGTTGACTCGCATTGTATTTCAGGCGGTTATTGGGGATTGCCAGACGAGACCCAGACCATTTTTCAGGCTGAATGCTCTGATTACGAAGGAGTGTTGAATTTGAACTTTGTTAGAACCGGATTGCTTGGGTTCATTTATAATGGAAAGGTTTACGTGCTAGGACTCTATGAAGATAGAATCAATCAGGATGTTACTTGGTATGACAAGTATTCGGAGGAAGAAGCTCTCAAGAAAGCAGCAGTAACTGAGAGTGATGGCAGTGATGCATCCAACGAAAATACCATTGCTACAGAGAAGCTTTACATTGATCCTGCCGTTCCCCAATATAGATATCACTACGCTAGTCATCTGGTGAGAACTCTTGTGAGAAGCATTCCGGAGGTCACGGACTGTTCTTTCTTCAACGTTAGAGTTAATGATGAGTATTTGCCAATCGCTATCATTGAATCGCCATCAGTTCTGCCATCAAAGCAGAAAACCGCCTCGGCATCTGGCGCTTCTTCCGCTGATACCACTTTGCTGAATGACATGGCCTCTCAGGCATTCCGGGTCATCGAGAATTTCCACAAAGTAAGAATGTTCTGCGTCATGATCACGGCTCCGAACACTCTTCCGCGCACGATCAGAAGTGGTCGATTGGAGATCGCTAATATGCTATGCAAGAGGAGGTTTATGGAGGGTCGATTGGCCTCTGTCTCCATAAAATTCAACTTTGCCAACTCACTGGTCACAATTCATCACGGTGATGATTTGCTTGGAGGAGTTTGGTCTCCCTATTCTTCAAATATTCGAGCAGAGTCGTTGAGCTATGCCCAACGTCAGTATTCTGGGTTGGATATGAGAGAGGGTTGTACTGATGATAGAATCAATATGAAACTATCTGATTATAAGTCATTAGTGGATATATTAAAGGTTAGGGCGGCTCAGCAACCTGATGAACTGGCATTTGCCATTATAGAAGGTGCAAGCATCAAAGAGGCCAAGCCACTATCTTGGAAGAAGTTTGAGAACAGGGTCTTTGCCGTCTGCTCATATATTTTGGAGAAGAAGAATCTAATGGCTGGTGACAATGTACTTCTCATCTACAACTTATCTGAAGAGTATGCTGTTTGTCTTTATGCTTGTTGGTTGGCTGGTTTAGTTGTAATTCCAATTCCACCCTTAGAAGCAACTCGAGTCGACGAAGATTCTCTCTCTTTTGTGAAACTTCTTAAGGAGTACGATGTGAAAGCTGTGTTTGTTAGCACTGAGATCGAGCAGGCCATGAAGAACAAGCCTATTAGCTCGAAGATCAAGCAGCTTTTGAACTACAACAGGATGGTTCCTGTCAAATATAGAAACACGTCAAAGCACTCAAAGAGTGCCGTGTCTGCCAAAACAATGTACGCGAAGATGGAAACCTATCGGAAGAAGACCAGAAGGAGTCAAGGTAAGGAGTGCTTGGTTTGGATTACGTGGTCAGCAGATCATAGTTATCGTGGTTCCAGACTAACATTTGCCAATTTACTTGCGTTGGCTATGAATTTGAAGGAAACATGTCAGATGAGCAGTCTTAAGCCTCTAGTTGCGTGCGTTAGACATACTGTTGGCTTGGGTTTCTTACAGTCCTGCGTCATGGGGGTATATTTGGGGTGCACTACGTATCTGTTTTCTACTCTGGATTATGGACTAAATGCTGCCGCCTTCTGGATCTCTTTATCAAGGTATGGAGTTGAGAATGTCTTCGTGACTAGTAGGATGTTATCATATGCAATGCGTGCTGTAAATCCGAAGAGATTCAATCTCTCGAAGTTGAAGAATTTGATGGTAGGATGGGAGGGTCGCCCGGATGTACACCTCACCAGCCGTTTTAAAGAGGCATTCCAGTCGTCAAATATACCTAGCACTGCTCTTTCGAATGTTTATCAGCATATGATGAACCCAATGATTACCACGAGATCTTTCCTATCATTTGAGCCGGTCAATTTGTGGCTTGATCCACTGGCGTTGGCTCAGGGTTACATCAGCTTGGTCAACCCGAAGGATTCCCCTGATTCAATTGAAGTTCAAGACTCTGGTATTGTTCTTGTCAATACCCAAATTGCTGTGGTCAATCCTGAGACGAGGCAACTTTGCAAGATTGGAGAATTCGGGGAGATCTGGGTTTACTCACAATCAACCTTGGCCGGATTCAGTGGAAGAGCCAACACTGTTGGTAATAGCGAACTTATTCACGGAAAAATCGAAGACTGGAACGAGGATATGTCGTACTTTAGGACGGGAGACTTCGGATTCTTGCACAGTGTTCACAAACAGGTTGGGAGGGAGCAAGAAACTGTTGAATTACAGTTGCTTTTCAATCTTGGAAAGATCGAGGATACCTTTGAAGTTCTTGGTTTACAGTATTTCGCAAAAGACATAGATGTTACGCTGGAGCTGTTCCAAGTAATCAAGAGGGCCTGTACTTTCAAGGCGGGGAACTACGTTGTGGCTGTTTTAGAGACTACAATGAAAAAGAACATGAGCTCTTTAGTTCCATTGCTAGTGATGAAGGTTTTGAATAAATTCAGGTTGATTCTGGATGTGATCTCATTTGTTCGAGATGGAAGTATGCCTGTTTCTAGACTAGGGGTTATTCAGCGAACTACGATTCTAAAGAAGTGGATGGATGGTAGCCTACCAATTATTTCTTCTTATGGCATTAATTATGGGGAGGAATCTACCACAAAGACGTTGAATTTGATGAGAAAGACTAATGAGTTGCCGCTATAGTTCGAATCCCATGTTTTACTATATATATTTAATGTTAATGTACTATTGTTCGATTAACCCTGTCAAGAAGAAGAAGAAGAAGAAGAAAAATATGTGGCAAAGCGAACGGTCAAAAGGTAATACTTTGGCTCTAGAATATATACATATACATCAGTTACCCGTCGAATGGGTTTGAGCTAATGTCCTAAACGGCCAAATTTCTCATCCAACACTTTATTCTTAAGATGAGTGTACCAGTCATTCAAATCTCGAAGATCCTGATGTAGTGCCACAATGATTAGAGTCATGTTGTCAAAGCCAATTCCTGTTATCGTATTGGCCATGCCGATGCAATTATCCAAAACAATCTCATTAACATCAGTTAGCTTCTTTCCGAGGGAAAGTTCGTGCCTTATCACATGAACCAAGCCCTGGGGTTTATAACAATCCCACACACCGTCACAAGCAATCACCAGGAACTCATCGTTTCTTGTAATCTTTCTAATGAACACATCCGGCTCGGAAGTTACTTGGTATTCTTCTGGAGGTGTCAATTTAACTCTTTGATTTGACCGAACAAGGGCAAACTTCCCATGGTTCCTGCTGTTGTTCATTTTAAAGTTATAATCACCAAAGGCCCGACTGAGTGCAAGAATAGAGTTCACTCGATTTGCCGCCACATAGCCACCATCATTATGAATTCTCATTAATTCACCCAGATGTTTGGGTTTGTGGTCCAAGGACATGTTCTTCGCAGCACCGTTTGTGCTTAACACACATCGTGAATCACCAGAGTTACCAACAATGATATAGTTTTGAAATATGAGAGCCACTACTCCGGTTGATCCGCTGTTGTTATTGGGTGAATGATAGTGCATGGAGTCCAACTTCATGAAAGTATCCTTCATGACTTTGGGGAAATTGATGAGCTCCAATACATCCTCCCCATTTATGAGCTTCCACTTTTGATCGTCAGTCAATTTCTTGATTTCTTGTCTAAGTCTTTTTGTCAATACTGGCGGGAGTCGCTCGGCCATGTACTGAGAAGTGCTGGATCCTCCATGTCCATCGAACACTCCGTATATGTTAATCTTTACTCTTCTTATCAGAAAGTTTGTATGTAAATGGTCCGATAAAGTCTCACTGGCAGGGGGCACATCTCGCATTTGCTCTGCCACCAGAGGCTGTTCAAGATTGCTGATTCTATCTCTCAATTCCTTGTCGGTAATCTTGATAGGAATAGTATCATTTATATCGCAGTATGCATCTTCCATACTGAGACGATATCCCTGCATCTCACCTATTGAATGAGAAATGTGATCATGCTGAACGAAAGTAATGTTCTTCTCCGTGATTGGCTGTGACAGTAGTTGACCCATTGAGCTAATGGTAGAGTATATTTTGAACTGCCAGCACGGAAAGTAGCCGGAATTCCTCTATGTCTGTATCTATATGTAGGTGAATTAGGATGTCCAATGCCGTGAACACTGACCTCCCTGTCAAGCGGTCAAATGTTCTTATACTGTTAGCCTGATAGCTTGATAGAGTTCCCGTCGTTGATTCTCCCGCTGTCAAATCCAACCGGCTGTATCTGCCATTGGCACACGCAAGCACGACAAAAAGGAAAGTGCCCTCCATAGAAGAGAAAAAAAATTGTTAGGGGAATTCCCCCGATCGTCTGTGGCCTGTTTAAAGATAAGAAATCTTAAGGCAAAATCTCGTATAGGCATGCGCTCTTAGGGATTCGGGGATATTTGCCAGCTTTCATTTACTTCTTCTCTTCCAATCCATACAAGTTCATAAATAGATTACACCATTTTATACCCTTGACAACTCTTTGACAAAGTTCTCACCCCAGTATGCTGCTGTATATTTCCGAATATACCTGAACATCTTATTGAAGTTGCTTGCCTTCTTTTCATCGCTTATCGTTAGTCCCTCGTAGATAGCATTGGCAAGTTCTTCAGTATTCCATGGATTGATTATGATGGCACCATTCAAATATTGTGCAGCACCAGCAAATTCACTTAAAATCAACGACCCTTTACCCTGCTGTTGGCAAGCAATGTATTCAAAACTGACCAAGTTCATACCATCTCTAGTAGATGAGACTAAGCAGATATCGCTAGCGGCATACACTGCGACAAGTTCCTCGAAATTGACTGACTTGTGAAGGAAATGGATAGGAACAAACTCCACAGTACCAAAACGACCGTTAATACGGCCAACCAACTCGTTAACATTCGCGCGCAAATTCTGATACTCTTCAACATCTCCCCTAGATGGGACAGCAATCTGAATCAACACCACTTTGCCGACCCATTCTGGATGCGTCTCCAAGAATACATCTAAGGCATGCAATTTCTGAGGAACACCCTTGATATAATCCAACCGATCAACACCGACAATTAACTTGGTATCCTTTCCAAATCGTTCTTTCAATTGACGGATTCTAGCTTGGACACTATCCTTTTTCATTCCATTTAAAAACTTATCCACATCAATTCCTATTGGATTTGCACCAATTGTGACTTGCCTGTGATCAAAGTACACACCCTGTGGATTGGTCCTAAGCTTAAGGATCTTTTCTATAGAGCTTAGAAAATGTCTAACGTAGTCATAGGTATGGAATCCAATAAGATCACATCCCAGGACACCTTTCAAGATCTCCGTTCTCACAGGAAGTATCCTGTAGATTTCGCTGGAGGGGAAAGGAGTATGTAAGAAGAAGCCAATCTTGACATTTTTGAAACCCTTCTGCTTAAGCTGTTCTCTTAACAGCGTAGGAACCAACATTAAATGATAGTCATGGACCCAAACCAGATCACCTTCTTGAACCCGTTTCATAATCTCCTGGCAGAAGGACTTGTTGGCCTCAATATAGGCTGCCCAGGCAGCATCGTCAAAGTTCATTTCACCAGGATGGTAATGAAACAATGGCCAGAGGATTGAGTTAGAAAATCCATTATAATGAAGATCTGCCACTTCATCTGTCAACCAAACTGGGTAGCAGTTAAACTTCTCCTTCAAATCTTTCTCAATAAGAGCCGCCTCGTCCTTATCATCAACAGACATGCCGGGCCATCCAAACCATTGGAAGGGTCTTTTCAGGCCTTGTAATGCAGTAACTAATCCACCGGAAGACATTGAATATCCGTAGTTTCCATCTTCATCTTTCTTAATTGTAACTGGGATACGATTGGATGCAACCAAGACGTTTCCATGATGCTGTTCCAAGGCGGACATTCTGAGAGGTGGGAGGCTCAATAGTAGAATACAGGATTACCTAGAGGCCAAATGAAGAAGTATCAAAAAAGGGGTATTCCCGAACGACTAATTGAGGAACGTGGTTATATGGGCTATCGACGGCAAGTGATTAAAAGGAAGGAAGGTTATCAGCTAAGGGGTGCAAAAAAAAATTACTTACGTATATTTAAGGAATAAGAAAGAAATTCTAGATGCTCATTGCTTTTGGTTGCTTAGATCGTTCGGAGCTTTAAAGTTTACCGTTTCGCTTACAGGTGAGAAGTGTACGGGTACTCAGGAGGATGGTCTCTAAATCTGTAGTAGTGATAGTACTAAATCAATTTACTTGTAGAAGTAGCTTCCATTAGTGGCCTGGGCTGGGTCACCGATCAAGCATACTCCTTGTAAACCGCTTATATTGCGTCCCCATTAAACGGGCCCTGCATTACCTCATGCCGCCGAAATTGCTCTAATAAAGAGAGCAAGTGGATCACGTGAATCGCCCGTTTTCTGTACCTGCGCGAATGTGTTTACCTTTCCCGATGGTAATTGGGTATGTATGTATATGTATGATCTGTTTGGCTGGAAGTTTCAAATTGGTAAGAACAAGCCGAATCTCTCTGGTAGCCGTCATTCCTTATTGGTCCTTCTTTATCTTTTCTTAACACTCAACCCTCATCTTTACCGGCCGTTTCGCCTGCTGCTTCAGTTCGCTGTGTAGCTGGCAGATCTTTCGCTCATGATAGGACCCGAAACCATACTAGATTTTATATGGTTGATATTATCAATTCCATCCACCATCAACTCAGTTCTAACGCATACTTCAACAACTTCGGAAAAAGAACGTTCTGATGCGCAAAATCCGGTGACATCTCCAGGTCTCGCCAAATACAGAGCTGTCAACATACCGAATTACTTTGCTGGGGAATTGGAAGATTCGATAGATCTACAAATCAAGTCTCTTCTATACGATTATAGAAGACTCAGGATCAATGCTCTAACGCCATTTCTGAAGCCTGGCAATTCTCAATCAGGAAACCTACAGTTTGATTATATCACTTCGACCTATACGAGGGTGTTACCTAATGATGATTTCATATACAATAAGAAATTGGATAGCATATACAACATTGAGCGCTTCAAAGAGGAAATTCTGAACGATCCATATAGAGTACTTATTGATTATCCTAAGAACAAGCTGCGAGCAATGCTAATACTAAGTGATTCGCCAACAGAGGTTGGAGAATTGCCAGAGCTTAATTCGGACCAGTATTTCAAGTTCCTCATATTGAGACCGGATGATTCTGATGCCCAATACATCAACGTCCTGGTGAATAAATCTGGAATGTATCATGAGCACCATGCGAGCGATAAGTTGAAAACAAGGATATTGAGACGGGTGATCAATAGGCAGAGAGAACTTGTTGGCAATAATTTTAATAAGGACGACAGGGCCAACATAATTCGTTCATATCTTCAGAAGTTGGCGTTACATATCCAAGTTGAAAGAATCTATAGGGCTACCCTTAAACGGAAGCAGAGGGAGATGAAGGAGAATCTAACGAGATTCTCCAGAGGCAAATCAATTCAATCGTACCGGGCTTTGAAACTTCAGAAATCAAGAACACTTCTCAATAGCAACAATACCAATAATATCATCGGTTTCGCCGAGGAAAGCTCACCGAAAAAGGTGATGATGGCCAGAAGTACCGAAGACTTGGAAAACATGTACATCTCAGATACAAACTCGGACACTCATTTAAGGAATTCAGATTCCGAATCTCAAGCATCCAGCAGTGGATCCAGCTCCAGCTTTTCGCAATACTTTTCCCCAGAGGAGAAGAATCTTTTCTATGAACAGAGTAAGATGGCAGTAAGAATCAGGATTGAAAGAGAAAGACTTTACCTTGTATAATCAGTTCAATTCATCATCGTCTAAAATTGTAAAGCGTCACAATACTGCTGGCACAGGTCACTTAGATAGTCTAGCTTGGTTTCACTAAGAACGTTGAAGCATAAATTACCCTCCGGAAAGTTAAATGTTTCGATAAGACTCTTTATCTTACCAATGCTCTTAGTAAACCTCAGAATCAGTCTATTCTTCTTCTCCACATCGGTTAGTTGTTTATGTCTATCCTCATCTCTTTCCCTCTGATCCTCCTTTTCATCCATATGTTCGATTTCGATTAAAAATCCCTTGAACGCACCATGTAAGAAGCAGTTGCTCGTGCGAAGCTTGAACTTCTCAATCTCCGTATCAGAACTGTCATTGACATCATTGATCGGAAGTGGCACACCAATTATGTACCCAAATCCACCTTCGCCCTTTATAGCCTGTTTAAGTGTCCATAAACTCTGAAGTTTAGACGTTAGAAGAAATTCAAACGTCTCGGTAGTATCTGAGCAGAGGTTGTTGCAGCAGCCCAATCTTATATGCTCGAGTAGTTTCTTATTCCTTTGTGCTTCTTCAATGGTACCTTGCTGATTCTTTCTCAGAACCCCTTGAACGAGATCGTCGTCGTCATCATCGTTGTCGTCATCGTCATTTTCATCGGCATCATCATCTTCAGCGTTCTCACCGTCGGCTGCATTGGCCGCACCATCTGTACTAAGTATTCCCTCTTCCTCGATCTCGTAATCTGTGATATCTCTCTCCATACTTCTATTAACCCTGCCAAAATTGGGTATGGTGGTCACTATAGATTTCGTGTTATTGATAATGCTAATGGTCTGTCTCTTGTCTTCCAAATAGGATAACGTTAAGCTGTAAAGATATCTATTTGGAACTTGGCTGGGATGAATCTCCGGTGGTTTAGAGTATTTATTGTTTAAAAAGATCTGCAATTCAAAACTCCATGGACCTAGCAATTTCGGTAATTCATTCGAGATCTGATCATGAAAGGTTGTGATGGTCGAAGGTGAAGCATGTTGAACGAACAAGACACTAAAGACGAACCGTTAGTATTTCTCCCCAATTATGTGCATATTATGCTACTTACGCTGTCACCATGATGAGTAAGAGTAGAGATAGTAGACTGTAGATGATCTGACTACGGATAGACTCCGTGAAAGAGCCCAGGTTGAACGGGCTCCTCAACTTTTTTCCCATATCTCGAATATTTCAGCTGGCACTTAACGTCTTTTGTTATTTTCAGATTCTTCTGTAGTTTACTGTTCTATCCAAGCAATCATGCCAACGTTATTGGAAGAAGAACGACGAACTTTACAAGAACTAGATCTTATTGAGTCTTCTATTAGTAAGAGAATAAAAAGAAATCCTGATATATATCAAGCACCCAAGGATCATGGTATACTTGGTAGAAGGAGGTCGCTTCCCAAAGGTGAGACATTACTACAGCAATACGAAATCAAGCAGTTTATAGAACGATACAAATCGCAGTATGATCGTCTTTCCGAGCTTATGGACCACGAGAGTATCGCACTTGATGGTGAATTGAAAGTGGAAGGGAATGATGAGGATACGTTTGATAAATTCCATGAGCTATATACCCGTTCGCTTGCAGAGAGTCGTCAGCAAGCGATACACGTTGGCGTCAAGGACGCAGACATTTATGATATGTTTTCTTCAAATGAGAATTATGAGACCCTTCGACGGGAGCATGAGGAGGGGAAGGAAGGCGAAGATAGCAAGAAGAAAGAGAAGCTCAAGTACAGAGTTGTCAGTGAATTCAGTCGTGACTTGAAGTTGGCCGATCTCTTCACCCAAACAGAGGAATTCGGGAAATATTTAGCCTTGGAGGATAATTATAAGTCATGGCTATCCCTACCTAGATGGAAAGCTTTCCCAATTGAAGAACTCCCAAGTTATTTGGATTATCTCGGGCAAATAGATGATTTTGATGACGCCGTCTTTAAGAAATCAGAAGATCATCAATATTACAATTATCTTGTCGATTTGGAGAGTTATTTGAAGGCTTATTGGATAAGGATTAACCCTTTACTGAGCCCTGAGAAGTCCCTTGAAGGCATTAGTATGAAGTTTGAAGACAGGAAATTTAGGGAAACCAGGAAGGAAGGGTTGTATTGCACCGCATGTGAGAAGTTGTTTGCAAAGGATACCGTCTATCAGTCTCATTTGAATGGTAAGAAGCACAAGAAATCGGTCATAAGGAATCATAGAGGCGAGAATCTCAGGCTAGAATACACAATTAAGGAAATCATTTCGACTCTTTTGGCAGATCAACTCGCTAGAACCAAAAGCGAAGTTCAAAGATTTAAGCTTCTAACTGTTAGAGAAAAGCAGATTGAGCTCCGGGATGCCAAGGAGATGTCTGAATATGAGAAGAACTATTTTGCTGTGGACTCAGAAGAAGAAGAAGAAGACATAGCCCAGAACGGTGAGGGAAAGAATAATAGCTCTATCGAAGAGGAGGAAATATACAATCCAATGAAACTTCCCTTAGGTCCTGATGGCAGGCCGATCCCTTATTGGTTGTGGAAAGTGAGGGGACTAGATGCAGAATTCCGGTGTGAGGTTTGCGGGAATGTCAGCTATAAGGGAAGAAGCAATTATGCGAAGCATTTCTCTGAACCAAGACATATCAACGGCCTTCGGATGTTGGGGGTTATGGAGAACTTTGAGATATTTAAGGATTTGCACAAGATTGATGACGTTTCAGCGTTGTTGAATAATCTTCAAAAGAGGCAACGGGAAGCGATACATTTTGAGGAGGCAGGAGAAGAGGTTGAAGATGAAGATGGTAATGCAATTAGTAAGAAAGCTTACGATCAGTTGAAAAAACAGGGATTGTTATAGTATAGATGATATTAATAATACATATTAGGACTGTGAAATCTCCTTCGGTGCGTACTTACCTAACAACTTTAAAGATGCCGCTTTCAATGGTTCGTTGTTCTTCTCATTGGCCTCAGCATATAACTCCTTCAAGATCGAAATACAGTCATCAAAAACAGGTGGCCGGAACATAATAAGATATAGCAGAGACTGAAAGCCAAGCTTAGACCTGACAGGATCGGTGCAGATAGACTTGATCCTAGAAATCAGATCCTTATTCAAGTAAGGTAATTCGCTGAGCAAGCGAATGAATATCTTCCTATCAGCAGTATCCAAGAATGGAATTAATGCATCCAACACCTTACCTGTATACTCCAAATAGATGTTGTGTGCTTCATCCGCTGTAGCAACAGTAGGCTCCTCATTCTTCACGGTTTCACTGTAATACTCTTCATTAAGCCATTCAATGACACTCACAAGCCTATCCTTAATATCTGTCTGAAAATGATTAAAAATCCCCTCTCTGATATAACTGGACATCTCCTCGTTAGCTATCGTTCCCCTTGTAACCAGCCTAGAGAGTATCTTGATCCACGAATCACTTTTCCACTTTGAAATTGCAACCTTTCCAAGATCATTTCCTGTAGATGATTCATCGCTTTGTTCTTTCACATCCAGTGAAGCAAGCTTTATAAAGTTGTTGATTATTGCCTTCATTTGCTGTTTTTTCTGGTTTATGTCAAGTGCCTTTGGCAATGGAAGTGAAAATGCTTCCTCCTCATTAAATCCATCCTCTTCATCCTCTTCATTTTTAACCCCTATTTCCTGCTTCACATTTGCACTCGTTGGATCGTAAGCAACGTCTGTAGGAATGGCTTCTCGTTCTCCTTCACCTTCATCCGCATCCTCATAGTCATCTCTCGTAACAACCTCAATATATCTATCGGAAACCAAACTTAAGGCTTTCACTAACCTTCTAGTCTCCACTTTAGATAATGCTGTAATAACCATGTTTGAAAGCATATCGGGAGATATTGAAGACATGTTGAAATCTTCAAGAGCATCTCCAGGCTTTAGAAGAGAGTAAATCGATCTATAATCGTGAGCCCTAGGGAATTTAGATTCATTAAAGAAGTCAACAGGATCCTCAGCGACCTCCATATTGTCAAGCTTTCTTCTCTTTTTAAGCCTTTGAATTTCGGCGTCATCTTCATCTTCATCTTCATCGCTATCCTCGAGGATGTTCCGTTTCTTCTGCTCGCTGGTCTTATCTACCAAATACCTTAGCTTGTTCTCAAACCTCGACTTCAAGCTAGGATCCTTGTTGATGAATCCTCTGTTGAGAAGTAATGATATGATGATCTTATCGAGTCGATCGTTAAATCTTCTATTCATTTTTATCTTCAATTTATCCTTCTCAAATTTCGGTGTCCTCTTTAGCTGTGCTTCGTATCCAAGAACAAAGTTAAGGAACTTGCTTGACACTATATTCGGTCTCGTCTTAAATAGAGTCATCAGAACAGAGAGCATGGCGGAGAAGGCGGCTGTGGGTATTAGAATCTCCTCGTTTAAAGCGGCAAATAGTTTATCAACCAGAGCTTGACCTTGAGTTCCAATGTTGGAGTTGTATAAGAAAGCATGATCCTTATTCACCATGGCAATAGAAATATCGTCTATATTGTTGTTATTATTATTCTTCTCTCTTGAGGACGGTGGCGGTAGATGCGTCTGTATAACTTTGCCCATGAACTTTACTATGGCATTCTTGCAACTGCTGGAACGAGACCAATCGGTATCTCTGTTGTAAGGCAACAATGGATAGGAACTTGGCCACTTTGAAACTATGAAATCTCTTAACCTGGCTAGCTTGGACCACTGTTCCTTATCGGGTTCGTTGATCATCTTATAGAACATCAAATCATAGGATACCGATAGGATCTCTATGCACCTCTCAGTTATACGATACTTCGGAAGCTTATGATGTGCTTCATCATTCTCCCCAACAAGTATCAGACGTGCAATCATATCAATCAACTTTGTAGAACTTTTACAACGAAGATCAAAGGATTTGATCTTCTTCAAATAATATGCCTTATAGATAAAGTCAAGACATTTCGATTGAATAGTAAAGTTGCTTATTGGCTGTGACAAACTGATGTCAACGATTGTATTCAAGACCTGATCAAAGTATTCATTGTTATCGAATGCCAATTTAGCAGCTTCTTCAAGTTGATATGTTTGTGCTTTCAATTGCTCTTCCGTTGATGTCATATTTTGATGTGTGTCTTTCTGCTCAATTTCGTTGAGCTATAAGTGTGGCAGAAGAGTGAAGAGAAAAGATTCAGGTTACAGTAAGGCAAGAGAGTTATATTGCGAATATACGCAATAAAATACTAAGGGGGGAAGGAATGCGACGACGAGTCTTTTATAAGGCAGACTTAAGAACAGCTAACGAAGACGAAAGATATGTTGTTCTTCTTCGCTGTTATTGTCTTTCTCTGCGATAGATTTAACTAATATGCAGAAGTAAGGAAAGAAGGTAAAGTTGAGATAACAAGCTCAAATACAATTAATTGCTGGTAATAGCGAAGTGCCTCCTTCTCTCTCACTGACAAGGCAAAATAAAATTTTTTAAGCGGAAAGCACAGAGGGGAGGAAGAAAAGGGATTTAGTGATTAATCATATACATATGTTAGTTAGACTACCTCTGAAGATGGGGAGGAAGATCTTCGTCCTTGTGCCTACTTGGAGGCTGGTTTCTGGATTCATCACCTCTTTCAGCGTAACCGCGATCCTGCGGGTATTCCGGCCTGTATTCATCAACAGGTTGATTTCTCCAGTCACGGTCGGCATTATACTGTTCGGGAATATATCTATCGTATCCTTGAGGTTGACCGCGTCCATACTCCTCAGCCGAACCGCGTCTATCATATTCTGACCCACGTGCATATTCTGGTCTACCTCTATCATACTGCTGATCCTGTGTTGCAACATAGCGAAAGTCCTGAGTACCTGGGTGGCCTTGAGGACCTGTTGCACCCAATTGTCCCTCATCGAACTGGGAAGTTTGTGGATGATACCTGTCGCGATTGTATCCACCACGGTCGCCGTACTCTCCCTCCCCGCGCTGATCGTTATACCGACGATCAGATTCGTAGGGTCTATATCTATCTCTCTCTCCTCTACGATCTCTACGATAACTGCCCCTTGAACCTCCTCTGTATCTGCCACGATCACCATCACCATCATCATAACGCCCTGGTCTCTCGCGGAATCTCCTACCGTGAACTCTTTTATGGGCCATTGGTCGCTGCTTCTGACCTCCGTCAAGACCTCTACCAAATTGTCTTCCTTCCTCGAATCCGGGATCAAGATCGATCTCCATTGGCTTGCCGTTAATCTTGGTCTTGTTCAAAAATTTAACAGCATTAAGAGCACTTTTTGGTTCTTTGAATATGATGAAGCAGAACCCGGTGGGTGTTAGTTTCTTCTTGTCCAAACCCATGATTATCTGTTTAATCGTTCCACAATCACTAAAGAGTTCAAATAATTGCTCCTCCGTAGTTGTGAACGATAGCCGTCCTATATAAATGGTGGCAGACTCCATCGACTTCTTCAAATTCGAATATCCATTGATGTCATCCTTTCGCGCTTTACTAAGCAAGTAAGACGACGGCCTGTCCAACCGAAATGTCGACTTCCTAAAGTTCGGTGCGTCAAATTCCTTTAGGGCGAACATCCTATGAGCAGATGAGAAACGGTTGCTCCTGGTGAATCAGTGAATTAGGCTAGAGATGGTGAAGAATAGGCCAAGAAAAAAAACGTGTATTCGCTATTTGGTGTACTGGTGTACTGGTGTACAACATTACTTTTGCTGTGCCGAGATAAGTGGTTGTCCGACTCCAAATGGTGATTATTCCTGGCACTTCTCCTTGACAGCTCGTCACAATTATGTTTACATTATTTAGGGTGTATACTCTTTGAGAAAATTGATTCAAAAGGGATGCATTATTTCAGCATTGGATCTTTTGGATCAGGCTAAGCAAATATGTGGAATTCGACGGGGTTTAAAACATACCCTTGAAGTATTACAATTCAATCCTATTCACGAAATGATTTCTGGTGGTATCGCTTGTTCAAGAAATGAACATCTCTACTGATAGAGGAGAAACGCTAATGTTCTCGCTCCCTGCTTTCAAAGTCCGATCCTAATATCCAACCGATCACGTGAGCGAGAATCACGCCCTCACGCTTTCACCAAGTTCGCGCGCGGCTCGGTAAGCAAATGGAAAAGGAAGAGGTCTAAAGTTACCTACTTGTTAATGAGACTTCGTACCTTACTCTACAAGTTGACTGAGGTGGAGTTTAGATGACGTGAGGTAAGGGTGCTGGATTCTTGTCGTCTACTATTATGGTATATCCCAATAGCACTGTTCAATTCACTCTCATTCTTCAGTAGATCCGAATTTCAGGCACTTCTTTGAATTCCGCACTACTTTCTTCCCAGCCCGAATCAGCGGCTCCTAAAAGCCGACACCTCTTGCGGCACCTTTTTGTCTCGTTTCCCCACCAGATATGATGCCATATCCAGTGAGTAAGCCGGCCAAGCTGGCAATTAATGGGCCCCAATTGTCCTTAGATGTTACTCTAACCACTGTAGAAACCATTATATGATTATATGCTGTAAAGTGGGGCCCTTTTCAGGCTCCTTCCTTTCCTTTCCAACTACCTTTTAATCTCCTTCGACATTCATTTCCCCAGTTATCCACCAATACTGGGGCTGTGTCGGCTGTAAGCGACAAAAAATTTTCCCCCAAGTGATAGAAGGAGGAAGAAAAAGAACGCCGCCATCCACCGTTCTCTCAATACGTTACTTCTTTCTCTCCCGCTCCCAACAAGCTTCCATCACATTTAACAACTCATTTGCAAAGTTCTTTCTTCATTTCAAGTGAAGGACAGATAAACGAACAAAGAAGAGAAAAAGACAGTGCGCTTCTTCCTTGTCCTGGTTTCCGACTTTCCTCACTATCTCTCGCCGGACCATCACCTTTTCATTTCTACAACCCAAACAAACGAGATTTAAGACTCAAAAGCTAGCTTCATATATAGTTTCATTGCTTCCTTTCCTGTATCCACTCCTCGAAAAGAATGGGAAATACACCCAGTAGAGATGAATCCTCTGGCTCCACTTCTGCCGTAACTTCGAACGGTACTGACGATCCCGACCCGTCGCCGTCGGCGCGACGGAACTTACAATATATTAAAAATCAAGATCGTACTACTAAGTACGGCCAGGCTACCGTGATTGGTAGCCATCACCACCACGCTCACAATAATGACGGCAACACAAGTGGTATACCCCACGAACATGACCGTGCCACATCAGGCACTCTGGACTTCTTTTCTACAACGCATTGTGTCCAGAATGCCGGTAGTCATGGTGCAAGCTCTTCCATCAGCAATCGGTTAAATCACAATTCTCTCGTTTCCCAGTCTGCTCCAGAGCTGTCATCCAAAATAATCTTTCCTGATGAGGACCCGATTTCAGCTTCTCTCGACTCGTCGTCATCATCAAGCTCCTCCTCTCCTTTCTCGCTGCTTCCTTTGTCTCCTCAGGGATCTCCATCTGAAGATTCGAGTATTCCTGCTTCGAAACTGCAAGCAATTCCTGATTCTTTGTCGATCTCTTTGGACAGCAATAGTGATTCGTGTTTCACCTCTCTTTCTGTTTCTTCCAGCACTACGGCAACAGTCACTCCTCCTACCTCGAAGGATAGATTGTTATATCCGATTAAAGAACAGCCGGTAGAATCAAACCCAGAGGAGAGATTCGGCAATGCCAGCGGCTTCAGCGAGCTTATCAACGCGGAGGCTTCGGATCCCGCGGTTTCTTGCTTGACTACCGCTTCGAGCAGTACTAGCGGACCTCTGACACACAAAAAGCAACACACTGGTAATTCTTCTACCAAATCGAAGCCCTCACAAACCCCTAATAAGAAGGAATTTGCGGATATTGATAGCATTATAGAGAGACTTGTTGAAGCGGGTCTCTCTAAGAGAACTCCAAAGAAGTTTCCGGTTTCTCCTGACGAAATTAGGTTTGTGTGTGCCAAGGCTAGAAGTATTTTTATGAATCAGCCTATGCTCTTGGAATTGGCAGCCCCTGTGAAGATTGTTGGAGATATTCATGGGCAGTTCCATGACCTCTTGAGAATCTTCAAGCTTTGCGGCTTTCCCCCTAATGCAAACTATCTATTTCTTGGTGATTATGTTGATAGGGGCAAGCAATCTCTCGAGACCATCCTTCTTCTTCTGTGCTTGAAAATTAAGTTCCCGGAAAACTTCTTCCTGTTGAGGGGTAATCATGAAAGTGCCGGTATTACAAGGATGTATGGCTTCTATGATGAATGCAAGAGACGATCCAGTCTTAAAAGTTGGAGAATGCTCGTGGATGTCTTTAATACCCTTCCAGTTGCCGCTACAATTGCTGGCAGAATATTCTGTGTCCATGGTGGTTTGTCACCACAGTTGACGGATCTCAACCAGATAAAGAAAATACAGAGGCCAACAGATATTCCGGAAGAGGGATTGCTTGCCGATCTTCTATGGTCTGATCCACAAGTGTCCGGGGCTACAGAAGAGTATCTAACTTCTGTGTCACGCAGCTCTTCATCTTCCTCGAGCTCACCATTTGCTGCTTTGTTTTCATCATCTTCTTCTTCCCCTTCGGCGACGCCTGCATCATCTTCTTCGTCTCCTACTCATCAGTCCACATTTCTGAATGGACATCATGGTGGGGACTGGACAGAAAATGATAGAGGTGTCTCGTACTGCTTCAACAGAAAAGTCGTAAATCGATTCTGTGAGCATTTCGATCTGGATTTAGTGGCAAGAGGACATATGGTTGTTGAGCAAGGATATGAGTTTTATGCAAAGCGAAAGCTAGTGACCGTTTTCTCTGCTCCCAACTATTGTGGAGAGTTTGACAACTGGGGAGCTGTGATGAACGTCAACAAAAAGTTGATGTGTTCCTTTGAACTCTTGAAACCATCTAGAGTAAAAAGGGGCTAGGCCCTTCATCCTCAGTGAAGGATTGATAAGGTTGTTTTCAAGGCGCTTTGGTCTTTCTGGTTTTTGCGAAATGAATTGCCGAGGAGCTTGCCTATACGTTCGTGGTGTGCATATAAACGGAGCACGCTGCTTCCAACGACCTTTCCTATATTTTATTATATCTTTTTTTTTATTTTCCTTTTCTGTGTTCAAAGTTTTGGTATACCCATTTATGATTTCGCATTTCAGAGGCACAATCTATTATTAACTGGAGTTTTTTATGGTTCTATATATATGTACCTCCTCCTTTTTTCTTACTACTACAGAGATATAAAGTTATTCATTTTTCTTGACAGAAGAGTAGAGATTGCGCACTTGATATGAATATATTAAGGTTAATAAAATATATGGATCTACCATTTTGGTAAGTGGTTATGGTGCTTTCCCTTACATTGACCACATAGCTTTATAGCTTCGAGTGGGACCAGCTTCAGGGAACCATCAGAACTATCCGAAAGGTTGAGGTTGATCTTTCTAACACCTGCGGATGTACAGAGACATTCCAGCAATTCTGCACTTATGGGCGACGAATCAGGCGAGTCCCCTTTCAATGAAGACGGAGAGTCAGATGCCGGATCATCAGAAGACTTTGCCTGGCTGTCGCTTTCTTTCGATTCACAATCGGCACATTTATCGGGTTTTAGAGTATCCTCTACATCACTCATTTTGTCCTCGGTCGTTGCAAAGCCGTTACTACCTTCGTTACTCTTGTACTATCATCTCCGAAATCTTCATCAGAATTGCTTTCATCCTCATCCAGCTCCTCCTCGGCTTCATCAACTTTGGGTGGGGGTGCCACAACTTTCGTAGCGTCAGAGCGTTTCGGCTCCGTAGCAATATCAATCATCGACCTCACTTTAGGCACATCAGTAGAGGACGGAGTTGGAGGAGCAGACAGAGAGTTGTTAGTGTTCCTCCTAGACCTTCCGGGTGTAGTGCTTATGGAAGAAGCCGAAGAAACCGACCGATATTTGCGCTTGCCAGAGTCTGCGTCAGTACCGTAGGCAAACTTAAATGAGTCGCCCTTACATTCCGGACGATGACAAAAGTTGCAGGCATGGTCATTTTCTTGAACGCACATTTCTGCCTGCTGGAAGGTACGATCAGAAAATAGATCAAACATCGAATAACGTGTGGCCGGGTCAGGATCAACAAGTCTCCACGCAATCCTGGCGACTCCAGGGTCAAAAAACTTGCGAGCAAATCGATACTCACCACCAGGTCCCTTTGAATTGGCAGTCCTCTTAAAGTCAGGATTGATTTTGGTACTGTATTCCTTGAGTGCATGCTCATAGTCTCGGAAGCCAAGGGAATGCTTGCTGCAATCATCAAAGGGAACAGTACCATAAAAGAGGACAAAGAGTATAACACCCAGTGACCAGTAATCCATCTTAAAAGGATCGTAAGATTGCCTCTTCTCTGGAACGAAACCCTTTATAGCTTCCATCTCAGGGGGTTGATATGGGGGAGAACCAACGATCTGTGTGCTGAGCTTGATGCTACTGCTGAAATCTCCCGGTATCTCATGGCCATAATCAGCGACACCAAAGTCAGTAATCTTCACAACACCATCCGAAGTCAAAAGAACATTTTCGGGTTTCAGGTCACGGTGAACAATGTCACACTCGTGAATATATTTGACACCATATGCAATTTGTTTGAATAAGCACAGCTTCTCCGCGCTGGATACGTGTGCGAAAGATGGCTTTGAAATCAAATCAAAGAGATCAAGCTTACAGAGTTCAAGAATCAATCCCCAACCACGAGAAAGCTTTCGCTGGTGCGGGATCTTCACCAAGGCATGGCAGGTGACGACATGCAATCCCGCGTTCAAGTTGTGATGAATAATATATTCTTTTGCAGCACGACTGTAAAACTCCTCAGGTTTTTCACCCTTGAACAGAACAAACTTCTTCAAAGCAAACACATCACGTAGATGACCAATTCTAGCCACCTTTTTCACTAATGCAGAAGCCCCAGTACCAATATTGGCTTTGTTATCCTCCAAGAATTGGTAATCGTCAAATAGGTTTTGATGCTCCGTTTTAAGCTCAGGAGGTAGGTGATCATTTGGGAGATCAACAGGGTACGGAATAACGTTGATCTCATCATCGGACGAGTCAAATGAAGCGTGATTATTCTGAAGAGACGATGTAGTGCTGACACGGGAAGGAGCGTTGGCGCTTCCTAAACCGTACGGATTGTACGTCATCTTATGTGTTCTGGGCTTATAATCATCTATGGAGGGTAGTCCCACCTTGGGAGTTGATAGGGACAATTTTGAAGAAGTCGAAGCAGAAGATGAATGACCTCTTCCAGCTGGAATTGGCAGCGTAGGAACACGGGCCCTAGCAATAGGTATCACGGGTGATTCTCCGCCTGCCGATCGGGGAGATGGTATTGTTACAGCAAGTGATATTGTGGATGTCCTAGTTCGAAGCGATCTTGGGACTCGGGCCATGGCTGAGCTCTCCATTTCATGGTCACTATCAGAACGACCACCGATAGTCTTACTTCTGAGTCTCCGAAAGAAGTTCTCCTTTCGGGGCTCGCCGTTACCGGTAGTGTGCTTGTTGGATTTCAAAAGTGAAACCATGACGATGATGCAAAGGAGGAAAGCAAAAAAGGAACAGACGACGAATGCAGTTGATTACCGTCCAATTGAGAAGGAATCTCTCTATAGTGCGAAGGAAAAGGTTGAAAGGGCGGCGGATCAATATTCTAAACTCTCTTCTGCATCTACCAGTTGGCGTCTTGCGGGTGGGGAGGGGGGGAAAGAAGAAAAAAGCGGTACCTTCGTGGTCTGGCTACAGCCCAGAATTCGAAAGAAAAAAATGCGTGAAACCTGTGGGGGGCTAACGTCTGAGTCTGACTCAGGATAGTTGGCGATCTATTCTATCAGTTTAAGTCGACAGGAAAATGCGGTGATAGCAAAGAAAGAAAAAGGAAAAAAGGAAAGAAAAGAGTAATACGGAGTTTGGAAATTAATCAAGGTTGTATTTCTTAAAAAGTATGCTCGGCAAAGAAGGAAAGAAAAGCTTTACTTTACAGCAGAACAGAATTTACGTAATCGGGAGCGTTGAAGGAACAATTAAAAAATAAGATGCTTCGATATACACACACGATTCAGGGGCCGGCTGCAGATCTCGTCAGCTGGATAAGCAGCTCAGCCACTCCCACCAGAATCCCTTTAGGATCTGTAGTAAAATTGAAAGGACCCTCAGGTGCTTTCACATCTCTCTTATATGTGCCCACGGGGTCTTAAGATGGGGGAATGCGAGGAAGGTGGTGCCTGCCGGGATTAAGAAACTGGCCTGAGAGCAAAAAAACAAGAAAAGACTAGGTACTATTTAATGACGTAACAGGAAATAGAAAAAAAAGGCGGCAAGGCGGTATAGAAAATATAATATGCTCGTAGTAGTAAGTGTAGGTGGTGGTGACAGGGAATCTTGAGTTTATCGGAGAGCTTATCAGATGGTTTTCTAGAGTAGTAGCTACCTATTTATGGGTCTGCTTACGCATAAACTTACCATCGACCCTATTAGTAACTGGTTGTTTGGTGAGTCAGGAAGTGGTACTATGGCTGAGCGTTGGGTATGCCTTACTTCTCCGGCTTACCTTCTCAACGCTTTAAACTATCTAATCTTGCCTGTAAATCATCATCAACACCCCCATCTGCACCGACGAGTTGCGGCTGGTTTCTAACAGTCTCACTACTCTTACTCTCAATGCCCCCGTCCGGAACGTTTGATTCTCCTAACTTATCGTTGAGGCTGACTCCAACCTCGTCCAATACCTTATTGACCACCTCATCCACCTCTTCTTCATCTTCGTCTTCTAACTCATCATCCATCATATCATCCATCACATCATCGACCATCTCTTGTTTCTGATCCATCACATCCATCGATTTCTGGAACTCCTGTGTGATTCGACCAAGTTGATTTAAGTTCAAATTACCATTTAGTCCACTCAATATCCTTGTCGCACTCTTCATTGAGGTAGTCATTTGTGTAGACGATCTCATGGCCTGTAATCGTAGAGAAATTGCCTGCATTTGCGTCTTCATCCTATCGAACTTCACCACTTGCTTTCTTGTTCTAATGAGATCTTTAGCCTGTACTCTAACTGTAGATACCTGACCTGCCTTAGCTGCCTTCTTAATCTCTTGTATTAATCGCTTCTCTTGTTGTTGAAGTTTGGACTTCTCTCTATCTAATTCTCGTTGGGTTCTCTCTAACTGTCTCTGATTCCTTCTCATTTGTTCCTGAGGCGTTAACCTCTTGCCGAATATCCACTGAAACATGATTGTCTGAATATGAATAACTTGCAGGTAACTATGTTAATTGATCTTCTTCATCATCCATACCCTCCTGTTCCCAGCATATCTGTTCCGCGCAACGCCTATCTAGCCTCTCTAACCGGTGTAAAGATGTAAACGAGGGAGCTTAAGATTTCAAAATTTTCTTTTCACAGTCTTCGCTTTGTCATTTAGATGGATGTCGTTGGTCTACATTAACTAACACCTCGAGGAAACGTAGATAGATATCCCTACATTCGGTAGCAAAATGTTGTACGAACTTGTTGCTATTGCACGTATATCGAATCCTCTTTCGGTTCATACTGAAGCTAAAGAGTAAGTACCTATTGTTGGTTGCATCATCGTCCTAATCAACCGTTACTAACCCGTCGTCTTTTTTTTTTTTTCATTCAGACTTGCATCTACAATAGGGAAGCTAGTGATAAGGAACAAAGGTGTGGTGAGAGAGATCGTTTCGTTAGGAGCTAAGCCTCTACCAAAGATCATGAAGAAAGCTAATGAGCGACACTTCCAAGGCTCACATTTCTTGATGCTATTCGATTCTTCAAGTGCCGTTCAAAGAGAGATACTAAGATCGTTGAAGAATGATCCTCGTGTTATTAGAGCCAACGTTATTAAGGTTGATGATTCCACCAATTTGAATCCAGGTTCGAGTGTCAATAGAGTGATGTCCGCGCTTAAAGATACTGGGTACGAGGGACTGTGAATTGAACGTACACACTACGCTAGCTTGTCATTCTTGTAAATATATGATTCTACGTTGTTGATTAATTCGTAAGCACTAAATTGTCTATACAGGTAAGCATTTGATTCAATCGACCGAATCTTCTATGCTAGACATATCTGCGTAGTCCTGTTCCTTCTCGTACTTTGGGCCAGTTTCAAAGAGCTGGAAAGAAGGAGGAACAGGGGGACCAATGAATACGCTACCCGAAGTAGAACCGCTAGGATTATCAAGCGATTTCTCTGAGTTAATAATCGCAGCCTCTGGGCTACTCTTAGGGCTGTCCTTAGGACTTCCTTTCACAGGCGTTGGAGGAATTGCACGAGTAGGTAACTGTTGTTCAATTTCCTTAACGGTCTCCTTCACTCTTCCAGCACCAACCTCTATGGAAGTCAACTTTCTAGTCGAAAGATTCAGATCACGGAGTTCCTCATCCTGTTGAAATTTCAATAGCTTTTCCTGAACTGCTGACCCCGTTAACTTCCTCATATATCTTTTCTTCTTTGCCGCCTCTGCTGCTGCCGCTGCCGCCGATTGGTATGGTGCTTCTTGTTGTGATGATGACATGTAAATCGGTTCCTTTATCTTCGGCTGGAAGAAGGCACTCAAAATAGAGGGTTTAGAAAACAATGGAAGGTAGGCAGGAATACTTGCCGTTGGCTCTAACTCCTGACCAGCTTCTGCATCTTCCCAATTTTCATCCTCCTCTTCGTCCTCCTCTTCCTCAATAGTCTCTTCACTAGCACCTTTCTGTGGAGTTGAAGTGATATTGACCTTCCTAAGCAAAGTGGGAGACTGTCTCTTCTTTGGTGAATCTGGCATTTGCCTCTTTGCTGGAGGCTCATCTCCCCCATATTGATTCGACACGGCATGTATCAATCCAGATTCTGCAGCTTTTGCCTCCTCAAACGCCGACATTAAGAACGGAAGCTTCTCAGATATCGTCGTCCTATGCAAAATGGAATCTTCCAAGTTCATAGTAACCTGATCATTGTTATGACGCCTCTTTCTTCTTTCATCAACCTTCACTGATAATAATGAACTGTCAGCCTTATTTTCGGCCTCATCTGAATCAATTGAAAGGTTATCTTCGTCAATTTCATTATTCTTCTTAGATTCTTCAGGAAGCGACTCCAAAAACGATTCCGGATTAACAGCCTTCTGCTTGATCTCTTCCTCGTCTCCACAAAGCGTGGTTAAATTAGAAGATGACGACGGTGACACTGCATCATAATCTTCTCCTTCTGTATTAGGGACGATATTGTTATTTTGCACCTTGCTCTCTTTCCTGCTGCTCTTCTGCTCGTCGTCCAATATCTTCCTCTGCTTCTCCTCCTGCGTCTGTGCCTTCATAGTCACAAACATCTTCTCAACATCATTAACAATTGCAATACACTCCATGGCACCAATTGTATCGTTCGATGCAACACATCCATTCAATTGTTGCAATAAATTATTGACAAACTCTTTATAGTTCCTCACAGTCTCATTATTAATACCACCTGAATTATCATCACTCCCATCCTCTCCTTTGTTTACAAGATCCTCCAAGCTTATTCCTATATTGACCAATCGAGCTCTCGAATAATGAATGGAGATCTCATCCGTTAGCAAATCTTGTAGTCGAATCACTCTTAAATTAAGTTCCGTAAGAATCGTTCCAGGATCACTAATCTTTTGTAATGCGGTCAGTCTCTTCGAATATGTACTAAGTTCGTCGATCTCCAGACTCAATTCACTCAATAACCGGTGAAGTTCCAAACAATGCTTTGACACACGCTTGGCCAGCTCCAAGTTGAACTTCCTTCTCTTCAAATCCTGCTCATTCGCCATTATAGAATCAACAGATATATTGAAATCAAGGGTCTGGAATTCCCAATTGTTTATCTTTACTTCTATCTTTTCCAAGTCTCGAAGTATCTCAAATGCCTCTATACACCATGACTTCAATTTGCTATCCTCTATTTCGTCAATATATTCAACCAACTGTTGAACCTTCTCTTTCTCTTTATTAAGGTTCGGATCCTTTAGGAGTTCCAGCAAAGGATCCGTATACGGTAGGACTTCTGCAGACATTATATATGGAGGATGAATAATCAAGATGGATGCCTCGGAAGGTGGCGTTGTGAAGGGACCAGTTTATGAAGAGATAGTAAAAATGAATACAATAGTCTGGTAGTCAATTCCCGTCTTCCTGTTCAACTCTAACTAATCAACAGTACGAACTTACGATACTATCTCACCTGTTTAGCTTTTAGAGAAACCCCCCGTGTGTTTTTTCTTCCCTCGCCAAAAAGCTGGAGAAAAAAAAAGGTGTGCCTTACAAGCATATTTCCTAATCCAGATTGTGTTTAGATCCTTATTCTTTTGGCGCTTATCTGGACCTTCAGTGAGCTCAGAAGGGAAGCTACATATAGGTAACCATCACTTTTGTTGATGGTTGTATGTTGATCCCTTTTACATCGTTTGGTATCAAGGTTGGAGATTTCCAAAGAGAAAAGCTCCAATTTTTTGTGGAGTGGGTTGAGAAAACCACACCACTTTCCTGCCGCAGACAAGCCAAATGCGATCTTTGATAAACTAAGTGATGATCAGGCCCGCACTTAAAATTCTCGCGCGAAGAGAGAGAGAAAAAAAACAGTCGGTTGTGAGGTGGAGAAACACCCTTACACACCCTCCCGTTAACTGAAGCAAGCAAGTCTGATGAAGCTAACAGTGCGAATAAACAACGCGTTAACACGATAACATTGAACACAATGAGTGAGGAGGAAAACAAAGTAAAACTTGATGATTCGAAGGAGGAAAGTGGTAAGAGGAAGCTAGAAGATGACAAGACAACTAAGGTGGCCACGGAAGATACTAAGAAAGAATTAAGCGAGCCGGAGCAGAAGAAGCATAAGAAGAGAAAGCATCATCGTAGTAAATACAGAGATCTCCCACCTGAAGAGGCAGCAGAAGAAGATGAAGATGAAGATGACGAATTGCCAGAGGACGATGTTGCTGACGATAGATTGATAATCGAGGATGATGCAGAGGACGATTTATCGGAGATTGATTCATCCAATATTATAACAGGAAGAAGAACGCGGGGTAAAGTTATTGATTATAGTAAAGTGAGTGAGAAACTAGAGGCTGAAGCCGTGGCTGAAGGTGAAGATGGAGACGAAGAGGATGATGTGGACTTTAAGCTTGTGGAGAAAAAGAGCTGACTAAGGGGAGGGAAGGGCTGAGTGAAGCGAATTCGACGGGGATAGTTGCTAAAGGCCAGCAAGCTGAACTGTACGTTAGCTCGCAGCAGATGGATTTGCGGAATGGGCAATGCCTTTTTACTGAAGGCCTTGCAGCCAGGCAATGGTATTTACACCGCAAGCTGAGCTTCATTTAGCTTGCTCGTTTAATATATTCCTTCTACTTGTCACAAAAGCATAGATTAGTTAAACACTAGATATAGGATTCTCAACAACAGTTGGCGTTCTTGGAAATCTTTTTATCCTTTGGAGCAGGCGTAAGAGTAATGGTCTTACTGTTCAAGTCTCTGTTACTTGAACCTTCGGCTCCGTCCATATCGAACTTTCTTTTCGAAACCATCTCATATATGCTCTTGATTAATTGGTGGAAGGTAAATTCAACATTATCAGCGTTTAAAGCAGATGCCTCCGTGAAAAGTAGGTTATGTTCGGCTGCAAAGTTTCTGGCCTCCTCGGTTGGAACCGCCCTTAGATGCTCCAAATCAGATTTATTTCCCACCAAGGCTATCACTATATTGGCATCGGCATGTTCTTTCATCTCCTTCAACCATCTAGAAACTGATTCATACGAATCCGAATTCGAAATATCATACACCACCAACGCACCCACGGCACCCCTGTAATATGCAGCAGTGATGGCTCTATACCGTTCTTGACCAGCAGTGTCCCAAATCTGGGCCTTAATTCTCTTTCCATTGATTTCTAATGTTCTAGTTGCAAATTCAACTCCGATGGTCGCTCTGGAATCTGGGTCAAACTCATCTCTCGTAAATCTCGACAATAAATTAGTCTTTCCAACACTACTATCACCTATCAAAACTATCTTGAAAAGATATTCATAGTCGTAAGAGTAATCGTCGGCCGTTTCTGACATTATAGAATAAGGGTGTAGGGAATCTATCTAACTAATCGCAGCGATCCACAGATGATAACAATCTAAAAAGTGTGAAATGATACGTAGATGCCGTTAATTTAATATTGGACACCTATCACTAAAAAGCAACCTGATAAGTAACTGCCAGAATATCAAACAAAGTCAGAGTGCCATGGCCTTTTTGAGGCTTACAGATTTTTCTCAACTCGTTAAGATTCTCTCCCCCCCTACTAAGATTGTCTCTCCCCTGTTTAGATTCGCTTTATCTGTGGTGTTCTTTTTCTCGTTCTCCCTTTTCTGAAGTTCTCCCCCGTTCCGAGTTAATTGCAGATGGACGCGTCAGCGACACGTCCCTGAAAGGCAGAAAAATTTTCTAAACTACCAGCACCTCACTCAGCTTCATCTCATTCCAACTCCGCAATATTTGCCCACCATCATCTAAATCATATACCCTATATCTATCTTGGTTCAATTATCTGACACCTATTTTTTTCAGTAAGGATGTCGGAAGTGAAGATTGATCAGGCGGCTTTCCGCCGGAGGTTGCACTTATTGCAGAAGAACCTAACCAGTTCCGAATATTTCAAGTCCGTCGATGGATTGTTGATCGTCGTCGGCTCCAGTGATGAATTTAATCCGTATCAAAAGTCTACTGTTTTGCACACATGGTTATTGGGCTATGAGTTCCCAGCAACTGGTATTTACATCACCAGCAAGAGGATCATTGTGGCCACTTCCGTAGGTAAGGCAAAGTACTTGGCACCATTGAAGACGAGTCCTAATGCAGGCTATACCATGTCAATTTTAGCCAGAAATAAGGATCCCGAGCACAACAAGAAGGTATTTGATGAGTTTTTGGAGGAAATTAAGAAGTCCGGCAAGAGGATTGGCGTGCTTCCTAGAGATCATTATGAGGGAAAGTTTATCGATGCATGGAATTCAATATGGGATGAGAGCAAGGATCAATTCGAGCTTATCGATGCTTCCATAGGTCTCTCGAAAACATTGGAGTTGAAGGATGAGGATGAGCAACGTAACCTACGTGTTGCCTCGAGGGCCTCGACCAATATCATGACCTATTTCACCGACGAGATGAGTAAGACTATTGATGAAGAACTTAGTGTTACCAATGCCCAATTGGTTGACAGAATTGAAAACAAGATTGATGATGCCAAATTCTTTAAACGTATGGAAACTGATAAATCGATGAAGAAGCTTGGTACAGGATTCGATCTTAACAATCTAGATTGGTGTTATAAGCCAATCATTCAAAGTAACGGTAAATATCAGTTGAAGTTCTCTGTCGAGTCCAACGATGATAAGTTGGGTGGAAACATTATTATGGCTTCCCTTGGTATGCGTTATAAGAGTTATTGTTCTAATGTGACCCGTACGTTCCTCATAGGCCCTTCGAAGGAGATGGAGCGTAATTACGATTTTCTCTTGCGGTTGCAGAACAGGGCGTTTAGTCTCCTCCGTGACGGTTCCATTGCCAGCGACATCTATAAGAATATCATAGATCATATTAAGAAGGAAAGACCTGATTTGGAGGATCACTTCGTCAAGAACATGGGTTCTCTTATCGGAATTGATTTCCGTGACTCCAATGGTGTTTTAAGTGCAAAGAATGGCCGCCGAGTCAATGAGGGATCTGTCGTTAATTTAGTTCTCGGTTTGCATGACCTACATGATGAGAAGCTGGGTGACTACGGTTTGATGATCGCCGATACAGTTCGTGTTACAGGCGAAGAGCCAATTATTTTGACTGATTCTCCCCGCCTCAGAAAGGATGTCGCGTTCTATTTCGAAGATGATGAGACCGAATCTAAGGCTGTTGTCAAGACCGAAGGTGAGACCAAGGTGAAGGCAGAATCTAGGCGTGGCAATGACGCCAAGATTACCTCTTCTTCCAATACGCGTGTCCTGAAGGCTAAGATGAGAGCAGAACAGAAGAGTTCAGAAGAAGATCAATTACAGATTCAGCGTGAAATCCAGAAGGAGCTACATGATAGAAGACAAAAAGAAGGTCTTGAGAGATTCAATCCTGAGGATGCTACCAATGGGGCGGAAAAGAAGGTCCAGTTTAAAAAATATGAATCCTATGTGCGAGAATCACAAATTCCTAATAACGTCCGAGACTTAAAGATACATATTGACTCCAAGAATCAAACAATTATCTTACCAATCTGTGGTAGGCCAGTTCCGTTCCATATCAACGCGTACAAGAATGGATCCAAGAGTGAAGAAGATCAGTATACACAACTTCGTTTGAACTTCAATTTCCCCGGTGTTTCATCCTCACGGAGGCAGGAGCTGCCCTACGAGACCGGTGACGATAAGCAGTTTATTTGCAGTCTTACCTTCCGTTCAAAAGATGGTGCTCGGATGGCTGAAGTACTCAAGAAGATCTCGGACATGAAAAAGGAGGCCATGAAGCGTGACTCCGAAAAGAAAGAGATGGCTGACGTCGTCTCTCAAGCATCGTTGGTCGAACTTAGCCGTCCTCGTCGTTTGGACAACGTCTATCTTCGTCCTACTCCTGACTCGAAAAGGTTCGCTGGTTACGTTGCCATCCACCAGAATGGTATCAGATACCAATCCTTTGGCAGGGGTGACCATCGGGTCGATGTGTTATTCTCGAACATCAAGCATCTATTCTTTCAATCTTGTAAGGGTGAGTTGCTTGTTATCATTCACTGTCATTTGAAAACGCCTCTTATGATCGGAAAGAAGAAGACCTATAACGTTCAATTTTACCGTGAGGCCACCGACGCTTCAATCGATGAAACAGGTAGCAGAAAAAGAAAGTACAGGTACGGCGATGAAGATGAGTTGGAGCAAGAGCAGGAGGAGCGTCGGAGACGTGCAGCTCTTGATAAAGAATTTAAGCAGTTTGCTGAACATATTGCAGATGCTTCTCATGGTCTTCTAGATCTGGACGTCCCATTTAGAGAACTCGGTTTCCAGGGTGTGCCATCGCGTTCCGCAGTTCTTTGCATACCCACAAGAGATTGCCTCGTTCAGCTTGTTGACTTGCCTTTCTTGGTGATCACTTTAGAGGAAGTTGAGATTGCCCATTTGGAAAGGGTTCAATTCGGATTGAAGAACTTTGATCTCGTCTTTGTCTTCAAAGATTTCAGCCAGCCGGTCGTTCACATCTCTACAATTCCTATGGAAACTCTCGAAGATGTGAAGGCATGGTTGACAGACGTCGATATTCCGTACAGTGAGGGTGCCGTCAATTTAAACTGGCCAACCATTATGAAGACGATTCAGGCTGATCCATATCAATTCTTTGTTGACGGTGGCTGGTCCTTCTTGGCTAGTGAGAGTGATTCCGAAAGTGATAACGAAGAAAGTGAGGCCGAATCTAACTTCACTCCTTCTGAAGATGAGCCGGAGGATGACGATGAAGAACAGTACTCTGATGATGATGACGCTGCTGAGGACGATGAGAGTGACTTTGAGGATGATGACGACGATGCCGAGGAATCAGATATCGCTGATGATGATAACGTTTCTGATGAGGTCTTTGATGATTAGTTAAGCTCATTCTTGTCCAGCTTGAGTTTGTACTTTATTTTTCGTTGTGTCCTTCTACTCAACTTTTTGGTTCAATCAATTCTTAGCAAATATTATTAAAAATTTCTATAGGAAGGCCATCCATCCAACATACATCTGAGCTAGATTCTCCTCGGCAGTAGCCTGCTGGATCACGGCATCAACCTGTGCATTCACAGAAACAGAAAGCCCACCACTATCCTTGGCACCAGTATCCAAATCCCTTGGATCTAAAATCCCCTTAATCTTCCTTCGAATGGTGTCCATTGATACCTGTGGTTGCAGCCTTGAACTGCTTGAGCCGACATGATCGGCACCCTTCCTCTTTTTAGAAGATTTCTTCCAGTCCAAGATAGGATCATAAAGGAAGGTCTCTAATATATTCATTAGCGTATTTTCGTTTTGTCGTATCAATTTCATCGTCACTTCGCAGGCTTTCCTGAATGTTCCCTCATAACCATTCACTCCCATGGCTGCGACCATATTTTGAGTCAATCGGAAGGGCACCCTTTCTGGGACCTGCAATTTCTTACCTTTATCAAACAAGCAGTCAAAATCAACGTGCAAAATTTGGCCCGTGATCTCGTTCAAAAGTATGTTATCACCGTGTCTATCACCCATACCTACCAAGTAACCAACTATTGACATCACAGCACATGACCTTATGTACCTATTCCGGGCATCATACCAATTCACAGAGTCGGGAAACTTGTCAGCAAACCATATTGGCAACACCGGCTTATACAAGTTCTTTAACTTCCCGAAGTTGACGAGCTTGTCTTCCAAAGGAAGGGAAGAGTCGCCTAGCATACTTTTCACCTTCGCAAAATCAAACCGGGTACCTTGCCATTGAAGATAAGTTAACATAATGTCCCTAATAGTTCGAACATTATCAACCATCTCAATTAACCCCATGTTCTCGTTTAGAGGAACAACCGCGTAAGATGTTATCGAAAGGTTCCTCTTTTCCGACTCAAAATCAGTCTGTAGAAGTCGATCCATAACCGTGGCAAATTCCATCAGCTTGCTATCTTTCCTAAGGTCATCATTTGGCTTACAGAGAATACTGTATTTTCTTCCATCAGTACCAATAATGTAAAGCTTTCTTGGCTTCTGCATTGAGTTAACAATCGTCACATAAGGTTCGAAACGTCGGAACGTGATGAAACTCTCCACCTTGTGTTTAGCAATAGATCGGCTCCCTAAGCTTGACACTGGTGAGTGAAGCTGATCAAAGTTAGCCCTAATAGGTAGAGCCAAGTATCGGCAATCAGCACCTTCCTTAAACGAAAATTTTAAGTCGCCCCACAACTTCAGCTTGCCTCTAGAAGACTTCGACGGATGAGCCTGGCAGATGCCTTTCAAGGCCTCAAGTAACTCAAACGCTGAGCGAACTTGGACTGATTTTAGCCCATCCATGCTGTTGTCCAAAGAGTCGCAAATCTTTTTACCTCTTTTCCGTCGTTCAACCGAATCGGACTGAACTTGGGAATAGACAGAATATAAGATAACTTCAGGGTACTTCTTCGCTAATCCACCTATTATGCTTAGAATGAGGCCCTCTGTTTCGGGGTCACCGTGAATCATACGAGAGGTTAGCTGGGAAAGAACAGTGTACCACTTGTAGATGCTGACTTGGCCCCCGGCGCAGGCTTTGATAAATTTCAAGATACTTGAGTAATTATCCTTTCTCTTCACCATAATTATCTCACTAGAATACGATCTGAGAACCTTGGAATCCCTGTATCTTGAACTGTAGTCTAGCCAGATTGTCACAGCCTTAGGTAAAACTTCGAATAGATATTCGTTTGAGAAGGAGGCCGATCTCATATAGGCCTTGATGACCATGTATTCAAGATCTCCATAAAAGTCCTTCTCCAAACGCTTCAAACCAGGCGTCTCGATCATCTGCGCATCTAGTAACTTGTTGAAGTAGCGACCCAGATAGTACTGTGCCTTTCCGCATTCCTCGGCGTTCTCTGTATTAGCCGCATTCCTGTAACCTTTAACAATCTCATCTGAACTTCCATTTGCAGATTCCTCCAACCATTGAGTATACTTAAGATCCATTTCAGGTGAATTCGGTTTCCCCTGTTCTTCCTCAATTACAACTTTCAACGACTTGAGTGCCTGTCGATGTTCTCCCTGTGCCCAAAGTAGTTTTGCAAACTCGAAATTCACTTTGGAATTCTCTGTGCCAAGAGTGAGAGCATGCGTAATGCTCTTTGTTGCTAGATCTAGTCTTCCTGCCTCACGTAAAAGATGTGACCTCTCCACCAACGTATTGCCTAACTCGGCTCGAACCTCTTCCACAGGATGAAGCTGTTCGATGGCTTTCCTCAATGAGTGAATCTTCCAGCGAGTCCTAAAGTCTTTCATGGTATTATCCTGCCTGTCGTGAAGCAAGCGAAGGCAAGAATCAAGACTCTGTCCAGGTGTCAACTTCGCCATTATGTTGAAATCGTATAAGCAATGTAACAGTATCATGTAGTTAGCCATCTTTGTATGTGAAATCTCCTTCGATACGGACAAGGCTAAGCCTACAAAGGTTGAGGCCCTTTCAATATGTTGTTGACACATTGGAAGCTCGTCCTTGTGTAGACTTATCAACCCTTGTGCAAGCTCATAGTAAATAGAAAGATCCGAGCCCGGAGATGTAATAGATGTCGACTGCTCCGAGTACCTTGTCCACTTGAGCAAATCATCAATTTCACCGGTAAAGATCGAAGCCTGTAATCCACAGAGGTATATCTCTTTGGAGTGGGCCTGGTCATTATCTAGAGTAATGTCTTTGTACCTTCCCAACTCCAATAAGACCTTCTCATATTCACAGTGATCGTCAAGACACTTCAACAATGAGGTTACTTGAACAGACTTATTCTCCTTTCTACCGTTATCGTCGAAGTCGAACTCCGCAATGGCCGCTAAAGACTCATGTGTTACTCCCCAGTCCTCACTGTACTGAAACTGCATGAGTTTATCGTTTAGCGTGTCGGTGGAGAACTTTTTCAACACGCCTTGTAATGCATCAAGGTCATCTAGCTCGGAATACATATGCCTAATTGTACCAAAGAACTCGGATTCAGCCATCTTTCCAGTCTGAAAACTCTGTTCCAAATTGAATATTGCCCTCTCGTAAGAGTTGCATTGGGCAGTACGCTTAGCCAAAAGTTCTGTGGGAACAATTGACAAAAATCTCTCAACCTTCTGACGATCATCAAGAGAGGCGCCTGAACGAACGCTCTTCTTGTCCCGTTTCTGTTCCGAAACCCATTCCCTAAAGTAATCTATAATAGAAAAGATGGTCCTGTAGCATGACTTCAAACTCTCTGCACCAGAGTCGCTTGTGATATCCTCGAGATTTTGTTTCAATACGGTCTCAATCTCAATCTCAATATTAGCAACAACCTGAGTGTCGCCGTATACAACCAAAAGCAAGGTGACATACGGGAGCAGGAACTCGGAAATGCTCAAATCCTGGCCCTTAATGATCGCGGTACAAATATCGAATATTTCCTTCGCAACCTTGGGCATCTTCTTGGTGTGTGACGCCCTGTATGTAAGATCATCTGTTAAGCCAATCAACCACTTCGAGTGCTTCTTCGTATTCTTGTAGGCTGGATAACTAAAGGTGGGGCGATCGCGGGTATTTCTAATGTACTTAGAATTCAACAACGGTTTCAAGACTGCCTGAGAGAGGTTACTGAACTTCAACCAAGTGCTGCATTCCTTGCCAGGTTTTTCAACATCCTCCGGCGAAAGGTGCAAAATTCTGAGGTGCTCCTGCATCGCATAGGCCAAATAAATCTGTCTATGGGGATCAGTAGAAGCAACGAAGCACTTTACTAAGATGCTGTTGAGGAAGTGAACAGTAAATTCTACCACCTCTCCCTCTTTAGTCAGATTCGAAACAAGGACAAGATTCTTTGTACGCTTGTGGAAGAAAGATGCAAATTTTGAGAAATCCAAGGCTCCAATCATCGACAGCACAAACGAACATTTCTTGGGAATGTCTATGCATGTAACAGAGAACCTATTAGAGGCTTCCAGAAGATTAGATAATAACGATGAAAGATGGGCAGAGTTTCGAGTGTCTCCGATGTATGTTTTCTGTAAATCAACCTGCCTGATCTCAAAGAAATGTAGTAAGTCGTCCAAAACCTGTGATACGATCCACTTGTTATCGGCTTGAAGTCTTGTGGTAAATTCGCGGAGGATATGAGAAGTACGGAAATCCCTAGCAACCAGTTCATTGAGATCTGTATCAGATGACGCCAGAGAGTATGCATATGAGGGATGCTCATCAAAAATGTTAGCATCCTTCTGGAAAATGTCCTTCAAGATGCTTTTGGAAATCGACTTGCACTTTGGGCTAAATGATGAGTACTTTTGGATAAGGTATGAGATGATAAGGTCGACAATTATTGATAGTTGAGAGTACGTCAAATTGGCCACAATAATCCGCAAGCACTCCAAGCTTTCATACTGCAATTCAGGAGACTCTAAGGCAATCTGAAGGCAAGTCATAATCTGCGAAAGGCAAGTTTCGAAACTGTGGGAAAGCTCCGTGAGGCATCTGATTGCTCGAATGGATTGGATTTTCTCAAGGAAAGGAGTGTTGCCGACATTATTATGGATGATGTTAGAGAAGAACTGGGCCATTCCCAAAACAATCGTGTTCATTTCATTGTCCAAAAAGTTGGAGACCTCCAGCTCACTTTTCCGGATGGCTGACGGGTCATGTCTCGCACTGCACACAAATATTATGGCCATTCGAATCCGGTCCCTTACCTCCTCTGTACAGTTATATACACGTAGCAATTCCCAGATTAGGCTCAATATATCTATCTGAGTCATCAAATATTCGAAGCTCCACTTAGCATACTGCTTATCAAATATTCGCAATATTTTCATGATCTTTGACGGAGATATAACATCCTCTGAAGTCAGCAGCATAGCCAAACTTCTCACCAAGTTGTGATGAAGCAAGTCTCTGGTTCCTACTAGATCAGATTTCTGATCTCTGTTCATTTCGTTTGCCATGTACAACAGACGGCTATTATCGAACGACTGAACAATTCTGGGAACAACAAACATTTGTGTCCGCTTTAAGAAGAAGGGGACGCTCATGTTGAGGCATATGCAAAAGTTATCTAGCAATCCTGGGCTTGAGCCACGCCTTTGTATCAAGTCACAACTAATCAAAGGTATGAATGGCTGCACTAGGTTCCAGGGAGTCACTTTCCTGGTGGCAGAAACAAGACGCAACTCATGAATTGCCAAGTTCGATCTAAACTCATCTGAATCTCCCATAAACTGTATGATAGGATTCAATAGAACATAGTATCTCGGATCCACTCTTGCTATTGAGAGGAGCTCACCCCAAGTCATGATAATTCCTTCAAAAAGGTAAGCAGTACTGCGCGTTGGCTTGAAAGAGTTAAGCATGGTCAGAATAAGGTCGAAATCTGTCTCATACTGCAAGTCATTCGGGCAATAAAGAATGAGCGGTAGAAGCTTGACGGTAAGCAGCCTCACTTCTCGGATGACGCTGACGAAGCATCCTTGAAGGAAACTCCACAATTTGCTATCCCCAGATAACGGTGGAGCCCTGAAACTTCGAAAAATTCTCACAAGACTAGTAAGGATGGCAACTGTCAAGTGTCCATCGGCTTGTGAAGCATTCCCTACAAGGATGTTCATTAGTACTTCAAACGCCGACTTCATGGTGGAATCTTGATCGATGTCAGCTCGTTTGGCATTAACCACATCTTGAATATAGCAAGATTCATCCAAAAAGCAATCGCACTTGCTGCAACAATCCTTTTCAAAATCGTAATCTCCACATAAAAGGCATGCAAGTTTTCCAAGAGAATTGACCACATATAGTTTCCCTATTTGAGACTTCAGGAGAACATCCGGTGCCCTATTGAGTTGGTCCTTGAGTGAATGCAACCACTTGGTCAGCTCGGCCTCAGAAGAACCTGGCCGAAGAACTTTCCCGCTAAGATTGACCTTCTCTAATAAGGATTCTTCCGAGTACGCATGATTCAGGAAGATCAATTCAGACCCATTAGTCAATCTCAAAACAAAGTCGGCATTGAGTGCATAATCGCTAGTAGTAAAGGATCTTAGGAGCCGATCTCTCAAAGAATTTAATCTCTTGTTAACGTACGGCCTCACTGCAGCGTCAATAATGCCCGCAGAGTTGACAGATTCCAAAAGCGCAATATCTGAGTAGTTTAGAGCCAATAATAGATTGAGAGTCACGTAGAGATCCTGATGCAATTCATGAGATACAAATCCATTGATGAATACAAGTTTATCAATGAATAGATCAGTCTTGTTCCAAAAGTGAGAAATGCTCACCAACTCAATGGATCTGAGTAAAAGCTTCATGAGGGACTCTGCCAACCCAACCTGTAAAGTTGGGAACCTTTTGAGTAAAGCCCAGTTAAGTAGTTGTTTGCATTGCAATAAGGCCATATCAAGGTGATTAATCTGAAAGTCGTCGTCACTATAGAAATGGCCGACCGTTGAGTTGAGTAGGATCGAGTAGAGTTGGTCGAACTTCGAAGCTATTGAGGGAATAGAGGTCTGAGAGATGGAAAGCGCATCCTCCTCTTCCTCTTCATCCTTTAGATCGAGGTTTATCACTATATTGTCTATGCAGAACCATGTTCTTCGAATAAAGTTATCCAGAAGCATGGAGCATTGAAGGTGAAGCATGAAGCTGTTTCTTAGAGTACGATCCAGTATCACACGCAAGATTCTCACCGATACACTTAACTTTGCAAGTTTCCGGTCGTTAGCCGTCGCCATCTCATTCGCATACAGAATGACTCCCTTATTTGCCGCACTATTCCCATCGCTGCTGAGAATTGTTCTAAGCAATTCCTTTAGGTTACCTTCCAAAGTCTCCAATAGATCATCCCTGATGGCAAGAAGATATTTGTTATTACGCAACTTCCCTCCAGTGAATGCAGACGATATTATTTGGGATAAGGTCATGTTCGCAGAATCGGAAAGCTCTTCAGGATATTGCATGGAGTTGTAGAGTTCTTTGATATACCGCAAAAGCTTCTTGTAATTAGAATTCTCAATAATCAAGGAAGGGCTTCGTGATAATAACAACCTGACCGCTTCAAATATCTTGAGGATAACACGTATCTCCTCCTGTTCAAGAGACCTGTGCAGATATGATGGTAGCACAGTATCGAGTAGCGCATTCAATGAGTTGGAATCCTGTTCCTTGCCACTCGATTGCTGCTGTAGGAGGGCATCTAGCACTCCCGATAGCTGCCTTGTTTGGTCTGTCATCCCTTCCTCAACAAACGATGAACCCAGATGAACCACGGAATCCTAGGTCATTGCCCTTGTATTTTTTATGCGTTTATTTTTCAGGCCCTTCGAATTCCAAAATGATCTATTTACGCTTTTACATTTGGTCACTCACCAACATAACGCGTCAGTGAGTAACATGTTCCTACTAGATTAGAAGTCACGGCGGTTGATGAATAAAAAGTGGCCAACCTGGAAGGAGCTCACCCCGTATGGGTGGTGAATCTATATAGAGAAATGAGAATGGACAGAAAAGAGAGCGGCATCTTCTAGGGGCAGGGTATTGGGATGATCCTCTATCTCCCTTCTGTAGCTCCTTTACAGTGAAGTATGCTAATAATGAGGGAGCGGCAGATAACGATGCATATGTATACGGCTCGATAACGGGAGAAGCTTGCATCGTCATCGGCACAGAATGTCATAGTATTGATGCACGCGGTGCAATCGTCAGTAAGGGATATGAATAGCATCATATATTCAATTTTTATGCTTTGGCCTTCTAAATAGGAGAATGTGAGGCTCCGGGGCATGACAACCGTAATGGACCCATCCTAAACTCTGAGTAATTCCTAATTGGCCTCTCCACTCATCTTCCGTCAATAGCTTGAATGTGCCGTTTTCCTGAAAGTAATTGCTGGGTATAAGCTTCAGGAGTTCTCTGGGAAGTACGACGTGTCTGTATTCATAGTTATCGTCCGTATACCTCGGGGAATAATAATATTTGTCTCTGAAGGTCCAAACTCTCTCTCTTTCCTGTGGTGTCAGAGGTCTTGGTCTTTGTTGATTTGGGTCAGGAAATGCCTGCGACATTATTTTCGTACTGAGAATCTATCTCTGCTAAATGAATTGACTTATTGTGCTAAACCAGTATGCTATGATTAGGGGTTCGAAAGAGAGTGCGATGATCGATGAACGGTGTTAGAAGACACAAATCTCTTATAAAATGAACGCGCGAGCTTTCGAGCGTCTCCCCTTGTCGCGCGTCAAATGCTCCCTCCGAGATTTTAGGGAAACGAGAAAGGGATTTGGGTGCGCAATATCACGGGAAGAACTTGTACTGGGGGGGGGGGGAGTTTCAACGTTTAAATAAAAACTTTAGTGGGCCTAAAAGGGTAGGTAAACCTAGAAAGCTATAAAATGCACAAGACCGCAGTCTAGCAATGCTAATGATTGTGAGCAAGTGAGTGTATTGTTTTTCCTCAACGGTGGCTGTCTCTTGGCCGATCAGTGTGACAAATACTCTTGTAGCTCAATCGTTTAACCCAGGCTAATAGCATAAGCAGGCATCGACATTCATATGTCGACATTAGTTATTTTCTCTGAGAGCATTGGTTTTTGTAATTCTTGAGCATAGAAGCCTAACAAAAATTGTGGCATTGAGTCTCTCTGTCTGTCGCGATTTTTCATACCGAACTCCCACATCGCCTATTCTTTGCTATTTTCCCCGATCTAAGACATGACATTTAGGGATTTCCGTTTTGTGACATTTCAATTGAACTTGGTTTGACGTTTCTATTCTTGTTAACTTCGATGCTTTAGTTCAATTCCCGCCAGTTTTCAAAAAGTGTTAATAACTAAAGGCAATTTATAATTCATGTACCAGAGGAAAGAATTTTGAAATAGATTTGGGTACAAATCTGTGTTGTCCTCCGTTAATGCTTCCATTCAGCAAAATCACAGTGCGTCTGATAGATTACAAAGTGTGAGGCCAACTCATTTTCACTCCGGAAAGTTGAGAATCCATCTGCTTCGCATAGAGACGATAGCGTCATGACAAATATTCAGTCGTGAAATTTCGAGACCTCGAATTTCAAAATCGAATGAATTTCTATATTTAGGAACGCGTCTTATGCAGGGTGTGATTTAGAGGGGACGCTGTCAAATCAACTTACAGATTGAATCTCTATGACATCTCGACTGACAGCCACTTATCCCTGTTTCAGGTTTTCGGTCCAGTTAGTACCACCCGCGGTAAATTTATCTGTCATTATTTAGTACTTGTCACTCGAAAGAATCAAATCCCTTCCAGTTTCTTCCATGCATGCGATTTTTCAAGCCATATTCTTTGGAGCTCCTCTAGACTCTCACTTCAAATGGGGAAAAAATTTTCCCTCTTTGGGTCAATTCTTGATCTGACACTAACTGAAACAAACGATGACAGGGGCAGGTCAATCGTTGCTCCTTTTCTTCTTTCCTTATATTAATTGCTTTCCTCTCTCTGTTGTATTTCACTGTCTATCGGCCAACCTCACTCCACCCACTATTCTCCTGCAGATCCCGCACCTTCATTTTTTCACTCGCATCATAACGGGCAGATCGAATAAAGCGCTTCGCTGCTTAGTGTGCAAACTCACTCAATCCAAATCTGATCTGGTCATCTTTTTGTGACCAGAGAGAGGCTTGAAATTCTGGTTAACATTTATTTCCTTATAGCTAAGCCTATTTATCACCTGATTGGTACACCTTCCCATACTGAATCTCGTACATACAAAGATAGGGAGCAATACACCCTCACTTCATCTCCCTTCCTCTCTACCCCCCCTGTCCCTTAGCTGATGACGTAAAAGGACTCCTTTGCAATTGCTCTAAAATGATCAAAAATCAACCACAATCAAAGCAGGTATCTTCTCAAGATCTACATCCCTCCGTTTCACCGCAGCCCGGTTTCGCTGAGGAAGCGGCAGAGTCGTCTGACTTCGACTCGTTCAATTCCATTGCCACTCCCAACGTTAAGATTGGTATCAAACCGCTTCCTCTGACTTCGGCACTCGTTCAGTCTGACCGTACCCTTGTGGAGAGTTTGCACTCTTTGGGATACGATTGCGTCCTATTACCGGTGACCAATTCAAGGTACAAGCAAAATTGTAAAAATTACTTCCTCCGCTATAAGAGAAGGTATTTTCGAAATGCTTCTGGCTTGGCATCCGAGACCGGCACTCATGACAGTGCCAGTGCCAGTGATTTTTCGGGATATTCAAACAACAATAGGGAAGCTCAACTTTTCGATAATATAAGATCGTCCAGTCCTGAAGGGCTCTGGATCGACAACGATGACGACGACGACTTCGGTGCCAATAAGGGCTACGATCTCGATCTTCTGAACGTTCCGCACCCAAAGCTAGACGAGATCAATATTATTACAGGTCCTCATATTTCAAAGACTGTTGGATTACTATCGTCGTGGATAGAACTGGATAACGAAGATCGACTTATAAACGAGTTCTCTATACAGGTTCTCACCAACGAAGTTTCCTACGCTCAGTATGTCGGCATCCGGACATTGCTTATGGCCCCTCCCAAAAACCTCAACAACCTACAGATATACACTGATAATCTCAACACTATTCTACAGAACTTCCCCAAAACGCAATTGTCTATCTCACTTCCAATTTGCGAAGATACCAAACAAAATCCGGACACAGGAGAGGCTCTTCCCATGATTGATCCATTTTCTACTTGGGATGTCTGGAATTCTATTAGGATTCAGTGTAACTACAACCCCAATTTGTCAATTTCACTAGGTTCACCGAAGACGAATGTACCTCAGACCGTGGTTAACCGCTGGCTGCTCGAACCAGTCCGATTTTATCTTCTCTCGAGCTACAGATTCATCCCAAACTCTAAGAACTATCCGGTGCTTAACAAGTTCAATCAACTTATTATCTGGAAGCTGATCCAGAGAAAAGCATTGTACCCACCGACATTGCTTCTCCACGGCGTTGATAAGGAGAATAGTAGCATCTTCAAACAAAGAGATTCAAGACTCTCCTCATCTTCGGCTTCTTTGGGATCACAGGGCAAAGGTGAAACATCTTCTTCGCTGAAGAACTCGGTTGTTGTGACAGTTGACGGAAAGCAGGTATTTCTAGGTGACCTCTCATATCTTGAGTACGTTCGTTACTTAGTCAACGTCAGTTACAAGAATAACCAACTTCTCCCGTTAGAAAATTTCACTCTTAATGGTTTCATGTCGCAGAATCTCAGTCCCGATCAGATCAGCTCCCCAAATAGTTTACAATCTCCCTTAGAGCCTTTGACCTCCAACCTAGATAACAATACTTACCGTGTCTTTGAACAAGATCATGCCAAATACGAGTTTTATGGAAGGGCTATCACGGCTGCATTGATGGACCTTTCCAACTTACATCGGTTCAACCATCTCAAGCCCTCCGACTCTTATGGTACTACAGCTTACAACACATCTGCCGTGAGTCTAGCAAACAATCAACGGCGAGCCAGTATCGTTAGCGATTCAAGTGCTACGAAGCAGGATAGTGGCACTTTGAGAATTCTTGTCGTTGGTCCGGGTAGAGGTCCTTTGATTGAGAGGCTTTTTTCTTCCCTTCAGACCTTGAACCTCAAAATGGAGTGTATAAAGATTATGGCGATAGAGAAGAATCCAGATGCAATGATCTATCTCAGGAGGCTCAATCAAGACCACTGGGGGAATAAGGTTGAGATCTTTAACTGTGATGCTCGTTATTGGAGACCCACCTCACCCCAAAATCAGGGCTTTAACCTGGTGATCAGCGAACTTTTAGGTAGTTTTGGATGCAATGAACTTGCACCAGAATGCCTAGATTCGATTGCACAGTATTGCGATCCTCAGGACTCTGTGTTTATTCCATCTGAATTCAGTACCTACATTGGCCCCGCAATTTCACCTGCATTGTACGGAAAAGTTAGCAGGCTTAATGATCCTTCAAAATTTGACAGACCATATCTTCCTCTTTGGGACGAATTCGATATACTTTCTTCGAAGTACGCTAAAGTTTGGACCTTCCGTCATTCAAGTAACGGACTAAGACAACACAAGGAAAATACCGGCCACCAGTTCGCAAATAAACACAATAGACGACAGGCACATACAACACTGAAATGCCATCGAAAGGGAACTATCCACGGTCTAATTGGCTACTTCTCTGCCGTCCTCTACAAGAATATCATTTTATCGACTTGCCCAACAGGTACCGGCCCTGTTCCTGTCAACCTAGTATCGTGGCTTCCCTTCTACCTTCCAATCGAACAACCTATTCACCTTGCTGATGAGCAAGAGCTTAGTGTTTTCATTAAACGAGAGTGTCAAGGCGATAGAGTCTGGTATGAATGGTCGATGGAAGCCTTCATTTATTTACTGTTGCCCCAAAATCGATCAGATGCCTTAAGAAACAACTCATATACCGATATTGACATGGATAGCGACGAATCACAGGTGAGAGTGCGCACAGGAGTAACGAGAATCCATAACCCAAACGGCTCACATTCATACATGAGGCTTTGCTAGAGGGTACAAATAGACAAGCTTCTACGAAATCTTTGCTTCCGCATTGTTTGCATTACGACATAACCAACCTTTTTTTTCTTCCTCTCATTCATTCATTCATTCTTATTGTTTGACGTTTTTCATGCCGGACATAATGATATATAAATATATAAATATATATGTAGATTTGGGTTTTGCATTAATGTAAGCTGGAGGGATTATACAATGGAAAAGTAATCCTCATACGTATATACCCTGCGTGAGCATCTGGAACTGATCGTACAGTCTAGTGTATGCACTGTTGATACTCTTATTAATTAAGAAATCCTCAGTGAAGGCATCCACCTCTTCGTCAGTCAAGTGCAGCTGTAACCGTTGTTTCAGTAACACCGATGTATTTTCACCTGCCCTAAAACATGGAAGCGGAGAATCAGTCTGCATCAACTGAACCGTATCAATAAGGCTGTCCGCACACTTACGAATAGATTTGAATGCATTCTTGGTGAGCTGCTTGAATTGTTGGAAGTAGTAAGAGTCAACACCACCAAGAACATCCACATACTCCTGTGTCAATTTGAAAGGGGCCGATTCAAAACCAACAGATCCTGGTGAGTTCGAAAGTAGGAATCCAAAGTCAATGTGGATAATATGACCTTCAGAATCAATCATGATGTTTCCGTTGTGCCTATCCTTAATTTGCAAAAGATAACAAATGATAGAGTAGGCCGCCAACGAAGAGCCGAAGTTCTGTTGGGCAATCTTATAACGGGCGGAGTCCTCATTTCCAAACAGCCTTATGAAATGATCCTTCAACGTAGCGATCTCTCCGGGCTGTAGTTCACCCTTCTGTAACATGTGTTCTGTGAGAGATTTCTTAATCGAGTGCACAGAAAGAGCGTTAGTAATGGTTTCGACAAGTCCCGTGTTCGAAGATGTCACAAGAATACGCATTCTCTTCACCCAGATACGCACTCCATCTTTGTACCAGAGGTTTGCCATTGTCTGAATGAGCTGACAGGCAAATGACTCTTGTGCCAAATCGTCGCCAGTCTTTGCAATGACGGAAAAGAGATCCCAATCTTCGCAGTGGCCATATTTCGACTGCCGACGGATCCTTTCCTTTTTTGAGTTCCAATCCTCACCAAGATAACTTAGCCCAGCCACCTTCAAGTCATTGGATAGCTTCCTCTCACCCGCGGCATCCTTACCACTTTTGCCTGAATCGAATGATTCAAAGCTATCCTGCATAGCTTTCATCGATTCGACAATACGAGATCGAATTTGAACAGCCTGAGAGGCAGGAAGCGTGCTGTTGGAGGATTCGAGTTGTCGTAGCATAATGCCTGCGATACGCAGCTGCACAGTCAAATTCTTATCATGTTCTGAAGTGTCGTTCGTACGACTATGCAAAGAGAGTTCGATATCCCGAATTTGATTATGGAGACTTTGATCTTCAGAGAAAAAGCTTTTCGTTGGGAACATAAGAGCATCTCTATCATCAATTTTATTAGTGAGCCTAACAACCGAAACGTCACCGAGATCGGACTCTTCAATACGCTGGCCAGGGGCTTCGGATAGCGACCTTGCTGATGGAACCCTTTTACCCGTCAAAATAGTAGATGAGGACGAAATCGGTGCTCCAGAGTCTGGGGCAACTGTATTACGATAGGCCAAATCAAACCTATACTTCCCGTCATCACCGAATTTCTCCCGGTTCTGTAGAAACTCTCTGTTAGCAGGCGAGTCGGGATTGAAATCCATTCCGTCGGAGAAGTATTCGATTAACAATAGGTACGGGACTCTTTCAGCAGAATTTAACACGGCGCTCTCGTTGACAGCAATGTGACATAGTTTGTGAAGCTTTCCACTTTTATTTTTGGGGAGCAGTGTAGGAATATCGACCTCACAAGGGAGATCATTATTAAGAAGCGAAAGCTCAGCCTTGAGAGTAGAGAGCCTGGCCTCTCTTGGAACTTTGGAAAGGCGGATGGAAATGTTCTGAAGAGCAATGACAAATTGAGTTGTGTTTTTGAAATAGTTTGACTTGAGAAGTTTAACCTGTTGAGCTCTAGTTAAAGGTGCACGACGAGCAAGAGGAGTAGAATCTTCCCCACCTGAACCTTCCAGCTCGCTACTATCGCGAAACTCAAATGAGTTACGTATAGAGGAAGCGTACGATCCATCAAAGTCCACGCCATCGGGTGAAAGTGCTGTATGCAAGTCTGGCATAGAAGCTATCATGTGATCAATGCTGTTGGGTGAGCCCTTGTCTGAATTGTTGAGAGAGACAACAGTAGCTGAATGTCCGTAGAACTTTGGCTTCAAACGTGGGGCAGACCTATTGAACTTCAAAGACGGTCTTCGAAGATTTGGAAGATTTGCATCAGCATATGAATCCACCATATCAAGTTCAAGATCCTCGGACTTTCTATACCGTGTGGTCCTTTCAGATTCTGTGTCCGGATGCTGCTTTAGGTCCCTGTTCAGGCTAACAGACTTTGTCCTTCTAACATCCAATGGCACAGACCTGCCTTCCAATGAGCTAGTAAGTCTGGCGTTATTTAGGGTATTTTTCTTGGTCAAATTTTCGGTAAGACTTTTCTTAACATCTCTGAGAACTTCAAAGACAAGGGTCTTAACACGCTTGCCCTGAATTCGTACGATTGGCTCCACATATTTGACGGTCTCTGGGACGGTAATTCCGGCAAGCAGAGATGTCTGCAGTGCAATTGCAGGCGCCAAATTCTCACGGAAATTTTGGTTCATATCGTGACGAGACACCAAACCCGTAGAGTTCGGGGAAGAGGAAGCACCACCAGAGCGGGCATAGTAATTGAAAAGCTGATACTGCAATTCGTTAATCAGTCTCTTGCAAGTTTGGAAGCCCACGCTTTCAGGTTCTGCCCCCAGTTGTTGAAGAAGTGCCTGTAGATGCCAAAAGGTTATGAGACTGAAGTGTGCATCCCTAGAACAGAGGAGCTTCATCATCTCCTCAAGTGCCAGAGATTGCGTCTCGACCGTGATTAAAAGCTGAAGGAACTCGGGTACAAAGAATCGGAGCTCTCCGATCGGATATGCCATAGCCCGCCTGCAAAGTTGGTATTGAATACCAACATTATCATAATGACAACGGAGCATCTCGATGCATTGATATAGGTCGAAATCTGACGATTGGATACTTGCCCACAGATCCGATGGAGAGGTCGAGGTTTCCGAATCTGTCATGGTGTATAGTGGATGGTATAAACAGGATGTGATCAAGTCCGAGCTCGTAGTGGCGACTATAGCAAATTAGAAAGGGAATTAACAAAACAAAGTGAAGTGATGCAGCGATATGCCGTGAAGTCGGGCAGAAAAGAATGGCTCCTAAAACTGGCACAGGATTGAGCAAACTTTCGTTCAATCGCTCCAGAAGGATCAAGGCTCAAAGAAAGATGCACTCCAGAATCCGGTAAATCAGGAGTTGAGAAGAGCTGTCTGGATCTGCTGTCAACGAATGATTAGGACTCGTTAACTTTTTCACTGCTCATCAATCAGCCGGCTTGATTCTGATTTTTCCCCGTTTTTCCTTTTTTTTTTTTTTTGAGATTTTCTTGATTCTTGACCTCTCGCTCCTTGCGTAATGCAAACCGACGCGTCGACCAGGACGGCGGAGTCGACCTAAATGGTCGCGCTGAGCTTGCTTACCCACTTGTTTATGAAATCGAGCTGGTAAGCTGAAGGTACCGAAGTGTCTGCGGTACAGCTATATAGGGGCTACGATGTCAATAGTTGCAGACTATCCGTCAGTGAGTTCTAGGATGACTCCACGGACTCCCAGACGTCATCACCGTCATGAAGGGGACAGTCTTCCCTCGCAAAAATTCAGAATAGGGTATCAGAAGGTTACTCTTGATGTCGACCTTGCCGAGCAAACAATTCATGGTGAGACCGAAATAACTGTATTACCTCAGGAAGCGTCTCTTAAGGAGGTGAAGCTAGACTGCAGAGGGATGCAGATTAATTCTGTGATTGTCAATCAGAGATGGGCCCAGTTCTCATATGGTGACTTTGGTCAGAACAACGAGTACATGAATGAGACTGATAATCCTGTTCTTTCAGACTATAAATATGATCAATATTTGGATACGTATTCCACAAATGCGTCGATTCTTCAGCACCATTTATACAGAGGCAAATATTATCCCTTATTCTCCGATCAAAATAAGACGGAGCATCCGTCCGCATCATATCCGGAGCCATCTTCTGAACTTGTGATACATATCCCGGATAGCATTAAGCTTAGGGTGCAAAGTGCAAATGAAAGGCAAACGTTTCCATCCTCAGCTGGCACATCCAGGTCCGTAAATGGTACTCCAATTGCTACTGGTAGTCTGCTGGGCTCCGATAAGGTCTACACCCCATTAAATATTAAGATTATTTACACGGTGAAGAATAGCAGAAACGGTATTCAATTCCATGGGGGTCGAAATACAACCATTCCCAAGACTCGCTGGTTTTGTTATACATACAATAATGATTTGAATTGCAGCGCCAGTTCATGGGTGCCCTGCGTTGACAGCTTCTTAGAGAAGCCAGCCTGGGATATAAATATTGTGGTTCCGAAGACAATTGCGGATATTGGAGAAACCAAGATTATAGGTACGAAAGAGGCAGAACGTGCTCTTCGTAAGATTCAATTAGAGGAAATGGACGAGGATGATGCGAGCTCAACCACTCCTGCACAGGATGGGACTGGCGAAGGACGGGCAGCAGATAACGCAGATGCCGATGAAGAGGATGAAGCGGATGATAACGTTAAGACCGTGGATGAGTCTACACCCATCATTGTAGCTGTTCCCGACTTGGTCAGTTCCAAAGAATCTCCGCATCACGTCGATGTCGGAAAGAAGGTGGTCAATTTTCAGTTCTATAACCCCGTTTGTGCCCATCACTTGGGGTTTGCAGTGGGACCTTTTGAGAAGGCCCCGCTTTTGGATTTGAAAACCGGTTCCGATAAGCTTGTACCAAGCACTGCATTTCTGAATACCTTGGATGAAGCAAGCGACGAGGCTCTGGAATTGTCTGTTGAAGCTAACTCAAACAAGGTGCCTACAATGTTCTACTACTTACCTGGAAGAAACAGCGAGGTAATGAATACAACGATCTTCCTCTACAAAGCTCTCAACTTTTATTCGAAGGAATTCAGTTCTTTCCCGTTCACCAGTTACACGTTGATATTTCTTGAAGACTTTCCATGCGACACCTGCACATTTGCCGGCATGACTATAGCCAGTGATAGACTTCTATATGGACCGGATTTGATCGAACCCATATTCAGTACGACCGAGGCATTGGCTTCCGCCTTAGCTGAACAGTACTCCGGCGTGAATGTACTTCCCAAAACATTGAATGACATATGGTGTACAGTTGGTCTCGCCGAATTCATGTCGTTACAGTTCTTGAAAAAGCTGTTTGGTCTGAACCAATATAAGTATATGATCAAAATGAGATCCGATCTCCTATGCAAGCTAGACATCGGAAAGAGGCCGCTTGCCAACCAGCATTTTCGGTTCCCTCTTAATATAAAAGATGATTTGGAGTTTATGAGAATAAAGGCTCCGTTGGTCCTTTATATTCTCAACCAGCGGATGATCAAGACGGATAAGTCATTTGGGCTCTCTAGAGTAATCCCAAAGATATTTCTTCAAGCAATGTCCAATGATTTAGTGAATGGAAACTGCCTTTCCACTTCTCACTTCCAACATGTATGCGAGAAGGTTGCTCACCACAAGCTTGATGAGTTTTTCAATAATTGGGTGTATAATGGGGGTGTTCCAGTGTTTCATATCACACAAAAGTTCAACAAGAAGAGAATGTTTATTGAAATGTCCATCCGTCAGGTACAGAGGTCTGTGAAGAGCCTAGATGATACAGAAGAATCCTCGTTGGATGGTCAGGCATTGACCGATTTTGAACATAGGCATTTTGTGGATAAAGCAGGTAACTCCATAACGAAGGAAACGGAATTTGAGGCCCAAAATGTTTTTATAGGACCTGTCACTATAAGAATTCATGAGGCCGATGGAACACCTTATGAGCACATTCTGTACATTAGGGATTCATACACGAAGCTCGATATTCAGTACAATACAAAGTACAGACGGGCCAGAAGAAAGAAAGAAGGTGTACTGGATGAAGCGGATGAAAGGGAGAGTAAGAAAACTAAAGAAGAGGAAGAAAATGAAAGTTCGTTGGGTGATATCTTGATGACAGCGGCCGATGTGGAGAATTGGGGGCTGAAAGAGGATGATACAATTGCTGAAGAGAATAGCCTTGCAGATCCACAAGCCTATGCATTTGAATGGCTAAGATTCGATGCAGATGGTGAGTGGCTTTGTGAAAAGCATATTAATGAAACCGATCAGATGGAAGAGTCAAAGCTCAGGCAGGATAGAGATGTAGAGGCTCAGTTAGAAGGCGTGTTTCACTTCGGTTACTCACTTAGACCTAAGTTTCACTATGCAAATGTGTTGCTAAGAACATTGCTTGATAAGAGGTACTACTTTGGCGTCAGGACGGAAGCGGCGAAGGCTTTAGGAAGAATTTCCAAGGAGGAGAATGACCATATCGGTATGAGATACTTGCTTAAGGCATTTAAGCATCTCTTTTGCTACAACGGAGAAATTCAACCCAGCTATGATCAGTTTGATCCAAAGGAGTATCTACCTCTTCCTAATGATTTCTCGAACTTTTCTGATTTGTTCATTATGAAGGCTATCGTGGAAAGCCTCTCTAAGATTCGAAATAATGACGGCGATTCTCCTATCGAGTTGAAGAGAATTCTGTTGGGCATTTTCAAGTACAACGATAATATGGACAACGAGTTTGACGATTGCTTCTATGTCTGCGACATGCTGTCTTCACTTTCCAACTTAATTAGCAATGCGAATAGGGTGATTCCAGACCATAGAATTTCTGTTCTTGATGCATCTGAGGCTTCCGCAGACCCAGGTGATCAGTTTTCCCGTGAGGCAATGATGGAAATGAACAGAACAGTTAAGATGGATGAGTGGTCACCATCTTATCATGATTGTATTGAAACTACCGTTTTCAGGGAGAAGATTCGACTCGCACGCTGTGGTTTGATCAGTCTAACGTTCCAGGAGCTAGTAAGAGCTTCCAGTATTGCCAGTAAGACAGAAATTCGTCTCCTCGCCTTTGAAGGGCTGCTTCTTTTGGGGGGCTTGAAGAATTCAAGCATTCTGGAACTCTTTTTCACTGCTCTGAAAATAGATCCATCTGCTTACATCCGTTACCAATTGGTCAGGCTGTTTTCTCGGGCCATTGGTGTTGCTGCCTTAGACGGAACACCGTCCAATTTGGATGATGACGAATTCTTCGACGTTGTCGAGACACATGATGGCAGAGTTGATGATGGCAGAGCGGGAGATGGAACTATAGGTAATACCATGGTTATCGTCGAAGAGAATTCATCCAGCGATGTTATGAGGTCAAGGAGGGATGAGATTTCTAGAAGGACTGTTCGGGGTGCCATCGAAATCTTGAGGCGAGACTATGGAATTGGAAGGGGATTGAGAGAGCAACTGTGGAATGCAATGCATTCTTGTATGCTTTCAACTGCTGCTCGCAGAGAAATTTTGGATGTGTCAGCAATCCTATATCCAGCCATCAATTCATTTGTGCTTACAGTTGATCTTCCGAAGGATAAGAAAGTCGTTGCAAGAATTGAAAAGAAGGATATTGGATCTGTCACAGGTAAGTTGATTGTTGGCCTCAAGAGAGAGGGAAGATTGATGATTCAGATTCCAACTTTGAAGTTGAAGGCCGCTCCTCCACCGACGAAGCTGTTGAGATTAAGGAGTCCTAGCAAGGAGAAGTCACAAGTTCCTGCAACTTCTGCCTCTAAAGCAGTTCAATCAGCAACTATGGCTGCAGCTACAGTTCCGGCAGTTGTCGCTCCCAAGAGCAGGACAAAATCACAGGAGGTAAAATCAAAGGTTACTGTCAAGAAGGAGCCTCCAAAGATCAAGGACGCTCGCAAGCGCACAGTCAGTGTCGTTAAAAGTGGTCATGCATTCATAGTAACGCTGAAGTTCAAACGAGGTGCAGTACTTCCAGGAGCCCCAAAGAAGGCCCGGTGTAGTATCATCAAGACGAGTGCTATTCTCCCAATTAGATATGTAAAGATTAGACTGATTGAGAAGGAAATATGGCTATCTGACGCGGAGAACTTTGGAAAGAAAGGATTAAGAACAGGTTCTCGACGGGGAGTACGCAATAACAAAATCGTCACTCTTAAGGTCTCATCTCGAAACCTAGCCAGATTGCGTGAAAGTTAGAAGCCACTACCACTGTATCATATTTGTACTATCACATTAATACTACTGTACATTCGATTATAGAGGTAATTATTCCTGCTCTTCGGTATGAGGAGCAGGTGGAGGCCTTCTGTGTGATAAGTTACGAATGGCCTGGCTCACTCTCGGTGGGGGAGTCAATTCCGTTGCAGGAAAATTCATGGGGACGGCAACCGGGTCGGCAACTGTGCGAGCTTCCGGCAAGTCGACTTCAGAGGCTTTGGGGATTATTGGCTTAACGAAACTGGTCCTCAGCGCGTCTTGGACCACCGGCCCTACCTGCGGTGACGGCTGAATAAGGCTTTGAAGATCTACGTCCCCTTCAGGAGAGGCAGATGCCGCAGGCACAACAAATCGCGTACCACTTGTACCGCTGTCATGCTCATGCTCATGCTCAAGTAGTTTATCGTGGACATCTGCGAATGAAGTTTCAGAATGTTCGGATGCATTGTCATCATGTTTCTCGCTAGGGTGCGAAAGAGGAAAGGCTATGCTTGTCGAATCACTCTTGAACCTCTCACTGATGAACATCTCGGGGCTGGGAGGAGATACTTGGACATTAGCTGGCTGTTCTTGGACACCGGTGATCGATTCACTACCGTGCATAGGGGAAGAAGAATGTACATTAAAGCTCGATTCCCTTCTTCTCCTATTTGATATCATTTCCGGTGGGCTGTAGTTACTGGGCATCTCATTATTATGGGAATTCTGCGACGTCTTTTTGTACCAACTCTTAAGCTTTGACACGGAGGTAGAAACTCCATTCTTAATTTGAACAGCAGCCAGGGAAAAGTCGCTCTTTTCCGATTCAAGGCTGATTTCGTCAGGCCTGCTGTCGACGGAGGATCCCGGGCCTAGTCTACTTGACTTTCGCCTGAGAGACGCTGCAAAAGAAGCACGTGAATGCATCGAAGACGTGGAAATGGATTCCTTGTCAAATTCGTCCTTCTCTATAAGTAGCGTAGGAGTGGTGGAAGTTTCGTGGTTCGATGACGCGTGATCCATGCAGACGGAGGTGGCCTCCCTTTGTGAGGCAGAATTCACACTGCGAGTGTCCTCCTTGTTGCTCGAGTCCTTAGAGTTCACGCTCAACTGACTTGATGATCTACTGTTGGTTGACTTTGAGAAAGAGTCTGCCTTCAACAGTGATCCATTTTCACGAACGGTAGCTGGATGTGTCTTCCCAACAGAATGATCCCAAATACCTCCCCTAAAGATCTCCTTTGGAGCCTGGAAGAACACTATATCATCCATAAATGGATACACCAAACTTGCTTTGACAGCGTCTTTGAATCGTCTTTCAATCATCTTCGTCACCAGGTTATAGTTAATTGTACGTGAACTGACGACAGGTTCTATATCGAGATCCATCTCAGGACTGGATGTAAATGAATACCATATTCTGTTTGATGGTAAAGGCTTCATCCTCACTAGGACCTTACCATGAAGTCTACGAAGGATGACCTTAAGATTGACATCAAATTCCCGTTGCCGAAAATGGGTTCCCAAATTCAAGAAGACCTTCGTGGAAACCTCCACTGTTAACCCCCCAGCATAATCGACCACCATCTCCAAGTCCATTTTACCCTCCGGAGAAAGAGACTTCAATTCTGGAAAGGTAATGAAAGGTGCAGAATTTCCAACATCAATTTTACCGATTTGCAACTCATCCAAGAATCCGGGAGTTCTGATACGTCGAAGCTTCTCATCCACCCTTCGTTTTATTCCCTGCCTAAACGTGCGTGTCTTATAGACACTTAAGAATAGTCTTCCAACCAATGCATTAAGCCATTTGGTACTCAACTGACCTTCAGTGGAGTTAATGGTCTGTAATAGTTGCATGATATCAGCCGTATTGAAGAACCAGGGCTTTGCATTTAGCGTCGGATCCAACACATCATCTTCGTCACTTTCGAACGAAGAAGCAGATGTCTGCTTACTTGTAGCCCTCAATAATGCAAAATACCAGTCCTCCTTCTCGTGGTTTGTATCACCATAAAGAAAGCACGATCCTGCAGGAAGTAATGTATTCTCGGTTCCCTTACGAAGCAGATACAATAATTCTTTGGACGATAAAGGTTTAGCCTTGCCATCAGACTGCGATTGATAAACCTCCTTTTTCAAAAGACAGATTGCAGTATATTTTGTGAAGAGTCTCGCATCTGTAAGGTTACGTGGCCACATCGTCACGAAGTAATTGGTTAGGACAATGACCCGTTGAACATCCTCCAATGTCTCATCTTTGTAGAGAAATAGATTACCATGCTTAAGCACAGCGTAAAACCGACTTCTCTTCCGCACTTGTTTAAGCTGACGAGCATCAGCCTTATCAGGATCCTGCTGTGGGTCCTTCCCAATGGAGCTGCTCTTGTCCTTAACGATCTTGACAAACCCGGATCCGTTCGATTCATAATTGTCCTTGTCATTGAAAGATGCATTGGATTTGTACTGCTCTGAGTGAACCTGAGGTAACTTGTAGAACTCTTGCGTCACGGTAAGCCAACCAGAGAAATCCGTCTTGACTCCCACATCATTCTCGTAGTATATCTCTGTAGTTTTAAGTGAGCTATATCCCTCTGGAAACCCTTTCTCTAGACTCTCTTCGTCCTTTCTATTCCTAATGGCCTGCTCTTCTTCAGCTTCTGTCTCCGGAACTTTCGGTAATGAAAACCAGACCGCTATTATCAATAACGGTACAAATGTAACTCCTCCAAGAAGGTACGTCACAAGGTACGACAAGAGCCAATTCATTCCTTACAATACCCTGACAGTTTCGATTTCAACAGTAGTGTGCCTGAAGTGACCTATATTCCTTTCATTGGTGATAGCTTAGTCCCATCAGTCTGTCACATCCGAACGAATTCCTCGCCCCTCTGAAGGGCCCTAAAACGATCTAAAACCGTACATCAAATGATTACGTCAGTGGTTATATAATCTGTAGAATCATTTCTTAACTCTCCGCGGTCTGATTTTCCCACTAAAATTTTTTCTTTTCTCTTCACACTGAAAGATGTCAGAAAACGATAGGCGAACGAATGGGCCTTGGTCTGCTTCGGTAAGTTGAAGGTTAAAAACGGTACAGAGGGTCTATCCCAAAGTTTTCACATGTTTTCCAGAATAACGGTAAATGGCAGCTGCCTGCGGTTATCAAGATCATATGCTACGGGTCCCATCAAGATTCTTTCGGCACTACCAGAAAGACCCGTGAAGAAGATTCGTATAGGTAAGGCAAGACCAGCCATCTATTACAAATTTGACACACTCGTGGAGCTTTCAGATGGTTCCGTGATACGCAGAAGATCACAATTTCCAAAGGATGAACTTCGAATGATCACAGATCAAAGAAATAACCCTATTTGGAATGCATCGAAGCCAGATATTTCTTTGTTGGATGCTGAAGCAAAGGGTAAATTGAGCAAGTTCAAATCCAAATTTGCCGCTTTCGAAGATTCTGGAAAGACTGATGAGGAATTGGAAACCGAGAGGAAGAAGGTTGAGCAAGAAAGAAAAGTTAGATTGGAGACTGGTACGGCACCGAAGAAGACCAAGAAAGATCACGACGATTGGTTGGATATTCTGGAATCCAATTACACGGAACAGAAATTGGGAGGAAATGTTGCACAAAAGGTGAGAACCAAGAAGAAGAAGTCATCGGATGCTGCTGTGAAGGCTACAAAGAAATAGAACCTATATATATATATGTATATACAGAGATATATGTGCTTGTACATTTGATCATACAATTAATTATTATTAGCAAAGTAGCATTATGGATGTCGTCTCCCTGTCACTGTCATACCTGATGCCTCTTCGTCGAAAATATATTGATGCTCCTTGAGGTATTTCCTTACTGCCAACTTAATCCTTGGTACCCCACCAGCGCTATGTAATCCTCGGCCAGTAATTATTCGGAAATCCTCTACACGGAGAGCCTTAACCGATCTTAAGTTATCACCATTGGATACACGAGCCTGCATCTCATCCTTCCACCAACTTGAAAGGGCTAGTTTGCAACTGTTTATTGCGTTATTAACATCCAGTCCATGGAAGTCTATCTGGTTAGTTCGACGTGCCTGAATTAGTTTGGAATTTGCACTGTTCCGTTGCTCGCTTTGAAGGACATCAAAAGCCTCTGCTTGTTTCTGAGAAGCTGCAGATGCATATATTGGTCGAAGAGTCCTATCGTTGGATCGTTTCGCTTCACTTCTCAATCTCTGCGCTTCCCTCAATAAATCTGGGTAGGATTTCCCAGATCTCTGCGCCAATTGACGATGAACTGTCACGGGTAATGGCGGTTCACTCTTGGCTGGCAAATCTATGGGCTTTTCTCTGACACTCTCTCCTATATTAATCCGCCTTTTTGGTGCCAATGGAGCTATATTTGAGGCAACGTAGGCAACAGCATCAACGTCACCGTGGAAGAACTTCATGGCATCCACAAAAAAGCTGTCCGGAAGTCTTGACAGAGCAGAATTGCTTCTTCTTATCGTCTGTAGTTCTTTCATTTCGTCTGATTTGGCATTGATCACATAACCCGCAGAAGCTTTCCGTCGTCGATTCTCCTTCTTCTTCTTCTTTTGCAGCCCCGCGTCATCATTTTCGTCATTGCTAAGTGGTGCTATTAATCTGTATCCTCCCTGTACCCTACTATGAGCAGCTGGTCTAACGGTCATTAGCGGTTCTTTTTGAACTGCAAGCTTTGCTTCCTCAACTATCTCCATCTTCTTGACTGGACTTTCTAGAACCTTCTTCTCCAGGTCTGGACGTTGCATTTCACTCTCCATAGCTAGAGTTCTGTATGAAATGTATCGCTGGTTCTCTGGCGGTAGTGATGGATCAAAGTTCTCAAGGACATCTAGCACCATATTGAAGAGTTTGTAATGATTTCTTGCTGCATAGTACTCAAGAAGCTCTCTATTTTCAGGCTTGATTCTTAGCAGCTCTTGTGCCTGTTCAACGAAGTCAATCTTCTTAAGGCACTCCTGGATCTCACTCAATGACATAATCTCATCATCTGGGGTGACAGGCTCCAGCTCAGCCGATGCCACCTGGCCAGTTTTGTCATCATCCCTACTTCGCTCCGCAACTTCCAGTGTCTTCTCTGCCTCGATCATATTGTAACTCAATAGTTCCTCAATGCTCCTTTCCACATCTCCGCCGACACTTTTCAGCACGCTACGAATGTCACCAAGAGGTATATCCGGGAACATCTCTGATATCTTCAGAAATCCTTCTTCAGGAGATGACCCAACCTGCGACATTGCTTGACAGCTGAAAGAGCTAGCTGAGAATAAACTGCAAGGATTCTGAAAAGCGCTCAAATTTGGGTCTAAAAAAATGTACGCGGGGATCTGAAGGACCAGAATTGGAGAGGGCCTCTGTAAGAGGAAGACCTCCAGAAGGATAAGCGAAAGAGACAAGCAATAGAGACAATGTCTGCATAGAAGACAGGCTCAACTTTGGGAAAACAATTGATAGGGAGACCAGTCTGGCAAGTTTTACGTAACAGCCCGTACAACCTATTTAGGCGAACTACCCCCAGCTGCAACACACCCTGATGTTTCGCATTCAATATTTTCCTCCCCTTTCAAAGATCCGCATCACATGCCTGCCTTCTCCAACATCCATTCTTGTCTGTCCCCAGATTCCGGTCTCAGGATCTGCATTCTGTACCATTTCAATACCCAAAAAATCCTTCAAATCCCATTTTTTTCTCCCTCTCCGCCCCAGGCCACACAGCTCACCGGAATGGGGGCCCTCGCTAAACCCAGAGTTCAGAGTGTCACCCACTCTCTCTCTTCTCTTACTCGCTCTTATCTATCTAATTTCCCTTTTCCTTTTTTTTTTCTTGTCGTTGGTTAGCATTTGCCTTCCTCTTTTCTTAGAGACCATATTGAGCTCCACTTCCTTAGCGTGACTAGCTAATCAATCATCATAGTTATTCAGCTCGCACACGTAACATTTTAACGGAGTGTTAATTCCCCAGTCAGATCAGAATGAGCACTTCGAATAGTGGCCTCAGTCAAGAGGAGAGACTGGCTAGTAGAGGCATCACCGAAATGCCCAGTGGTCGACTTAGATTACCGCCAGTACTAATTCAATATGCAGACGGGACTACACAGAACCTTCTCCTCGAAGTTGGTCAGGGCAACTCAGAGATTGCTTCCGCGCCAACAACCTTGCTTACTGATCTTCTCCTAAGTAGAGGTCAACGTTCATTTGTCAGCAACTTCGCCGGGAGGTCATCTAGCTTTAATGTGAACGGTAATAGAAGTGCGGTATCGACTGCGGGATCTGTTCCGGTAAACCCTCCCACCGACCTTCCTTCCGGTGCTGCGGCTGGCCTCACTAGCTCTGGAGTTAGAGGAGTCGATTATCCTGCTTTCGAAGTTTCAAGAAACGGCGTGAATAGAAATGGAAGGAGACACCGATCAGCTTTGATGAATGAAATCATGGGTCCGATTCAGAGAGCCTTGGATGCTGCAAATACCAATGCTGCCGCTGCAGCCGCTGCAGCCGCTTCATCTGCTGTTGATGGTACCCCAACCGGCAGCGCCGAACAGCCTCATGCAGAAACGTCCAGAAATATCATCCTCACAGTGAACTACATTTATGGTCAAAGTCCCAACAACAACAACAACAACAATAATAATAATAATAATGCTGCTACGCCGAGAGATTCTTCTGATGGCATTACGGGATCACTCATTTTGCACGTGCCGAGTATAAACGAAAGCAGTGATGAGAACTTACAGGTACTCGTACGTTTAGCTACCATAATTGCTCTCCGAACTATTTCAACCTCGATTAAAAAGGCATCTGGTGTTCCCGATCTGGTTTTTGAATCCTTCAAGCAAAGAGAGGTGAAGAGTCTAGATCAATCCGATCGTCGATGTGCCATCTGCTACGACGATTACGAAGAGGCCGGCCAGGTAAAAGAGGAAGATGAGGTAATTAAGTCCAGCGGTAAGAGACGTAGAAACTCGCAACATAGACAATCAAAGAGGCAAAAAAAGGATGCAAATGTTAGTACTGGTATGGATACAAAGGCTGGATTAACCGCATCGTCAAAGGCTGCATCTGATGAAAATCATAAAGACAAGTATGAGCATGTGCCTGTGCAGATGCCGTGTGGTCATGTTTTCGGACGTTGCTGTCTCCATGAATGGCTGAAGACTAACAATAGTTGCCCTCTCTGTAGGGACAAGATCAAGCATACCATTGGTAGTGAATTTGGATATGCTACCACTGTGGTATTACCCAACCTTGCGGAGGTAGTGAGCCAGAGTAGAGAGGTTATTGTTGGCTTCAACACTAGGCATCTCACGTTTTTGCTTCCGGATCAGGATGAAAATGGCCTGGATATTGATGGCCCAGTTGCACAGGGGGTCGCGGTTCCGACAGCTGTCCCACTTCGTTTCCCAACAATTGTCGCCTTGAATCCTACGCCTCATACGGATGGAAATTCCGATGCTAGTTATGGAGTACCCGTTATGAGAGTAAATCCTAATGATACCAACGAGCATATGAACCAAAGCTTTTTAGGCGTTGTGAGGAATTTGATTCAGAACCTTAATGAACGTCTTCATCACCCAATAAGAATGAATAATGATCAACAAAATAATAGTCCAGCTTTGAATCGTGGCTTCCTAGACCACTTGCCTATAGTTAGATCTGTTCGGA